>OY282640.1:157716127-158363722 GCA_958299015.1 Tetanocera ferruginea | reverse complement strand
TAAAAAGGTATTTGTTATTTGAATTGCATGTTTTTAAAAATTTCCCAAAAAATTTCCCACAAAGGGAAATTTTTATTTTGATGACTTAATCAAATTGCTCCAGTTTCCAAAACATATAATTGTTAAAATAAGTATTTTTCTATGCGTTACGAATGCAAAAACTATGGATATGACTTAAATTTGTGTCTGTGCATATTAATGAGAGCTTTTAAGAAAAATCGCTTAATTGAAGATTACAATTTTTTTATTTCAGTTTATTTTGTAACAAGAAACCTTATCTTCAGTTCTGTAACCAAAAAATCTGCAATCGCGGAATTTACTAATAATAGCTTATAAATATTATTTAAATAGGATATGTAAATTATATGTTTATGAAAGTTAAGCGTGAAGGAATATATATGCTTTAAATAGTTATAAAAAAAAAGATTGGTGTAAAAAAATTCATACAAATATAAAAGATAAATTATAATATTTATAAAAGATAATTTATAAAAGATTCATACAAATTTATATACCAACTGAAATGATTCATCAGACCAAAACAAGATGCATGCTTGTGCCGTGATAGATTTGAATATCATGAATTATCTACGCAATAGTTGTTGGTATGGCAACACTGTTGCTTTATATGGTGTGTGAATTCTTATTTGCAGATTTATAATTTTTTCACACACAAAAAAACCATGACGTTTTTGCTAATAACGTAAAATCGTGATGAAAAATTTAAACATTTACAATAATTTATGCGCAAATATTAGCGCGTCTTTTGTGAATGATTCTACTCGTCGTCAGTCACGCACTATTCCATTCATTCATTTACTTTTGTAAACGTTCGTGTCTTTGTCTTGCACACTTGTTAAAAAACTCAATTATTTATCAAGCATATTTTTCGATTAAACAAAAGAAAAAAAACACGTTAAAATAAAAGCAACATTGTTTTAATTTTTTTATTAAAGCTACTTGTTGGTGGTCTTGAATTTCAATCGATATTCTCATGATTGTTCTAACAACTTGACATTGGGAAGAAAAAATTCAAAAATAGTCGTTATAAATTTTTTGCTTTGATGTGTCTTAAATTATGTTAGAATATTTCTGTTTAAATTGTTGTTTTGTTTTTGTTATTTCTTTTTTTATATCTGTACCAACTGACATGCTGATTGAGTGGGTCATCTTTCAATTGAAATTGATTAAAATATTTTTACGCCAACTTTTTTCGCCATTTTGAACTGTATTTTATTGTGTTGATCTCGCTGATAAAGCCAATAAAATAATTTCAATTTAGCGAAGAATTTTAATGTATGCTTCTCACTGCTTCGCCAAATCAGATAACAGTGTTGGAACAAATTTTTTTTTAGGATAAAAAAGGGATAAAAACTTAAAAGTCTGACAGCATAAAAACATTACTTAAAAATGTCGGAGTTAAAAATAGTACTTTGTGCTAAGAGAAATAATTTATTTTTTTGTTATTATTTTTATACTATCGAATAAATGCATTTTACTCTTAAAGTATCTACAAGTTGCTATTAAATAAATCTCAAGATTATTGCAGCTACTAAGAATGCCCAAAGTTTCACTTTCAAACAGCTTTATGTAAAAATATGTTCCCATTTCAGAAATCATCTCGCAAAACAAATTCCTGTCATTTTTCTCTTGCTATTTTTACATGCCTTATGCTGTTAATTAATGTTTTCTTTCTAAAAGTATCTTGCGCCTAAAAATAGCTTAAAACCACGAAGCAGACATAAGGGATCCACAGAATTGCCGCCATCAACAACAACTGAATGCATTTCTAGCATTTTTTGTCATCAGCAAATTGACTTAAGTTATTGACAAAAATTTATTTTATGTTTCTTGGAAAACTTTGCCTAAATGATCTCAAGCATAAAAATTTGAAAAGTTTTTAATTTTTATTTTTTTTTCTTAAGTATTTTTATTTGTTAAAATATTGTTATTGTTAAAATTTTATGTTCTCAAGTGGTTTTTTAAAATGGTCTTTATAATATGACATGACATATTTATAAGTTTTTAAAAATGTCAATTCTTTTTTTTTTTTTAATAAAAGCTCTAGGGATTGCCTCTTTAAATTTGTAAGCGTTATGTTGATTCGGAAGTTGGGTTATATTTTAGTTGGAGGGTAAAAAACAAAAAAAACTAGTAAGGTATATCTTCGACTTGGCCGAAATTAAAATACCCCCACGGCCGATTCTTAAGGGTGGAAGAATATTAAATGGGAGAGCTTTTTGTATGAGATTTTGAGAGATATTATTATTTTTATGTGTCTAAAAAACATACATATCAAATTGTTTTCCTGCAGCTTAAATATAAGCCTTTTTATAAAGTTTTAAATTTTGAGGTTGTATGGGAGGTGGGCGTGTTAATGGGTGGATGACGCCCAATTTTATAACACACCTCAGTTTTGATATTGAATACACAAAAACCGAGTTTCCATCTTGTAACTTTAATATTAGCCTCTTTATAGATTGTTAAATTTTGGGGTTGTATGGGAGGTGGGCGTGTTGGTGGGTGGATGACGCCCATTTTTCTAACACACCTCAGTTTTGACATTGAATACACAAATACCGAGTTTCCGTCTTATAACTTTAATATTAGCCTCTTTATAGATTTTTCAATTTTGGGGTTGTATGGGAGGTGGGCGTGTTAGTAAGTGGATGACGCCCATTTTTCTAAAAAACTTCAGTTTTGACATTGAATACTCAAACACCGAGTTTCCGTCTTGTAACTTTAATATTAGCCTCTTTATAGATTTTTCAATTTTGGGGTTGTATGGGAGGTGGGCGTGTTAATGGGTGGATGACGCATAATTTTCTAACACACCTCAGTTTTGACATTAATTACTTAAAAACCGAGTTTCCATCTTGTAGCTTTAATATTAGCCTCTTTATAGATTTTTAAATTTTGGGGTTGTATGGGAGGTGGGCGTGTTAGTGGGTGGATGGCGTCCTTTTTTCTAACACACCTAAGTTTTGACATTAAATACTCAAATACCGAGTTTCCGTCTTGTTACTTTAATATTAGCCTCTTTATAGATTTTTCAATTTTGGGGTTGTATGGGAGGTGGGCGTGTTAGTGAGTGGATGACGCCCATTTTTCTAAAACATCTCAGTTTTGATATAGAATACACATATACCAAATTTCAGTATTGTAGCTTAAATATTAGCTTCTTTGTAGAGTTTTCAATTTTTGAGTTGTATGGGAGGTAGGCGTGGTTTTCATCCGATTTAGCCCATTCTCGAACTTGATCTTAGTTTTTTTAAAAAAAGCTTAAATATGGAATTTCATTACGATAGCTTCAAAACTGCGGCTGTAATCGTGTCGACAGACAGACGGACAGACGGACAGACGGACAGACGGACAGACGGACAGACAGACGGACATGGCTAAATCAACTCAGGTGGTGATGCTGAGCAAGAATATATATACTTTTCTATACCTACCACGCCTCCGTCTGGGCGTTACACACTTCGTGACAAAATTAATATACCCCTTACGCAGTACGCGTGGGGGTATAAAAATGGAGCAGTGACGGTGAACATTTGTTTTATTTTAAATAGTACACAATTGTTGGGCCGTGGTCGTGCGTGCTAAGTGTGTGGCGTACAAGCCAAAGGACAACGGTAGTCCGAGTTCAAACCTTACCTCTGGCTGTAAGTTTTTTCAATAGAAACTCAATTTTTAAGTCAAGTTAGACTTATGTCACAGTCAGGTCAGAGTCATGTGAGAGTCAAGTCAAAGTCAAGTCAGAGTGAAGTCAGAGTGAAGTCAGAGTCAATTCAGAGTCATGTCAGAGTCAAGTCAGAGCCAAGTCAGAGTCATGTCAGAATGAAGTCAGAGTGAAGTCAGAGTAAAGTCAAAGTCAAGTAAGAGTTATGTCAGAGTGAAGTCAGAGTGAAGTCAGAGTGGAGCCAGAGTCAAGTCAGAGTCAAGTCAGAGTCAAGTCAGAGTCAAGTCAGAGTCATGTCAAAGTCAAGTCAGAGTCATATCAGAATGAAGACAGAGTGAAGTCAGAGTAAAGTCAGAGTCAAGTAAGAGTTATGTCAGAGTCAAGTTAGAGTCAATTCAGAGTCAAGTCAGAATCAAGTCAGAGTCAGAGTCAAGTCAAAATTAAAGTCAAAATTCAATTCAAATTTCAATTGAAAATTCAAGTCAAAATTCAAGTCAAAATTCAAATCAAAATTCAAATCAAAATTCAAGTCAAAATTCAAGTCAAAATTCAAACCAAAATTCAAGTCAAAATTCATGTCAAAATTCAAGTCAAAATTCAATTCAAACTTCAATTCAAAATTCAAGTCAAAATTCAAGTAAAAATTCAAGTCAAGATGGAAGTCAAGATTCATGCCAATATTCAAGCCAAGATTCAAATCAAGATTCGGTAAAATTCAAGTCTAGTTTCAAGTAAAGATTCAAGTTAAAATTCAAGTCAAGATTTAAGTTAAGATTCAAGTCAAGATTTAAGTCAAGATTCAAGTCAAGATTCAAATCAAGATTCAAGTCTAGATTCAAGTTAAAATTCAAGTCAAAATTCAAGTCAAGATTCAAGTCAAGATTCAAGTCACGATTCATTTCTAGATGAAAGTCAAGATTCAAGTCCAGATTCAAGTCAATATTCAATTCAAGACTCCAGTTCAAATTCAAGTCAAGATTTAAATCTTGTTTCAAGTCAAGATTCAAGTCAAGATTCGAGTCAAAATTGAAGTAAAAATTCAAGTCAAAATTCATGTCAACATTCAAGTCAAAATTCAAGTCAAGATTCAAGTCAAGATTTAAGTCAAGTCAAGATTCAACTCAAGATTCAACTCAAGATTCAAGTCAAGATTCAAGTCAAGGTTTAAGTCAAGATTCAGGTCAAGATTCAAGTTAAAATTCAAGTCAAAATTCAAGCCTAAAGTCATTTCAACATTCAAGTCAAAATTAAAGTAAAGATTTAAGTCAAGATGCAAGTCAAGATTCAATTCAAGATTTAAGTCAAGACTCAAGTCAAGATTCAAGTCAAGATTCAAGTCACGATATTTAATTCGAGTCAAGATTCAAGGAAAGATTCAAGTCAAGTTTCAAGTCAAGATTTAAGTCAAGATTCAAGTCAAGATTTAAGTCAAGAATCAAGGCAAGATTTAAGTCAAATTTCAAGTCAAGATTCAAGTCAAGATTCAAGTAACGATTCATTTCTAGATGAAAGTCAAGATTCAAGTCCAGATTCAAGTCAATATTCAATTCAAGACTCCAGTTCAAATTCAAGTCAAGATTTAAATCTTGTTTCAAGTCAAGATTCAAGTCAAGATTCGAGTCAAAATTGAGGTAAAAATTCAAGTCAAAATTCATGTCAACATTCTAGTCAAAATTCAAGTCAAGATTCAAGTCAAGATTTAAGTCAAGTCAAGATTCAACTCAAGATTCAACTCAAGATTCAAGTCAAGATTCAAGTCAAGGTTTAAGTCAAGATTCAAGTCAAGATTCAAGTTAAAATTCAAGTCAAAATTCAAGCCTAAAGTCATTTCAACATTTAAGTCAAAATTAAAGTAAAGATTTAAGTCAAGATGCAAGTCAAGATTCAATTCAAGATTTAAGTCAAGACTCAAGTCAAGATTCAAGTCAAGATTCAAGTCACGATATTTAATTCGAGTCAAGATTCAAGGAAAGATTCAAGTCAAGTTTCAAGTCAAGATTTAAGTCAAGATTCAAGTCAAGATTTAAGTCAAGAATCAAGGCAAGATTTAAGTCAAATTTCAAGTCAAGATTCAAGTCAAGATTCGAGTCAAGATTCAAGTCAAAATACAAGTCAAGATTCAAGTCAGACTCAAGTCAAGATTCAAGTCAAGGTTTGAGTCAAGATTCAAGTCAAGATTAAAGTCAAGATTTAAGTCATAATTAAAGTCAAGATTTAAGGTAAAATTCAAGTCATGATTCAAGTCAAGATTCAAGTCAAGATTCATATCAAGATTCAAGTCATGATTCAAGTCAAAATTCTAGTCAAGTCAAGACTCAAGTTATGATTCAAGTCATGATTCAAGTCTAGATTAAAGTCAAGATTCAAGTCACGATTCAAGTCAAGTCAAGCCAAGATTCAAATCAAGATTCAAGTCAAGATTCAAGTCAAGATTCAAGTCAGAATTCTAGTCAAGAGAAAGTGCAGGCCAAAAGTAAAATGAAGAGTCAAGCAAACACCCAAAACAATAATAAAAAGTCTAGTCAAGAGTCAGTGA
Organism: Tetanocera ferruginea; assembly: GCA_958299015.1. Classification (NCBI taxonomy): domain Eukaryota; kingdom Metazoa; phylum Arthropoda; class Insecta; order Diptera; family Sciomyzidae; genus Tetanocera; species Tetanocera ferruginea. Next base: position 158,357,504 of record OY282640.1, on the reverse strand, counting down.
TCGTCAATGCAGTGAAGTTAATTCAAGTATTTAAGTTTAGTTTCCAATCAAGTCAAGACTTAAGTCAAGTCAAATGTACATCCACCGTTCAAGTCAGAATTTAAGCCACATGATAAGTCAAATTAAACATCTAGTCACACATCAAGTCAAATCTCAACTCAGGACTAAAGTTAAGAGTCAAGTCAAGACTCAAGTAAAGGTTTTATTAAAAAATCACGTAAATACTTAAGTGTAGAGTTAGAAATAAGTAAAATTTCGAGTCAGGAGTGAAGTCAACATTTAAGTATGTGAATTTAACTAGTGATTCAAGTTCAGTAATAAGTCAAAAGTAAAGTCAAGTATAGAGCTAATAGGTAAGTCGAGAATCAAATCTTGAGTCAATTCAAGAGTTAGACATTGGTTAAGGTACTATTACAGTGTGAAGCTATTAAAAACAACACCTTTTTTATTAATTTTTTTTACGTAGTATTATAAAAATATTCAATTCAAATTTATTTACATTATGGACAGTTAAAGTTGAAGATATAAAAAAAATGTTTTTTTTTTGTTTTTGTATTTGTTGTTTATTTTCTAGAGGTCGTTGAAGTTGGCGTGTTTAAAAAAAGGTTGTAAGTTGGTTTCTCGTCTCCAGCATTTTCAAGGCGTCGGAAAGTAAAAAATCAAAGTGCATTCTTCAGTAAAGGGTTGTAGTTGAGCACTCTACCTACGCAAATAAAAAAATAAGGCAAACAAAAAAAATGGCATGCGTTGAAAAACAAATTTACAAAAAACCCCTCTTTTTGGCAGATATTCTTAGCCGTAAAAAACAAAATATAAAAGTTTCTCTGCTTTTTATAGGTAGAGTGCTTAACAGAGTCTATGAAGATCACAATAAATCAAGTTTCATCGAAATCGATCAAGCAGAACTCGAGATATCTTAGAAACCAATTCGAAAAAACTTGTTTCGAGAAAAACGCGATTAGATTTTCTTCTATGAACGATAATATATGAATAATACGCGACATACGAATATAATATATGTTATATCTTTTTTTTCATTTGATATTTTTTTCTAAAATTTTGTACACGCATTCTTAAAACCTTAAGGAACCAGATTCTAGAAAAAAACAAAAAAAATTTTTTCATTTTTTACACACTGTAATAGTACCTTAAGGTCAGATTCATGCCAGTATTTCAGTAGAGTTAATTCGAGATTCAAGCCACAGAATCAGTCACCAGCCAAAGTCAAGAGTGATAACTTTAGTCATAATTTAAGTTAGTCATAAAATATTCATATCAAATCAAGAGTCAAGTCAAGTATTAAATGAACAAGATATTTAGATCAAATAGATGCCAAAAATTCAAATTTTCAATTGTCATCCAATAAAGAAACTTTAAATTAAGACCATGAACGCACTCTTAAAACTTTCATCGTAATTACAGGACAAAACTACAACAACTTTAAACTTTATTAATCAAGCTCCACTTAAGACTGACAATAGAAATTTAAAGTAAAACTTTCAAAATTCTATGCCAGACGGCAGACAACAAATTTTTATAACATCTTCCGCTACAGTTTGTTGCGATGTCATTGCCATGTCTTCTAAACAGCTTCAAGCATTTAGCGGCAGCCAACTTCATCATTCAAAAGATGCTTGCTCCCTGTAAGAGCAGACGCAACTCTGAATGCGCTTGCCTGATGTGTTTGTCTTCTTTATGCTGTATTTGTTGTGATTCTATTTTTGCCCATTAAATTTAATTTAGTTAACTTTAAGAAAAGGCAACTTCGTGCCGGAGCTGGAGTAAAATGAAGATACAGTTAAGGCTAAAAATAAAGAACCTTAATATAAGCGGCACACAATTGTTTCACGTCTCGACAAAAGATGAGACTAAAATATAATACATATTTATTTATAAAGCAAATGTGCAGTGAAAAAAGGGAGTGAACAGAAGCAGCAGCAGGGACGAGAAGATGAAGTGCATTACCGAGTGCAGACATTGAATTCGTCATCGTCATTCCACGTTTTTGTTGATGATTCTGTGGTGAACAAAGGGTGGGAGTTGCCAGAAAATTGTAGTTCATGTTGAGGCTTCAAAACGTCTCGCAGAGTTTATTTATTTTCGAAAAGCCTCGCGTTGCTCGTGTAGTTTTATTTTGTTTTCTTTTTTTATTATTAACCTCTTATGAGAGAGCATTAAATCAACTGTGAAAATTAAAAAGGAAAAAGAGCACGAACGAACGAATTGTATATTTTATACACAAATTTAACTTAATATTGATGGCATATATACTGTACAGGGTAGCATTCTGTATAAGTAATTTTGAGTCAATCATGCCGGCTTCTGTCGGTATCTTACATACGAAGCATCAATCTTTAATAACAACAACGTAAAGCGATTTGAAGGGCAACTGAAAAATTGAACTGAGATAATTAATTAAGCATGTGTTCCATAATTAAAACTAATGATGGATTAACAAAAACGAACGATTTCTAACATAGAAATTATACACATCTGGCAATTGCAGCAAAAACAGAAAAAAAAAATAATACAAATTCTCAAAAAAGGTATTACTTCACATGTTCTAATTGATGCTTTTAGTAGACACGAGTAAAAAAAGCCAAAAAGTTGAACAAATTCGAACCAAGTGTAAGTCCAGAATGAAGTGAAGCCATGCATTCAGATATCTTCTTGTCCTTTTTCAAAAGTGAAGCTAAGTTTACATTCGAAACATGGTCAAGTCACAGTCAAGTCACAGTCAAGTCACAGTCAAGTCACAGTCAAGTCACAGTCAAGTCACAGTCAAGTCACAGTCAAGTCACAGTCAAGTCACAGTCAAGTCACAGTCAAGTCACAGTCAAGTCACAGTCAAGTCACAGTCAAGTCACAGTCAAGTCACAGTCAAGTCACAGTCAAGTCACAGTCAAGTCACAGTCAAGTCACAGTCAAGTCACAGTCAAGTCACAGTCAAGTCACAGTCAAGTCACAGTCAAGTCACAGTCAAGTCACAGTCAAGTCACAGTCAAGTCACAGTCAAGTCACAGTCAAGTCACAGTCAAGTCACAGTCAAGTCACAGTCAAGTCACAGTCAAGTCACAGTCAAGTCACAGTCAAGTCACAGTCAAGTCACAGTCAAGTCACAGTCAAGTCACAGTCAAGTCACAGTCAAGTCACAGTCAAGTCACAGTCAAGTCACAGTCAAGTCACAGTCAAGTCACAGTCAAGTCACAGTCAAGTCACAGTCAAGTCACAGTCAAGTCACAGTCAAGTCACAGTCAAGTCACAGTCAAGTCACAGTCAAGTCACAGTCAAGTCACAGTCAAGTCACAGTCAAGTCACAGTCAAGTCACAGTCAAGTCACAGTCAAGTCACAGTCAAGTCACAGTCAAGTCACAGTCAAGTCACAGTCAAGTCACAGTCAAGTCACAGTCAAGTCACAGTCAAGTCACAGTCAAGTCATAGTCAAGTCACAGTCAAGTCACAGTCAAGTCACAGTCAAGTCACAGTCAAGTCACAGTCAAGTCACAGTCAAGTCACAGTCAAGTCACAGTCAAGTCACAGTCAAGTCACAGTCAAGTCACAGTCAAGTCACAGTCAAGTCACAGTCAAGTCACAGTCAAGTCACAGTCAAGTCACAGTCAAGTCACAGTCAAGTCACAGTCAAGTCACAGTCAAGTCACAGTCAAGTCACAGTCAAGTCATAGTCAAGTCACAGTCAAGTCACAGTCAAGTCACAGTCAAGTCACAGTCAAGTCACAAGTCACGGCTTATCTCTTATCGACCCTTTTTCCTTTGGATTACATCACATCTTCTTTCTCAGGTTCAATTTTGAAGCTTGAAACTGGTTTGGTATTTAAAGTAGTAACTTTAACTTTGCCTATAATATATGAACTCAGTTTAGTATGATTTCTGAGTAAGGCCGTGTTTAGACACATAGATTTATATCAACTCTTTCTAACAATTCTTTTAAACACCTGCAATACTTTTAGCATTTAATATAAAATTTTTCTGCAATACTTCTTCTACATTATTTGAAATTCTCCAAGTTTTATATGCCAATAAATGTTAATGAAGTGATAAAGACAACAATAATAGCAATGCAAAAAAAAACACAAAATGCAAGAAATACAAGTAGTTGTAAACACTGGTTAGCGATAAATTTAACATGCGTCATGCTCACGTTTCGTTCAACTTGAGAAGTCAGTCTACTTGAATTTATTAAGAATACTCTGAAGACCAATCAGTATAGCTCTGTTTGAAATGAAAGAATTTCATTGTTGTTATATATGTGGGCATGTTTATTGCAAACGTACGTATCTTTGTATATTTTCAAATGTTAAAACATTATATAATGTTAAAAAATATTTTCTGGAAATGAACTATTACTAATTGACGATCAAATTTCCATTATTTAGTATTAAGTTATGAAGTTATTTTTAACTTTGCTTTAATATAAACTAAATTTGTTTAAAATTAACCGGTTGGCAACTCTGTTGCCTGCTAAACAAAAATTTACTAGTTGCCTTACTTGTTCTCTTAATTCAATTAATAATGAAATCATATTCATGGAACTCTTACAGGTTGGAAGCTATACATAGCTAAGTGCTCTCATTTTGCTATAAATAAAACGTATTGTGGCATCTTTCTTCGACCTAAGCCTCGACCCTTATGCCGAGGTCAATTGCTTTCTTGGCAATGATCAATTTTAGTACAAGGTTATGTTTATTATTATTACTGTAACTAGAATTTACAAATTTTCCTTTTCCTAATGCACAGATTTTAATGTACAATTTTGGTTCGTGTTTTAAAAAAAACTTCCGAAAGTGAGGGTTCAGAAGATATTCGAAGGGATTGGGACCTGTTCCAATTCAGCCACCAACTTATGAAACAAACCCGTCACTTTTATATGGTGCTTTCATTGACAGGCCACCTATTGCATTACCTTCGACCTAAACGTAACTTTCCTACGGAGAATAGAACCTGTTCAGAATGTATCACATGATCACATGATAGGTTCCGAAGGGATAGGGAACTGTCCCAATTCTGCCACCAATATGTATATGAAACTAACCTGTCTCTTTTACATAGTGTCTTCATTGACAGGGGTCAATTACTAATTGCTGCATCACCTTGAACTAACCAACCTATAGTCGGTCTATAGCGAACGGTAGTTTTTCTCTAGCTGTGCACTTTTTTAAAAAAATAATTTTTTGAAAGAATACCTAGGGAACAAATTCCCAAAATTGAGGTTGTGATAGAGTTAAGTGCACCCCAGGCCCCCTTTTCTTTTGTTTTTAATAAGTTTTCATGCCCGAACCGAAAATCGCAAAGACAACATCGATTTAATAATCGACCCAGCCTTTATATAAAAGACAGTTTTTAGAATGTAAGCGAACTTTTTCGAAGATGATTTTTAACCAAGCAGTTTATGTTATTAGAATTAGAATTTAAATTATTAAATTAAAATTTTTGACAAATACATGTACAGTCAGGATCTAACGAACTAACGTCCTCCGCATGATTTTTCAAAAGGGGCATATAGCAATTTATATCAGAAATAAAATTCTCCAAGAACTCCATCTCATGCGTGGATCTATAAAAATATTAACTGATCTCTTTCCAATGAAGACTAGGGCGTTTGTATAATCTTGCTAACTGCGATATGGTTCGAATGACTTAATCTTCTTATTTCTCCAAGCGCACTTCCACCACACTACAGAGACAGTAAGTCGGATCTCTCTGCTTTCTGTTAATTGTTTGATAGGAGTCGGACGTAATAAGACTTTCAAGCCGATGATCACTGCAAAAGTTGTAGATCATCTACTCTAGCACTGCCCTGCTTAAGGCTACTAAAGAGACAATTCACCCAAGGTTGAAACTTCCTTCACGCTCTTGTATTAAATCCACTGAGCGAATCCACAAAGACGGAGAAACATAAAAACAGGTTAAACTGAAACTATTTGGTAGAAAAATGGAAAAATAATGACTTGACACTATGAGCAAGTCGCATAACCATCACAATCATATCTAGCCTAACCTAAACTAACCCCTGTCATGGATCTAGTCGTATCTTGGCTTAATTTTTAATAAGACCCTTGCTTTGATTAGACCCTTCTCCCTGACAAAATTGTTGACTTAGTTCTTGGTTTGGTGCTTCACTTCAGTTTTGAGTAAGGTAAGGTATGATGGTTTGTGCTCTGCAGGCAGTGCTGCCGTGAGAACATTTATGTTCATTGCGAAGCCCTTTAAGTTTTTGGTACCATATACATTTTTCCAGTTCCAGTTTATTTGGACAATCACTTAGAAGGGGGTTAGCTGATGTGGTGGTTCTAAAGAAGACTTACATTACAAAATCTTTCCTAATGGCCAGTAACATGAACTTTAAGATCCATTGCGAATCCCTATTGTTTGATTTTGGTATCATAATAGATTTTTATTCCAGTTTTTTTTTAAAACCATCCAGTACTTCAAGTGATCTTCCAGAAACTTTTAAAAAACCTGTTTCCTATGTTTTGGAGTTAACAAGTCTGCAGATTCGGACATTCACTCAGATAGTGGTTAGTTAATTTAATTTCTTTCGGGTCATAAAAGCTTCTATAGAAGGCGGACATTATTACATCTATCCTAGTGGCCATTGCCACATTGCACATCGGCATATAAGGACTCCTATAAGTATTCGAATTTTTTGTTTGAATAAAAGCAAAAGGAAGGCATTTTAATCAGGCCCTAGTCTTCAAGAAATATTAAAATTACTTCTGGAGACCCATTTAGTGTCTACATAAGTTTTAGTTTTTTTTCAGATCTATTGCTTCTCTTGGGAACAGCCATTGGAATGTACATGTTTGTTACTGCTCGGTCTGTACCTGAAATTACTGTAGGTCTTCCCAATTCATCCTCCGTATCATACTTCAGTTCATACAACGTACCTTCAATATTGAAATGTACGGGAACCCAGTAAAGAGTAAAGCTATGGATAATACAGATTCTATTCATAATTTGCTTACAGTTAAGTGTGTTTTGAACTTTGTTTGTAGTATTCCGATTGTACTATACCGCGCTTTGATAGCCGCTTGGCTATCTACAAAAATTACTTCCCTTGATCCCTCTGATTCTTAACACAACATTTATTTGAATCTTAACTCTTCTGAATGGATTCTTGACCTCAATTCTAAATTGCTTTTTGAGTTGACCAGTTAATTGTATCAACTTTTTTGTTTTTTTAACTCTATTTTACTGTTGACTAGACTCTTGATCTGATTCTTGAGTCCAATATTGATTTGAATCTTGACATTTTTTGACTGGATAGTTGTGTTGAATTGACTAAAGCTTGAATCTAAAATTTACTGGAGTTGTGTCTTGAGTTTTGACTAGTTTTTATTTTTGTTCGACTCAAATATTAACTTGAATCGTGACTTGTATTAACTTTTTGGAATGGATTCTTTATTTGACTTATAAATTGTTTTTTGATTTGACCAGTAAATTATATTCACTTTTGTCTTTATTTAATTTGTAACTTTGCTTGTCTCTTGACTTGACTCTTGACACGAATCTTGACAGTTTTTGACTTGACTCTCCATTTAGTCAGGGAATTGAATTGACTTTTGTTTTATTTTAACTTTTAGCTTAATTTGACTTTTGGGGTTTTATTTAATACGACTTGACCTCTGAATTGTCCAAAAAATTTAATCTAGAATTCACTGGAGTTGTGTCTTGAGTTTGAACTCGTTTTCTTTCTTGTGACATTCAAATAGTAACTTGAATTATGACTAGGTACTTGCATAGACTTCTGAATTGATTCTCGATTGTATAGAACTTTGTCTTGATTTAACTTTTCACTGAATTCACTTAAAACTTGACTCTTAAAACTTGACTGGAGTTGTGTCTTGACTCTTGAGTTGGTTTGCTTCTTGCGCCACTCAATTATTAACTTGGCTGTTGACTTTTTTGATTTGATTCTTGTATTAACTTCTGAATTGACTCTTGACTTGGCCAGTGAATTGTATTGAATTTGGTTTTGATTTAAATTTTAACTTAATTTGGCTCTAACCCTCATTTAACTCGACTTGACTCCTGAATTGACTTAAAACTTGACAATTCCTGAATTGACTGGAGTTGTTACTTTATTTTGGATTTGTTTTGACTGGATTCTTGACTAGATTTCTGAATTGGCTCTTAATTTCACCAGAGAATTTGACGGACTTTTGTCTTAACTTAAATTTGAACTTAATTTAAATATTTAATTGATTTAACTCGACTTGACTCCTTCATGGACTTCAAAGTTGACTCTGAAATTGACAAGAGTTTTGACTCTTTTTTGAACATATTTTTAGTCTTGACTGAACTTGACTCTTGAATTAACTTATAATGCAATTCTTTATTCAATTCTTGAAAGTTCACATTTAATTTGAATAGACTTTCAAAAATCTTGACTTGGTTTCATCGAATTTTATAATTTTTTCCTTACAAAATGGTGTTTCGGTTGACGGTCCTTTCTTTTTAATATCCAAACATTCAAAAAAATCAATGTTAATCAATGTGAGTAATCTTCAACGAAATCTTCAGTGAAACGAAGGTGTTCCCCCGTTGTTGTCATAATTCTTCATTAAACAAAACACCGTTTTGAATAAATTTTTCGGCAACGAGAAATTTTTTTAGGCTAAACCCACCTGAAAACCAAGCATTATCATAATTTTAAGCATTTTGATCTGTTTTTGATTTTGTTTTTTGTCTTCAAAATTAAAGTTGCCAAGCATGTCGCTGTTAAGAGGCTCCAACATCATAGAACTCAGTGTTCTCCCGTGAGTCACGTTTCTCATACTTCTCCTCGGCATATAAAGACGCAAGTCTGGACTGACGCGTACTTCAAGAGTTGTCACATTTTTATTCAACCACTGCGTGCTTATATCTTGCCGTCATAATCTTGACGACAACGAATGCATTTGTTTGTATTTGTCAGTTTTTTCCATTTATTTTTCTACACTTATAAATTTTATTGCCATATGTTTGCGTATCTATTGAGAGCACCTTCCTTTTTTTTTCATTAATTTTTTTTTTAATAAAAATTTAAAATAAGTTATAAATACAGTTTTTCTTAATTAATAAAAACTTTTTAACAAAAAAAAAAACCTACTTCAAAATCACTAGAAAGTAAAAAATAATTTTAAATTACTTTTACTATTTATTTCTTGGTCAAATTTGTATTTTTATAATAAATATATTTATTTTTTTATGATAATAAAATCTTCTAGTCAGCGCTAATCATTGACGTAAAATCATGATTTTTTCGCCATCCCTACTCTATTTAAGACTTTTTTATTTGTAAATATCCTGCTTGGGTGACGCTGTATTAATTTGTAATCTTAATTTTTCTTAAATCTTAATTAAAATGCTATATGTGTGTTGCAGCTGCACAAAAAATCTGATTATATTAGCGCCGACTTCGAAGCTCTTATTATCATAAAAAAATAAATATATTTATTATAAAAATACAAATTTGACCAAGAAATAAATAGTAAAAGTAATTTAAAATTATTTTTTACTTTCTAGTGATTTTGAAGTAGGTTTTTTTTTTTGTTAAAAAGTTTTTATTTCTTTCTTTTTAGAGAAAATGATATATATTAAAAAAGTGTATAAATTAATTAAACACCAATTATTTATGCTCATAATATGGAAAATGCTTTTCTGTCGTTTCTTATTCTGGTCTTTGTCAGTATGTTTATCAGTACCTACTCTTGTATTTTTATCACTACCCCAATGTCAATATTGACTGAAATATAGTGTGTTTATAATATTGACACGCCTCTTTGTCGAGAATATCACACTCTTTGTCATAGTGTTTTCAATAGTTCTACCCATTCTAACAATGAATTTTACCACCCTTAAGTCAATATGATACAGTTTTTTACACACTGCCACACCCCTTAGTCGAATAACGCCCAATTCTTCGGTAGTAATTTGTAATAATTGTGCCTGCGTCTGTACTTTTTCAGTTAGTAGTGTCAGTATTCGATTTAGTGTTTTCTAATATTGCCACACCCCTTTGTCGAATGACGCCCACTTTATTCACAAAAACTTTTTATAAGTGTGCCTACCTCTATACTAAATATCAGTACTCTAGTGTCAATATTATTCGCGGTACAGTGTATTTTATATATTGCCACACCCCTTTATCAAACAAGGTCCACTGTATTGAAATTAATTGTTTTATAACTGTGCCTACCCCTGTAGTTAACTTTAGTATTCTAGTGTCAATATTATTCGAGATACAGAGTTTTTATAATATTGCCACACCTCTTTGTCGACTAACGCCCACTTAATTGACTGTTATTTTTTACCTACCCTTGCATTTTTTCTGTGAATTTTATTAACTCTAGTACTCTAGTGTCAATATTTACTGAAATACAGTGTTTTTCTTACAGTGACACGCCCCTTTATCGAATACCGCCCACATTACTGACAGTTATTTGTTATATTTGTACCTACCTTTGTACTTAATTTTAGTATCGTAGTGTCAATAGTAATCGAGATACAGTGTTTTTTTTTAATATTGCCACTCCCCTTCTCGATTTACGCCCATTTTTTTTTTTACAAAAATTTGTAGTGATTTTTCCTACCTTTGTAATAAATTTCTGTACCCTAGTATCAATATTATTCGAGACACAGTAATTCTCTTATATTGCCACACCCCTTTGTCGAATTACGCCCACTTTTGTTATAGTAACTTCCAATAATTGTACCTACCTCTGTACTTAATTTCAGTACTCTAGTGTCAATTTTCGTCGAGATACAGAGTTTTTACAATATTGCCACACCCTTTTTTAGAATTACGCCCACTTAAGTGATCGTCATTTTTAATACTTGTGCTTGCCCTTGTAATTTTATCGTGAATTTTATTACCGTAGTGTCAATATTTACTGAGATACAGTGTTTTTCGTATACAGACACGCCCCTTTTCCGAATACCGCCCCCTTTCATCAACGGGCACCTCCGCGTTGATAATCTCTATATGTTGACAAAAAATTACGGCAATCGGGCAAGTACTTTAGGAGTAATCGATGTACATACATTCACAAAAAAAAAAAAAAAAAAAAAAAAAAAAAAAAAAAAAAAAACAGAGAAACCAACCAACTTGAGAACCTCCTCCTTTTTGAAGTCGGTTAAAAATGCCAAGCAGTCGCTTGTATAAGTAGTTTATTACATGCAGGTATTTTTTAATAAGAAAAGAAAAATGTATGGCAACTCTAGTGTTAATCATAGTCGAGTGATGTGTGTCATCTTAGCAAGCTTGTTTGCTCGTTTTCGGTGCCACCCTAGCAAAGGTTGACATCGAAATTGCGCTACCTTCTTAATTATGTTCTTCTTCTTATTCGCTTAACCATTTTGTCAGCAACCTCGGTAACCTAACCACAAATTGTTGGTGTTTTGTTAACATGCCAGTTTTATGCATATTTCTATATTTCGAAGCTGACGACTGAAGTTGGCAACATAAGCGGCGTCAGCTCTGATTGTGGATATGTGAAGTGACATGACATTTTTTGTTGTTGACAGCAGCGACGTGTGCCATTAAAGCTTCACGCTGTCTCGTCGTTGTTCTTTTTAATATTATTGCTTCACATTCGGTAGCATAATCTAGGTAACCGCAAGACCAAAAAAAATTAAAACAAAATTTTGTTGTTGAAGAATCCAACCTAATAGACTGAAATGGAATTTGAAGCCTCTTAAAAAAGTTTGATGAAAACTTTTGTTTTAGGGCAAGTTTTGGGCATGGAAAAAATTCATTGAAATAATTCAATTTTGAAAAATATTAAACTTTTCATAGAAAAATCAAGACTTTTATTAGAACTTCGGTGTTTTCGATCCACCAAATACGAATCCTTCGTATAGAATTCTCAATATCGAATTCCCCGTTAGTAAAAATTTGGATAATAGATCTCTGTCATGAGCAATAACACGACATCTTTCAAGAAACTCAGTTTTTTAAAATTTTGGTGCATTGGTAAACTTGAAAACATTTAAGTCATTGATAGCAGTTTTACCACATTGAAATATCAAAATACCATAATACCATCTTTAACTAACAAAGTCTGATTTGAAGTCAACTTTTCAAGTTAATGAGAACAAATGGGCTTTGAATTTATCCTTTTAGAGTCAATAAGAAGCTCACTCGTTTATATAAAATACTTTCGAAAAATTCGTCTTTCGGTTTTTGTCCTCATTAACAAAATTATCCTGAGGAAAAATTAATGAACTGAGACTTACTTCTTGGCTGCTTCTTTATTCCGACCTTAATTGGATCATAACGCTTGGTTTACATATTGACTAAATTTTTGACTTGACTAATTGTTAATTAAATTAAACTTTTAACTAAATCTTGAATTGACCCTAACTTTAATCTTACATTGATTCGATCATTGAATTTATTTAACTCTTGGGCAAGAAGCAAGACCTGTATATTGACAGATATATTGGTTTTTATATCCATAATTCGATTTCATCCCTATCCCTATGCATTTACCTATGCCTATCCCTATCCCTATCTCTATCTATATCTCGATCCCTATTCCTATTACTATTCCTATTCCTTTTCCTTTTCCTTTTCCTACTCCTATTCCTATTCCTATTTCTATTCCTATTCCTATTCCTATTCCTATTCCTATTCCTATTCCTTTTCCTATTCCTATTCCTATTCCTATTCGTATTCGTATTCCTATTCCTATTCCTATTCCTATTCCTATTCCTATTCCTATTCCTTTTCCTATTCCTATTCCTATTCCTATTCCTATTCCTATTCCTTTTCCTATTCCTATTCCTATTCCCATTCCTATTCCTATTCCTATTCCTATTCCTATTCCTATTCCTATTACTATTACTATTCCTATTCCTATTCCTATTGCTATTCCTATTCATATTCCTATTCCTATTCCTATTCCTATTCCTATTCCTATTCCTATTCCTATTCCTATTCCTATTCCTATTCCTATTCCTATTCCTATTCCTATTCCTATTCCTATTCCTATTCCTATTCCTATTCCTATTCCTATTCCTATTCCTATTCCTATTCCTATTCCTATTCCTATTCCTATTCCTATTCCTATTCCTATTCCTATTCCTATTCCTATTCCTATTCCTATTCCTATTCCTATTCCTATTCCTATTCCTATTCCTATTCCTATTCCTATTCCTATTCCTATTCCTATTCCTATTCCTATTCCTATTCCTATTCCTATTCCTATTCCTTTTCCTATTCCTATTCCTATTCCTATTCCTATTCCTATTCCTATTCCTATTCCTATTCCTATTCCTATTCCTATTCCTATTCCTATTCCTATTCCTATTCCTATTCCTATTCCTATTCCTATTCCTATTCCTATTCCTATTCCTATTCCTATTCCTATTCCTATTCCTATTCCTATTCCTATTCCTATTCCTATTCCTATTCCTATTCCTATTCCTATTCCTATTCCTATTCCTATTCCTATTCCTATTCCTATTCCTATTCCTATTCCTATTCCTATTCCTATTCGTATTCCTATTCCTATTCCTATTCCTATTCCTATTCCTATTCCCTGTCCCTATCCTTATCCTTTTTGATTTTGATTTTGATTGTGATTTTGATTTTGATTTTGATTTTGATTGTGATTTTGATCTTGTTTTTGAGTTTTCTTTTTCTTTTCGTGTATATTCTTCTTTCTTTTCCTTTTCATGCACGTGTACTTTTCATGCTTTCCTTCTATGTAAAAATTCTATGCAACAATTTTGCAGTTTCGTTGCTTAAGTGACTCCCTTCTAATCACAATGCCTTCATCAATTTGTTCTTCATTTTTGTTAAGAGGTTAAAATATAACTTTTAATATCGTTTCTAAATTTTTATCACAAAATCTCTACTAAGCGAGTTATAATACCATGCAACGCCGTTGCATGTTGGTTTTAAATTTATTTTGGGTGCAAAGTTAAATCGAAATGTTTGTATCAAATTCTTTTAGTTAAGATGTGTAAAGAGTAGGCTGTGGATTTTCTACGATGTAAATTTTAACTTATTTTATACGATGAATGCACTTTCTGGATTTTCTGGAGCATTGCACTTTGCTAAAAAAAGTGGTATTTTTGTACTTTAAGTTGCTGAGCTGAAATCGATTTTTAAACTAAAAAGTTGCTTATATTTTCTGAGATATATTTCATTGAGTTTCCTAAAAAGAAAAATCCATTTTCCTCACAACAAATCAGACAATTTTAGTTATTTTGAAATTTGGCAACATAGCAATTTTCATCCCTACAATTTACAATACGCGTTGCGTATCATTTTAATACCTTTTGCGCCCTCTTTTTGCAGTAACTCGGTGTTGCTCTACAAACATACTATTTATATACAATGTAGACTGGCACATCTAATGTTTGTATGTCATAAGTATTTTATGTACATTTTCACCCCAAATAAATTCACACAACGTTGAATTGTCGACTACCATGTCGTGGTATGCGTCGGAAAAGTGCGACGGTGATAAAAACAAACCCTCAGCTCAGAGGTAGTTTTGAAAGTTCACTGAATGAACATTTTCCACTGGACTGCTGCTTCTGCTGCTCCCCACTTCGAGTTTGCCGGCAACTCCTGCTGCTGCTTTATCGAAATTATACACATTTCTACTATAGCAATCTACCCCTTGTGGCTATGGATGGATGGGGGCTATAGGGTGTCGGAAGTTGGGTGAATAAAAAATGAGTACAAGTGTCTTCGTAAGCACTGAGTTAACAAAATGGATGTGACAGCATTTTCCATGAGTTATTTTAAAGCACATTTGTAGTTGTTGTTATGACGGGCTCAATCAACATTTTCGTTTGAGTGTAAGAGTATTTTAAAATTTTTATTGAGTGAATTTGTGCACTATAGGTGGCAACACTAATTTGTAAAATATATTTTGAGTATATTTAAAGTTAGCTTTAATGCAGCTGAACTGCTTCGACGGGGTTAAATTGGGGTATTATGCCCCCTCAAAAGTCCAAATTCAATTTGGAATCTCTAAAAATTTTTTGTTTTGTCGACCCACCTCTTTCTGAAAGAATTTCTTTAATTTTGTAATAAAATTTTAAGTTCTTATTGTCAAGTAGTAGAGTACTTTGGTGCCAACATAATGGTCCCAGGTTCGAATTCCGCCGAGGTCAGGCTTAAGCCTTTCTTCGTTTCATTCCTCATTTCTAATAAATTGAAATTAAAAGTTTATCTTTAAGTACGAAATTCTGAATTTCATTTCGTCTTTTATGAGTTTCCAATGGAATTCTAATTTCGATTGATTTTTTTCGTAACTTCAAATAGAATTTCAGAATTTCAATTGATGCTTTTTAATTTAAAATGGAATTCTCGAATTGAAAATCATGTTTTCTGAAAAACATATGACATTTTATGAATTCTAAAGATTTTTTCTGAATTTTAAATGTTAATTCTGAATTCAAATTGATTCTGTTCTGAATTTTAAATGAATCTTTAAAGTGCAATTGATTTCTATCTGAACTTCAACAATATTTTCTGAATTTCAAATGATTTGTTTTTAATTTTGAAGGTAAATTCTGAATTCAAATTGATTTTTTTCTGAATTTCACATTAATCTCGAAATGCAATTGATTTTTATCTGAATTTCAATTAGAATTTCTGAATTTTTATCTCTTCCGAATTTCAAATGAAATTCATGATTTTCAATTATATTTGTTTATTAATTTCAAATTAAATTCTGAATTTCAATTGATTTTTGCAAATTTTAAATAAAATTTTTCTATTTAAATTGATTTTATTCAATGAAAAATTAAATTTCTGAATTTTAATAGAATTTCAATTGATCTTTCCTGAATATAAAATGGAGCTTGGAGTTCTTATAGAAGATTTTTTGCGTAATTTCAAATAGAATTTCGCAATTTCAATTGATGTTTTTTAATTTAAAAGGGAATTCCTGAATTTAAATTTATTCGGAATTACATTTAAATGGATTTTTTTCTGAATTTCAAATAAAACTTTGAGCTGCAATTTATTGTTATCTGAATTTCAACGAAAATTTCTGAATTTCAATTGATCTTTTCCAAACTTCATAATTTTCAATTAACATTTTATAAATTTGTAATGAAGTTTCAGAGTTTCAATTATGCTTTTCTGAATTTTAAATCAAATTCTTAAATTTTAATAGGCCTTTTATTAACGAAAAATTAAATTTCTAAATTTAAATAATTTTTTCTGAATTTAAAATGGAGTTTCTGAATTTCTATTGAGTTTATAAATTTCAAATAAAATTTCTGAGTTTCAAATTTAATGTCTGAACTTCAATCGATGTTTTTCAATTTCAAATGGAGTTTTCGTTTTTGTTTTAAATTTTAAATAGAATTTCTAAAGATCTTTTCTGAATTTAAAATGGCAGTTTCAAATTTGAATAAATCTTTTTAAAATTTTAAATTGATTTTCTCAATTTCAATTGATCTTTTTTGAATTTAAATTAATATTTTCCAAATTTCAAATAAAATTTCTGAATTTCAATGGATCGATTCTGAATTTTTGATGTTATTTATGAATTTTTAGTGATCTTTACGGAAATTCAAATGGAATTTTTTAATTTGATTCTGAATTTCAAATTAAGTTTTGAAGTTAAATTATTATATTCTGAATTTATCTTATGATCTTATCTTATCTGATCTTATCTGATCTTATCTGATCTTATCTGATCTTATCTGAATTTAAACTAAAATTTCTGAATTCCAAATAATTTTTCTGAATTTCAAATGGAATTTTAAATGCTAACTGAATTTTTCTGAATTTTAAATGTCATTTAATTCAAATTAAGAACTATTGGATTGTTGAGATGAGAGCTTACATTTAACTCATCAATTTTTTCAGAATTTTTTTGTCATTCTTACAAGTCTTAAATGTGAACGTTCGTCAACGTTGCAGAAAGACTTTCGTAAATATGGCCAAGGATGCATAGGTTAGGTGAGATTAGAAGCGTTTTGCACCTGTGAGGTTCTTCCATGGGGGCCTATTGCTTCATTACGAATTCTTTATTTGCCAGGGATGTTAGGAAGGACGCTTAAGAGCTCAGAGAGATGACGGTGTTTTAAGCAGCAAACATTTAGCACCAACATTATCATTAGAATTCTTACATCATAAAATATGTTGCACCCCCACAAATTACTTTCGCACGCTATCACTGTCAGTATATTTTTTCACTATTAAATGCGGCGTTGCCAAATTTCTTGCAATCATCAAACGGACATTCGGTTTACAATGTTATATTTACATAGTAATAGGTGTGTACATACGTTCATACATATTTACTAGTTTGTTTACAACCCATTTTTGCAGCACTTATCACGGTGCTTAACGGTGCTTTAATTGGTATTTACACGGAATCCTTAGTTGTGCATTTTCCTCTTTATTGGCAATGGTTGCTTAACAGTTCGTACTAAACCATAATTTTATTTGCTCTGTTAAACAACATTTCAGCACCCAGCTTAACTCAACCCCCTGTTTCTCTCTGATTTTGTAAAAGCTTTTTCAAATGTTATCATTACTATCTGATTTATTTATTTTGTGTCAACCCGACGACATATGACGTGACAACATACATAAATACTCTAACCATTAATAATAACTTTGCGCTTTAAACACCTTCAAACTTTAACAAAAGCCACCCACTAAACCCTCTTAGTTGACCAAAGTTCATGAACTAACAATAACAAAAATATCAATTAGTTTCTGACGGTCTCTTTTATTTTTGGCCTAAATAAGGGTCATAAAAAGATGACAATACAGCTCAATTTGGCTTTAATAACAACACGCACTTTTGTGTCCATGAGTCACACGTGAACTCTATACTCCATAACTCCATAAAGTTTCTTTACTAACAAACAAACTACTTAATTTTCTTACCTTACTACTAATTTAATACCAATATATATCGAACTCATAGTATCTGAAATCTGGCTACTGTACTACCAATTATGTTTATAAGTTTGTTTGTGTGAAATAAGATTTAAACATGTTCGTGACAGAAAATAATCATATGTTTATCAACTGTGTATGTGTGTGACTGACTAATAAAAATGTCCACATTTTGGCTTGTTAGAACAAAATGGAATGGGCGTTACTGGCATTAGTGGCTTAATGATAATAACATCATTTGATTTGACACGTTTTTGATTTATATCAATGCTGCATTATCAATTTATTACATTTTAATACTGATTAAAACATTATCTAAAATAGCTTGTACCAAAATAATTGGTAAATCAATATCTAATGGTTAATTCGTTTGGAAAACTACCTACGGTACAGAAAAAATTGTTCAATCTATGTTTGATTTTGACATCCTTTGCCATAAATTACCCTCCTCCCCCCTACTCGTAACACATTTTTTTGAAAACGTAACCTTTTTACAACATATATCCATAAATTATAACGTATTCATTACTTGATCTAGAAATTGACCTTCCCCTGTCCCTTCCCGAGACTACATGTTTCTACCTTTGGTGTCGTTTTTTTCCATAACGACCACTATTCAAACGTAGAACTATTCAAAGATTTATTTCACGGAATAAAAGATATGGAGATCCATTATGATAAAATTATTTTTTTTAATACTCAAAATTCAAGATTTTTGTACTTTTTCGGAACTGCGATCAGTACTTTTTATCGCTAATTAATTTATTTACTAATTAATATAGGATAAAAGTTATTCTTTCTGACACTTTTTTATTTAAATTGATAACTTCATTTCACGGTATTCTAACGGTAACATATTTGAGATCCATATAGAAGAAAAATGCAAAACACTGTTCAATTTCTCATTGAAGGTAGTACAGGTGGACGGAATTAACACTCAAGTAAAGCCGATGTTCTTATTGGTTTTTTTTTAATTTGATTTCAAATACTTACACTATAGTTCTCCTAAAAAAGTAACATACTCTATTGAAAATATACTATAAATGTTAAAAGTTAATGGTGAGAAATATGCTTTTGGGGCTTACATAGATTTCAAATAGATCTACTAGAGATTTTATTCTTCGAGAAGGTACTTCGATTTCTTATAGTTACAGTGCCTTCCTCCATTTTAGAATTGTCTACATACCATACCAGATCATTTTCAGAAAAAGTTAATTCTTTACACATAGGGAAAAACCTATTGACTCACTACATAAATTTATGTACTCATGGCTTAGTTTTCTGCACACAGAAATTTTACATTTTTCTTGTATTGAGTACATGTTGAGTAAATAATGCTTTTAAGCGGTGCTATAGTCAATAAAGAATTCTATGTACTCAACACTTAAATATGTGCCGTGAATTCATGGATGTATGTGGTGGATACATTCACAGTGTACTCATCACAAACTGTTTTTAACAATTTTATTTAATGAGTACAGTTCTGATGTATGTACTACATAGATTATGGACTCATTACATAAAGTCAAGTAGAACATTTGTGATGAGTACAGTATGTTAGAACAATTTTCATGTACTCAGTATATACATAATTTACTTATTACATATTTTTATGTAATGAGCGTATACATAATTTATTCAGTATATATTTATAGTGCATACATTTATGTAATGAGTACACACATAATTTAATCATTACATTTGTTAAAAACATAATTTTATGTAATGAGTACAGACATAATTTAATCATTACATTTGTTAAAAACATAATTTTATGTAATGAGTACATACACAATGTATTCATTATATATTTTTTGTTCATAATTTTATGTATTGAATATATACAGCTCATGTTTGTGACTAAATCACCCTCTCAACAAATGCAATGAATAATTTAACGGGGGACATGACATTGGCCGTTTTTTGAAATCGAATAATTTTTTATAATTTTGTATTTTAGTAAATATTCTTAAGATTCTAAGAAAAAAACAATTCATGGAAAAATTCTTAAGAGTTCAAAAGTTACAGCCGGATTAGTGAGAGCGTATTTCTTTTTCAATCTTTTTTTGCTTTGTTCACAAACTTTTATCGTTTATCAATTTCAATAAAACTAAATATAAACTAAAAAAGTTTAAAACAAAGAAACCGAAAGCATTTGGGTACATTTGACATTTTTGATTCGAGTACTTTTGACAAATGTTATTTGTACGAGTACAAAGATTGAATAACATCGAGATGTTACCAATTCATTTAACAATTTTTTGATATATTTCTAAATTGGTTTTAATAAAAAAGAAGTGGTTTGAATATCAGAAATAGGACTATCATTAGCCGAAGAAATAAAAGTCTAAAGATAATAGTAACTCTGGTAACAATTACAGCATTGATTCTTTAGGGTTGTTCAGTGATGCTGGTCTAATTTATACCAAGTATCCAGCCACTTCACTTTTAAATTATTTTTTTCGTAGAGCATCAACATCAGTAGAATTCCCAAACGCGTTAAAGAAACTTGTGGTTATCGTACACTGGCCCTTAACTACCTTACCTGTTAACTCGTATCCATAACATCTTTGCTAACAATGTTTATTCCTAACTTTGACAGTTCGATAAAGATAACTGTTGCTTGCTTAACTACTCGCTAACTGAAATAATAAAGTTTATATTTTTTTATATTAATTGAGTGAATTTTAATATATTTAATGTTGACATCAATTGTATCGAACTAATCATGTTACATTCGATATTTTAACTCTATTCTACTCTTACAAACACGAACTAAAGATATAATGAATTTTTGTATGATGAAATTTTTCACATGTTCGTCAAAATATTGCTCTGTTCCGCTGTGAAAAATACTCGCAACATTTTTCCACGACAATTAAATTGAACTGCCTATTTATTTTGAAGTGAAAAGTGGCAGTTGTTTTTTTTATTTTATATATCAATATATTTATTTTTTTTGTATTTTGAGAAGTATGACTCTCAAATTTTTCACTTTCTTCACAACAAAATATCTGTCAGAATTTTCACGCAACAAAAAAATGAATGTTGGGAGTAAAATTTCACGCAAACGGACAGAGTACTAGGATTGACGTGTTTTTTAAAGATTTTATAAGATTTATAAGATTTTTAAAGTTTTTATCGCTTTTTTCAAATAAAGTCGCATATCTTTAAATATATCTTGTACACTTCTTGTTCAATATCACGCTAAGCCGAAAAAAAATTTCTAATTATCTTCATGTTTGTTCAACAAATTTTTTCATTTGGGTGAGTAGTTTTTGCACTATCATCATTCATAAAAAATCGAAAACTATTTTCATTTTTAGTGGAGGATATAAGTTATCGCCGAAAGAAATTCGTGCAAAAATATGGATTGTTGTATCGATTTTTAGCCTTTTCGATTACTTTTTCACAAATCTCGTTACGAATATCTGCAAGTTCAGTCGCCAATAATTTGAGATCATGGAACGCTTCTGTAAACTTAATTTTAAGACCGTGTAATCTGAGCTGCACACTATCAATTCTCTTAGAGTTCATGCCTGAAATGGACTAAAGTTATGATATTTAAATTCGGTTTAAGATAAAGATTGCAGCATTTCCGGTACCACTTGTGGCAGTATTTTCATCTGATAATTTTTCTAATAGCTCTACGTATTCTTCCAGTCCCTCGACAATAACGCTAAATGCTTGCGCTCTGGCGCTCCATCGTGTTACAGACTCACGTTTAACAGATTTTTTAACAATTTCCATCGTAATATTGAAAGCGAGAAAAAGAGACGTATGTTATCAATTATTTCAAAACATGTTACAACGATTGAATCTTGGTTAGTTGAAGTAACTCCTACTAAATTTAATGTGTGGTTATCACAATTTACAAATGTTGCCTTATTATTTTTTTTTATTATTTTATGTTGAACGCCAGATATGTGATTTGACATGAGGGCAGCATTATCATAGCATTGTACTTTTCAGTTGGCTAACTTTATTATTGAATTAATTAATTTTGTTAATTTTGTTGCAAAATTTTGTTTGTCTTGAGAATGATTTGGCGCCCCTCTGCGAGTGGCGCCCGGGGCATGATGACACCCCCTGCCCCCCTCGCTACGCCACTGACCACGAGGCCCCCATTTTTTCTCTGCCACCAGTTTGGAGCTCTATAAAACCATGTTGGAGTGAAAACTATGTTTTTTTGAATTTATTTTTTCTTGTAATTTGTTCAATTCTCCACAATAATAATTTGGAAAAATGTTTTGGAAAAATGTTTGTTTTTGAATGAGTTATGAATTTTTAAAACAAGGTCTGTTTTCTCTGCCGCGAATGTCATGTCCCTCCCTAATATGTTTTCTAGAGAGTTTTAAACAGTTTTAGGAGATCGCTGATGTCTAATAAGATGTCAGAATTTTAAAATTTTAGACAGTGGCATACCACCTATTTTTTTTAATTTTATGAATTCGGTATTTGGGGGGCGAATACTATGTAAAAATGGGTAGCTGAATCCGAATCCGATATCAGAATTTCGTTTTTATGCCGGTTTTACCAAGGGTTGCCACCAAATAATATGTTTTTTAAGAGTTTTAAACATTATCTGACAGTTTTTAAACTGTTTTCTGAGATCGCTGATTTCGAATCTGATGTCAGAATTTTAAAATTCAAGATGATGGATAGGGTTACCACTTAATAGTGTTGTCACCTATTAATTAGTTTTCTAGAGAGTTTTAAATAGCTTTAGGAGGTCGCTGATGTCTAATAAGATGTCAGAATTTTAAAATTTTAGATAGTGCATAGGGTTGCCACCTAATTTTTTTTAAATTTTATGAATTCGGTATTTGGGGGGCGAATACTATGTAAAAATGGGTAGCTGAAGCCGAAACCGATATCAGAATTTCGTTTTTATGCCGGTTTTACCAAGGTTTGCCATCAAATAATATGTTTTTTAAGAGTTTTAAACATTATCTGAAAGTTTCTAAACTGTTTTCTGAGATCGCTGATTTCGAATCTGATGTCAGAATTTTAAAATTCAAGATGATGGATAGGGTTGATGGATAGGATGGATGGATAGGGTCACCTATTAAGATGTTTTCTTGAGAGTTTTAAACAGTTTTAAAAGATTTCGAATCTGATGTCAAAATTTTAAAATTCAAGATAGTGCATAGGGTTGCCACCTATTTTTTTTAAATTTTATGAATTCGGTTCTTCAGCGTAAAAATCGAGTCACTGAATCTGAAACCGATGTCAGAATTTCAGAACTATGTCGGTTTTTACCAAGAGCTGCCACCAAATAATATGTTTTTTAAGAACTTTAAACATTATCTGACAGGCTTAGGAGATCGTTGATTTCGAATCTGTTGTCAGAATTTTAAATCTCAAGATAGGGTTGCCACTTAATTGTTTTTTATTTTTATGAATTCGGTGTTGGCGCAAAAAATTAGTAAAAAATCGATTGCTGAATCCGAATCCGTTGTCAGAATTTCAAAATTATTTGGTTTTTTACCATAGGGCTGCAACCTATTAATATGTTGTTTGCAGAGTTTTAACACTATCTTATATTTTCAAGTTTTAGCTTAAGTCTAATGTCAGAATTTAAAAATTCTATAGGCTGGATAGGGTTGCCGCCTAATCTATAGCTCAAGTTATTGCTCAAGATAATTCTTAAAATCTTCTTTTGAGCTATTTTGAAAATATTTACTTAAAAAAAACTTGTCACAACTTATTTTGATTCAAACATAAAAGTTTCTCATTTTTGTGGTAGGAAATAGTGGTTGAAAGTAATATCAAATGAATAATGTTAAGTTATAGTAAAGAAGCCATAAGCTATATGTTTGATGATTTAAGCCATTAATTAAAGAAACTCTTCTTTCAAGCATTAGCAACATTAAGGCTATATTAAGTGATTAAATATCAGCTGCAGATACTTAAGCAAAGCTTAAAATAAAGCTACTCAACTAACAGTTATACGATACTGACAGTTTTCTTCTATAAATTTCTTTAATAAAATATAGTGCAATGAAAGTGTTAACCGCGTGGGTCTGCTCTATAAAATGATGCAAATATTAAAGACAAAAAAAGAAATAATAAACGGCTTGATGGCACATAAAAGGCGTTCGTTCTAGATAGGAATAATATTAAAAAAAAGTGAATAAACGACTTTAAATTGAGGTTGACATCTTTTCATGGGACTCTGAGAGCTGGTGATGGTGATGAAGCTAGAGATGGTAAATTCGCAATGGAAGTTGGAAGATGGAATTCGCAACTATAAAAATTATTAATGAAATTGATAAAAATTTATTTTTAAAGCCTTTGAAGCTTTGCAAAAGCATTTAAAATAAAAATGTGTTTTTTAAAACTCTAAGATAGCTAATAGCTGTCAGATGTGCTACATCTGTCATCTTAGGAAAAAATAAAAAAACAACTCAAATTGTCATCAATGTGCGGCATGCGAATTGCTACACATATAATATGATTTACACTGACTGATTCTGCGCGCAAAGCTACTGAATATCTCAAGCGTTTTAAGCAGATTAACTCAATAGTCGCACATTTGCATAAATGTATCTATGGATGGCTGTATGACCTTATCAGCAATTGAAAATGAGTTCACATCTAATTTTTATATGATGTGAAAAATTCGCTTAAATTTATTACTCAAGCATAAATTGCATGAAGTTTTCAAGTGCTTGAAATTCAATGTTGGTGTTGTTTGTTTTGATGTTTAACAACAACAGCTGAATAGCTTAAAATTCAAATTACATACTACAATTAAAAAAAAAAAAAAAACAAAACAAATAACTTATGCCTAATAAATAATAAAAAAACCATTAGCTTTACGCGACAGTAGCAGCGCCAACCACCGACCACAACAATTGGAGCGAATCTGGTCTATAAATATTTATTTTAAATTTTTTTAATTTTTTTTTATCAATTCAATATCTATTAAACTTTGGTTGTGTCATCGTAGAACACGATCGGTACCATTGTGTCATTAATATCTAGTATCTACACGCTGCCAGCGGTTTCGCTTGAATTTTATTTTGTATCTTTGTCTCGTATTTCAATGCTAGGCAGATTCCACTGAACCGGTTCTGCACGTTTTGTGAGTGTTTTTATTTATTTATTATTTTTTATATTGTTTGGATGACGTATCATGTTTTTGTTAATAACAATCTTTTACTGAAGAGCTTTAAAATACAATATTATTACCAAAAAATACAATTTCATGTACTTAAAGCTCTTTATGTGAAAAGTTCATTTAAATTCTGTGCACGTTTTTGCAAAAATATTTAACATTTGCGGTTTATGTTTGGCAAAAATGCACAATCTTATCACATGACGATCATAAAACAGCTGCTCAACAGGTTTAACCTCGACCCTTTTCACTTAATGTGCACTTAATTTTGGTTTTCAGTCTGTATCTGTAACAGGTGTAAAAGCGAATACTTATGGCGTTTTCGTTTCTAACAAAAAATGTTGCCCTGTCGCAGTGCAAAATGTTTTCAATGTTGCCCGCAACCCTGTAAAAGTGCATGTTTTTGCCTACTCGAAAAATGTCAACTTAAATAAACGAATATAACCATCCTTGTCTAACGCATGCATGTCATAATATTGTCATTTTAAAAACAGCTGATATGCAGGGCAATCATCTACCCTGAGAAAGTTTGCAGGGTAGAAAATGCGCCTTTTTTGCCCTCTGTGAGTGTGACATTTTAAGAAACGAACACAAAATTTACTCACCCGTTTGCACTTATTTTACAATCGAACACGAAAAAAGGCAAGGGCAATGAAAAGGCAACATTTTTTGGTAGAAACGAAAACGCCATTAGTTAGGTAGCTGTTTCTAGATTTTGTTTTTGTTCCATTCCTTTGAGTCTCATAAATTGAGAGTTTCCGCGTGACAGTCTTCTCTTGGCGCAGCTTCTCTTAACCCTTATTCGGCACGGAATCATTTCTACACCACTATTTTTGTGTGCTTGACATTCAATTTGTATTGTTATACTTTTACTTTTCTTCTCCTTCTTCTTACTTCAAAATATTTTATCTCATAAGACTAGTATTTTATTAAAAAAAATACACTTTTAAGTAGCTGTTGAAGAATAAAGAAACGAAAAACTCAAGTCAAAATATTCGATAGTTTCGGTTTATTACAGCTTATGTCGCTGGAATTCGCATGATCATGAAGGGCCCTTTAACACGGACCACAATTTTTTATCTTATGTATTCAGGCATGGGCTACTTGCTGGCTACTGATCCGTGGAAATGAAGACCGATACATTGTTGCTTCGCCACTCTTGAGTCAATCTAGCTTAATGGGCAGGAGCAGAATCTCATTGAAAGGACCATGGTTTGTTTTGAATTGATGTCGTATTAAGCACTTCATAACCAATTCCAAAACAACGGATTCATGCACTTTCGCAAAAGTTTTGACCACAAATTTTCACAGAAATGAAGCTTGGTGACACCATCATAGGTTCTTCCCACCAAGCCATCACAGAAGCTGGCAGCAGACCTCTCTATGCTCTCGGAACAAGTTCCGCTGCACTTCGTGATGACAGTGCATACACTCTATCATGCTGTTTATTTGACGATTCAATTTTATCAGTTTCGTTAAGGTTAAGGTTAAGGCTGCGTGCATAGCAAACGCCGATTCAGACAGTCATGCTGAAATCTATGTGAATAAATGAGATAGCTATCTATCTCGCTTGTTCACACTGCCTGTTTGCCTGCCTGTCTGAATCAGCGTTGACTATGAACACGGACCTTGTCGTGTACCAGCACCTTTGAGAGTACCAAGTATATAATAAAAGTTCAGAGGCCTTAAATATCACGAAGTCGGAAGCCGATTGTCATCATAAAATCTTGGAAAAGTTCGTCCTGGAAATTTCTGTTGCAAAAAAGACTTAACTGGTACTATTGTGCGGCTTGTGGCCCTATCTTGTTGAAACCACATATCGTCTTAATCCATTTCTTCAATATCTGGCCAAAAAATCCGTTTACATACGGTCAAAGCGCTCAGAATTGGTTTCTCCTGTAACGTTTTGAAAAAAAAGAAAAAACTATGGAAAAATGACACGGTCAGACCATGATGCACACCAGTTAGTCACTTTTTGCGGATTACTTATTTGAAATACTGAGCACACCGTGGAATTGACAACTTTGGGTCTTCGGATACACATCTCTATCAGTAGCGATATTTTTGGTAAGGCGTAGTTTACGATAATGCACACGTTTGGTTATAACTATGATCAATCCACTTTTTTAAAATTAAGAAATGGATCAAAAATGGATCAACTAGCAACCTAGAAATTATGCTATCAGAACCCTTACATGAACTATATAGTTAAGTTATGAGGTCAGATATATAATGGTCTATAGAATCTTTAAAGACAAGACCATTTCCAGCATACGACCCTGGCTCATGGCATTCTTTGTCGATTGACTTAAAACGTGGCGTTTCGAATATATGAATAAAAGTGAAATAAGTTTAAATTTACACAGATAAAACTCTGCACCAAAAGCCTACAGGCCTATTAGTATATCATTGTTCTTGAAGAGAACACTACAGAGAAAAATAGACCTTCTCATAAGAGTATCTTTCAACGACGCTAACCTATTTAGTACTTAACATACCGAGTTCAAAAGTAAATCGATGAAAACAGCAGGACGCGAGATAGTTTCAGACATAAACGAAACTTTTCATAACAAAGAGTACACTTCAGAAGTGGATATGGGAGTAAACAGCAAAGATCATCTAATGGATTCAGAGAATGCTCAATAGTAGGTCTATAAGTGCACAAGTTGGAAAAAATGTATTACGTTAAGTGATTAAAAGAGGCACTTCGCAGGAAGAAGTCATATTCCTCTGAATAATTAGTAAACTGACTTTTGGGACACTGAAGAAGCTATAACGATTGTCAGATGTGAACTTTCTGAGTGAAAATCCTATTGAAACCTAACTTTTGTCGCTTACAAGAAGAAAACATATATATAAATATAAAAATATAAGCTCTTCGGAGTAACTCAGCAGCTTCACACTGAAGTTAACTAATTATCTTTAAGATTATCCTAGAAAAAAATTCAGTTAGAAACGCACTGAGAACAGAAGGACATGCACTGTGCGTCTTTTGCGCATGCCAGAGAATCTTCAGCAAGAAGTGGATATTATAGCCGTACATCATATACTGGATGCTAATATCGAGCGTTAAACCCATTCTCATCTATGGTTCTCTAGTATGGTGGACAATAGTACAACATAAGGGTTATCTTAATTCTCTAACGGAGGTGCACACGTTAGCGAGTATAGGAGTAACAGGAGTCATAAGATTTGCATACGACACAGACCTGTTGCTCTAGATATGATCTACATACAGCATCTTACCAAAGACAAGGATAGCAACTAACTTTAGCAAATCACAAGCCAATAGAGTATCAGAACATTCGGACATTTAGTCATTCTGAATATCTTTGGAACTGAGAAATCAAAAAGAGCCAAATATTTTTGTATATTTTGTGTGTATAATTCGCTACAAAATATACCATCCCCAGCACACAAGAATGGAAAAACACGAACAAGGAACCCTAGAGTAATCTCTAATTCTAGACTGGTGGCTCCATAAGGGAGAACATAACATGATAAGGTTTTATCGACTTCACGAAAGTTATTGCAAATTACTTCGATGAGCGAGTGCTGCAATAATCGACCGATAGCGGCACAATGACGTACAATGTCACTGGCGGCGTTCCAGTACTTGAGCCCCTTCTGTGGAATGTCATGTACGGTAGAAGATCATTGGTTTTGCAGATGATTTAGCGATTGTTGTAACAGATTAACATCTCGTAGAAGTGGAACTACTTGAAGATTTTTTTTGAAAAAGCAGTTAATGAAACAAAATTAGAATTCCAATTATTAAAATAAAATTTTCGAGTTTTGAATAAAAAATAAACTTACACAGCTAGGATTGGAACCCACGTCGTCCGCATGACAGTCTAGCACACTTCCACTGAGATATTGATAACGATAAAATAAATATAAAAAAAAACATATAAGAACTATTGCTTAGAAAAGACAGACATTTCAACAAAAACACAAAAATATTTCAACGGATGATTTTAACAGCACAAAAATACTTTGAAACGTTTATTCAACACAGAAAACTTTAAATTTAAACGCAAATCATTCAACCTAACAGTGTTTTGAAATAACAGCGACCAACTGTTAATATTACAGTTGATATTTTTCTGAGTAAGTGACCCTCATTGCACTCATTGCTCTGGTAGCACAGATGAAGATACTGCACACGTTCTCTTCGAGTGTCCTAGGGTCCACGACGCGAGAAATGGAGCTTCAGTCCACCTCGGCAGAGAGGTGCAACCCCCCCTTTAAACTTTGTGAACGTCCTGTTGAGAACACATAATTGACGAACTTCAAAGATACGAGGTTTGCAAAAGTGGGAAACCCTCCTATACAAGAAGTTAAGAGTTCTCCCCGATATAGAGTCACCATCAAGTTTATGAGAAAGGTTCCCGCCTTCGTGAATAAAACAAAAAAATATTAAATAAGTATAGATAGAAATGGAAATGTAGATGGAGATGGAGATGTACATGGAGATGGAGATGTAGATGGAGATTGAGATTGAGATTGAGATTGAGATTGAGATTGAGATTGAGATTGAGATTGAGATTGAGATTGAGATTGAGATTAAGATGGAGATGGAGATTGAAATTGATATTGAGATTGAGATTGAGATTGAGATTGAGATTGAGATTGAGATTGAGACTGAGATTGAGATGGAGATGGAGATGGAGATGGAGATGGAGATAGAGATGGAGATGGAGATGGAGATGGAGATGGAGATGGAGATTGAGATGGAGATGGAGATGGAGATGGAGATGGAGATGAAGATGGAGATGGAGATGGAGATGGAGATGGAGATGGAGATGGAGATGGAGATGGAGATGGAGATGGAGATGGAGATGGAGATGGAGATGGAGATGGAGATGGAGATGGAGATGGAGATGGAGATGGAGATGGAGATGGAGATGGAGATGGAGATGGAGATGGAGATGGAGATGGAGATGGAGATGGAGATGGAGATGGAGATGGAGATGGAGATGGAGATGGAGATGGAGATGGAGATGGAGATGGAGATGGAGATGGAGATGGAGATGGAGATGGAGATGGAGATGGAGATGGAGATGGAGATGGAGATGGAGATGGAGATGGAGATTGAGATTGAGATGGAGATGGAGATGGAGATGGAGATGGAGATGGAGATGGAGATGGAGATGGAGATGGAGATGGAGATGGAGATGGAGATGGAGATGGAGATGGAGATGGAGATGGAGATGGAGATGGAGATGGAGATGGAGATGGAGATGGAGATGGAGATGGAGATGGAGA
Source organism: Tetanocera ferruginea (assembly GCA_958299015.1). Classification (NCBI taxonomy): domain Eukaryota; kingdom Metazoa; phylum Arthropoda; class Insecta; order Diptera; family Sciomyzidae; genus Tetanocera; species Tetanocera ferruginea. The sequence goes on along the minus strand of OY282640.1, from coordinate 158,327,223 downwards.
TGGAGATGGAGATGGAGATGGAGATGGAGATGGAGATGGAGATGGAGATGGAGATGGAGATGGAGATGGAGATGGAGATGGAGATGGAGATGGAGATGGAGATGGAGATGGAGATGGAGATGGAGATGGAGATGGAGATGGAGATGGAGATGGAGATGGAGATGGAGATGGAGATGGAGATGGAGATGGAGATGGAGATGGAGATGGAGATGGAGATGGAGATGGAGATGGAGATGGAGATGGAGATGGAGATGGAGATGGAGATGGAGATGGAGATGGAGATGGAGATGGAGATGGAGATGGAGATGGAGATGGAGATGGAGATATATATAAGATCTTAATCATTCTGCAGCAGACGGTTATAAAACTAAACAGAGTAGGTTTCTCAACAGCTCAAGCACTTAAGTTTGTATTTTTTCTTCTTTCACTAGAATACAAAAATATTTATTCTTCTCTTGAAGCATAAAAGTGCGAGGGACCGTGGACGCACAAGAACATAAAAATTTAATTTAATTTTTTAAATATTTAGATAGTATAACTGCTAGTATCTGCTGATGCTATTTTATAAATCTTTAAATAAATTCAATAACTTAATAAAAATAATGTTTTTGGCTTTGTAGGCGGTAGGCATGCCTTAAAAAATGTTAATGGAATATTTATTCATGTTTGTGAAGCAGAGCTAGTTGTTGTATATACATTTTGGCATGTTTATATTTAGCAAATCTTTTTTAAGTTCGCCATATAAGCTTTTAAGATTTTGCCAAAAATAGGTATTCCTAAAAAAAAAAAACTAAAAAAATTCAGAATAAACACAAAAATACCACGCTAATTGACGCTTAACTAATGAAAAGAAAATATTTTCAAAACTTAAACAAAAAGCTTTTGGCAATAATTTAAAAGTGGAGGAGAACAGAAGAGACAGCTGCAATCAATATGTGTGCAGTAAAAATAAATACCACTCATGAATGATTTTCGGGAATTGGTTTTTGCTATTCCATGCAATTTCCGCTCTTTTCCGCGAATACTTAAGCGGTGCAAGTAAAAAAGAAAAAACAAAAATTTCAAAAAGAATTAAATAATATTTTGCAGCTGCTAAACATCTGCTCGTAGCTGTGTATCTGCGTGTTCGTTGCTGCTGCTGCTGCTACCAATTATTTTGCTCTTCCTCTTTACTTTGCACTCTTGTTGTAGAGGGTTTTATGAGCATCGAGTAATCTGTACAAAAATCAACACTGCAAAAACATTTTATTGATTTCGGCTGTCTCGTTTTCTTTGGGATACCCGTTTTCATTCACTCGCCTTTGTACTGACATTTCTTTTAGCTGTTTGTGTTTTTGTTGGTTTCTATGCTTATTTTCTCCATGACTGAGGTTGTTGCTGTACAGTCCCTTCCCACTACCTGTTCCTTACAACTGTTGCTGCAGCTTTTTTTCTTTCTTCTTCAGGTATCTAGATACTTTTTGTGGTTTTTTGCGTGGAAACATGCTCAGGTTCGTGTTCCTTTTATTACTGTCTTGTGTATTTTCGGTTCTGTTTTGATTTTTATTTTCTTTATGCCCATATCAGTGATTTTTTGGAATTTTGTTGTTGTTGTTATAATTGTTGAGAATCAGCTGCCTGTCCCTGGCAGCAGGTGCTATTAACTTGATTTTAATGGAAAAAGCCAAAATATTTTTGTTGTAGTGCATTTTTGGAATTTTTTTAATTTTAATTTTTTTGGGGCGCTGTTATAAAACCAACCCAAACTTTAGACAAACTAATTGTTATTGCTTGCATTCGTGCATAGAACTCACCTCTGTCCCAATACATTCACTGCCACCAAAAATCAACAACAAGCAATCGCTGCACCAAACCATTCGAACCGACCGGTTTGAGTCAAAAAGCGTGACCGAGGTTTTGTGTTTAAAAAAAAATTTCAAAATTAAGCCACTCACGCCTTTGTGGCAACTCCACAGTTTAACAATGACTTCCATGACATGACCGGACACCAACAACAAAATCGGAACGGATGCGTTCTTCATGGCATTTCATTGAAATTCTTTTTCATGCCATCGCATACGTCCATTAATTAATTCATTTCTGTAATAATACCGCGTAACTCTATCAGTTCGTCTTTCGCTTATACGTCTGTCCATATGTCTGTCGGTCCATCATATGTTCATTGTTGCTGCAACAATTTGATCGTCGTATGTATTATCATAATTCTGTCGCGCTTTTTGGGGGTTGTCGCGCTTCAGTTATTATAAAATGTTCACATGCCTAAAATATTCACTATTCTAAGTACTTGTTGACTGTTTAACTTAAAATAAAATATAAAACTTGCTGAGAACCGAGTCTGGCTTGTTTTGTGCACATAATTAGCTTGATGAACACTGCAGCACGTTCAGTTAATTCTCGGGTGTATTTGTTAGTCACATTTTTTTTAGAATTTTTTTTACAAAAAGCGAAATGAACTCATTGTTGACATTATTACATATTATATATGGTTGATTTACATTTAAATATACGGTCTAAAGATTAAGTCATAGAATTAATGCAACAGGTTTTTTTTCTTCTTTCTGTATGTAGTGTGCTGTATACAGCTCAACCCTTGAAAATTGCACTTTTGTAGTAAGATAGATTTGAATAACAAACAATTTTATGAAGATTATAGTTTTTCTAGAAACCTACTTAGGGTGTGTCTTAACCGTAAATTTAGCAAAAGATAAATATTTAAAATTAAAATTAAAATATTTCCGTGTGAATAAATCATATCATGGGATAAATCATTCAGGGGCTTAAAAAAGATTCTTCTCAAAGATATAATACTGTACTGAAAGAAAAATTCAACTCAATTTTGAGGGTTTTCAACTTTGACACTATTGAAGAAACCTATAATTTGTTCAGTCAATTGATAGTTAAACTGATATGATCAAATTTAATTATAAAATTACGAATTGTTTTTAAAATTTCTATCCATTTCGTATCATATAAAGTAGCATAATTCTCATTTGTATTAAAAACTGACTCTGACCGCTATTGGGTTCCACTCGATATACATATTATCTGTGTTTCAAAACCTGAAAGTTTTCAATTTTTTAATTAAAACGCCTTTCAAAACGCCTAGCCCTCCGTTTCCTTCGATAGTATCCAGGACCATAGCTTACTTGCCATAACCTAACAGCTATTTTCAACAGAGTATACGTTAGAGTGTATAAAACTTCTAACTCTTAATTCCGAAATCATTTCAATTTTTTGGTATACCACTAACCCCCGCATTGCATTTTTGTGTATATGAAATCTACTTTTGTACTGGAGACCAACTAATGGTTGAATTAAAAAGAAAATCTAGCTTATAAATCAATAACGATACACTCTTGTATACAAGCATATACATGTTTACATTGAAGACAGACATACATTTGAGAAATATTAAAAAGTACTCCGGAAATTTTTTTTTTACTTCTTTGAAATAATTTTTTTTTTGTATAAAAGAAAAGTGGTCAATAAAATTTTCCTTAAGTAAAATAAAATTTGATTTTGAAAATTTCAGTTCAGAAACTAAACCTAAAGGCTTTTTCTGAATTAAAATTTGGAAACGGACCTGCATTTCCAGTGCTTTCAATATGGCGGAAAAAGCAAAAGGCAAAATAAAATATAAGAAAGCAGAGTTTCTACCAGGGCTGCAGAGTCGAACCAAAAAATCTTGACTCCGGCTTCTTAAAATATCGAAGCTTCGACTTCGACCCCAACTACCAAATAATTCAAACACTGTAAAGTATTTTTAATTTAATTTTTAATAAATAGTTTTCGGCAATACCATGGTAACTCACGTTACATTCAAAAAGTTTTATGGAGTTAAATAAAGGTTTTTTATGTAAAAAATTTCTATAAAAATTCCCAGTGAAATAATAATGTAGGTTAGTAACTCGCATTACCATTTTTGGTAATTTGGTTCAGAAAGTAAATTTTTTTAAAATTTTTCTGCAAAATTTGTGGATGAGTTTTTTTATATTGGGCATAAAAAAAGCAACAGGATTTCAATAAGTCTCTCTTCAATAAGTCTTTTTGTGAATATAACGGCCTCTCTTCAATTATTTGAGGATTTCGTCAATTCTTGGCTATTCCCTTTTGAACTTGCCCTCTCTCACGTTGATGTCGCTCATCCACAAATGCAAGAATTGACCGTCAACCAGTGTGGCCAGAGAGCCAAACTGAAATTTACCACTATTTGGAAAAAAATTACCACTTTCTGAGAAAATTTACCGTTTTCTAAAATTACTCACTTCACTAGTTCCATAATAAAACATTTCTTTCACAATTGGTTTCTTCCTATTGCCAGCAACTTTTACAATTCACGTAAGGGACTTCTTTTATCCACTTTTCCATTAACTTTTTTTGTAGGAACTGGTTATGGCTTTCTATAACCGATATTCTTTTAAGCAATTCAATATCAAAACATTTGATTAGTTCTATTTATTGATGTGCTTGAACAAATTCCTTAGTAATTAAGTTAAAATTTGCAGCAAATCAAAAATTGAAATAATTCCGCATTTGTTATTTTTTGGTACAAAAGGGGATTCCCAATTATGAAGAACTGCGAGACTGTGAGTACGTTTAGAGAGGTAACAGAGCTGCAAATAGCTTAAAATATTTGGAAATCTAAACAATAATTATTTTGTAAAATTTACCACTTTAAATCAAAAATTACATTTTTTTAACCTCTGCCCAAAAAATGAGTAAAAATTTACCTCATTTAGGGATTTACCTCAATCTGGCAACAGCGCCGTCAACTCTTGACAAGTATAAACCGGGACTCCATGAAAATTCACTCTCGCATAAAAAGCATCGCTATCTCTCAAGCAATAAAGAACAAAAATATAAGATGACCTACCAAAATTTAAAATTTTTCAGCGGAAGTTCGAAGACAAGAGGTTCTTTGGGATAGAACCTCTCTTAACCTCTAATATGGTGCTAGTTAGTAAGAGTTTTATCAATTATAAAAGTATTGAAGTAGCGTATATATAAAGACTTAGCTTCGAAACGACATTTTTACCATAATTCGACACGATAAATTGATGACATTTTTTCTTAAAGACTCCTTTAGTTTGCTTTTTCATTTGAAATTTCGTTTTATAAAATTTCAATGATTTCATTGTGTATGAGTAATATTTTCAAAATATGTAAATTTTTAAGATTTCAAGGATCTATGAAAAAATTCTGACGTTTTAATGAAAAGCTGAGCATGCCGTCTTATCATGCTTGACTTGTCATAGAGGAACACTTTAAAAAATTGTATGTATTCTTCTCATTCTTGTGCATTTTGAGCAGTATACCTCCTCCAATGTCTTCTTACTATGTAATGTAGGTGTCATCAGTGCTTTAGCGGGATTATCCGAAGGAATGTTATAAAGAACTGTAAATCGTATTTAAGAAATATTCTGTTACGTCATGTGTCCACATTTACCAGTGCCTAGGGATATGTTTTTACATTGAGAACACACAAGCAAACCTTAGAAACATAAATTAGATTGTGTCACCGTTTACAATTTTGCATTACAATAGAATCATCTACAATTTTTTTTCTTATAATTATTGTTTCAACTGCTTGAAAGACTTAAATTAAAAAGCTTGAACAGCAGGAAAAGTTCTAGAACCAAAAAAAGTACACAATTATTATGAATTTTTATATAATCTTCATGAACTATACTTATGCATTTTGGTCCAGTATCCAATTACATGAGTCACATGAGCTATTCATGATATCTATGTACAAAATACACAAGAGAAAAAACATGAATATTTTAAAAGCCTAGTGTTTAAAATCCTAGTGTTTAGTGTTTAAAATGTGTGTACATGATCCAAGAAAAAAATTGGTATGTTGTGAAAAAATACAAAGGGAACATGAATCATTCATAATATTTGTGAATAAAATTCATAAAATTCATATAAAAATACAAGAAGATCAAAAATAGTTCATGAGATTATAAAAAAATTCATAAATCTCATGTATTTATACATTGGAAGCATAAACAACTTTATGCATTAAGTGATATTTCCCCCTAGTGAGATATCGTGAGATTTGAAAAGTAAAGTAAAGTAAAGTAAAGTACTTTATGAGTAATTGAAATTCATTTAGTCCATGTAGAAATACAAGGATAGCAAGAATAGTTCAAAAGATAAGAGAAAAAAAATGCATGCACCTCATGTACTTATACAAGAGAAACGTGAACAACTTAATAAATTTAGTGGCCGAAATTCATATAATCCATGCATAAATACGTGGGGCCCAAGAATAGTTTTTAAGATAAGAGTAAAACTGTACTCATGTACCTCATGCTCCTAAGATAAATGTACTCTCATGTACTTATAGCATAGAAACGTGAACTAATTTATGAATTTAGTAACTAAAATTCATATATTCTATGTATGTACGTTAGGAAGGGTCTGTTCTCACATAAAAAACTGTTTAAAACATTGGGTTAAAATATTCCTTTGCTCATTATACCTATAGTTATATTTAGTGACAGACATCATGAAAGTAATGAAATTCACCATTTTAGAAAATTCGTGCTATGTAATCTATGCTGGTTACCCTTTTCTATTTTAAAAGATCATGTAATATATTTCCTTTCTGATGGCAACTGAGGGGATGCAAATACTGCTGTGAAGACCAATTAGGTGCTGAAACAGGAACTCGGAGTTGAGGTCAATGACAAGACAATATGTTAAGAAATGTGAAGCCTAAAGAAATGTGCAGTTAAACATTGAACAAAAGTGAAGAAGCCTCTTTTGACGAATAAGCACCGAAAGCAAAGATATGCGTTCGCGAAAAAGTACGGAAACTTCACAGTTAATAATTGGATAAAGATAAGATGCTCGGATGAATCTAAAGAAGACCGTGTTGGTTTAGATGGGCGCATGGGGACTTGGGTTGATACAGGTATAGGGCTTCAAGAACGAAATATTTGTCAGACACTGAAATTTGGAGATGGCTGAATGTTGCTTTGGGTATGCTTTCATGACAATCAAGTCGGAGTACTGCGACGAATCAATGGTGTAATGTGGGTCATGGATTATAGTAATATTTTGCATGACTCGTATTTACCTAGTTTGAAAATATTTGAGGCAGAATTTTTTTGTTGAAAAAACTTTTCGCCGCGACTGGGGATCGAACTTGGGCTCCAAGCATGCTAAGCCACACACTTAATCTGCATGCCACGGTCACTACTAGCAAGCCTTACTAGCATGGCAAAAAATTAGTATTGATACATTAGAAAATCTTGTAAAAAGTATGTCGAACAGAGTAAAAGCCCTAAAAAAATTCCGTGTTGGTCGAAATACGATATACTAATTGATGGAAAACATGAACTGTCGGCAGAAGGACTTAAGTGTTCATATATTTAATACATAAAACAAATAACATTTTTGTATAAAACATACATTTTATTTTGGTCTTTTTAGTTTTACTCGTTTCTGGATAAATAACTTTTCTAATTGTGTTATTTTATTTTGAAAAAAGTAATCTAATATATATATAAAAAAAAAAATTTGAATACATAAAATGTTTGTGCTTGAACTCGTCTAAAACGGTTGGGCCGATTTTAATATTTTTTTGTAAGTATATTTGGTATGTAAGAGAAAATGTCATAAAGTATTTTTCGTCCTTCTATCCACGAGGGGAGTGGCACTTTTTTAAGAACACACATTTTGGGGCGTACTTTCGATCTATGAGTCATATAACAGTGAAACTTGGTACCAACTTACTATTGAATGTTGGTAATAATGTGACCTTTGATTGATAAATTTGAACAATCTTTGAAAAGGGGGTATGGCACCGCCCATGCAGCTAAATTTTTTTAAATCGAATATATTTGGAACTTACAATAACAATGAAACTCAGTATGAAGTAACTTATTGGCCAGGTTTTATAGCCAATTAATTTTTAAAAATTTTTTAAAAATTTTGTGAACTTAGTTACAATATGGAATATATCTAAAATTTTTGCCTTGTAAATCCCAGCAAGAATGTTTTTTGACAGCCTGGATTGGATTAATTTTCCGTGAACATGCATGATACACAAACACGCTAGCAACATAATTCGTTAACATCAACGGCAGGTGTCGTCTTTGCAATGAGTCTTGGCAGTTTTTGCCGCCCACCGTAACACTCTGCGCTATATTTCATGCGATGACCTCCCACTTGTTAGCAAGTTGACATATTTTGTGCATGCTGCAGACTGATATTGAAAAAAAAAAACAAAGAAAAACTAAACGTTGGCAACACTCGCGCTTACTTGCATTAAAGTGTCATCGACACTTTTTGTTGTTGTTGTTGTTGTTGTTGTTGTGCGGGGGATAAATGCAAATAGTTTTTTGTTGTTTAGCGTCACTTTAATATCAATGAGTTTGAGTGAGCATATGTGTATGATTGTGGGTGTGAGTGTGATCTATAGAGCCGGTAGTCGGAGTCAGTGATCCAAACTATTCAATTGCTGTTGTGCTTCTTTATTGAACTTTTTGTTTTCGTTTTTTTTTTTTTTTTTTTTTTTCATTTTCATTCTTGTGGACATGCTGCCGATGATGACTGGCTGAGCGAATGAGTGAGTAAGTGAATGGTTTGAATGTATGAATGCTTGGAGTAAGTAGACAATACTTCCGTTTGGCTTTTGTCTATATTTTTTTATTATTTATTGTTGTTGTTGTGTTGTAGATAATTTATTGCATTTGCCATTTGTTCTTCGGCTGTTGGAAACGAATGATGGAAATTTGTTAATAATATATCTATGCTTTTATGAGTGGAAAAGAGTATTGAACGAAAAATACCAGAACATAATTGAAGTCAAAGCGAAAAGGGAAAAGCTAAGAACAGCAGCCAATAGCACGCTTTTTTCAGTAGGCAACTCTAGAATAAAAGTTGTTGTTCTATTTTGACATAAAAGTTGTTACATAAGCGTGTCATTTCCGTTTATTATTTCAAGTTTTGAGAATATTATTTGTTTTCTCTTTGAAAAACGGGTGGAAACACATGTGTCATGTTGGAAAAACTAATGAATCACAAATGATTCATTAGACGGAAATAAATGATTGTAAAGCAAAGAATTTTATGAAAATCAGGAGTGCACACAAAAATTATTAAATGAGCCAATGCCAACTAAAAGAGAAAAAACTATAAAGTAATAAAAAATTGTGGCTTATGACAAAAAACTCTGATTCGCTTGAATACAAATTTCTGTTACAAAATGTTTCCAAAAAAAAATAATATAATTTTTGTAAGCAGTAATGACTGAATTATCCATTTTATTTAGTAAAAATTTTACTCATTTCTTATATATTTTAAAATCTTTAATCATAATTTAAATTTTTGCATAATAAATTCTTGAAAACTCCTTAAATTTTCTCTTAACTGCACCAGAAAACCATAAAGTTTGCCTAAAAGCATGCAATGTTTTTTTGCATACTTGCTCAAATATTGCTTGTAAACTAATAAAATATTTCTTATTTATTTCCTCTCTCTAGCTTGTCAAAATACCGTTAGTGCTGCCAACCCCCCCGTTGCCGACCAAAAAGGACCTGTCTTCCTCAGTGAACCGACAAACCGTATCGACTTCTCAAATTCAACTGGCGCCGAAATTGAATGCAAAGCGAGTGGCAACCCTATGCCTGAAATTATTTGGATTCGTAGCGATGGCACTGCTGTGGGTGATGTACCCGGTCTGCGTCAGGTATCGTCCGATGGCAAACTCGTCTTTCCACCATTCCGTGCTGAAGACTATCGTCAGGAGGTGCACGCTCAGGTTTACGCCTGTTTGGCACGCAATCAATTTGGTTCGATTATATCGCGTGACGTGCACGTAAGAGCTGGTAAGTGTGAAAAATTCCATCAAAGCATGAAAGTGTATATTTTGGGGCGAGAAATGCGAGCAAGTTGTTGTTGTTTTTGAACAATATAAGACGAATAATGTTGCAAAACAAAAAATAGAGCAAAACATATAAATATAATTTTTATAATTTATAATTTTTTAACTTAATTTGAAAAATTTTTAATTTAAAAATTTACATTTTTTCAATAAAAATTTCAAAGGAATCTTGCTCTTTATAAAAATGTGAATTTTAAAAATTCAAACTTTGAAACTTGGACTTAAATAATGTGCCAAAAATTAATATATCTGAAAATTTTTATATTGCAAAAATGATATTTATATCATATTTAACATTTCAAAAGTAATCTCTTAAATTTAAAATTCCGAATTTAACACTTTCAGTTATCAAAAAAAAAAATTAGAATAAGAAATTTAAAATTTGAAATTTAATTATGATATAAACATAAATCAAAACTCAAATTCAAATTCAAATTCAAATTCAAATTCAAATTCAAATTCAAATTCAAATTCAAATTCAAATTCAAATTCAAATTCAAATTCAAATTCAAATTCAAATTCAAATTAAAATTCAAATTCAAATTCAAATTCAAATTCAAATTCAAATTCAAATTCAAACTCAAATTCAAATTCAAATTCAAATTCAAATTCAAATTCAAATTCAAATTCAAATTCAAATTCAAATTCAAATTCAAATTCAAATTCAAATTCAAATTCAAATTCAAATTCAAATTCAAATTCAAATTCAAATTCAAATTCAAATTCAAATTCAAATTCAAATTCAAATTCAAATTCAAATTCAAATTCAAATTCAAATTCAAATTCAAATTCAAATTCAAATTCAAATTCAAATTCAAATTCAAATTCAAACTCAAATTCAAATTCAAATTCAAATTCAAATTCAAATTCAAATTCAAATTGAAATTGAAATTGAAATTGAAATTGAAATTGAAATTGAAATTGAAATTGAAATTGAAATTGAAATTCAAATTAAAATTGAAATTGAAATTGAAATTGAAATTGAAATTGAAATTGAAATTGAAATTGATATTGAAATTGAAATTGAAATTGAAATTCAAATTCAAATTCAAATTCAAATTCAAATTCAAATTCAAATTCAAATTCAAATTCAAATTCAAATTCAAATTCAAATTCAAATTCAAATTCAAATTCAAATTCAAATTCAAATTCAAATTCAAATTCAAATTCAAATTCAAATTCAAATTCAAATTCAAATTCAAATTCAAATTCAAATTCAAATTCAAATTCAAATTCAAATTCAAATTCAAATTCAAATTCAAATTCAAATTCAAATTCAAATTCAAATTCAAATTCAAATTCAAATTCAAATTCAAATTCAAATTCAAATTCAAATTCAAATTCAAATTCAAATTCAAATTCAAATTCAAATTCAAATTCAAATTCAAATTCAAATTCAAATTCAAATTCAAATTCAAATTCAAATTCAAATTCAAATTCAAATTCAAATTCAAATTCAAATTCAAATTCAAATTCAAATTCAAATTCAAATTCAAATTCAAATTCAAATTCAAATTCAAATTCAAATTCAAATTCAAATTCAAATTCAAATTCAAATTCAAATTCAAATTCAAATTCAAATTCAAATTCAAATTCAAATTCAAATTCAAATTCAAATTCAAATTCAAATTCAAATTCAAATTCAAATTCAAATTCAAATTCAAATTCAAATTCAAATTCAAATTCAAATTCAAATTCAAATTCAAATTCAAATTCAAATTCAAATTCAAATTCAAATTCAAATTCAAATTCAAATTCAAATTCAAATTCAAATTCAAGTTCAAGTTCAAATTCAAATTCAAATTCAAATTCATTGATATTTAGAATTTCAATTTTCAAATTCATAAATTGAAACTTCAAATTTAAAATTTAAAATTTTTTGTTTAAAATTGTAATTTTAAATTTCAAACTTAAAATTTAAAATTTCATGTATCAAATTTTTTTTTTTCAAATTGTAATTTTAATCGAAAATTGCAAATTTCAAATAAAAGTTTTGAATTAAAAAAGTCATTTGTAAAATTTTTTACATTAATGCCTGTATTCACCAATTTCAATAAAACACTCACTTTATTTCAGCAGGCGTTTTAGTTTACTATTTTTTCGTATTCACCAAGCAATCTACATTTTTTGTTTCGAACTTATGTTCGAACTTTTCGAATAGTAGTTTGCCATACAATATTTGAAAAACTCAAGCCTACTTTTAGGTATTGTTTTCTTTTTAGGTTGGAATCGATTGCTATTTTATAGTTTTTAAGTCAGCGGTTGCTTAAAAATAAAATATTGGTGAATATCAAAAAGGCGAAAATAGCTAAAAAAAATAAGGTTGGTGAATACGGGCCTAAAAATTAAAATATTAATTTCAAATTCAAATTTTAACTGTAAAGCTTAAAATTTTTTAAATTTTAATTTTTGGATTTTAAATTTAAAATTTAAAATTTATTTGAATTTGAAAATGAATGTTCAATTGAATTAGATTTTGATTGTGATTTTGATTTTGATTTTGATTTTGATTTTGATTTTGATTTTGATTTTGATTTTGATTTTGATTTTGATTTTGATTTTGATTTTGATTTTGATTTTGATTTTGATTTTGATTTTGATTTTGATTTTGATTTTGATTTTGATTTTGATTTTGATTTTGATTTTGATTTTGATTTTGATTTTGATTTTGATTTTGATTTTGATTTTGATTTTGATTTTGATTTTGATTTTGATTTTGATTTTGATTTTGATTTTGATTTTGATTTTGATTTTGATTTTGATTTTGATTTTGATTTTGATTTTGATTTTGATTTTGATTTTGATTTTGATTTTGATTTTGATTTTGATTTTGATTTTGATTTTGATTTTGATTTTGATTTTGATTTTGATTTTGATTTTGATTTTGATTTTGATTTTGATTTTGATTTTGATTTTGATTTTGATTTTGATTTTGATTTTGATTTTGATTTTGATTTTGATTTTGATTTTGATTTTGATTTTGATTTTGATTTTGATTTTGATTTTGATTTTGATTTTGATTTTGATTTTGATTTTGATTTTGATTTTGATTTTGATTTTGATTTTGATTTTGATTTTGATTTTGATTTTGATTTTGATTTTGATTTTGATTTTGATTTTGATTTTGATTTTGATTTTGATTTTGATTTTGATTTTGATTTTGATTTTGATTTTGATTTTGATTTTGATTTTGATTTTGATTTTGATTTTGATTTTGATTTTGATTTTGATTTTGATTTTGATTTTGATTTTGATTTTGATTTTGATTTTGATTTTGATTTTGATTTTGATTTTGATTTTGATTTTGATTTTGATTTTGATTTTGATTTTGATTTTGATTTTGATTTTGATTTTGATTTTGATTTTGATTTTGATTTTGATTTTGATTTTGATTTTGATTTTGATTTTGATTTTGATTTTGATTTTGATTTTGATTTTGATTTTGATTTTGATTTTGATTTTGATTTTGATTTTGATTTTGATTTTGATTTTGATTTTGATTTTGATTTTGATTTTGATTTTGATTTTGATTTTGATTTTGATTTTGATTTTGATTTTGATTTTGATTTTGATTTTGATTTTGATTTTGATTTTGATTTTGATTTTGATTTTGATTTTGATTTTGATTTTGATTTTGATTTTGATTTTGATTTTGATTTTGATTTTGATTTTGATTTTGATTTTGATTTTGATTTTGATTTTGAATTTGATTTTCAAATTTCATATTTCAAATTGCGAATAACAAATTTCATATTCCAAATTTCTGAATTGAAAATTTTTTTAATTTCAAATGCCAAATTACTAAATTCAAATTCTTCAATTTAGTTTTAATTTTGAATTTAAATTTGTTTTTTAGAAATTAAGTGTTCAGTTTCCAGTTTCAGTATTAAAATTTATTTCATGTTAAGACAATTTACTGTCATGTTATATTTCAAATTCAAATACAAATTTCGAATATCTGTAGTTAGATTTCAAATATGAAAAGTTCAACATAATATTTCGAAATAAAAACTTCATAATTTATTTTTCAAATTTTGATATATACTATTTCACTTATTATTTCATTATTTTCAAAATTGCAATTTTTAGTTTGCAATTGCGAATTTGAAATTTTGAATTGTAAATTTCAAATCTCAAAATTGAACTATCAAATTTCAAATATGATATAAAAATTTGAAATAAAAATTTCTGTTTTAAGAGAAATATGTAATTTTGAGCTTTAAAAATAATTTTTCAAATTTCTAATTTCGAATTGGAAATTCGAACTTACAAATTTGTATGTTATAAGTCAAATATATAGTTCATAGTTAAGTTATTTTGAGTTTCAAACTTTATATTTCAAATTTCGAAGTGGAATACCAAATTGATATGTTAAATTTAAAATTTATAAAAACTAGTGTCCGACCGAACGTGAATTTTTGCCGAAGCCGAAGCCGAAGCCGATTCTTCGGCAAAATGGAAATAATCGGCCGAAGGCCGAAGCCGAAGCCGAAGAAGAAACAAATGTTTTCAAGTAAAAAATTATAAAGTTATTCTTTGCTTTTGTTAAGGGCCGATGTTGAATGTGAACCACACCTAAACGTCAAGTTTTTTCTGCATTTCATTTGGCATTTCTCCATTTCAGACTAACTCAATTTGAACCATGGAAAGATACATAATCGAGCCACGCGTTAATGTTATTCAAGAAATGGCAACAATGGATGATCATTTTCGAAGAAAATCATCTTCAGTGATGAGGCACAGTTTCACCTCAGTGGATTCGTTAATAAGCAGAATTGCCGCATTTGGGCGAATGATAATCCAAGAGTGATTGTCGAAAAACCATTGCACCCATAAAGGGTGACTGTTTGGTTCGGTTTATGGGCATCATCGGGCCGTATTTATTCCAAAATGAGGCCGGTCAGGCAGTTACTGTAAATGTTGTTCGCTATCGTGAGATGATAACGAACTTTTTAAGGCCCGAATTAGTAGATATAAATGTGAACAATATGTGGTTTCAATAGGATGGTACCACTTGCCACACCGCTAACGAAACAATGACTCTTTTGCGCGACAAATGATCAATGGCCGTGTTATCTCACGTGGTGGAGATGTCAATTGGCCGCCAAGATCATGTGATTTGACACTGTTGGACTTCTTTCTTTGAGGTTATTTGAAAGAAAAGGTGTACGTTGATAAGCAACAATTCAAGAGCTAAAGGATGAGATAATTCGGCACATTAGCGGCATAGAACCTCAATTATGCCTCAGCGTCATCGAAAATTTGTACCATCGGATGGAGGTGTGCCGCCGAGGTCACGGCAGCCATTTGGCCGATATTTTGTTTAATCCATAATTGAACCATACCAATATTATCATAATAAAAATAAATGACAGTAATTTTCTGAATCATTTGTGTTTTATCAAAATCAGCATCGGCCCTTAAAATTTAACCACCTTTAATATTCATTTCAGTACAAAAAAAAGAAACAGTTTCGATAGTATCGTAAGTGTAGACGTAGAATTCCGTTAAAGTTGTAACCTCTTTGGTCCGATTGTTTTGTTCATTTTGCACGTATTTTTATTGATCTTCCAAAAATTAACAAATAAATGAATAATACTCAATTATGGACCAATTATCGAGGCCAAAACAAAGAAAAAGTTAAATAGTAAGTATGATTTAATGAGCAAGCAAAAAGAAACAAGCAAAATTTCAAATTTTTTCGATAATTTTGTTAAGTTTGACAGGTTGAGTTCATTGACTTAGTTGAAAAGAAGGCGAAGCAAATGCACTTTCCATTGGTGCCACTTTCGTCTCTGCCCGATATATAAATTGCGAGCTACAATCAGTTAAACTACTAATTTCAAATTAAAATTAAGACCCCGATTTTTAAAAAATCGTATGGTTACTATATTTCACGCTGAGCACTTGTCCTTTCCTGTCGTCTCTGTCTGATATTTAGTTTGCTAGCTACACTTTCTGTTCGATGTATAGTTTGCAAATTACACTCGCTAGTGCTAGTGGGATGTGGAATCCAAATTAATTTGCATTAAAAACAAAAATTAAAATTTTACGCCATCTATTGGGTAAAAGCATAAAAAGAAATAGGATCCAACTCGGTTTTTTTCATAAGAGTTAAATCTAACCGGATCACAGACCCATTTCGTTAAATTTGACAGATTGAGTTGATTGACTGAGTTAAAAAGAGGTTCATGACCTAAAATAGTTCATCAAAATAGTATACTAGAACAGTAGTGCATACATAAACCCAATGCACTAATGCTTACAATGCTGCCAAAGCGAACCAATCAGTTCGTGCAAAACCAAAGCATACAAGCATAAACAACGAAAGAAAAACAAGAAAGCAGCAGTCACATAAGCAGCTGATGATTGATTTTCGTATATAAAAACATGCATTTTTCTTCTTATATTTTACTATTTTGTGACTTTAATATATTAGTGAAAAATCCAAAATTGGATATTCATTCAGCGCAGGATATATGTGATATTCTAGTATACATATTATCTTTGAACGAAGAGTATTAAAGGCTGTAGGTATACCCTAAAGTATTCGCCAAAAACGTTGCCTAATGACCTTGAAAAAATCTGTTAAAACGACCCCATACAAACCGCGCTGTAAGACGTCATTCTACGTCAAAACTTACTGAAATCATTAAGGGGACGTAACACCTTCAAACATTTTTTTATTTTAATGTTTTAAAATGAGTATAAGTTGAATAGAAAATAAGATATCGTTTTGAAAAATTAAAACTATATTTTTTTTTTTAAAAAAAACTACTCAATTTTTTTTTTTTTTTATTATTTTAATCAGATGTATTGCTACAGGAATTTGTTTAAGGAATCATTTATTTAAATAGAAATTTAAATATTTTGTTTTACACTTGTCGATGCATGGCATGAACTACGGACAGAAAAATCGGTTCTATAGTTTTTGAGTTTTTGGCCAATATTGTCCAAAAAAACTTGTCAATTTTTGAAAAAACGCCGCTATTTTGTTATTTTTTGACCAAACTTGTTTCTTCTAGTTCATTCCATGGCGGTTTTGATGCTGATAAAAACCCCGTTCTTTGTTTTTTTCGGATGTTCCAGTGAGTTGTAATCATGCCCGTTATGGTTTTTTGATGCTTTTTTAAAATAATTCCAGTAGCCATATTTGTAGATAAAAAAATCAAAAAAATTAAATCAAATTTTTTTGTGTGATTTTTTTACTACAAAATATATATATAATTTTTCAAAATGATATCTTGTTTTTTATTCAACTTAAAGGCATTTTAAAACATTAAAATAAACTTTTTTGAAAGTCCCCTTAAATTCGAGTTAAACGTAAGAGTTTTTCTGCAAAATTCGGATTTTTCTGTAATCAAATTATTGACGTCAGTATAAAGTAGAAGAAAATTGAAAATATTTTCGATCCAGTCGAGAAAAGCTTCAGAAATGTAATACTAACTGAAATCTGGCAGAAAATTTCTAGCGTTTATATTTCAGTCCATAACAAAAGCAAAAACGTAACAGTCGGACTCGCTGCATTTATCATTTGAATAAAATTTTCAAGGAATGAACACCAACTCATGAGAGAACAGTGAACAATGAAAATGTTTCAAATGTTTACTGAATAATTCAAAAAAATTCAAAAAACTTATAAAAAAATTGTTTAGCAAAGCAATAACATTCGGCAAGAATAATCGGCTATTTCGGCCGAAGCAGAAGCCGAAGATCAAAATATAGGCCGATTATGCCGATTACCGAAGCCGAAGCCGAATAATCGGTCGGACACTAATAAAAACCAAATAAAAAATTTAAATTCGAAATTTTTAATAATATTTGTTACTAAAAATTGCATAATGAATTGGAAATGAACATTTAAAATGAAAAGTTTAAAGTTTCGAAAATCACATATAAAATTTAGGATTTCAAAATTTTATTTCGTAGTACAAAATTCAAATTTTAAGCATTAGGATTTGGGATACGGAGCTCAAAATTCATATTTCAAGTATGAAATATGCTATTTTGAGTTTCGAAACTTATATTTAAAATTTCCAAATTCATATATATCAATTTGAAAAACTGAAATTTTTAACTTAAATGTAAAATTTAAAATTTTAAAAGTGTAATTTCAAATAAAAAGTTCTGAAATTCTAAGTTCATATTCAGCCCAATCATGAAATATTTTCTGCCGGGAGTTATACATGGGAGTTTCCGGTTTTAAGATAGCAGATAAAGATATTTTTTTTTTATTTTACATGAATATTGGCGGTTAATGAACAAAATTGCATTAAAAATATCCAAAAAGTATTTTAACTTTATCTTAAAAACAGAAACTCGCATTAACAGCTCCCGGGAGAAAATGTTTCATGATTGAGCTGATTTTATTTGTTAAGTATTTTGAATATAAATTTCACTTTCTTAACTTTTCTTTAAGTTTTAAAGTTTTTAAAAAAGTTTAAGGTGTAAGTATCTTAAAATTTGAAAAATCGTATTTGAAATAAAAAATGCTGAAATTCAAAATTAATTTATTATGTATTAAATATTTTAAATTTAAAGTTTCATATTAATTTCCTAAAAATTCTCTTACTTTAAGCTCAACTTGCTCGCATTTTCTTGTACCATAAAACATATAAAAATTATTTCAGCCGGAGTGCCTCAACGTTGGTTTTTGTTACTGTTCCGTGGCCTGTTTTTAAATACTTTCCACATTCTATAGTTTTTGTAGAAATTCAAAATTTTCCTCAAGGTTGTTTGTTCAAAATTTCGCCGTATTTTTCAGATGTTTTCAGATTTCACCATTTTGGTTCAAATGTCAAAACCGATAGAAATTATTTTAATGATCTTTTTTTTATAGAATGTCCCCTTAATGTTAAAGCAACACTGAATCTATAAATTATAAAATAAATAACAAAAACTATAAATTTCTCCAACTTATAATTAAAATGTATGTTTTAATTTATTGCCTCACAAACGTTTTGCAACACATTTTGTTTTTATATTAAAACAAATATTTTTTTGTTTTTATTTTCACAAGCAACATGTCATCATTTATTAGTGTCGTTGTTTTCAATTTAATTGGCAACGCTGCTGCACTATGAACTGCTGCATTTAGTTTTTTATTTTTATAGCTTTTTTTATGATTTTTTTTTCAACACATATCATTGTTTTGAACTTTTTGAAAATGCTTCCGTTGACTTTTGCAACAAAAAGGTTTTCACTTTCATTTACAGTTAGCTGTCATAATGCAATTTCCTCATTTTAGTTTTGTAACTGTTAATTCAATTGTGCTGCAATGTGCTGCATTGCACTTTATTTGTTAACGGTTAATTGATACAAAAAATGGAGCTATAGACATTTTTGTAGAACGTACGTGCTGCACTGCTGTTCATATGTAGGCGTTTCACACATACAGTGAAGAAAATTCAATATTTTTTTTTAAGTGTCTCTCTTAAATAAGCCAGCCTGTTATAAAATTTACTTCCAACATTTCTCTTTTTTATTAAAATATGACAAACACTTCATATAAAGCTTAAATATTTTATTATAAACTTAAGTGTTGCGCCTTTTATGAGCGACCCTAGACTTAACATTTGACGCAATTAATTAACATAACACAAAATATGATAGTCGTAAAAAGCATTTTTATGCTTACAAAATAAAAACTTGTAATTATTTTTTTAATGCTATATCAAGTAGCTAGTAGCTCTAGAAGCCCCACCTGTTGGCCATTGGCAGGTTCTTCTGTGTCTTCATAATTTAAGTATTCCATGAACTTGACTTAAATAACGCTAAACTAATATGTTAGCAACATTTAAGGTAATTAAAGCGCAGACATTTCTTGCGCCTATAGAAGGTTGCTTATCAACCCTGCCTTCTTGACGTGTTTCTTCGTCATTAGCCCGGAAGCGCTGGCGCTTCCCAGACACTGTGCTGTGCTGTGCTGAGCTTGTATCTTGTCATTTTCTTAACTTACTAAATAGCTGGTCTGAATGCTATTTTTTTATCAGAACTAAATTTATTATTTCTTTGTCAAATTATGCTAAGTGGGTAGTGGAAGAGGGGGGGGGGGAGGGCAAAATGAGGTAACATGGGAAATTGCCTAAAAATATAACTACTTAAGCCTCTTTAGAGGTTGTCGGCTAAAGTTAGTTGATGGGTTGCTTTTTTCTTTTATTTTGGTTTTTTTGGTTACACCTTAGTTTTAAGCGCCTAAAACAAAGAAGGCGCACACCATGGGTAGGTTAGTTCAGACCATGTTAGCTACACCTGTTAATGTGATTAATTAATTTTATTCAGTGAAATAATGTTTTAGTTGAAAAAGAGGTTTTTTTGTAGTTCTTGCTTTTATGGTGTGCTGTAAGTAAATTTAGCGTGAAATTTAATTAGACAGCAGAAGAGATTAAATAGTTCTTGAGAGAACAAAAACAAAAAAAAAAAAAAAAATAAATTAATTGTCAGTGTCTAAAAAAAGAAGCAACATAAGTACTGATATAAAAAATTGTCATTAATATGAAGCTTTTAAGTCCTGCTAAGGGGAGTGCTTTAGATTAGTGTGCAATATTCAGACATGTTGTTTTACCATTTTTATTACAAAACAAATAAATGTGCTGCGTTGTGCTCAAAATGTGCTATTATGTGCTACATTGCAAATAAAGTTATTTATTGGTTCAGCTTATTACAAGCAGTTATCCTAACAAAACAGATGGTTGGTAACACGGCGATGCGTCTGGAAGCCTCAATGGAGAAGAGGGATGATAGGACACTCTAGCATAAGGAAACTCTTTCCTCTAATACCCAAAACCGTAGACTACATCACGCAAAAACTTATCTTTTACAAAAAGTTGGATGTATCCATTCCTTTCAGAAATGAATGGTGTACTGGAAGCCCTCCACCTAGCAATGCAATTGAAATCTACACCGATGGATCAGAATTGGATGAAAAGTGGGGGGAGGAATTCAAAATCTTCCTATGCTGGATCCCCGAACATAGAGATTTTCCAGGAGACTGCAAAGCAGATAAACTAGCTCGAACTGGCACTACCAATACCTTATCAAAAGAAAAGATAATAAAAAGTATATCTCCTACCAGAGACCTGCAGTGAGTCGCTGTTTCGCTATTCAAAGTACATTCATAAAAATTAAGTATTCATATTCATTCAACCCTCAACGCATGCCACTTTGATTCAATCCACTCACGCCAAAGAGAGATTGTGGGCAATCAATACTCATGACTCTAAGTGAAAGAGAGTTAAGTTGGCTTCGGCTCTGAGTGTTATGAATACTCCTCCTCAATTAAAGCAAAGACTCATCGATACTCAGAAAATATTCAAAAATTTTTCGGAAAGTTAAATCACTTGAGTACTGGTAGCGCGGCATAATTTTACTTAAGCGTATAATATTTTGGCATGTTCACTCATGTTGTTATTGTTTAGTGTGTGGTGTTTGTGAGTATATGTCAGAACTGCATAGCAGGCAGTTGTTGTCATCTAATTACTCTTAAAAACTTACCTTAATTTTATCATTTTGAAAATAAATTTATTTTGATGAGTATGAGTGAGTGTACGTATAAGCAAATCATGAATATACTGGCGAGTATACCTGAATCTGAGTCTCTGCCTCCCACCACATGTAAAGTACTCATAAATGAGCTATCCTCTAAAAGAACCAACATAAGATGGTCTACGGGAAGCACATGCAACACGGATCGTCATGTTTGACCAACTCTGAACTTGAAACACTGGAAAGAACTAATTTCCCTCAGAAGGGAAAATAAAGGGATCAAATAAATATTGTTATCGGTGACCTAACAGGACACTGCTTAATTGGTAACCATGGCAGTAGATTAAACATCCCCCATAACGATTTCTGCAGAAGCTGTAGAGATGAGGAGGAGGAAGAATCCACAACAGGTCTTCTCTGCACATGCCCAGCTCTAGCTAAAAGGCGCCACATTTTTCTGGGTAACTGGTTTTATAGTGACCTAGACAGTCTCTCAAAATATTCGGTCTTCAGACTACTAAGCTTTATTAATAAAGAGAAGTGGAAGAATTGGCGTTGGCGTTAAGAAGGATATTTCAGAGTCAAGATCTGCTCAGATGAAAATCGAATTCACTTATGACACTATTGTTTACTCGAAGTATTCTGGTTTAGGTCTAGTGCATTCATAGTCGGTGCTATGAAAATTAAGCCGAAAGAGAGGTATAGACCTAATTTTGTTTGGGTTGGTATTAAAGAATATTAATTGGAGTAGTGCTGTGTAGTTAATGGTTCCTTATACTATTTCACGAATGACAAGAATATCGGCAACTTCCCACTTCATTTTCCAAGAGTATGCATGTTAATCAACTTCAGACGGTGGGCATAAGGAGGAAAGTTGAAACTGTCGATTCTCATTGAGTGGATGTTGTAGATGGGAGACCAAACCTGACTGTCATCTTCGAGGATGGGTCTAATAAAGATAAAACAGAGAGATTTTGTGACGTGAGGATTAAAAAACTCTATGGACCAGTAAAAGTTATTCGATTCTCGCTTTTCTCAAACTCAATCAATAGCTCCTGGATAAAATATTAGATACATATATTCGTCATTGGAACTCTTATGAGACGTAATCTTGAATAATATTGTTTAAACATAAAAGAGAAAGCATACCAAATGAATATCGGAGGAAGAAAGATGATAACGTATTAAAAATGATCTACGATAGTAGAGAGAATGGAACGTGGTCAACGTTAAACTCTATAGAAGTAATTCCCATTTTTTTTTTTTTAGCAAATTGTTATGGAATATGTACTTAGAGCAAGTACTTCCATATTTTCTGGTGGGATGAGACCTAAAGTTAAGTTTCTTGTCGCAAATAATTCCTAAGTCCAGTAAATAGTGTACAGAGGGAGGAACTGGCTTGCCGAGAATGTAATAAGTTCTCGGGAGAGGTTGAAGTTGCTTACGAGAATATGTTACAGATTGATATTTACTGACGTTGAGTTCTATAAGATTTTTTTGACACCAAGTGAAAAGGCTGACCAGATCATCTTGAAGATTGCGAGAATTGACCTCAGTTTGTATGCGTCGAAAGACTTTCATATCATCAGCGTATACAGAAAGATTGGATTTTTTGATGATACCACCAGAATCAGAAATTGTTAAGAAGACTAACAAAGGATATCTGCACTCATTGCCAGCTCATGAGTTCAAAGCAGGGTGCAAAGAACGATCAAAATACGATTGTTCTCATAACTAATCACCAATTATAATTTGCTGCTTTCAATTTATCATGAGTGAAAAAATACGTCGCAAAAAAACCATTGCCGTCATATGTTTGCTCACTCGTAATTGTTTGTTGGTTTTGAGCGCTTGTTTTAAAATTCAATGAGAAACTCATATTGTGAATACTGAATCTTTAAGCGATCGTGAACGTATTTTCTCGTTCAGTTTTTAATTTGTGAGTGCATTTCAAACTAAAAATTTAAAAGCAGACGAACGTTCGCAAGTGAAAGAGGAACTCTTGTGTCGGTTTTTTTTTTATGAAGCTTTTAACTAGCTTTGTATTTTTTTAAACGATATTTTCAGAAAATAATAAGAAGCAACCAAAAAGTGGAATTATGTTTTTATTGTATTAAACAGTATTAAACAAGAAAAATTTAAACGCAAAGATTAATTGAATAATAAAAACATATATAACAAACCACGCTACCAGTGACACAAAATTATAATGCACGACAATACAATTTCAAAATAAGATTGCGTGTATCTTCTTTTGCGTGTTTCACAATAATTTCTTCTATCTGCGCTTTACCCATGAACTTTGAAAAATACGCTCACGAACGATTACAAATTCAATCTCCGCATGATAACTCATTTTGCGATCGTATTTTATCATGATAAATAATTAAGAAGGAGTAAACATGCAGTGAATTTATGAATACACATTTATCATGAGCGTGCTGGCCAAAACAATCGTTCGTAGGTAGAGCGTGAGAGTAAACAATCATTGCATTTAGTTTCTTATGACAGAGTACAGTGGCAATGTTTTCGTGAACGTTCGATTTTTTTAAATATTTATTATGATAAAATACAATCGCAAAATGAGTTGCCATGAGAAGATCGATTTTTTAATCATTCATGAGCGAGTTTTTCCGTATTCTGGTTCAAAGTTAGTTTCACTTTTGATTGTTGAAGGGGGCCGATGAAAGAAGTGGGGCTGTAAGGTTGATTAGGGCTCCATTTGTGACTGAAACAGAAGGAGATGGATTTATAATATGGGAATAAGCAAGGTTAAGATAGTGTGTGTTATATGTTACTTTCATTTCTTTTATGGTGTGTCCAAGTTAGGATTAAGATTAAATGCTCGTTTTGGGTAAGAAGAGAAGTGTGTGATGCGCTCGATTCGTGTCTGAGATGTGAAAATTGGCTAGATATTAGTTTTAAGTTTCCAATTGGGATCAAAGCTAGGACGGGGATAAGATAATATTTTGTCGGAGAGTGTGTTGTTTGGATCAGACAAAGCAAGGGTTTCTTAATGTAAAGTTTTCTTAGGATGAGAATATAACTTAGAACTATAGATGCTAGAATTATTGAACGTGCTAGTATTAGAAATGGAACTATAGTTTTTGTAAGAATTGTTATAAGACTTAGACTAAGAGTTCAATTTAAAATTATTACTTTGAAAGGAGGCTGTCTTCCTTGGTTGATCAATACATGTTGAAACTTCAGCTTTACCGTGATCTTTACTAGGTGTATGAGAGAGTTCCTTCCAGGCGTTTTTAGAAGGAATATCTTTACATTTTAAAATTTGTGTTTTTTCCTGTGGTTTGTGGAAATTTTCTGTAAATAAGTTTTTGGAATCACATTGCTGTACTTTTTTATTATAAATGTTTTACTCTTTAATATATGCAAATTAATGTATTTTATCGATCTCTCTACAGCATATTGCAGCAAAACTCGAGCACATAACAGCACAATCTGTAAAATTAAAAAAAAAAAAATTAGTGCCAAACAAAATTTAAATTGAACGAATGTATTTATTCTATCTCTCTGCAGCATATTGTAGCACAATCCGAGCACATTACAGCACATTCTGTCAGATTTTGAAAAAAATTAGTGGAGAACAAAATTTAAAATTAAAGCTTTACCATAAGAAACAAGTTTATTTTCATGACGGCAGACAATAGCACAAATCAGGCACATTGCAGCACATACATTGTTTTTGCTAAAAAATAAAAATGGCGGAGTTTTTACTGCTTTTTTAAAATCTTTTAAAAAATTGTTCAAAAAAGGTGTTGCAAAATTAAGTCGATTTTATATAAAAAATCAAATTTTTCAGTGTTGCTTTATATATCGTCCTCCCCATACTTGACGCTCTTTTATCTTTACCTAAAGAGCGTGCGCACAAAAATTTACCCTCCATCTTAAACCTCACAAAATTATCTAATTTTCTCACCACCTTTTCACCACTCCAAAAAAAAAAAACACCCTAGTTGTTGCCCAATACTACGAAGCCGATGTGAACAAGGAACATGTTATACGTGGCAATGCGGCGGTCATCAAGTGTCTAATACCCTCATTTGTAGCGGATTTTGTTGAAGTGGTTTCCTGGCATACGGACAGTGAAGAGAATTATTATCCAGGAACAGAATACGGTGTGCATTAGACGGCATTTAGTATAGCTTTCTTCAACTTTGAATAGTATTCGAAAAACTAATCGCACGCGTAGCTAGTTTAGTGTTTCCGTTTCCGCTACCATGGTCCGAATTCCAGCTGTTTGAGTTCCTTTCCCTTTTTTTTTTGAAGCCAAAATCATAATCATGCAAATGTTTGCAAAGCACCTCACTGCATTTTGCACCATTATTATAGTTTTTTTTTGTCACCTTTAAGTTTGCCAACAATTTGTGAATTTTTTTTGATTTTTAATGTTTTTTTTACGCACTTTTTTAACAATTTATGTATACGTTTCCAGTCGTTTCACAACACTATGAAGAGGATATTCACAAAGCTTTTGTGATTCGCGGCAATTCGGCCATTTTGAAGTGTGATATACCATCCTTTGTTGCGGATTTTGTTAATGTCATATCTTGGCATACCGATCAGGAAGAGAATTTCTTTCCGGGCACTGAATATGGTGTGTGTTGTTGTCAAGCTTTGATGATGATGATGATGATGTTGTTGTATTTACACTGCGCGTCTTATGCGCAAATCTATGTAGTTGCTTTAAAAAGTTAAACACACTTTCCGTATCCCTTCACATACTAGCTAAGACTCCTGTAAATATGCAATAATTAATATAAACAAAAAACTTACACCAAAACACTGACCAACGAAAGTAATAACACACCACTAAACGTGCAACTAAAAATGATAAAGAAAAACTTAAAATATGTACTATCTATAATATATAACTACCAAATAATCAATATAATATTCTTACCTATTTTAAGCCAAGCATTGCATTGCGTTTAAATAAAATTAAAAAAATTAAATTTTTTTTTTAAATCTTCACGATTTTAATGTAATTTTCAAAAATTTGTTTTCATCTCTGAAATTAAAAAAATTTTAAACATGAAATATAAAAATAAAATAATTACTAAACAATTGAGAAAATTATTTGAAAATTTGGGCACCGAATTTTTAACTGATGATGAATAATGTAAATTAAAAAAGAAAAACATTGAAAACCAGGCAAAACATTATAGGAAAGGTTATTTTTTTAGAATAGGTCATCGTTTTCTCTAAAAAAATGATGAAGTTTGGATAATGTTACTGAAATACTTACTTCCAATCGTGCCATTACCTTCATATCATTCTCATCGCGCAATATCCATCATGTAAATCCATTCCAAATTCATTCCATCATCCATCCGTTTCCATCATACAAAACCCATCATACCACAAACTATTCCAATCGAAACATACTCAAAATACAATATCCATCATACCGAAACTATCAAATTATACCCATCATTTCTAAACTTTCGTCCATTAAACCCATCATAGAGTATATATCATACCAAATCCATCATTGTATCCCGATCATTCTTTAATCATTATTTCAAATCAGACATACCATGCTAATAAGTCGATATCCTTCATAACTGATCTATCATATAGAGCCCATAAAACCAAAAATATTGCACTTTTTCTATCTTGCTATACTCTCCATACGATATCCATAATTTAAAACCAATTCTACCATATCCATCATACTACATACATTATAATAAAGCCTTCAATCTTTAGCCATCATATAATTTTAATGCCACACCCATCATACCATCACCCATCATTCCATACCCTTAGTACTCCATCCATAATTTCATCATTATTAGTCTTTCATTAGAATATTCTTCCATAGAATACCCATAGAATATCCATCATGGCATACCAATCATTCGGTATCCAACATCCCGATCCATCATATAAAATCCATCACACCACAAATGTTATAATTTTCCCTATCATATTTCACCCAGCATACGATTTCCGATTTCTAGAATTGAATACTTTATATTAAGGAATCAATATTTTTCATACTAAGCCCTTTATTCTATAGACATCTCACCATTGTCATATGATAATCAACGCTTAGTTCCACACTCATAATTTTACGCCAATTATGTCTATCATACCATAATTATGATACCTTGTCCAAAATTTTAAACCATAACATATCCATAAATCCATCACCTATCACTCACGTCCTTCATACCATATCAATCATACCACATACATTTTATAGGGGGGGATAGGGAATCCGTCATACAACATCCCTCATACCGTATAAATCATACTACTCTTATAATACTGGACTAACATACCAAACCAAATACATCATACCATATCCGTAATATCATATCTATCATATTACGTCCATCATACAATAAACATCATACCATATCCATCACACCATACCCAGTTACCTTACTCAAAATACCAATCCTAGGTGATACCCGTAAGACTTACCAATAATACCAAATAAAGCCCTTAAGCGGCCTCGGTAGCCGAGTGGCTAGCGTACTTGACTGCCAAACCAGAGCTCCTGGGTTGTTTGAATCCTGGTCAGGTCTTGGTCCTACGCTTTTACCTTTACAAAATTCTTTCTTTATTTGTAAAAAACTAAAATTAAATTAAACCAACAGTCTTGTTAGACAAATAATAATAACTAGTATCGCCTTGGGCCGATATTCGGCCTTTTCACAGACATTCTCTGTTGATTTAATGTCAAAAACAAATTTTCTTCATAAAACTTTGGCAAAAAAATATTTTAAAAATAGTCGGTGCACACCTTCTCTTCACTCTGACTCATTTGAAAAAAAATTATCGAAATTGGTTGAGAAACATGGGAGAAAATGTTTCTTAACTGTTTACCCTGCACTTATTTATATATATATAGATATATAGATATCAAACCCACCATATAGAACACTTCATCACATATATTATACTATACCCATCATACAAAATCCATCTTACCAAACTCATCATATCAAACACTTTAAACACAAAATTTTTTTATTAAGACTGTGATTTTTATTTAGACGCCCACACTAAAGACCTTCGAGAACCAATGGAGTATCCAGAGCCTATGCCTTTGCTAAGTCTATGTGAAATTAAAAAAAAGAAAATGTCTCAAGAATTGCTATAGAGGAGTTATACCAGCCCTATATTATGACGCATACATTGCAAAACCCCGTTTCGTATATACCGAAAAGGATCATTCTCGATTCTAAAGCGTTATTCAATATAGATAGGCGCCCATTTATGGAAGATAATGTGGTATCATGACCTTTGAACGAATGGCTTGCCATAGTCTGCTTTAAGGCCAAATTCTTCAATATCAGCTTGATATGAAAGGAAAACCGTGAAGACTTAAACCCCTGAAATATCTTGAGTCCAACAGTCAGAAAGTTTCAGATAGGTTAGGTTAGGAATTACTTAGACCATATGACTGTGTGTCTCGTTGTGGTGCCACAAGGCGTACAATTAAAAAATTGAATTTTATGAAAATCACCCAGAACAATGATCTCTAGGATCATTGAAAAAGAGGCTTCCATACGGCTATCAGATAAAAATATGGTTAGGGAGGTCAATGGATGACTAAAAGTAGCACATTTGCTCTAGGGAACATGTGAAAATATGTCACATAGAGAAACACTATGTATTTCAATGATAAAAAGTGTGTTCAAAGAAAAAAGTTGCTCTTTTATCAAATTTTCCTCTACAAGGTTGTAAAATCGAAGCACAAAGTCGTAAATAATGAGAAAAATTGCAAGAACATTTAGGGAAAGTAAGATAAAAAGTGTGGCCCATAGAGAAAATACAACTTTTTCATAAAATAACGAAATGTGATTCACATATAAAATACGAGGACATATGCAACTAAAGGTAATTTAATTTTTAAAGAAAAAGTAGGCTATGTCCTATTTTATCCTCTTTTTATTATCCTTCTTAGGATATCATCAGGCAATCCTATTCAAGAAAGAAGTAAGAAGGTGAAGTTTTTTTTCATGTGGTGGTGACCTCTTTGAACTTTTAGAATGAGTTCTGTAATGATAGAAATTATTTTTCGACATAATCATAACCACGGACATTATCCTCAATATTGATTGGGCGATTTAGTCAGAAAAAATCTCAAACATAAAATTTGCTTATTATCAAAATCGGGGTAATGGCACTTATGAAAGAGGTACTAAGATCCAATGTATATAATGCTCATCAGGGGTGGGATAGTGATGTATGGAGATCTTTAGTAACCGGATTTTGATACCCAGGCATTAAAATAAAATTCGGAGTAGCGTGGGGTTTAAATGTGCCGCATAGGGGTTAAAGGTTTGGGAAAAATTAGGCGAAAATATCCATGACTACCGAAGTGATGCTCCTAGAGAAGTAAAATGTTCGACCGACCACCATTAAATTTTTTTCCACAAAATTTTTCGGGAACATACCTTTTCGGTGGCGTCTTAGACAACATGTAGATAACGCAATATTTCTTGCAAACTATCTTGTAGATTCGGATAAAATTTTGGAAAAAAAAACAATGGGAGTCAGTCTCACATTTTATCCTTATAGGCGCACCCTGGTTGTGAAGAGTTCCATTTTCCTAAAAACATAAATTTTCTATGGCAGCCCGCTTAGGTGTTGGATGTAGGGGTAGGTATGTTCCCGAACAATTTTGGGGAACAAAATTTAATGGAGGTCGTTCCAAAATTTTACCCTTCTAGGGACATTATTTAGGTAGTAATGCATGTATTCGTCAAATTATTCCCCTTTTTCCCAACCTTAAACCCAGATGGGTCACAACTTAGCCTCACGTCATTCTAATTTTTTTTTAAATGCATTTTTTGTTGAACCTCCGAAAATTTAGGCTTCTTGGGTTACAAAATTGAAATTCTCCTAATGTCCATTTTTATTTTTATCTCTAATATATAGACTAAGAAAAAGCTAAAATATCCTAAATTCCTAATATCCACTTTTGTTTTTTTTTTTCTTCAATAAATAGACTAAGTAATAGCTAGGAAATATTGACCAAAAAATAATTGCAAAAAAAAAAAAAATATAAAATTAGCCAAATACAAAATTTTAGGTAAACTGAATGAAAACTGTCCCAAAATGAATTTCATCCAACATTTGCGAAAAAAGCCCAAATGTGTGTTGGCAAAAATGGGCCAACAACATTTTACTAATAAAACCAACTTTTTTTAAAAAAAATGAAAATAAAAGAAAATAAAAATGGCACGATTTTTTTGCCTGCCTCGAATTTTCAAGAGCCAGTTTTTCCATGTTTTCGTAGATATATTTGAATTCAATGAATTATGTTTAAAAATCGTTTTATACAAAAGAAATATTAAAAATTGGCGGTAGGGGGCGCAGGCGACATGATCCACAGGCAACGTTATCCACCGTGATCCAAATTGAATTGGGCATCGCATCACACATTGTTTTTTCGGACAAAGACCCAAGGACAATATATACATGGGAGCTATGTCCGGGTACCTGTTTCTATACCAAATTTCTTGAATTTAGTATGTGCAGACATTTGTATTGAGTGCTGTCACAAGTGCTTTCAATCTTAAGAAAGCACAAATTATGTAATGGTCCAAATTTTTTCCAGTCTTGACAGTACCGCAATTTTCAGAATCCTAAGACTGCCTTAAAATTTCTGGATTTGATGGAATTTTTCAAACTTTTCAATAAATTTGAGTGACATACAAGAATCAATAAAACAGTTTATGTCAAATAATCAATGCGGGGGATTTTTGATTATAAGTCCCCAAATTCTAAAATTTGTATTGAGTCCGAAAATTCGAAGCCCTAGTAAAATGTGTTACCGACCTTGCCATCATTGAAAGCCCATCAAAATTCATTGGTTGAGAATCAGGACTGAAAGTGGAAATATACCCTCAAATATGGATAGTAGTTGCAGGATAGGTGGTGCCCGTGGCATGCAGGTTAAGTGTGTGGCTTAGCATGCTCGGAGCCCGGGTTCGATCCCCAGCCGCGGCGAAAAGTTTTTTCAATAAAAAATTTTTCTGATCGGTCACCACCTCTCTGCAGACAATGGCAAACCTCAGAGAGTAAATAATGCCATGTAAAACTTCTTGAGAACATGAGCCGTTCGGAGTCGGCATAAAACATGTAGGTCCAGTTCTCGGTTAATTGTGTGCACAAATTTAATAACATACACAACACAATCGATCCTAAGAAGCTCGGTCAAAGTCCTTTCAAGGGCTGAAATGGCCAATTTGTTTTTTTTTTTTTGTTTTTATATGGATAGCAGACCCTGAATACTAATACTTAGGCTTCAAATTCCGGGACCAAGACTTGCCGAGATTTTCGGTACACTGGGGGACTGCCTTCAAATTTCTGGATTTGGTTGATTTTTACGAACTTTTCTATAAACTTGGATGAAATACCAGAATTAATGAAGCAATAAATTTCAAGTAATAAATCCCGGGATTTTCGGAATCCTGAGATTGCCTTCAAATTTCTGAATTTGGTGGGGTTTTTGCGAACTTTTCCATGAATTTAGATGAATTACAAGAACTAATAAAACAGTTTCTTTCTTTATTATCAATACCGAAATACCGAAATTTGATCCCAAAATTAATCCCAAAATTGGAAGCCCTAGTTGTGTCATTGCTATCATAGAAAGTTCATAAAGATTTATTGGATGGGGATAATGACTGAGAGTGAAAAATAGGTGCTCAAATATAGTTACCAGTTTTATTCCCTTTTTTTCCAAAAACTAATTTTTTAAAATACCAATTACACTGTTCAACACAAAAAAACAAGGTTCCGACAACAGATTCTGGCAGAGAGGACTATGAAAATATGGATGTGTATCGGCGTTTTCAAAGTTTACGTCTGAGTTTTATTTTAGGGGGGTTTTAATTTTCACCCTTTTTGCAAATTCTTATGGTGAATCGTAATGGTGAAACCACTTGACCCTTACATATATGTTATAAGATGTGTTTGGAAGATTTATGTTAAAAATTATGAGAAACATTTTTGTAGAACATTTTAACCCTCTACCGCTGCAGTGTACGGGTCTTATTTGTCCCTTTGTGAAAAAGGAACACAAAAGACCCATTAAACAGGGCTATGGAGCGTTGAAATTTCCCACAACAAAAAATTTGTCATACAATTCTAGTAAAAGGCTTTGAATACACCATAAGAATTTGTAAAAAGGGGGAAAATTAAAACACCCTACAATAAAAATCAGACGTTAACTTTCAAAACGTTATGTTTTTTGGTCCTTTCTACCAGAATTCGTTGTCGGAATTTTGTTATTTTGGAAAAAAATGATTTTGTTGGACAGTGTTATCAATATACCAAATAGAATGCTCATGTTATACACATAAAGTACTCGTTTATATAGAAGTATTCTCAAAAAAAAAAAAAAAATGATTTAATTAAGTGCGGCTTATTTCGCAGACAATCATAAATCATAATTTATTTTTAACAATAAGTATTATTTTAAGTTTTTTTCGAAAACTTAAAAGAACATTTAATTTTTATATATTTTTTCATGGAATCATAATCTTTTTTATTTAGTATTTTTTACTTAAAACGTTGTTTGCTTAATATTTATTTAAAAAGAAATAAACAACAAACAATGCAATGCTTGGTGTCAATATTCTACTAAATATCTTAAAAACTATAACAACAAAAACACTAAAAAACAGGCAATCGACACCCTGAACTTAAAAACAAAGCACTAAAAACAGCACACACAGCGAAACACACAAAAAACACAGCTAAACCAATAATTAAAAAAATTGCTTAAACACACTAAACAGTAGTGTTGTTAAGCGAAAAAAAAAAAATAGAAAAATCCAAACAGTTCCAGTTCCACATTCTATTATTTTCATATGATTTTGCCTTATTTTTTAATATAGGGGGAAGTAAGTGAAATCCTTTGTGCAACTAACCGAAGTCTTAAGGATATATTTCTTCACTATAATTTGTAAATGACTTTGTTTCATTTCTTTACGTTCCAGTTGTTGCGCAATACTACGATACAGATGTAAATAAAGCTTATGTTATACGCGGCAATGCGGCTGTTTTGAAATGTGAAATACCCTCATTTGTAGCGGATTTTGTCAGTGTTGTTTCATGGCATACGGATCAGGAAGAGGATTTTATGCCAGGCACTGAATATGGTTTGTTTGTTTGCTGTTAATTGATTGAGAGTGGAGCGGGCTGTTTTATTTTTTTTCAAAAAACAATGAAGGGGTGATAGTTCCAGCACCATTTCCATTCCGTTCCTTAGCAAAGTTGTAAAAATTTGTTCTGTATTTGTTTTTTGTATATATAATTTCCATAACCACAACACTTTTTCAGCCAACACCTTATTTTTTTATAAAATTTTTTGCTTTCATACCATTCCATTTTGTTCTAAGGCTTAATTGGCACATTAACCTTTTGTGTTTTATTTTATGTTTTTGCCATTTTTGCCAAACTATCTCAGGGAAGTTATTTCTTGCAATTATGTAATTATAATAAATATTTATATGTGCGCTTCGTGAGCGCGCTTTTAATTAAAAAGTTTAGAACAAAACAAAAAAAAAAATAAAAATATGAAAAAAAATTCTTGAGAACGAAAAAGTGGAAATTCATAAACAGTGTAAACGCCTTTGCTTTATGGCTGTTCGTTCGCGTTAATCACGCGTTTGCGCTCTGTTGCATTTTCACACGCTTCTTGCATGATGCGTCTGCAATATCGTGGCATTATCTCATCCGCTCTGCCATGCAACAGCCACAAAAAGTGATAACATCATAATTTTTCACCCCCCAAGATAGAGAACGCGTGATTGTCAAACTAATTAAGCTTCTAAGTGACGACGACGACGACGTTGTTCAAAATCTTAAAATCTTGTGCATTTCCCTTTTTAACGAGTTGCTAAATTTTCCGCTCTTTAGTTGTTCAGCAACACTATGAATCGGAGGTGAATAATGAATATGTTATCAGAGGCAATGCGGCGGTGCTTAAGTGTTCTATACCCTCGTTTGTAGCGGATTTTGTGCAGGTGATATCGTGGCAAGATGAGACAGGCGAGCTATATGCAACGTTGGATCAGCAGCAAGGGCATGGTATATGCAGCAAATGCACTTTTTTCATATCAACATGCAATTAGGCTGTATATACAAGCAAAGTGTTCCAATTCCATTTCGTTCCGTTTCATTACCAAACGTTCCGTTCCATTTCCAAAACATTCCTCACATTTTTAATGATTTTTAGTTATTTAAATTTAACCAATATATTTTCTCGCTCACTACCTTAAAAATTACAGTTGTTAATCAGTACTATGAGGCTGAGGTGGTTTCGGAATATGTCATTAAAGGCAATACGGCCGTTTTGAAATGTACCATACCCAGTTTTGTGGCAGATTTTGTCAAAGTTGAGGCCTGGTTAGCAAGTGATGGCACAGAATTTTTGCCAGCAGCGGATTTTGGTATTTTTTTTTCAAACAATCAATGTCATAGCTTATAAAGACTCCGACATTCCTTACTCCTATCCTGTTTTCATAAACATTTTACAGCTCAGCACTTAATTTATGTCATTTCTTATATGCCACTGGAAAATTTTTGTTTTTTTTTCACAAATTTTAGTTGTTAATCAATATTACGGCGCTGACATACTCATGGAATATGTCATCAAAGGCAATTCAGCGGTTTTAAAGTGTTCCATACCTTCGTTTGTGGCGGATTTTGTGCGCGTTGAGTCGTGGATCGATGAGGAGGGCACCGAATTAAGACATTCGAATAATTTTGGTGCGCTTTACTTAAGACTTAGCTTTAAGCAGTAGCTATTTTGTGCCAATTCCATAATGTTCCTTAACCTTTTATATATAATTTTTAAAAAAATTTTATTTTTGTTAAGTTTTGGTCAAACTCACTTGCGTTTTGTGCCATTTTTGTTTCATTGCCATATCGTTCCGATTATTTTGCAGTTGTTAATCAATTCTATGAGGCAGAAATAATGACCGAATATGTTATAAAAGGCAATGCTGCAGTTTTAAAGTGTTCCATTCCATCGTTTGTAGCCGACTTTGTGCGCGTTGAGTCATGGATTGATGAGGATGGCGCAGTTTTGACTTTTTCCGACAATTATGGTGCGCCCAAGAATTAGTTTTGAAAAATTTTTTATAACAGCAGTAAAGAAAATCCCCATTCCACAACGTCTCCTTGCTTACCAACATTTATTATAGTTTTATTTTTTAGAT
Source organism: Tetanocera ferruginea (assembly GCA_958299015.1). NCBI lineage: Eukaryota > Metazoa > Arthropoda > Insecta > Diptera > Sciomyzidae > Tetanocera > Tetanocera ferruginea. Next base: position 158,291,625 of record OY282640.1, on the reverse strand, counting down.
TGATTTTTTTTCTGACATCATTTTACATTTTCATCCATCCCCCATTTTATTTCCACAGTTGTTTCCCAATTCTATATAACCGAGGCGGAAAACGAATATGTCATTAAAGGCAATTCAGCGGTGGTTAAGTGCAAAATACCCTCCTTTGTAGCCGACTTTGTGCAAATTGAAGCTTGGGTTGATGAAGAGGGCATGGAACTGTGGCGCAATAGCTCCACACAAGATTTTGGTAGCATCTATACAAAATTATTCAACTCTGCTTAGCAATATAGTTCCAAAATATCCCATCCTGAAACAAAAAAAAAAAAAAAATTCCCACTCAACTAATTTGTTTTGTTAATTTTACTTTTCATAACCATCAAGTTGTCATACAAACCTATGAGTCTGAGGCTGATAACGAGTATGTCATACGCGGCAACTCTGTTGTAATGAAGTGTGAAATACCCTCATATGTTGCGGATTTTGTTTCAGTCGATTTGTGGATGGATTCCGAGGGTGGCACTTATTATCCCAACAGCGCCATTGAAACTGGTATCTAATAGTGTCGAAAGCTCTATGAAAATAGCATGCTGTATGGCTTTGAAGCTTCATTGCCCTGTTGTTCCCGCTCAAATTCCGTTTTTAAAAGTCTTCTTTTTTTATTATTAAAACTTATTTTTTTTTGTTTAGTCGTACATCAGTTTTATCAGACACGCGTTATCGATGAGTTTGTCTTGCGTGGCAATTCAGCAACTTTAAAATGTTTAGTACCTTCTTTTGTGGCGGATTTTATTGATGTTCAGGCTTGGTTAGATGAGGATGGTACTGAAATTGTGCGTCCCGCAGCTAATGAAAATATTGGTATTTATCCACAATTTTAAAAATTGAAATTAAGTTTAGCTTACAAAAAATAAACCACTCCCATTTCCTTAAACTTTAGTTTTAATATCCATCAATTTATAAGTCTTGAATTATGGGTCTGTTTAAGTGAAAGAAGCTCATATAAAGCCAAGTTTTGTAGTTAAAACAATAATTTGTAGGTTAAATCGTCATTTATATTGCTAGAAACGCTGCTGAATACACTTTTAGGGCGCTGAATTGGGCTTTGCATAATGGCTTTGCTTACAATAAATGTATATTCAGCACAAGTATTGACTAGCTATTTTAGAATTGGCACTCAAAATAAACTTTTACTCATATATGCATTGAAGAAAATTACTTATTTTGCTTAAAATTTACACTTTCTGATACGTTTTTCAACAAAATTCAAAATATATCTCGATATTAAAGTGCTGAATACACTTTAAAGCAGCTGAATAAGGCTTTTAGTGACAATAATTGTTTAAAATTGCATTGTTAAAGCTTATATGCTAGTGCTTACATGAAATTATCTTCAGGAAAGTTTGCTGAATAAATATTTTACATTATAGAAGGCTATAATGAATTATGTCTGAAAGCTATTACTAAGTTTTTTTGATATATATGACGTTTTTAAGTACTTTCATCGAACTAAATGTATGGAAAGCATGTAAATAAGCTGCTGAATACACTTAAACTGTGCTGAATTAGACTTTTATTACCAGTAATTGCTGAAATTTACATATTCAATCCAATTATTGTTCAATTCTACAAAATATAAATGTGCTGAATACAATTTTAAGCTTGGTTCTTGGACAAAAATCAATAAATATGATAAATCTTTCTGGAAATTTTGCATTTTATGTGCATTTTTCCACGTTGCTTAATACATTTGTAACCAAAAATTGTATATTTTACTAGAATCCAAGCATTTAAGTTGAGCTGAATAACAATTGCATGAGCTGAATAGCTACATAGCTGTCTAAGCTTAGCAAACTACAAGCAATTTTTGCGCTGAATAAGATTTTGAGTTTCAGTCTGAACAAAAGTATATTCAGCATTAATATTAAATTTAATTACCGTGTCTGGTTTTAAAAATTCCTCTTGTGCGTTTTATTTTTTTACATAAAAAAGAACATTTTTTATTGTTGTCGAAAGCTAACGTTGAGTAGCAATGACTACTCAATTAATTCGGAATAGCTATTTTGAAAGCTGAAAGACAAAACAAGTGTTGTTTCAAAAATTTTAATTCAAAACTATGTGCGCTGAATTTCGTTTTTATGATAGTATTTGACTGTATCGTTCAGTAAATAGCCAAAAATATCAATTTCTTTCTGATATCAACGGTGAATAGGCGCTGAATAGTATTTTTGTGCGCTGAATTGACCCACATGTATTTTGATCGTCCAAATATTTGAAAATATTCATAATGAATTTAAAATTTAACTTATTTTGACAGAATTGGATTGATTTATAAGCGCTGAATTCTGTTTTTATGATTGTATTTGGCTGTGTCGCTCCATAAAGACCCAAAATAAGCCAAAAATAACAATTATTTTCTGATACTAAGCGCTTAATGTGAGCTGAATAATATTTTTGTGCGCTTAATTGAACTAAATGTTTTTCATCGTGAGAATATTTGAGAATATTCATCGACAAAATAGGATTGGTTTTTTAGTGCTGAATTACGTTGTTCTCTTTCTTTTTGACGCTTCTAGGCTTGAAAGTGCTTTTTGAAACAAAAGCAGTATTTGTTTGCTTTATATGAGTGTTAAATCTGCGCTGAAAAGCTTCGTAATATAATATTCTTCAATATATTACATAATATTAATGTTTGAAGGTCCTAAATTGCTTTTCATATCAGCTGAATAGCGTTTTAAAGTGTTGAAAGCGAGCTGAATAGCTCTATCAAACGTCAGATTTCAAAAATACTGCAAAACGTTATCATTTAAAGGCGCTGAATTGCATTTTACACCCACTAAAAAGCTTTTTCGAGAGTCAAGTTTGAGCTGAATGGCTTTGTCAAACTTTAAACTTCATCAATACTACATAGTATTATCAATTAAAGGTGCTGAATTGTAGTTAACATCAGTTGAATAGCTTTTTCAAGTGTCAAATGTTATTCAGCTCATTTATTCTCTCTTCGTATCAGACTCTTCACCCTTGAAAGTGATTTTTTAAACAAAATTAATGTTTGTTTGTATATTCTGAGTGTTTAATCTTCGCTGAATTGGTCTGTCAAACTTTAGACTTCGATAATATTTTCATTTAAAAGCCCTGAACTCCAATAAATACCAACTGATTGGTTTTTTCGAGTGTTTAAAGTAAGCTGAATAACTTCTTATGACTCTTAAACTTCGAAAGTTCAATATAATTTAAACGTTTCAACGCGCTGAAATGCATTTAACACCAGCTGAATAGATTTTTCGAGTATTCAACTTTCGATGAATAGCTCTGTTAGATTTTAAGTTTCAAAATGTTCATAATGTTAGTGTTTCAAGGTGCTGAATTGTATTTAACTCTATCTGAATAACTTGTTCGAGTGTCAATAATGTGCTGAATAGCTCTGTAAAACTTCGCACTACAAAAATACTAGATATTATAACAATTTAAGCCCGCTGAATAGATTTCTCGAGTGCTAAATATGAGCTGGTTACTGTCTAATGCCTTTGAACTTCGAAAATACACAATAATTTTACCGTTTGAAGGCGCTGAATTCCAGTTAACACCAGCTGCATAATTTTGTCGATGTCCAATCTTCGTTGCATAGTTCTGCAAGATTTTAAATTTCAAAACGATATAAAATATTATCGTTTCAAGGTGCTGAATTGCAATTAACTCCAGCTGAATCACTTTTTCATGCATTAAAAGTGAGCTGAATAGCTCTCTCAAACTTCAGACTTCAAAAATACTACATTATATAATAAATCAAAGGCGCTGAATTGCATTCAACACCAGCTGAATAGCTTTTCGAGTGTCAAATGTGAGCTGGATAGCTCTGCCTTGCTTCAAACTACAAAAATACTATATAATACTATCATTTTAACCCGATGAATTGCATTTAACACCAGCTGAATAACTTTTTCGTGTCACAAATATGAGCTGACTACCTGCTGAGCTGACAACTTAGCAAATACCACATAATACAACCGTTTCAAGGCGCTGAATTGCATATAATAACATGCATTATCATTTTTTTCCAGTGGTTAATCAATACTTTCAATCGCAAGTCTACGACGAATATGTCATCAAGGGTAACTCGGCCATATTTAAGTGTCAAACTCCTAGCTTTGTTGCCGATCATGTTGATATTACCGACTGGGTAGACACCGAGGGTGGCACATATATCAGAAACTCAACCGGTAGGCAAGCGTTGCCATAACGTTTAATAATACATTAATAAAATAGTAGATTTCTACACTATATGAAGGGGTTTTCCATTTACCACGATTTACTCATCATTCTTTTTCACCAAACCCGCTGCTAAGTTTCTTATACATATCAAGATTAAAGTTTCTTATAAAATCTTTTTCCTTGTCGCTGACCACCTATCCATCCTCCTTTCACAGTTGTGCCACAATCCTATAGCGTTAACGTCATGGATGAGGCTGTTTTACGTGGCAATAGCGCCATATTAAAGTGTCATATACCAAGTTTTGTGGCGGATTTCATAACGGTTGCATCCTGGGTTGACGATGAAGATAACGAAATTTTCACCACTTTCGATGATGGACACATTAAAAGTGAACGTGGTAAATAAATAAACAAATTCAATCAGTTTATTGTGTCCCTAAAATCCTGGCGAATAACAATTATTCCATATTGACCTCAGTGATGAGCCCATAGCTTGGTTAGGCTTTCAGTTATCAAAAATCTTTATACGCTTTTGACTTCCGGTCATTCAGTTAAATAGGTTTTCTATTTAAGTTTCTTAAAAGTTCTGTTTGAATCATGCTCCTTTTGCTTATTTAAATTTTTTTTATTTACATTTTCGTTTGCTTATGTTTTGGTTTATTATCCTATCCTTAAAAATCCTGTCTTCCGAATTTTCCAAAAGCCTCACGGCTTACCCTATCCTGTATATCCCCCTTCATGTAGATAGTTGTAGATACACACAAATTTCGAACGTATTTCGATTGAGATTTCTAAAGATATAGTTTGATGGTAGTATTTTTTGCTACAAAAGTGCTGGTAGTGGGCAATTATTTAAAAATTCATATATATTTAAAAATGTGCTGAAAAAAAGCTATGTCTAAAAAAACTGTTAAAAATAAAAAGTTGGTACCTTAAAACTTTGGAGAAAAGCTTAAGCTTAATTTTGCCTAAACTTATGCCTGAACTTTTTTACTTCTCGTCATTCATAAATTTGCACTTTAACCCAATTTACACCCATAGCACTGTCATGTCATCAACTTTTTGTACAGAAAACTGAATCGAAATATGTCACATAAAAACAATATTATGCTGATTTGTAAAAATATCGATTTCAAATTGTAAATATTTGTATATAAAAATATGTAAAATTAGAAAAAAGAACTATACTTCCAAGAAATGCATAAGAATATGCAAACTAATGATAATTGTAAAAATATACAGTTAAGGCTTGAAATAACTGGCTATAACAGCATAATATTTAACATTTACTTATATGCATGCTTATTACTTAAATTAATATATTAAAAAAATTACAGTGCAAACAAATACTTATAAAAAACTAAAACCAAAAATTAAAAAATAAAAAAATTAAAAGAACTTTAAAAATTAATAAAAAATAAATAAAAAACGCAATATTAAAGTTAAAATCCCAACAAAATTTGTCAACTTATTTAAAAAGACAAAAACAATTATGATTAATTAATAAAATATTGAAAAAAGAAATAAATTTAAAATTATTTAAAAAATATTTTTTACTCAAATTTTAACATTAGTTTTACAATTACCAAAATTTATTACTGCAATTTTAAAATTAATTTTAAAATTATCAACCTTTATTATTTATCAACTTAAAAAAATACTTGAAAATAAAACAAAACTTTAAAATCAAAAAATCAGAAATTTATTTTGATTTTTCACAAAACAAAACCATAAAAACAACCAATAAAAAAAAGTAAAAATTTAAAAACCGTTCCTAATTCATTTAAAAACAAAAAAAAAAAATATTTATAGACGAAGAATTTTTTTTTTATAATTTATTTTTATTTAATACACAAAATTTAACAATTAAAAATTAATTGAAAGCCACAAAAATTTTTTTTATATACTTTATTTTTATTATTTACACAAATTTCAGTTGATTTTAAAAACAAGTTTTAGAAAACTTATGAAAATAAAATTTTAAAAAATTGTACAATTTTATACGCGTCAAAATTTCAAAAAATTTCGGTAAAAAAAGTATTAAGTTGATAAAACCAATTTCTCAGTTTTTAAACAAAAAAAATTATTAAAAGAAAAAAAAAAAAAATGAAGTAAAATTATATTTGTTTTACAAAATTTGAATTAAAAGAAAACTTAACAAAACGGATTATGAAATAGAATAAAGTTTATAAAAAAAATAAAATTTAAATAAGTAATGGTAAAAAGCTATACATCTTCATTTTTCAGCAAAAAAGAAATCCTTAAAATATATGTACAATTTTCAAAAATTATTTTCAATAAACAAAAAAAAAAAATAAAAATAAAAATAAGAAGTAGACAAAATATGGCTATAATTAATTTAAAAATTTTATTCTTTTTAACATGACAAATATTTTGATTTACCACAAAAAAAAAAAAATAAAAATATGTAACAGGAAAAAATTAAAATCTTAAAAATTAACTGAAAAATATAAAATTTAACTACACACTAAAACAACATTTTTAGTTTTATTTTGTACGAAAAACATTTTGAATATTCGCAAAAACATTTTTAATTTCCACAAAAACAAAAAACTCAATCGCATTGAAATCTAAAAATTTAATTAAATATATCAAACGTTATAATTATGTAATAATCAAAATAAATTCAACACCATTAAAATTTAAAAAATAATTGATAATAATATAAAAGTAAAAATTAATATATAATTTATCATTTTAATTGTTTTTTATTTGAAAATCTCAAGACAAGAAAACAAAAAGTTCAGTAAATTTTCAAATAATAAATAAAATTATACAAAATAATAATAATATTATATTTATAAAATATAAATTAATTATAAATATAAACTTAAAAAAAAAACAACGGAAAACCTAAAATAAAAGAAAAAGTAATAATATATATCATTATATTTTTTAAAAGCATTTAATTTTAAAATAAAAATTGAAAACATAAATTTGGAGTAAAAATTTCAAAACGATTCTGAATTTAAAAAAAATGGACTGAAAAAAGCAAAAAAAATGTAAAAATTAAAATAAAATTCTTCTGTTTTGTACACAAAAACTATTTTGAATTTTCACAAAAGAAAAAGGAACAAAAAAAAAATATAAAAATTAAAAACTTAACAAATTTAGTTAAATGCACAAAATAAAAATGACAATCAAATTTACATACCAAAAACTTAATACAAAGGATAAGAATAACAATAAAATACTAACTAAAAATATTTTTAAAATGTGTAAAAAAGGAATTGAGTTCATAACAAAACAAAATATTTTAATGAATTGTCACTTTAATCTTGTCTTTGTTAAACACAAAAAAAATAAATTTTCCCAAAATAAAAGTAAAAGTAATAATATTTATCATTATATTGTTTAAAAGCATTTAAATTTCCAGCAAAAAAAAAAAAAAAAACAAAAAGAAAATGAAAATACAAAATACGACTAAATTTCAAAAAAATTCTCAATACATAATTAATAAACTAAAACTAGCCAAATGCAGGTTGAAATTAAAATAAAATTTTTCTTTTTCTTGCACAAAAAATATTTTCACAAAAGAAAAAGGAACAAAAAAAAAATATTTAAATTAAAAACTTAAAAAGTTTACTTAAATACACAAAATAAAAATAAAAATTACAATAAGATTGAAATACCAAAACCTTAATAAAAAGGATAAGAATAAAAATAAAATGCTAAGTAAATAAACTTTAAATTTTTAAAAAAGAAATTGAGTTCATAAAAAAAAAGAAAAATATTCCTATAAATTGTTACTTGAATTTTTGTCATTTTTTTAAAAAAAAAGTAAATTTTCAAGTAAATTAAAAATAATAATTTTATTTTATTAAAATTTTCACAGAAATCATTTAAATTTTCCTAAAAAACAGTAAAATGCACAAACAATAAATTGTAAGACATAAATGTAAAAAATTAAGTGGGTATTCTTGTATTACCTACTTTATTTTTGACATTTTTTTTTTAAAATTCATTATATGTTTAATTATAATTTAATTTAATAATTTAAAACAAAATTTATCATTTTTTTTACTCACAAAAAAATCAAAGATTAACTGTTTACATATTTTCACAAACCTTATCACATTAAATTCTTTTAAATAAAAAAGAAGCAAATTTTTTAAGTCATATGTATTTGCACCGATCAATTTGATCCCAAAAAATGGGTTAATATTTTTAAAATTCGTACAGTTTGCACTGTATTTTTATTTGTAGATATCTTTAAAAAAAATAACCTCAGCTGATACTCAATAAAAACTCATTCACAATGCATTATTGTCAAAAATATAATTTAAAATTGGTTGAATAAATTTGAGAAATTATACGAAGTAAAAAAAAACTGTTTACAAACTTTTACAACTTTACTGTTGTAAAAATTTAAAAAAAAATTTCAGCTGAGGTTTAGTAGTTTTGTTAAAAACTCAAACAAGCAATCAATTTTTGTACTAATTCATATAATTTTTATATCCTTTTCTACAATTCAACATTTTCACCACTTTCACCACACCCTCGTGCCTACATCTCAGATGGCAAATACTTGGTTCTACCCTCTGGTGAGCTGCATATTCGTGAAGTTGGACCCGAAGATGGTTATAAGAGCTATCAATGTCGCACCAAACATCGTCTGACCGGTGAGACCAGATTGAGCGCCACCAAGGGACGCTTGGTGATCACAGGTAAGTTGAAGTTTAAGTTTAGTTATTTATTTAATATGAATGATAGTGTAAATAATGCATTTGTTTAAAAAATGAAATTTAACAAGTAACAACAAATTTTTTATAGACAAATGTCTTGAAATCTTAAAGTTAAATTTTTATTAAAAACAAAATATTAGGTTTTAAATGGTAAACTTCCATAATGTTTCTTCTTTGAAAAATTTTTTACAAACAATCGTTAAAAACAAACATATATAAAATATTGCTTTTTAAAAGTTTTTACATTAATGACTGCCAAATATCGTTCCTGACCTTGAAATTGAACTTTTAATTTCATAAAATTTTTTGTATTGCTTAAATATTTTAAGCAAGTACAAAAGCCCTTCTTTTGACGGGTCGAATTCAAAATAATTAAGAAGCGGACTATATGACAACATTTTTATATTCACCTCGAAGTTGAATATAACCTTCGACCTGTTGAAGTCGTCGTCAATGATAAAATCAAATATGATAAATATCAAATAAATTTTATGTGCATACTTTTAGGCTGATAATTTTACTGTATAAAAGCACTGTAATAGCATGAATAAACAGTTTGAGCTTGTCTCTAATGTATTAAGAATAGAGAAAAATTTATTATTAGAATATCTCACTTCTGACTGCGATTAAATTATGATTAAACAACAAAATAATTGCAAGAAAAAATTGTAAATTCTTCTATTAGACCAAAAGAAGTACTTAAGTAAGTAAAACTGACATTAAAATGATTTTTTCAGACAAAAATTCTCATGTTAGATCAAATCATAATAATTTTTTACAACTTTAATGAGTTAAACAAAATCAAAGATAACAACGATATTTGGCAATCTTACTAGTTACAACTAATTTTTTAAGAACAAAGACATTATTTGCGCTATCATTATTGTTATTCTTATTCTTATTAGTAACAGTTTTATGCAACTCTTATTTGCTTAAAAAAATAAACAGTTTATACGAAGCAGAACCAGACAATTATTATTAATGACTTAAATTTAAAATTGAACTTTTTTAACATAATCATATTTTCCTCAAATTATGCTATATTGCATAATTTGTATAAAAGCATATTTTATTAAATTTAATAAAAAAAAATTTCTTGTCAAGATTCTGTTAACATTAAATTTACTTTTATGTATAAAAACCTTAAATTGAATTAAGTTGTTACAAAAATCTATAAGAAGAAAATAGTTTCTTTGAAAAAATTTGACGTAACTAATTTTTATAAAAAATTTTATAGTAAAAATATTGTTAAAAATGCTCCAAAAAGATGAAATACGAATTTCTACTGAAATTAACTAATCAAAAATTCAAGCCTCAAAAATTATTTCAAACAACAAAAAAAAGAAAAAAACATAAAAAATATTGAATTGCAATTTTGCAGACTGTTTAAAGCAGATAAGGGTTAAAACTGGTTGCTCGATTTTATTTATATAAATATATAAATAAAGAGAAAAGTGTTTGACAATGTTTAAAAAAATGATGAAAATAAACTTACGAAAAAATATGCATTCAAAACAATATAAAAAATATATGACTATAATTATAATAATAATAATAATAATAAAAAAAAACAAAAAAAAAAAATATATAAACTAAAAAAAATGTAAAACAAAAGAAAATCAAATTCAAACCCCTAATTTACATTCAAACTAATGTTGAAATTCATATTCAATTTCAAATTCAATTTCAAATTCAAATTCAAATTCAAATTCAAATTCAAATTCAAATTCAAATTAAAATTCAAATTCAAATTCAAATTCAAATTCAAATTCAAATTCAAATTCAAATTCAAATTCAAATTCAAATTCAAATTCAAATTCAAATTCAAATTCAAATTCAAATTCAAATTCAAATTCAAATTCAAATTCAAATTCAAATTCAAATTCAAATTCAAATTCAAATTCAAATTCAAATTCAAATTCAAATTCAAATTCAAATTCAAATTCAAATTCAAATTCAAATTCAAATTCAAATTCAAATTCAAATTCAAATTCAAATTCAAATTCAAATTCAAATTCAAATTCAAATTCAAATTCAAATTCAAATTCAAATTCAAATTCAAATTCAAATTCAAATTCAAATTCAAATTCAAATTCAAATTCAAATTCAAATTCAAATTCAAATTCAAATTCAAATTCAAATTCAAATTCAAATTCAAATTCAAATTCAAATTCAAATTCAAATTCAAATTCAAATTCAAATTCAAATTCAAATTCAAATTCAAATTCAAATTCAAATTCAAATTCAAATTCAAATTCAAATTCAAATTCAAATTCAAATTCAAATTCAAATTCAAATTCAAATTCAAATTCAAATTCAAATTCAAATTCAAATTCAAATTCAAATTCAAATTCAAATTCAAATTCAAATTCAAATTCAAATTCAAATTCAAATTCAAATTTCAAAAATAAAAGTAAAAAATTCAAAATAAAAGTAAAAAAACGCAAATGAAAAATATATATAAGAATTAAAACAAATATAAATTAAAAATAAAATAGTAAAAATTAACATAAAAAAATAAAAATAATTATGTGAAATAAAATTAGAAATAATTATGGGAAATAAAAATAAAAATAAAACACTAAAAAACAAAACATATAAAGAATAAATATAAAAATTAAAATAAATATAAATGAAAAATTAAAAATAAAAATAAAGATTAAAATATAAAAGTAGAAATTTTATTATGTGAAATAAAATTAAAAATAATTTAAAAAATTAAAATTAAATAAAAATATAAATAAAAATAAAGATAACAATAAAAATAAATATAAAATAAAAATACAAATTATAATGAAAATTAAATAAAAATGAAAATAATAATAAAAATTAAAATAAAAATAAAAATAAAAATAAAAATAAAAATAAAAATAAAAATAAAAATAAAAATAAAAATAAAAATAAAAATAAAAATAAAAATAAAAATAAAAATAAAAATAAAAATAAAAATTAAAAATAAAAATAAAGATAACAATAAAAATAAATATAAAATAAAAATACAAATTTTAATGAAAATTAAATAAAAATGAAAATAATTATAAAAATAAAAATAAAAATAAAAATAAAAATAAAAATAAAAATAAATATAAAATAAAAATACAAATTATAATGAAAATTAAATAAAAATGAAAACAATTATAAAAAAAAAATAAAAATAAAAATTAAAAATAAAAATAAAGATAACAATAAAAATAAATATAAAATACAAATACAAATTATAATGAAAATTAAATAAAAATGAAAATAATTATAAAAATAAAAAAAAAAATAAAAATAAAAATAAAAATAAAAAAAATAAAAATAAAAATTAAAATAAAAATAAAAATAAAAATAAAAATAAAAACAAAAATAAAAATAAAACTAAAAAAAAAAAAAATAAAAATAAAAATAAAAATAAAAATTAAAATAAAAAAAAAAATAAAAATAAAAATAAAAATAAAAATAAAAATAAAAAAAAAAATAAAAATAAAAATAAAAAAAAAAAATAAAAATAAAAATAAAAATTAAAATAAAAATAAAAATAAAAATAAAAATAAAAATAAAAATAAAAATAAAAATAAAAATAAAAATAAAAATAAAAATAAAAATAAAAATAAAAATAAAAATAAAAATAAAAATAAAAATAAAAATAAAAATAAAAATAAAAATAAAAATAAAAATAAAAATAAAAATAAAAATTAAATAAAAATAAAAATAGAAATAATTATAAAAATTAAAATAAAAAAAAAACAAATTAAAAATAAAAATTAAAAATAAGTATAAAAATAAAAATAATAATAAAAGAAAAAAAATGTTTAAAAATTTATTAAATAAAATATTTAGTTATTAATTTTTAAATATATAGAAAAGATAGTTTTTACTTAGTTATATTTTTAATATAATTTGGATGATTTATTCAATCATCCAAATAATACATTTTTTTAAATTATAAAATTATGGGATTTTTAAAATTTTTCAATTTCGAGGCATTTTTCAAACACTTTTCTTAAGAACTACGGAAATGTTTTATTTTTATAAAAAAACGTACAATTTGATTGGTTTAAAATAACTGTTGCTTATTATATAAAAAATTTGTATCTAAAACATTTCAATAAAACATTTCTGTTGAAATAAGTTTTCAAACGAGGCAGCTGTACGCAACTGAATTAACGCTATATGTACAGCTGATTTGTTTTTTATTTGCATAAAATTAACATATACATACATATATTTATTCATAAATTTGTATATAAAAGCAACAATATTTTGATTATGTCATCAAGTGGTTTGAAGAAAACAATCAAAAAGATTTTTCGCTTAAAATCCTTTTCTTTGAATAAAACCACAATTTTGCTTCCATGTTTCTTTTATAACTTTTGCTATAAAATAAAATTTTATTAAAATATGAATTAAATTTGTAATTTAAATTTTAATAAAATTTTTATTTAAAATTTAATATTTAAAAAATTAAAAAAAAAACTAATCAGAAAATTGTTGCTTTTAATTGAAAACTGCCTGAATGTTGGGATAGGGTACCCTGTTGCGCGCGTTCGGTTTAAACATGAAGTGAAATTTAAACTTTTTAAATTTCAATAAAACTTTAAATTAAATAATACATAAATTAATTAAAATTAATTAAAATTATGTTGCCTTAAAGAAGAAAATGCTTGACTTGAGCTTGAGTAAAACGCATTTTTGTTTTCAATCAAACTTGTAGCATCTTATTTGAAATAAAGCTGCATAACTTAAACTTGCTTTATGTGCAGGTAAGTTCGATTTGATATTAAATTTAACTTTTAAATTAAATAAGTTATAAGTTTTTTTTAAGAAATTTTATTAAATTATATATTTGAAAATTTTCCAGAACCAGTTGGCAGGGTTTCTCCAAAATTTCCCACAACACAGACCAGCAGCAGCTTTGCCGCAGCTACAAATGCTAGTTTAACCTTGCTATGCCCAGCACAGGCCTATCCGGCACCCATGAGTAGGTGTGTTTGATAGCTTTGAAAGTAAAAAAAAAGACAAAATTTATACCCTGCAGCACCTACTCTCAACAATCGACAGTTTTTGATTTTTTGTTTTATACGAATTCTGAGCTTTTTTTTAAAAGGTTTTATAATTACTTTTTTTATTGTACTTAGAACCCGTTGGTAGTGTTGCACCACGTCTTTTGAGTGGAAATGATATCAAAGTGCTTATGTTCGCCAAAAATAGCACTGTTACACTACTTTGTCCGGCACAAGCGTATCCAGTACCATTTTTTAGGTAAATCTGGTTTTTTTAGTGGTGACCGTGGCATGCAGGTTAAGTGTGTGGCTTAGCATGCTCGGAGCCCGGGTTCGATCCCCAGCCGCGGCGAAAAGTTTTTTCAATATAAAATTTTTCTGATCGGTCACCACCTCTCTGCAGACAATGGCAAACCTCAGAGAGTAAATAATGCCATGTTAAGCTTCCTGAGAACATGAGCCGTTCGGAGTCGGCATAAAACATGTAGGTCCAGTTCTCGGTCAATTGTGTGCAAACATTTAATAACACACACAACACAATTGATCATAAGAAGCTCGGTCAAAGTCCTTTCAAGGGCTGAAATGGCCAATTTGTTTTTTTTTTTTTATCTGGTTTTTTTAGACTGTTAAAGAAACTGTTTTGGAACTGTTATTCTTGCTCTCTCTTTCACATTCAATTTATCCTCTCCATATGGATCGTTTCCCCATGAGGGTATTGTACATTATTCAATGAGAACTCTATTGCAAAAAATCAATCCAGTCATTGATATATATCTACTTTTGAATTTGAGATACTCTTCCAGAATTTCATAGACTTGACTAATTTAATATGCAGGATATGAAAACATCTATTTAAAATAACTTTTTCATTGTTAACAGTAGCACGTTTATCCTTATAATGTTGTATTATATTGAGAATAATTCAAAAGACAAGACAATAAATTATAAATGAAGTTTGTATATAATTTGAACACATATTTGTTCGAGTATTAATTCGTAAATTCCTACCCCACGAGGAAGGCCTTTCTATCCCAACATTTTCTTCTCATAGTAATTATAAAACTTTAACTTTAAACTTTAAAATGAGTATGTAACTTTTCAGAACCCGTTGGTAGTGTCAGTCCCAAATTGACATCCGGTGATGAGTCGAGAATTGTTAAAATTAACCTCAACTCAAGCGCTACTTTATTATGCCCGGCTCAATCATTTCCAGTGCCATTTTTCAGGTACCAAAAAGTTCGCTAATATCTATCCCAACATTTTTCTTGAAGTTTTCTGTTAAACAAAACTGCTTTCAAAACTTGACTTTTAAATATTATCTCTAGAGCCCGTTGGAAGTGTTAGTCCCAAAATAAGTGCAAATGAGGAAAATATAAGAATTATGCGAGTGCGTCGAAATCATACAGCAACTATTTTGTGTCCAGCTCAGGCATATCCGGTGCCTATTTTTAGGTAAAGTCCGCTTGTTATAAGAGTTCAATCAGATCAAAATTGAGAAAAAAATTTTAAAGATGGTTGAGTCAGCACTGAAGCAAAAAAGTACACAATAATTATGAATTTTTACATGACAGCCATGAATTGTATTCATGAATTATGGTTTAGTAACCAAACACATGAGTCATAAAGGAAATTTAGAATCCAATCAAGGATATGATCTTCATAAAACGCGTTTATGAATTTTGATACAGTAGCCAATTTCAAGAGTTACATGAACTATTCATGATATCAATGTATAAAATACACAAAAGAAAAAATACGTGAATATGAGTATTTCATAAGCTTAGTGGTTGAAGTTCATAAAGTGTGTGTACAAGATACATGAAGCAATCAAAAATTTCGTAAATGTCATGAAAAAATACAGGGAGAACATGAATCATTCATAATTTTTGTGAATAAAATTCATGTAAAATTTCGAGGGGAACAAGAACAGTTCATTAGATAAGTGACAAAAATGCATAAATCTCATTTACTTATACAAGGAACATGTAAATTACTAGTGACGAATTTCATATAATCCATTTAAAAAGACAAGGGCAGCAGGAAAAGTTCATAAGATAAGAGTCAAAAATGTATGAAACTCATGTATTTAAACAATAGAAGCGTCAATAACTTTGTGCATTCAGTGACCAAAATTCATATAATCCATACACATTAGAACGGATCAGCCTTCACAAAAAAAAAAAAAATAAAAATGTTTCAAAGAATTCCTTGACTCATTTGAATAACCTCCACGAAACAATTTCGATAGGAATTATTAGAAGTCAATGCTCTTTAAGCTTCCTGAACATGTGAATAAATTCTCGAAGGCAGTGCTCGCGTTCAGAAATTTTGTATACAACGAATTTGTGAACTTTTTATATGTTAACTTAATCTTGAATTTTACATGGGCTTATATATGAATTCACTCAAGACTTGTATAGTTACTTGAAGCTTATGTACAAGTACACATGATCAATGAACGTATACATAATTCATATTTCCAGTATAAACAAAAGCTCTACTTTAGAGACTTCTTAAATTTATATTTCAGAGTATTAATTGAGAATTTAATACGAAGAAAATAGATAGAGATCATCTGAAAAGTTCTTCTAATCTAACAAAACAAAAAAAAAACAAATTGGCCATTTCAGCACTAGAAAGGACTTTGACCAAGCTTCTTAAGATCAAATGTTTTTCTAATCTACAATCTTTTTAATAAATATTTTAAAATTCGACCTCATCTCATAAGATTTGAAGATAATTGTTTTTCAAGATTTTTTTATACGCTATTGCACTCAAGTTTACTCAAAATACGCCCAATATTTCCGTGCTGTGGTGCATTCTCTCCAACATTTGGGCAATTCACTTTATTTTTATCGTTAATATGTGTTCTTTTTATTTGTCAAGAACCCCTGGGTAGCGTCAGTCCCAAATTAACCGCTGGAGATGATTCCATAAAAATTCCACGCATACGCTTAAATTCCAGTGCTACTCTACTATGTCCCGCTCAAGCATATCCGGTGCCTTATTTTAGGTAGGCAGCATTTATTATGATTTCTATACCTTTTTCTCAATTTTTAAGGTTCATAAAAAATGTGAGAAAATATAAGTTCAAGTAAAATAAAGCCCTCTCCCAGCATTCAAGCCTATAGAAAGTCAAAACTCTTATTTAATGCATTTCATAATTTTCAAGAACCCGTTGGCAGCGTTGCGCCCAAACTTACTTCAGGCGATGATTCACGTACCGTGCGTGTGCATCGCGAACACAGTGTAACACTGCTCTGTCCAGCTCAAGCTTTTCCAGTGCCAGTTTTTAGGTAAACAAGTTACCTAAGTCGAACTAAATTTCTATACAACTCTTCCCAACCAATGCTCAGCGCAGTTTTCTGAAAGCTCTAAAATTTCCCTGACAGTCAAAAGCTTATTTTTTTACAGAGCCAGTTGGTAGCGTCAGCCCCAAAATCAATGCAGGCGATGATTATAAACATCTGAAGGCTCAAAATGGGCGCAACTTGAATATTTTATGTCCCGCCCAGTCATATCCAACGCCTATTTTCAGGTATTTTAACAAATTTTCTGATGTGGTTCTAAAAGAACCAAAAAATAATGTCAAAATTTCTAAAATAACTCTTCACACCTTAACCCACGTACAAGCAGTTTCCTTAGACACTTTTATAACTTCTGTCACTTAATTATTCAATTTTTGCTTTAATTTTTAGAACCCGTTGGTAGCGTCAGTCCCAAAATAAGCGTAGGCGATGAGCTGAAGCAGGTGAAGACGCGTAACGCGCTAAGTTTTAGTCTGCTTTGCCCAGCGCAGGCCTATCCTAAGCCTTTTTTCAGGTAGGCACTCAAAAGCTAATTTTTCCCACAAAAGCTCCCAATAAAGTTTTGTCACCAAGCAAATCGAATGTTTATTCTTATAATTTTTGGCTATCTATCCCAGCATTTAAATGTTTTCTGTGTGTTTAAAAAATAAAATTTAATTTCACCTTTGATCCTTGAACTATTTCAGAACCTGTTGGCAGTGTTGGGCCAAAGATAAGTCTACAGGATAAACATCAGTTCTTTGATGTAAGCATATCCAGCAGTTATGCATTATTATGCCCGGCTCAATCTTATCCGACGCCTGTTTTTAGGTAAAAAAAGTTTTGAATCCCCTTTTTTGATCAATATCGATTGCCCTTTTGCGATAACCCAACATTAGGCTGTTTTTTTCGAATAAATTTTTAGTCTGTGTTTGTAAATATAATCGTAGAACACGACATTCAATTTGATTTTTGTTTTTGGGCTGTAGAGCCTGTCGGTAGCGTCAAGCCCAAAATCAATGTTCAGGATAAGCTACAGACCCGCGAAATTGCAAGGGGCACCAGCCTTGCTTTACTTTGTCCTGCTCAGTCCTATCCAGTGCCGGCTCACAGGTAATAAACTTAAGCTTACCTTCATAACTTATTCCTAAATAAACCGAATAGCTTTAAGAAAAACGAAAAATTTTTTTTCACACAATATTTTCGGTACCAGAAACATGGAAAAATTTGATGATAAGGAAGTAATGGATAAGGTAGAGAAAGGTTGAATTAATTGATTAATATTTTTTTAACTTAATGGTAGTTTGTGAGAAATACTTTTGAATTCCAAAACAAAGCGACTTTATCCGGGAATTGATATCTCGAAAGCATAAAACTTACTCAGGGCGCCCCTACTGAGCCCGTAAGTCTGGCCCGAAACACTAAAAATAATCAGACCTCCATTTCCAGCTATATTTTCAGGACTTAAATTTACGCTAAGACCTCTGGTACTTAGACTAGGAACTCATTTGAAATTAAGTAAAAAATCAGGTCTATAATTTTTCAGACCAGAATTCCAACGTGATATCAGAAAAGAATCACGTCTGTATACAGGTCATCAGGAGAAATCAGTTAAAATTCTTCAAGTCTCTTCAAAAGCGCTTATTTGTATAAAAAATTCTGAAATATTTTTAAGGACCTAACAGGTCTCGATTTTATTAATCAGTCCTAAATTTTACCCAGGACAGGCCTTACATTTTCTACTGGGTACCATAATAAACGTCAATTCAAGAATTTCTGGTTATGCAGAACATTTTCTGATCAAGCCATTTAGTTTTTCGAAATCAAACTGTGTTCCTGATAAGTCTCTGCATTTTTTAAGCTTTTCATTTTCATTATTTCATAAAGTAATTTAAAATACTTCGAATCCAATTTCTTTGTAGAAATATTTTTTTGGAAAATGGAGGTGGTCAAAACTGATTGTAGGGCCCCCTCATATTTAACAAAAAAAAAAATGCTTTTTTAACAGTTTAGAGTCAATTTAGATTCGATTCAACTAAAAATGGGCTTCCTTTAGATCAAATTATGAAAAGACGTGAAATAAAACTTATCTTTTCAGAATGATTTCAGGTTTGTTCTGGGACTTTGATGAAACAGAAACAGAGATATGATTTCCCAACTCCTGATTGTTTGCGATTCAATCGCAGTTTTGGGATTGCTAATTCTGAATCTGAGGTCAGTTTGCCTGTAGTAAGGCCATTTCAAGGTCATTCTTAGGTCAAAATATAAAAAAATACATAAATACGATTTCTAACATAAAGGTATATAGGATTTTGGGGTCGCTGATTCCGAATCCGAGGTCGATTTGTCTGTATTAAGGTAATTTCAAGGTCATACTAGGGGAAAATGAAAGAAAAACAGAGATACAATGTCCAGTTTACTAAAATATACGATTTTGTGGTCGTTGATTCTGAAGCTGGGGTCAATTTGTCTGTATTAAGGTTATTTCAAGGTCATTCCAAGGTCAAAATAAAAAAAAACACAGAGATACGGTGCTCAACTTTATGATACTTAGGATTTAGGGGTCATAAATTTTGAATCTATGGTAAATTTGTCTGTAGTAAGGTCATTCCAAGGTCAAAATGAAAAAAAAAACAGAGATACGATGTCTAACATGTGATAGATAAGATTTTAGGCTCGTTGACCGCAAATACGAGTTCATTTTGTCTGTAGTAAGGGGAGTTCTAGGTCATTCCAGGGTCAAAATCATATGAAATACAGATATGATGTCCAACATCATGATATATATGTTTATTGGGCAGAAAAAAAAACAGATACAATGTCCAACAGTCTGATATATAGGGTTTTATGGTCATTGATTCCGAATCCGAGGTCGATTTGTCTGTAGTAAGGTCAGTTCTAGGTCATTCTAAGGACAAAATGAAAAAAAAAACAGAAATACGGTGTCCAACTTTCTCAAATTTAGATTTTTGGGTCGTTAATTCCAAATCCAAGGTCAATTTGTCTGTATCAAGATCAAAAATGTCATGTTATTTGTCATGGTCATTTCAAGGACAAATTGAAAAACGAGATCTCCAACAATTCAGGCATTTTCAAAAACTTTTTTTTCAATGATCAGAATGTCCTTACATTTGATTTCTGTTTTTTGCAGAACCCATCGGTAGCGTTCCACCAAAAGTCAGCATTGCCGATGAGTTGTCCAACTCACGTGCCCAGCTTGGTCAAAATTTAAGCTTGAAATGTCCGGCGCAATCATATCCAATACCGGTTTATAGGTATGTCACCCTCTTAAGCCCAGCATTCAGCAGCAATTTATGTTTTCAACTATGAACTATTCTAATCTAGAGTTGTTGCTTCTACTAATTTACAGAACCTGTTGGTAGCGTGCCACCAAAACTAAATTTACTCGAAAAATTTCGTAATATGGAGGTTTATATTGACACAGAGTATGCTATGTTATGTCCATGTCAAGCGTTTCCAGTGCCTATCGTAAGGTGGGTGATGTAGAAATAAATTGAGAAAATATGTCGACCCATTTTGAAAATTGAACCTTACCTCATCATTCAGCAGTTTTAGGTTTAACCTTAAACGAAATTAAAAATGTTTGTAATTTTTAAAAATTCCCCATTTTTCTACAGAGCCCGTGGGTAGTGTAGCGCCCAAAATGAACTTACTTGAAAGCGTACGCGTTATGCGCGTCGGTCTTGGCACCGAATATGCTATGCAATGTCCTGGTCAAGCATTTCCAGTACCTATTGTGAGGTGGGTTATTTATAATTAAATAATATGATCAAACATTTTAAAAATTTATCCATACCTCATCATTCAGCAGTTTTAGATTTAACCTTTAAGGATTTTAAAATGTTTTAATATTTTAAAATACCCCATTTTTGTGTAGAGCCCGTGGGCAGTGTAGCGCCCAAAATGAATTTACTTGAAAGAGTGCGCACCATGCAGGTCGAATTTGGCACGCAATACGCCATGCAATGTCCTGGTCAAGCATTTCCAGTACCTATTGTAAGGTAAAAATTGTTAAATAAACTTACAATTCAGCTTAACTTACTGTTTGTATTCGACTTACAAATCAGTCCTATCCCAACTTTTGGCATTTCTATCAAGAAGTATATTTTTATGATTTTTGTTCTCCGTACATGTGCTATGTAGAACCTGTCGGATCGGTGGCTCCAAAAATAACGCTAAATGACCAATACTTGGTCGTCAAGGTTGCCGCTGGCAAGCTCTATTCTATGCAGTGTCCTGGGCAGGCATTCCCAGTACCAATTTTTAGGTAAAATTAGATGAGATGTTGTGAATATGAATATGAATATGAATATGAAAATGAATATGAATATGAATATGAATATGAATATGAATATGAATATGAATATGAATATGAATATGAATATGAATATGAATATGAATATGAATATGAATATGAATATGAATATGAATATGAATATGAATATGAATATGAATATGAATATGAATATGAATATGAATATGAATATGAATATGAATATGAATATGAATATGAATATGAATATGAATATGAATATGAATATGAATATGAATATGAATATGAATATGAATATGAATATGTATATGAATATGAATATGAATATGAATATGAATGTGAACACGAATAAAATTATGAAAAAATAAAATTGAAAGCAGGAAAGAAATAGACATAGAAGTAAATTGAAAGTAGTAAATTGAAAGAAAGCATAGAAATTAAGTAACAACAGAATTTTTTTTAAAAACATGATTGAACGTAACACTTTTTCCGTTATGCTTTAGAGCCCCATTCCAACATTTAAGTCACTTTTAAGCACTACTCTATAAAATCGTAGCTATTTGTTAAAAATTTTTCTAGAACCCGTCGGATCGGTACCGCCAAAAGTGAACTTACACGATCGTTTTCAGGTCGTACAAGTTCCCAAGGCTCAAAAATATGCCATGCAATGTCCCGGTCAAGCCTTTCCAGTACCAATTGTTAGGTAGGTACAAATACCGGCAATATTAAACAAAAATTCTATCCCAGCACTTCCAGTTTTCATTATTGATTTCAAAGCTTTATAGAACTTACGTGCATTTCATAGAGTAATTGTGTATTTTAGAGCCCGTCGGCAGCGTTGCTCCAAAAGTTGACATCAAGGATGAAATAAATTATGCTCGTGCTCAAGTTACTCGCAGCCTAGCTTTGATATGTCCAGCGCAATCATATCCTGTGCCCTTTTTTCGGTGTATAAAAAGAGTTGATTTTTTTTTGCTTTTCGAAAATTGGTTTTCCCTCAGACCCTCTTCAGGCAGTTTTAAAGTTTAATTTTCGTTTTAAATACAATTTTGCTTTAATTGCTTTTTAGAGCCCGTTGGTAGCGTTGCTCCAAAAGTCGATGTAAAAGATCGCATCAATTGGTTGGATAAGCCCAGAAATCGTACTTTAGCGCTATTATGTCCGGCACAGTCGTACCCTATGCCAGCTTATAGGTATATTTTAAAATAATATCATTCTAATTTTCTAAATTTTTGAAATATTGTGTCCCATTCAAAAACTTCGAACTGGCGGGAAAAAATATTCGGGCTATTATATAATTATGAAAGTAATATTTTGTATTAATTATATATTAATGTTAAGTACGTTATTATTTTTTTTTTAGAACCTGTGGGCTCGGTTGCACCAAAGGTTGATATGCATGATAAAATGGATTTTTCTATAAGAAATTTGAACGACTCTCTGAGCCTACTCTGTCCCGCACAAGGTTTTCCAATGCCTGTTTTTAGGTAATTCTAAGTTCATAATTAATTTTTCAATATTTGTCATACAACATGAAAAATTTGTTGAAAAATAGTCGTATACTTATATTTAAGTAAGTGTTCGAAGAACCAAAAATGTGAGTGTCTTAAGTCAAGTTGGAGTATAAAAACAATCTTGCACTACATCTTTGAATTTTTTTGAAAATAGTATTTTTCCTAATTCAGTTCTGAATAGTCTACTACTTAGAAAATAACCATACATTTTATGTTAGGAAAGGTCTTATACCCAATTCAGACCCAAACTCAAAATTAAACAATAAAAAGGAACGAGAAAATCTAATTAATTCTCAGGTGAAATAGAAAAGTCTTATTTTCTCAAATATTTTTCAATAACAATTCTATATTTTGAGCCTTTAGGTGAAAATTTTTCTTAGACCTTCCTATCTATGATCTCAGATAATTCCAGTACTCAATTACACTAGAAATAGTTGTAGTTTTGTATAAAGGATCTATTATATACATAAATAATCAAACCAAAACCTACCTCAAATCTGAAAAGCTCTGGGTCTACTGAAAAAATTTTCCATTTTAAGAAAAAGCTCCATAATTGACCCCAGAACACACTTGTGAACTGAGATAGTACCAGCCTCAGCCCCCAAATAACCTAGATTTAAACAGTTTTGAGCAAAATCTGATACTTTTAATTCATTCTTGCCCTCAAGACCCTTCTAAGACTCGTAATAGGTGGTTCTAGTTCATCCGATATGCCATAGAATCGTTCATTTATGAGGTAGGTGGTTCCAATTCAATCGACTCGCCATAGAATAGTTAATTTATGAACAAGAATTCAATAGAAACCAATGAATTTCTCAGGACTGACCTGGAATGTTATATAAGGGCAGCCTTTAGCCAGTCAATAGTTATTAAAATGTACCCTATTGAATAGATAATCTTTTAGTTTTTTAAAAGGGTTGATAAGGTTCAAAATTGGAGTCATTTCTAATTTGAAAATTTGTATATTTAAATTTATAATTTATCCTATTGGCCACAGTAAGGCTTCTCAGTTTAGAGAAAAGGGTTCATTGCATTCTTAACAGACCCTAAACCCACTCAAAGAAAATCCAGTTTCTACAGAATAATCCAGTTTTGATCAAAACCTAACAGATTGGAGATAGAATCGCCCATTTATGACTAAGAATTCTATAGTACCCAATAAAGTTTTAAGGACTCATCTGATGCCTAAGATAAGCAATCCATTGAACCCCATGTAGCTCCGCAGCTCCAGAAATCTTAACCAGGCATTCCTTTTTCAGCCAAGAATTCCGGGATTCTTAAAATGAGCAAGCCTCCTAAATCTCTTTAGAACTAATTTCACGTTTTCAATTTGAAATATTTTCGAGATTCGAATTGTAAACTGAAATGAAATTAAATCATCAGGGATTTATAGTCCAGCACAGAGCTCAATTGTGAATTCAGGCAAGAACCATAATAAACAGATCTGAAATTATAGATGAACATTTTTAAAAGTAATGCAAAAAAACAAATTTCAGGTATTAGGAACGTCACTTGTATGATAAATTTAGGATAACTAAATTTCAAATAACTCTCAGGCCTTTATCATGTTTGGCAGACATGCTCTGATACTGATACTGATACTGATACTGATACTGATACTGATACTGATACTGATACTGATACTGATACTGATACTGATACTGATACTGATACTGATACTGATACTGATACTGATACTGATACTGATACTGATACTGATACTGATACTGATACTGATACTGATACTGATACTGATACTGATACTGATACTGATACTGATACTGATACTGATACTGATACTGATACTGATACTGATACTGATACTGATACTGATACTGATACTGATACTGATACTGATACTGATACTGATACTGATACTGATACTGATACTGATACTGATACTGATACTGATACTGATACTGATACTGATACTGATACTGATACTGATACTGATACTGATACTGATACTGATACTGATACTGATACTGATACTGATACTGATACTGATACTGATACTGATACTGATACTGATACTGATACTGATACTGATACTGATACTGATACTGATACTGATACTGATACTGATACTGATACTGTTACTGTTACTGATACTGATACTGATACTGATACTGATACTGATACTGATACTGATACTGATACTGATACTGATACTGATACTGATACTGATACTGATACTGATACTGATACTGATACTGATACTGATACTGATACTGATACTGATACTGATACTGATACTGATACTGATACTGATACTGATACTGATACTGATACTGATACTGATACTGATACTGATACTGATTGGACCAATGAAAATTTTTGAAAGTGTGTGTACAAGATACATAACTAACAAATAGTTTCGTAAATGTCATGAAAAATTACAAGGGAGGCATGAATCATACATAATTTTTATGAATAAAATTCATGTAGGTACAAATACGGAGAGAACAAGAACATTTAATTAGATCAGTGACAAAAATGCAGGAATCTTATGTTTTATTCATGTTTCCTTTTTATTTTTGTATGGAATACACGAAATTTTTTTTTGCTTCATGTATCTTGTACACCCACTCTATGAACCTTAAACACTTTGCTTATGAAATATTCATGATCTCGTTTCTTTTTATTTTGTTGGTGTTGCACGTTGACATCATGAATAGTTCACGTGACACATGTATTGTTTTCAGGATCCAAATTCATGAAGTTCATGTAAGAATTCATAATTATTGTGTACTTTTTGGTTCAGCGTAAAGCTGTTCTAAAAGAAACATTATTTCACAAGAGTATTAAAACCACTTCAAAATTATTTCAATGAAATGTAGATATGTGTAATTTTTGGAAATTTTCAAAGCTAACGTTTTGCAGTTGGGTGCAAAATTTGACCTTTGGACTTAATTTTACCCAGTGGTACCCTCTCCCAACGTTCATTACGGGCAAGCCTTGATAACATTAATATCTTTCCTACTTTTTTAAATTAAGAACCCGTTGGCTCAGTGGCGCCAAAAGTCGATATGAATGATAAAATGGGCTTCTCCATAAGAAACAACAATAACTCACTCAGTTTATTGTGTCCAGCTCAAGGTTTTCCTATGCCAGCTTTTAGGTAAATTTTTGTTAAAAATAAAAATTTTATTTCACGAGAAATACTCCCTAGTACCAACATTCGGGCTTATGGCAGGTTAGAAAAAACAAGACAAGAAACTTTTATTACAGCACATTTTTGCTTAATTTTCTTTTAGAACCTGTGGGCTCTGTGGCACCTAAAGTTGAGATAAAGGACAAGGCGGGCATATTTTTAGGGCAACTTAACAAATCCTTAGCCTTGCTCTGTCCAGCACAATCCTATCCAATGCCTGCTTATAGGTGAGTTCTAAATAAAAACAGGGTTTTTTCTTATTGTGAACCCATATTCGGCAGTTTTTTAAACAAATTTTTATTAATTTTATATTAATCAAAACACAAAATATATAAAAAAAATTTCATCTTAGAACCTGTTGGTAGCGTTGCGCCAAAAGTCAATAAAAATGATGAATTTAGTCATGATCGCTTCGGTAATGGTTTAACTATGGCCCTTAAGTGTCCTGCGCAAGCTTATCCAGTGCCTATTTCTAGGTAGGTTTAAGCATAGACTAGATTCTAGTCTCTAGAACTTTATTAAAAAACCAAAACAGTGGTGTCCCGCCTAACATTCAGCACTTTCTTTGTCGGCAAAATTAGATTTTTCTAGTTTAATATTACATAAAATTCATGTTTACAGAACCTATTGGCAGTGTAGCTCCACGAGTCAATCGTAAAGATGAATATAATCATGATCGTATAGGCGAAAATTTAACCATAGCTCTACAATGTCCAGCACAGTCTTTTCCCGTGCCGGCCTATAGGTAAGAGTTTCTCCTTAACCATAACGCAACATTCAGCGCAGTTTAGGCTGGACTAAAAATGAGTGGTTTAGAGTTATTTTATAAAAAATAAATATTTTTTAGAACCTGTTGGCAGCGTTGCACCAAAAGTTAACAGAAAAGATGGCTATAGTCATGATAGCATTAAGAAAAATAGAAGTATTGCCTTAATGTGTCCGGCTCAGGCGTTTCCAGTGCCTTTGAAGAGGTAAAATTAAATAAATATTATCCGCAATGCTTCAAATTTCAATACTCGGACTCGTTAAAACGATCATATTTTTTGTGTCTCATCCTAACATTCAGATCCAGTTCTAAAGTCAAGACCCTTATGGTGTTTTAATATTCTTGAAACCTTATAGTAGTGAAAAGGTCTATGTTACTCGAACCTTATAATCCTTGTTTACAAAAATTTTATACTTTTCAGAGCCTATGGGTAGTGTAGCACCCAAAGTCAGCATCGCCGATCAATTACAAAATGCTGCAGTCAAAAGAAACTTAAGTGTTGCTCTCTTCTGTCCAGCCCAATCATTTCCGGTGCCCTTTTTTAGGTACTTCAAAGAGTTATAAAAAATCTTAAAAACAGACACATTAAATTTTTTAAAAATGAGCTGAGAACATAAATTTATTTTACATGATATTGCTCTCTTTTCCACTTATCTATCTCTCCATCTTCAAACCATGATAGACTTGACTGAATAGGTGTAACACCTGAAATCCTTCGTTCAATCCTGTTTCTGAAATAAGCTGAAAACATAAATTTATTTCACTTGACTTTGCTCTCTTTTCGGTTTATCTATCTCTACGTTTTCGAACCATGATAGACTTGACTGGGTAGGTGACCTGAAATCCTTGGTTAAAAGTAAAATAAAAGAAAATCACACCATATTCGGGCAGTTTTATTTTTTACTAAAAACTTTTCCATAAATATTACTTTTTACTATTTTAGAGCCTGTGGGCAGCGTACCACCTAAAATCAGTATCGGTGATCGGCTCAAGGATGCTGGAACTGGCATCAATAAGACTTTGAGCATTTTTTGTCCAGCACAAGCTTATCCGGTGCCGTTTTTTAGGTAAAATTTAATGAGTTGTCAAGATTTTTCAAAGTTCTTAATCTAAAGTTCAAAAGGTTAGATGCACTTATTTTAATTATTTATAAGAAGTATGTGTTCAACAATGTGCTCTCTGTGTGCTTTTATGTGTCACATTCAAGAAAATTTGATCTATTGCTATAGAGATTTGATTTCTATTCATGTGAAGTTAGCTTCACCGCCATTGTCTCGTTTCAGAAATTTGATTATTGTGCTGTAATGTGCTTTATTTGTACTGAAATGTGCTGTAAAAAGAATAAAAAAATTTTAAATTTTGCGAATTTTATAATTCATAACTACCTACCAGCTCTGCTGTTTTCCGCCTAAGTATCATTCTGTTATTGTGCTGTAAGGTGCTTGCTCTGTGCTCCAATGTGCTGTACAGAGATTAAGAAACGAGCATGTTTATGACTTTCAAAAGCGTTCTTTCAAACCAGATCTGCTTATTTACTGCTCATAAGCATCCCAATCTACTTATTTTCTATTGCAAAGTATTTTGCTAAAATGTACTCAGAATTTGCTTTTATTTCCTTGTAGAGGAGGAAAAAAATGCAATAATAAGTATGATTTTTTTTTTTCGTAATACTCATGTGAAGTTAGCTCCGCCATTGATTTTTTTTAGAAATTCGTGTATTGTGCTGCAGTGTGCTTGATTTCTGCTGCAATGTGCTGTGAAAAGAAATAATAAAAAAATTTTAAATTTTCAAATTTTAAGATTCTACCAGCTCTACTTTTCAATATACCAGACTCTGCTACCAGGCTTTGCTCTATCTCAGCAGCATTCTGTCCTGCTTGTTTCCTGTTTCTAAATATCTCACTAATTTTTCATCAGGATTTGCTTTATTCTGCCTTAAAAATTAAAATAAAACGAAAGCATATTTTGTACTTATTTTTCAAAACCTTA
This sequence comes from Tetanocera ferruginea, assembly GCA_958299015.1. Lineage (NCBI taxonomy): Eukaryota > Metazoa > Arthropoda > Insecta > Diptera > Sciomyzidae > Tetanocera > Tetanocera ferruginea. The sequence goes on along the minus strand of OY282640.1, from coordinate 158,262,739 downwards.
CCTCAAGCATAAATATGACCAATTATGAAAATGAATTATTCAGTTTTATTTTCTAATACTTTCGCCCACATTCAGCAGTTTTTCAGAGTTATAAAAAATTTTTTCCGAAAAGCAATTTCAATTTTAGTGTATTTTTAAAATTTTAGAGCCTGTTGGCAGCGTGCCACCCAAAATCAGTGTCGGCGATAGACGCAAGGATGCTGAGACCTCCATCAACGGCGCATTGAGTATTTTTTGTCCAGCTCAAGCCTATCCGGTGCCATTTTTTAGGTAAAGCTTCCATATTTTTCGACCAAGATAACACATTTAAGAGATTTTTTTAGGATCTCAAAACACAACAAATAAGGATAACTTAACACAATTTAAAAATATTTTTAAAAAAATATTTATTACTATTATAAAAAAATAATATTTATTAAAAATAACCGTTCTTCTTCCGCATTCCGCAGCTTTTGTAGAGCTTTTATCTGTGTTTTTCTCAGTGTTATCAGAACTTTAAGCTAACCATCCTTCTTCCTCATTCCGCAGCTCTTGTAGAGCTTTTATCCGTGTTTTTCTCAGGGTTATCAGAACTTTCTTCCCACATTTAGCAGTTATTATAAAAGCTTTTCTCCCACATTCAGCAGTTACTTAAGATATTTTTGAAATCTTCGTATCAGTACTTCAAAAGTTTTGTCTCTCTTCATTTTTAGAACCTGTTGGTAGCGTTGCTCCAAAAATTAATCTCATGAATCGTCGCAATGATGCAGAGGCCGGCATTGGTGAAACGCTAAGCATATTTTGCCCAGCGCAATCGTATCCGGTACCAGTTTTTAGGTAAAAATCTTCATACATTTAAGGCTAACAACATGCTACCCACCTAATGTCACTCAAACTGCAACTATTTCTTATTATAACAGCGCTGTTCAAACTTTTTAACTCATACTATTCGAAAAAATATTTCAGCCTGAATGTAAGCACAAAATTTTTGTTTTTGTTTTAAAAGTAATGTGTATAAATCAATTGAATTTTTTGCCCTATTTTTACTTCAAGTGATTCCAAACCATCGTGGGCATAATTTGATGGGCTTGATTATAAAAGTTCCATAAGAAGTATCCGAGATATATTTAATTATATGCCACTATAATTATATACAATTTTGAAAAAAATAATTACAATTTTTTTTTGCGAATTTCTTGCTTAGAGACCCCAAATCTATTAGAAAAATATAGTGGGATGCTGCGCACAAATTTTTTTTTTCTGTTTTTGGCGCATAGTGTGCACGCACCGAGGAGGCGCGAGTTCAATCCTCACAGCTAACAGAAAGTTTTTTTCAATAGACATAACTTTTCGGATAGGCCATTCCCTTTTTGCAGACAATGGTGCCCTCAGAACTTAGGGACAACCTTCTTAACATTGTCATAAGACTTGAGTCGGCATAGTGCATGTAGGTCCAGTTCTCTATCAATTATTCTCAAACACTCACTATAAATTTAATCAGAAACGCTCGACCAAAGAACTTTCAAGGGCTGACGTGGCCAGTTCGTTTTTTTTTTTTGTTTTCGCTCAGGGTAAAATTCATGACCGAGGTCCTTAAGTTTCTTGAAACCAGCCCTGAATTTTTCCTACAAATGTCCATTCTTGCAGTACTCATATTTTTGATACATTTTTAAAATGTTCACGAATGGTTTGTGGTCCGAATATCGATCTGTTGTAGGATTTCATAGATGAATTTTGACCCAAAAAATGTAGAGCTGATTCTTTGTTTAATTTCAGGTTAGAAATCAAGTCTGCGTAGTCAAAACTTGAAATTATATTTCAATTTCAGCTCTGAAATCATAAATATAAGATGAAGTCTTCAATAATTTTAGAATTGTAGGTCTGTACTTCGTGCTAAGTAAGAAGGGCCTGAGATCTGCTGGTATAAAGTAATCTTATAATATTAAGTCAGAAAATTTTATGAGAATATGTCAAATCTCGAAAAAAAATTATTTAAAACTCCTGGAAATTTAATAACATTGAAGAAGATTAGATGTACGGTAATACGTTTGTCCCTTTTTTTCCAGAATAGAGCAGATTGTCTTGAGTTATCGTAAAAACTCAGTCGAAAATTTAAAATTATATCGATTTACTTTAAAGTAGGACAACAAGTATTACCTAAAATAAAATGTGACTTTTATTTTTTCAGTCAAAAATATAAGTGAAAATTTGACTTTTATTTTTTCAGTCAAAAATATAAGTGAAAATTTGACTTTTATTTTTTCAGTCAAAAATATAAGTTAAAATATGACTTATATTTTTTCGGTCAGAAATATAAGTTAAAATTTTACTTTAATTTTTTCGCAGTGCAACACAACTTCCTTAACTGAAACTAAACCACTTGAAGATGAAAACTAGATGGAAAAAAATTATTTTGGCGTCCTTGGCTACATTCTTATCACTTATTTACTGGTAAAATTAATTCATTTGAGTGAATGATTTGGATAAGATGCCAAATGTATTTAAAAAATTAGCAATGCTCTTTTATCATTTTTGAGATGCCAACATACAGGTCAAATTTTAATTTTTATTTCTGACCGAAAAAATAAAAGTCAAATTTTCACTTTTATTTTTGACTGGAAAAATAAAAGTCAAATTTTAACTTATATTTTGACCGAAAAAAAATCGGTCAAAAAATAACTATTATTTTTGACTTTTTTCATAAAAGTCAAACAAATAAAAAGCTTTTAAGATAACTATTCATTAACTAAGATGTATCGCACTTCTATATTCAAATATCGAATAAACAAATTCTTTCTGTCTGACTTTTTGAATTGAAATTTCAATAATAACAGTTATTTTTGGTCCCTGCTTTGCCCACATTCAGAACAGTTTTTCTTTTAAATAAATCTATTTCATTCAAATTTTTTTCATATTTATTTTTATATTTTTGCCTTTATTCAATATTAGAACCTGTTGGTAGCGTATCACCCAAAATAAGCATTGATAACCGTTTCAAAACGGCTGAATCACGTATAAATGTTGACTTGAGCTTATTTTGTCCGGGACAATCATATCCAGTGCCTGTTTTTAGGTAATTTTGACTTGAACTTGAACTTGAATTTGAACTTGAATACACAAGGACAAGGTTAAGAGACCTTGAAGATTTGAAAATTTTTAGAACTTGAACTTGTAATTGAACTCTGACTTGAACTTGAACTTGAACGTGAACTTGAACTTGAACTTGAACTTGAACTTGAACTTGAACTTGAACTTGAACTTGAACTTGAACTTGAACTTGAACTTGAACTTGAACTTGAACTTGAACTTGAACTTGAACTTGAACTTGAACTTGAACTTGAACTTGAACTTGAACTTGAACTTGAACTTGAACTTGAACTTGAACTTGAACTTGAACTTGAACTTGTAATTGAACTCTGACTTGAACTTGAACTTGAACTTGAACTTGAACTTGAACGTGAACTTGAACTTGAACTTGAACTTCAACTTCAACTTCAACATGGATTTGAGCTTGAACTCGAACTCGAACTTGAACTTGAACTTGAACTTGAACTCGAACTTGAACTTGAACTTGAACTTGAACTTGAACTTGAACTTGAACTTGAACTTGAACTTGAACTTGAACTTGAACTTGAACTTGAACTTGAACTTGAACTTGAACTTGAACTTGAACTTGAACTTGAACTTGAACTTGAACTTGAACTTGAACTTGAACTTGAACTTGAACTTGAACTTGAACTTGAACTTGAACTTGAACTTGAACTTGAACTTGAACTTGGACTTGAACTTGAACTTGAACTTGAACTTGAACTTGAACTTGAACTTGAACTTGATCTTGAACTTGAACTTGGATTTGAACTTGAAATTGAAATGTAACGTAAATTAAAACTTGAACTTGAACTTGAACTTGGATTTGGATTTGAACTTGAAATTGAAATTGAAATTGAAATTGAAATTGAAATTGAAATTGAAATTGAAATTGAAATTGAAATTGAAATTGAAATTGAAATTGAAATTGAACTTGAACTTGAACTTGAACTTGAACTTGAACTTGAACTTGAACTTGAACTTGAACTTGAACTTGAACTTGAACTTGAACTTGAACTTGAACTTGAACTTGAACTTGAACTTGAACTTGAACTTGAACTTGAACTTGAACTTGAACTTGAACTTGAACTTGAACTTGAACTTGAACTTGAACTTGAACTTGAACTTGAACTTGAACTTGAACTTGAACTTGAACTTGAACTTGAACTTGAACTTGAACTTGAACTTGAACTTGAACTTGAACTTGAACTTAAATTTAAACTTGAACTTGAATACACAAGGACAAGGTTGAAAGACCTTGAAAACTTTAAAATTTTTAGAACTTGAACTTGTAATTGAACTCTGACTTGTTCTTGGGCTTGAACTTGTAATTGAAATTCGACTTGAACATAGACTTGAATACACAAGCACAAGGTGGAGAGACCTTGAAAATTTGAAGATTTTTAGAAAGAATACATTTATTTTAGCTTTGAACCTATGTTTTCGGGTGATACACCTACCCAATGAGGTATGTCTCGGTTTAAAATTTGTAATTTTAGTTCATTAAAAAGAAATGAAGAAAGATTAAATCGTAGAACCATGCCCAGGTTTGACAATTAACCCTTAACTCTTAAATAAGAAGATCTGTTGAAAAGAGCTTAAATGATATGATATCAGAATTTTTTAATGGAACATTCTCTGAAAATCAATAATATATATATCACAAACATTTTTAGAAACCCACCCTAGGGATAAGGTACCATTGAAAATATGAAAAACCTAATAGTTTTAATGAAATTTCACTTTCTGAATATATGAGTGTTCACTTAAGTTGATTAAAATAACTAAATCTCAGTTAATGCTTTTGAAAGTTGAAATATTCGTTTACTTGTGTTGTGCTATTAGAAGTACGTCTCGACGTAAGAGCATTTGACTTTTATGCGATGGGTTTGGGGTTCGATTTATAGTGATGGGAATCAGTTTCTTGGTTTTCATTTCATACAAGCAAATCTAACTTTAAATATAAGTTAATATAATGAGGGTTCATGGTTTTAAAATATGGTTTGATTATAATACCTTCTACTTTTGTTAGCATTCTTTAGCAACTTTTGTTTGTTAGCATTCGTTCACCCATGGTTGAAGCCCAGGTCCCAGTTTAACGTCCACTTTGAAGAGCTCTTTGCTCTAAACAAAAGCGGAATTATATGTGCCCTATACTATTGAATAAAACGCAAGTGTCACACTCCGCACCTAATATCGTTCAAACTGTTCATTCTTGCTATTGCAGTGCTTTTACAGTAAGAAAAAATGTACAGCCTGAAAGTATACATACAAATTATGTTTTCCTTTTAAGTCACGCTTCGTACCTAATATCTCTCAAACTGTTACTAAGCTAGTACCGTCATTCTCAAACTTAACTGAAAAAATTTTGAGCCTGAAAGTATGCATAGGAATTTTATGTGATGCCTATCAGTGATGACATTGCTTCCAAACCATCATAAGATGGGCTTTTGTGCTAGTACTTATCTAAGTGGCTACTATAGAGGTTTTGGTTTTTTTATAAAAATTAGATTGTTCCCAATTGACACCAATATGGTACTTTAAGCTCAAACCCGACATTCATGCAACAATATTTTTTTTTAAGAATGTTATTAATTTAAAAAAAAAACTATTTCTTCAGAGCCTGTTGGCAGTGTTAGTCCCAAATTTAATGCCAATGACGAACTCAACATGGTACGCTCTCGTCTGCTTCAAGATGTAACGCTGCTGTGTCCAGTGCAAGCTTATCCGGTGCCGTTATTTAGGTAAACATATTCATATTTTTTTCTTATGGGTACCTCTTAACCAACATTATGGCAATATTAAGTCTCTTCACTGTTACTCTTAAGGTTCTTTAATAAATTATTTGTTCTCAGAACCTGTTGGCAGTGTTAGTCCACGTCTGACCTCAGGAGATAATCTGCGTAATCTTGATATGCCTACAGATAGCAGCATAACGCTACTCTGCCCAGCTCAAGCATTTCCGGTGCCGGTTTTTAGGTAACTCAAAAATCTATTGAGCAGCTCAGAGAATTTGAGGCTTTTTTATGGTTTAACTTCCACGCCGTTCCTTAACAGTTCTGATTAATTTATGATTACTATAGATCTAACGGAAATAATTTGAAACATGCTCAACTCAAGTGATAACCTTATTATATAATCTGATAGGCTGCATGCATAGTAAACGCCAATTCAGACAGGCAGGCTGAAATCTGTGTGAACAAACGAGACACAGATAGCAATCTATCTCGCTTGTTCACACTGCCTGTCTGCATGTCTGTCTGAATCGGCGTTCACTATAAACATGACCTTAGATGGAGATGCCTACCCGCTTTTGAACACCTTATTTTTGTAAGGCTTAGAGAACAGCTTAACCCGACATTCAGCCATATGCTTTGATATCAGAGAAATTTCTTTTTTTTTTTAATTAGTATTTATTAAAAAATTATTAATTAAAATTATACATACAGAACCTGTTGGCAGCGTTAGTCCCAAATTCAATGAAAATGACGAACTGACCATGGTGCGCCGGCGTCTTTTGCAGTATATAACGCTGCTGTGTCCTTTGCAGGCATATCCAGTGCCTTTATTTAGGTAATAATTTAAAATATATAAATATTTTTTTTTTTCTAACGGGTACCTCAAAATCAACATGAAGGCATTAGTTTTTCTCTTTGTTATTAAACTTACTAACCACTCATACATATTTTGTTCTCAGAACCCGTTGGCAGCGTTAGTCCTCGCCTCACCTCGGGTGACAAGACTCGTAATGTCGACATGCCCACAGGTAGCAGCATGACGCTGCTTTGTCCAGCTCAAGCATTTCCGGTGCCAATTTTTAGGTAACTCCAAAGCCAATTGAACAGTTCAGCTTAATTTTCTTAGAACTCCTACCCAACTTCATTCAGGCGTTTTCATTAAATTAAAGCTCAAGATCTACTAAAAACTTTTCAATAAAAGTTCATAAATTAAAAATTAATCTTAATTTCTAAAAAAACTTCAGAGCCCATTAGCGGAGCAGCCCCACGCGTAGCGCTCATACAAAAAACGGGTCTTGAATTTGTGGGAATATCGGGTACTGTTGCCATACTATGTCCAGCACAGGGCTATCCCGTGCCCAACTTTAGGTGAGTCACTTTTCCAAAGAAAACAATTAGTTTACAAAACCTTCCAAGTCTTCATACTCAGTGCAGTTTTCAAACTTAAATCTTTAAAAAAAAAATGTAAAAAATAATTTATAAAACGTGTAATATTCAATTTTTTAGAGCCCGTTAGTAGTGCTGCGCCAAAAGTATCTTCGCTATCAAAATACGATATGAAATCCTATGCAAGCAACACAACATTTGCTCTATTGTGCCCCGCTCAAGGCTTTCCAGTGCCGATTTTTAGGTATCTAATTAATTGTAATACACACATTTGACATTCGAGAAATTTTTTTTAAAAATTTCGTTAACATAAAATTGTAAAAATTTTGAAAAATCTGCTGGGTATATTTAAAAAAAGGGGTCTGTTGGCAAAATGTAAGAAATTCCAGTAGAATTTTGATATCGAACTGATTTGAATCAATTTTTTCTTGAGTGAACAATATGCTTTCGTGCGTGCCAACAAATTGCGTGAGTCCGGGTTCAAATCCCATCGGATCCAGAGCGTTTTTTTAATACTTGTTGAAATTACATCGGACACAGAGAGTTTATGAAAAATGGCCGTTCTTAGTCGATATTAAAAATATACATCTCGATTTTGACCAATTTTGTAGTAACATAGCAAAGGCGGAAATGTCCAATTCGTTCTTTTCCCGCCTGGGTAATACCCAGAGGGTATCCTATCAATATGAATTAATAGATAATCAGTCGCGTAACAAACATTCAGGCAGTCTTTATGGAATTGTATAACTTATATTTTTTTCTTAAAATCCTTTTCAAACATACCAGAACCTGTCTCCAGCACTGCACCCAAAGTACCACCAGTCAGTGCACGCCCACTTAACGTCCTACATCATAGTAGTATTTCGATTTTGTGTCCAGCACAGGGTTATCCAGCTCCAAGGTTTCGGTAAATTTTGAACTTAATCTCAGATCATAACTTTCTCATTGTTAACATTAAGTTAACTCCCAAAATTTTTATTAAACCTACGCATATTTTAAAAACATGTTGGACCCAAAGTTTTTTTAAAGAATTTGTATGCAGCTTTTCTAAGAAGCATTTTTACAAAATTTTTTTGATAAATTTTAAAAAGTTTTAAAAATTTCCAAAATATAATTTTTAGATATGTTTTCTTATATTTCTTTATTTTATTGTATTTTCTTTAAAAACTTTTCAAATATTTTTAGGAAAGTTAGAAAAGGCTTTAAGAACCACATTTAAATTAAACTTTTCATAATACTTTTTCAAAATCGTTCCAAAAAAGTTCTTCCCACTATTTTCAGAAAAACTTTTTCAAAAATCACTTTAGTTATTTTTAATAAGTTTTGAAAATGCCATTGTAAAGAAGTTCCCAAATTTTCCTAAATTTGAAAAATTTTAAAATTAAAAAATTAAAAAAAAGCTTTTTCAGAATTCTATAAAATAATTTGAAAGTGTTTTTTTAATTCCTCAAGAATTTATCTGTCTTGTTCTTCTAAAAAATCGTTTGTTAGGAGCTTTACTAAAGAGAATTTTTCAAGAGCTTTTAAAAAATTTACTAAACATGATTTGAAAATATTGTCTTAAGATGAATTTCTTAAAAAGCTTTAAATAATGTTTTGGAAAGGTTTCAAAGTATTTGAAAAAACTGAGTTTAAGCAACGCATTTTAAAACAGCTTTTGCAAATATATTTACAAATCTTGTTTTGAGAAGTATTTGTGAACAGTTGTTTCAAAAGAGTTATTGAAAAAAAAAAATAAAAAAAATTCTCATAATTTATTTTAAAATTTTTTAAAATTAAATTGTAAAAAAGTTTTGAAATAGTTGTTTAAAAAAATGTTTTTCAGATGAATTTTTTTTTTTGATTCAATTTTGTTTGAAGAATACTGACTTTTTCTTATATAACGCTTAAAAAAGCTTTTATAAATATATGTCCACAAAGTTTTTCTACTACTTTTTTTTTTAAATCGTTTGTGAACAGCTTTTTAAAAGGCATTTTTATTATTTTGCATTAAAATGTTTTGAAAATAAAATCTTTTAGAAGTTTATAAAATTATTCTTTAAGCTTAAAAAGCTTGAAAACTTACTTAAAATTGAGCCTTTTCAAAAATCTTTTTCAAACATATTTTCAAAAAATTGTTGATAGTGAGTTTATTATTTCTTTTAAAAAAAATATACCAAAAAGTTCTACCACTTTCTTCGTCTGAAAAATGGTTGTGAACAGAATTTTATATAACATTTAAAAAATTTTCAAAACAGTTCTTCAAAATATTTACATATAAATTTAAAATTATTTTTCAGAAGAAATCGTCTAGAACTTTTAAAATTTTTCTTAAAGTTTTAGAAAACTTACTTTCAGTTAAGATTCTTCAAAAATCTTTTTCAAAAGTATTTCAAACAAATTTTTTTTCTAAGAACTGTTTCAAAATTGTCTTATATAATTTGAAAATATTGCTATTAACATGTATTCCTTAAAAAAATTTGAATTTTTTTAGGAATTGTTTCAAAACCTTTTAAAAATTAGGTTCAAGTAACGTTTTGTCTAATAATTTTACCGCTATCGTCGTCTGAAAAGAGTTTGTGAAGATTTTTACATAAAACCTTGACAAAATTTTCAAAAAAGCTTTTTAAAAGACTTTTAAATTTATGTTGAACTCTTTTTGAGATGTATTGTCATGAAGTTTTTTAGAAAAGCTTTTCCCAAATATATTTGAAAAAGTTTTTCCCAGTAATTTGTTCTAAAAAGCGTTTTTGAAAAGCTTTTCAAAAGATAATTTTTAAAGCTTTTATTAAATTCGCATGCCATTTTGAAGTTTTTCAAGATAAATTAAGATAAAATCTTAAAAAAATTAAGATATTTGAAAAGTTATAAAAAAGTTTTTTTGAACTTAGTTTTAGTTAAGCTTTTTAAAACGCTTCCTTATAGAGGCACATATATTTAAAATTTTTCAACTATTTTCTTAAAACCGTTTGTTAACAGCTTTTCTAAAGAGCCTTGAGCTTTTACAAAAGCATTTTTAAAAAAAAATTCTTCTTACATTATTTTTAAATAGTTTTTTTATAATTATAAATTTCTGAAGAAGTTTTTAAAAAAATTTTAAAAAATTTGTAAATTTATCTTTTTCGAAAAGCTTTTTATAATATACTTTAAAAAAATTTCCATATCTTTTAAAAAAAAAACATTTTCAAAAAAGCTTTTTATGAAGTTCTCAGAATTTTGAAATATTGTTTTAATAATGATTTTTTGAGCAAATTTTTCAACACACATAGTTGGTTAATTTCAAAAATATTTAAACAAAGCTTTTGGTACATGAAATTATAAAAAAATGTTCATACAACATTTTAAAATATAAAGCTTTTTTTTTAGTTTCGAAAACAACTGGGTAAAGGTAACAGCTTTCACTGCTCAAATCGGCATTTAAAAAAATAATTTTTTAAAATATCTGTTTAGAAAAAATTCTTAAGATTGAACTAAAAAATTGCTTTAATTAATTTAATTTTCATTTGTCGGTATTTCAATTCTTTAATATTCTTAAAGAATCTTTTTCAAAGAGCTTTTGTATGAAGAAATTATTTAGAAACTTAAAAATTTATTAAAATATTTGTAATTTTTTTCTGCTTTTTTAAGCATGAATTCGGTACCCCAACGTTTCGGCAGTTTTTTTTCAATTAATTGTTTTTAAAATACGCTATGACTAAAGCATTCGTGTGTCCGCTCTTTAAGAACCCGTCTCCAGCACACCGCCCAAGATTAATGCGCTTACCTATAAGCCGAATATTGTAGAGTTTAAAAGCTCTACAGCTATTTTGTGTCCCGCACAGGGCTACCCAGCACCAAATTTCAGGTGGGTTTAAATATACTCTCGATTCAGTAATGCTTTGAACTGGTACCTATTCCAACATGAAGGCGAATATTAAACTTTAAAACGATTTCTATTAAAATTTCACGATAACAATGTTTCAGAGCCCGTGTCTAGCACTGCACCGCGTATACCTTCGATAATGAGTAAACCCGCCTATATACCGAGTGGTAACATTTTTTCCATTTTATGCCCAGCTCAAGGCTTTCCGGCGCCAAGCTTTCGGTAAGCCATATAAAGGTTATCAATCGCACTTGAAAGAAAAGAGCTTTAATAAAGATCTGTGTGAAGTCAAAATATGTGTAGATCTCAGTAGCGGAGTGAAGCTTTAGAGTTCAAGGGAACATCAACCGAGTACAAGAATGATAAATAACTGGACTAAATAGGCATGACATGCGCATGAGTCGCCTGTGTTGCCTACGTCACGAAAGACCTGATTTGAAATTCAGCTTTATATAGTTTTTTCATCACAATCAAGCTCTTTCTCTCCTAATCAAGCAAGTAAACAATCATATAAATATGAAACAGGCAGCTAGCTCTTGGAGCTTCGTAACGAGTTTCGCAGATCTGTTGAACTTTTACTACCCTGTTTTTGTGTTAACGAGTTATCTATATTTCTAAATCGAGCAGTGTTCAACTTATTTGAATTGATTAACTTCAAACCAAACACATACAATAAGAAAAATCCCTCAAAAAATTTAAAAGAGGTTTTTTGACGTGCCAGCGAGAGGTGAAACATGCTTCGTTCTCGCAGTCACGCCAATAAAAGCTGTTTTTAAATGTTGGAATTATTCTTGTGATAGTTTTTACTACACACAGACTTTGTGCATTGTTTTTTTAGTGTGAGCTTTTGTAAGCTCTGTTGTACAAATGAAAGGTGAGAGAATAGAAAGCTTGCAGTCAAGAATTTATTTAGACCAGTGTTGACCAAACTCTGTGCGTAAAAATATTTTTATTATTAAAAGCTCCCCATCGGGATATAGAATTCCGAAAGGGCTTTGTGAGGGCTTGCAAGGCAGTTAAAAGTGCTGGGATCATGTATGTATGACACAACATTGTAATTTTGTAAAAAAATTAATTAAGCTTACTCTGAATTGCTTCACAATGCCTCTCTTTAAAAGCTTTGAGTCACCAGTTCGTTTCATTGTCAGTTTGTTAATTTGAGTAATTTGAGCAAGAGTAATTTGGAGAGTTGAAGTAGGATATATATATAATAGGATGAGAGAACTTTTCAAGGTCCTTTGAAAGTGCTTTTCAAGAACTTCCATAAAATGCTGGTGTCGGCAGCTTATACGTACACAAAAAATAAATGCTGAGTCTTTGGTTCACATTTTTACAAAAAGACAAAAAAGACCCATTCACCAAAGAGTTAGAGGGTGAAAATGTCCGACAAAAATATTTGATTTTTAGTAAAATTTTACGCAACACATTTTTTTTCATACAAATTTGTCCTCGCAAGTGTGTTTTTGTGGGATATTTAAGCACCAGTTCTGAAAAAGTTCGAAATTAACCTTTAAACAGATTGTAAGTTTTCACTTATTTCTGGCGTTCAAGTTGAACTTTGAGCTTTGGTGTATTCAGAGGCCTATAATAAAATTTCATAAAAAATATTTTTGTGGAACATTTTAACCCTCTATAGCTCCATTTTATGGATCTTTGTTGTACTTTTTCTACAAAAGCACAAAAAAGACCCAAACACGAAGAGTTAGAGGGTTAAAATGTTCCACAAAAATGTTTCTCGTAGCTTTTTACATAAAATCTTCTAAAGACATTCTTTAGCTAAAATGTAAGGATCACATGATTTCCTATTACGATTTACCATAAGAACCTTTTTTACAAAAAAGGCGAAAATAAGAGCCGAGCCCCTCTTAAATAAAAAGGTATATTTTTTGGTGGTTTTTGCCAGAATCCATTGTCGGAATCATTATTTTTATTTTGTATTGAAAGGTTGTACGGGCTTGTGAACGTATAAAAAGAGTTTTAAGCATGAAACCATGAAGAGTCGAGGGTAGAGACAACGCCCGCCACTGCTTTATTTTGTTCGGTTGATGTGTATGCTACAAACTTTAAGTAAGCTTTTGCTTACTCGGAGCGAAATTTTTTAAAACAGAGTTAGTTCCGTAGCTTGGATGGTCAGTTGGACGTTTTTTTAAGCTTTAAGTTTTTTTATGACTTTTTATTTTGGGGGTACCCAAATGTCCTACATTCAGTCATGCTTGAGTCAATTTTCATATAAATTCAAAATTTGTTCTTATTTCTTCCAATTTGTTGCGCTTTAGAGCCCATTTCAAGCACGGCGCCACGTATGCCGTCTTTAGTTCAAAAACCACTGGAGCTGCGTGAAGCTTTTGCAATTTCCTTGCTCTGTCCAGCGCAAGGTTATCCAGCGCCCAACTTTCGGTAAGCAGGCAGTTTTAAGGGGGCTTAAATTAATAATGTTAAGTATCGCCAACACTGGCAAGAAAAAAGCTTTCTCTATTGCCATAAGGCTGATGTCAGAGTGAACGCTACAAGCGATGCGATGCTCAAAAGCTACTTTAAGCTGCAAACTTTTGCCTGAGTTTTTCTATGAATAAATTCAAAAGGTGCCAAAAGGATGCTTTCAAAGTATATGAAGCTACTTTGAAAGCTACAAGCGTTCGATAGATGTTTAAAATGATTTGTATGAAATTTGAAAAAAAACTTTCACTCTAACATAGTAAAGCTTCCAGTATAGCATCGCTTGTAGCGTACACTCTGACATCAGCCTAAGGCCGCGTGCATAGTAAACGCCGATTCAGACAGGCAGGCAGACAGACAGCCTAAAATCTATGCGAACAAACGAGATACACATAGCTAGCTATCTCTCTTGTTCACACACTCTAACTGCCTGCCTGTCTGAATCGGCGTTTACTATGCACTCGGCCTAACTCTGACATCAGCATGTTGGAAGAGAAAGCTTTTTTCTCGCAAACGGCAGTTTGGACTACAATGATTTAAAAGCAAGTTTTTATCTGCAAAAGCTTTCACAAATTAAAAAAAAGCTCTTAATAAAAATTACTTTTTTATTTTGAATTTTGAACTTTAAAAGTTAAATTAGTTTAAAAAAAATTAAAAAAAAAATTCTACAAAATTTTTTTAGAACCAGTTGGTGGTAAGGCACCCACATTGCTATCCAACGATATTAAACGTTCTTGGATAGAGCGGCAAGAACAGCATACTTTGGCCATATTTTGTCCAGCGCAGGCGTATCCGGTGCCAGCATTCAGGTTAATACATAAAAGCTTTACCTACATATATTTTTTTTTTATGTAAAAATATTTATTAAATTGCACAAATGCATTATTTACTTGTTTTTTAAGAGCCCGTTGGTGCAAAAGCTCCCACGCTTTCAGTGGATACCAAATGGTCTGGCATCGAGCGTAGAGCTAGTTTGGATTTTGCTATGCTATGCCCTGCGCAAGCGTACCCGGTGCCAATTTTTAGGTGAAGCTTTTTTTTTTAACTAACTGTAAATTATTGTTAAAAATGTTAAAATGACTAAATAAGCTTTTGCTTAGTCATCTCTAAAGTATCTAAGCAAGTGCTGCATAAATCTTATTTAATTGCTGCTTACCTTAGCAGCCAGAAGAATTTCTTGTTTCGTCATTTCATTCATCGACAAGTTCACCTACACACTTACACACTTACTACGGACAGACAAAAAAAAAAAAATAAAAAAAAAACAAAAATGTATACAGCTGAAGCAAAACATAAACCTACTCCGTCCAAACAACTCATAAAAGTAACATTTTAACTTATAGCCACCGCTCACTCCATCTTGTGGCAGCTGTCGGCAAAAATCTTGCTTTGTTTATGTTTTGCTCACGCACACACACCATGTTTTGTTTGTATTTTCTTGTATTTTTGTTTTTGTCTCATACATACATACATTGTTCTCTACCCACACAGCGTGATTTTGCAATGTAAACAAAGAGCTGTCAAGCAAGCTTTGTTTTCTTGCTATTTCACTCGTTTACACAGTATTGTTTCGCTCTCTCACAGCTGCCAAAGCGCAAGCGTGCTGCATAAAATTTCCCAAAACAATTGCCCCTACTTTGCTGAATTGCCCCTTATCACTGTTTTGTTGTGGTTCCGCTGTTCGTTGTTAAACTTGTTTAGAATGAGCGGCATAGCCGCACATAAATAGAGCGTATTTTTCTCAGCTGGTTTTTCTGTAAGGCGCAAGAGAAATATACATTTTTATTTGACACACTAAACAGCTCTTTCTCGCCTTAAGCTTTTGTAAAGTACGTACTGTGCTTTTTTATGAATGAATTACGTTTTTTTATGCCAATACGACACGTTCTGCACGTTTGTGGGTCGTTAAACGTTGCATTGTTTTTGGTTAGTCACGTTTTTTCCGGCAGTTTCCGGTACGCATACAAACGAGTTAGTCGAAGAGTGAAGGCGAGGAAAGATAACCTTGGTTATCTCACTTTCGCTTTTGCTGGGGTGACAAGCAATACATATATGAGTGTGTGTGTGTGTGAGTGTTCCTTAAATCAAAAGAAGTTCGTCCTTGAGCGCACAACTTGTTGCTTTCATTTCTCGCTCTAGTTGGTTGTCCTTGTCTTTTATGTGGCGTTTTTCTTGCATGTTCTTGACTTTGGCCTCTCATCTCGGAAGGCAATGACCTCAATAAAGTTTGTTTGAATGAGTCAAGCCAACCACCCACCAAGCTTCGACAAAGCATTGTCATTGATAACTTTTTGTGTCAAGTGACAGGTTCAAGGCTGCGTATGGCACTAGAGGGCGGTAAAAGCTGTTAGTATCGTCAAGGTCAAAGAAAGTGTGTGCATATAAAGCGCGCAGATGTCATGACAGGTCAACAAAGACTGAACAGTCAGCAACTTGTTGAACTTTACGCATGCGAAGCAATATAACAAACTGTTGTTTTTAAAAAATAAAAATTTTTACAAAAAGCTTTTTTAACTCTCAGTGAAATTCAAGTATTTTCTTTCATAGCAAAAAAACTTAAAATTCATGTCTTATTCTCTGCCAACATTCATTAAGTTTTCAAGCTTATTTAAAAAAAAAAAAATAAAAATAAAAATAAAAACAAAAAATAATTGGTCTACTTTCAGAGCCAATTGGTTCCAAGGCGCCCGCCTTTTCGGGTGAGGTACAAACTTTTTCTCATCGCTCTCCTATAAACAGCACTTTTGCGCTCATTTGTCAAGCTCAAGCTTTTCCGGTGCCTATTTTTAGGTAATTTTAAATCACAACTAGTACCTTTAAATATATATAATTTATTTGCAAATCAAAGCTTTTAGACAAATTAGGCCTTTTTAAATCTGTTGTAGATTAATCAAAAATAAAAGCTTTGCAGGTTTTGTTTAAAATATAAGATATAGTTAAGAAAAATAATTTTATTTTTCTTAGAATAAAAAACTAATATTTTGATTTCAAATTTAAGAAAAGAACACGAAAAAGTCAGTTTTTCAATAAACATACATTTAAAAACTAAAAGTTTTTATATAAATCAACCAAGTAAACACCAAAACCGTATTAAGTTCACGAAAAAAATATTTTTTTCACACAAAAGCTTTTTTAAGCAAGCAAAGACACATAAAGCGCATCTTCTTAAGCTCCAAAACAATAAAGCTTTTTATAAAAAACGGCTTAAACTTTTTTTAATGGCTAGTCAAAAATTTTAAAATAAAGCTACTTTAAAACTATACAGCTTTAAGGCTCCTATAAATCAACTATTCGCCAAAACCACATTAAAAGTTATTTTCGATAAAAGCTTTTACGTTTACCAAAGAGAGTTCAAATTCTGATGTTTAATTAAAACCAAAAACAAACAGTAAATTTTTCAATATATAAAATTTTCCAAGTGAAAGCTTTTAATAAATCAGGAAAGCAATGAAAGCAACGCATTATTAAAAGCTCTAAAACAAAAAAGCTTTTTTTTTGAAAATGCTGTCAATTGCTTCAGTTTTTTTTTAACGGCCAGCCAAAAATTGTAAAATAAAGCTACATTAAAACTATAGAGCCTTAAAGCTTCTATTAATCAATTTTACATCAAAACCCAGTGAGCTCACAAAAATTTTTTTTTCGAAAAAATAATCAAAAAATAAATATTTTAATTTTGGAATTTAAAAAAAAAATAAACACAGTAAATTTTACAATAAATGCGAAATTTTAAAATAAAAAGCTTTCAAAATATCAAGAACTTTTAATCTAAAACCACATTTAGATAAAAAATTAATGTTTTTGCGTACAAAAGCTTTTATGCTTAGCAAAGGCGCATGGAAGCTCTGAAACAATAAAGCTTTTTCTTGAAAATGCTATCAAAGCTTCTTTAAATCTTATACCAAAACCATATTAAATTCACCTTAAGTTATTTTCGAAACAAATATTGCAAAGACAGAGTTCATATTCTGATTTTAAATAAAAAACAAAACAATTAATTTTTCAATATATATAATTTTTAAACTGAAAGCTTTTAATAAATCAAAAACCTTTAAGATAAGACCACATTCATATAAAAAATTGAAATTTTTTTAAGTTTAGCAAAAACACATGCAACGCTGCTCTAAAAGTTCGTAAAAAATAAAGCTTATTTTGAAAATACAATCAGTAACTTTTTGTGTTTTTTAACAGCCAGCCAAAAATTTTAAAATAGAGTTACAATAAAACCATAAAGCTTAAAAGCTCCTATAAATCAACTGTATAACTGTTTTTTCGAAAAAATTTTTTAAAGGTTATCAAACATACATGCAACGCATGCTTAAAATTCTCAAAAAATAAACCTTGTTTTGAAAACACCAGTCAGAAGCTTCAGTGTTTTTTAACAGTCAGCCGAAAATTGTCTAAAAAAATAAAGCTTTTTTGATACAATCTAGATTATTTTTCACAGTGCTCCAAAAATTATTATATTAAAGATTTCTATTAAAGATTTCTATTCAAATAAAAGCTTTTGCGTTTACCAAAGCTACATGCAACGCCTGCTTAAAAATTCAAACGCTTTTCGAAAGCTTTTTATGCAAACACAATCAGAGGCTTAAGCGTTTTTAAAATAGACAACAAAAATAGTCAAACTTTTGAACTGTGTCCTTAGATATGATTTTTCACAATATTTTTCAAGAGCTTAATAAATAAAGCTTTCCATAAATTCTTCAAGTTTTGCTTGATTATTTAAAATTTGTTTTTCTAAAGTTATATTATCGAAATGAGCTTTTTGAAGCGAATAGGAAATTGTAATTTTGAAAAGAGCTTTTTTAAAATCAGCTTTTTAATTTATTTCAACTCCGGGCAAAATTTCAACCAGCCAGACAAAATTTGTAAAATAAAGCTTTTATTTAAAACGCAGTCAGAGGCTTCGGTGTTTTTCAGCTGTTAGGCAAAAATAATAAAACTTTATTAATGAGCTTTATAAGTTAAGTTTTATATGAATTCATAGTTTTTTGCTTAATAACAAACTTCTGTCTTCAAAGGAATGTGCAATTTCGAAAAGAGCTTTTTAAATTGAGCTTCTTTATTATTTTCAACACCGGGCACAGTTTTGGTATTTAAAAATTCCTTAACTTTAATAAACATCCGATTATCTAAAATGAACTCTCAAAGTGGCCAAAGCCAGAAAAAATTTTTTAAAATAAAGCTTATTTTGAAGCTAAAATCAGTGGCTTCAGTGTTTATCAATGTTCATTCAAGAATTGCAAAATAAAGCTTTTTGAAAACGTTATCAGAGGCTTCCGTATTTTTCTGTACTCATTGTTAGTAAAATTTTTAAAATTTTGAAAAATTTTTTTTTTAATTTTTAATAAACAATGTCTTCCAAATTGAGTTTATATCAATATTTTTCAAGAGGAATCAACTTGTTTTTCTGAAATGAGCATTTCAAAGTGACCTACGCAAGGATATATGTAGTAAGTAGAAAATTATTTTTAAAAATGGTACTAAATACATGCTGTTTCACTCAGTTTTGCTTGATTTTATTCATGATTTTCAATAGGCTTTTATTGAAGAAATTTTATTATGAGTAATTTCTTGTTTTAATAATTTTATAAAGCAAGTCGAGTTAAGCGTTCAGAACAGATATTTATTTATATCAAGAATCTTTTTGCCAAAACCACAATCTAATCAAAAATATAATTCTTTGTGAAATAAAAGCTTTGACGTTAGGCAAAATTAAAGCTTTTTTAGGCAAAGAAATATCAAATAAAGCTCGCAAATAAAAATCTAGATAAAACAAGTTAAAACAACCGAAATTAAAAAAATAGGATTCACAGTCATTTAAAAACTTTTCAGCAAAACAAATAAAATAAAAGCTATAACGTTAAGTTAAGAAACAACTTTTTTGAAAAATCAATGACTAATGATTTTTGACATGAGATCACAAAATATTATTTTTTTGTCAAATTAAAGCTTTTAAGTTGAACAAAGACTCATTTAAAAATTATAAGAAAGAAAGATTTTCTGAGTTGTCACAGAAAACAAATGCATGCGAACAAAAGCTTTTACTTATTCGCATTTGGCGCATAAAAAAAATTTGATTAAAGCTCATATTGTAAAAACTACTCAAAGATTTAATTTTGACTTAAATCGAAACAAAAGCTTTCCGATATAACATTATCCCACATTCAGTGCTCAGATAGAAATTTTAAAAAGCTTTTTCAATCAATCAAATTGTTTTAATTTATTTTCTAGAACCGGTTGGCTTTAAGGCTCCTTCGTTTCCAAGCGTAGCATCCACATTTACCATACATGTGCCTGAAAATCAGACTTTTGCCATGACGTGTGAAGCTCAAGCGTATCCAGTGCCCGTTTTTAGGTGTGTTTAGAAAATTTACTAAGAAATCGATATTTTTTCTTCTGTCATATGAGCTATATCATATGAGAGATGACGGTTGTTATTATATGCAAAAAAGCTTTAAAAGCTTTATTTCATAAGAAAAGCCAATTTCTCATTTCTTGATTTAAGAAACAAGAAGCTTAAATTTTATTTCTAGGCAAACTTCTAATAATTAAGTCTTTAGCCGACAGCCGAAAAATTGACAGTTCCAAAATTACGTTTTTCCAAAGTAAGCTTCCAAAAAAACCATCTCAAAGTATTGATGGTGCAGAAAAGTATTGAGTGTAATTTTTTTAAAAACCTTTTTGGGCCATAATTGAGCTTTTTGGAACGATTTTTTTAAGTTTCAAAATTCAAAGTTACTTGTAGTCTTTTATTAAATGACTGTTAAGATAGCTTTCATATTCAAGATTTTTTTTTTGCGTGAAGTCATTTATTTATGACATAATTGTCAAGAAAGCTTTCATTAATTCATTATTTTCAAAAAAGCTTTCATTAAATGAATATGTTTTTTTGTAAATAAGCTTTTTTCAGATAGTAATATAGCCAGTTTTGGTAAAAGAAAAATTTTTAGTTCTAATAACAAGGTTTTTCCAAGGTTTTAAAGAAATCATTTAAAAGTATTGATGGTTTAGTAAATTATTGAATTTAATTGTTTAAAACCTTTTAAGACTGAAAGTGAAAGCTTTTTTGAACGAATTTCTTAAGTTAAAATATAGTTTAAGTCACTTGTAGCCTTTTATTACATGATTGTTAGGAAAGTTTTAATTAATTCGAGATTGTCAAGAAAGCTTTTGTAAAATGGATGTTTTTTTTAGGTTCATTTTTGGTAAATGAGCTTTTTTGAGATGATAATAGAACCAGTTTAGGTTTTAATTTCTAATAACAACATAATTCCAAAAAGAGCTTTCAAAGTTATCATCTCAAAGTATTGATGGTATTGAATTTATTTATTTTTAAATTCTTTCTGGGTCAAAAGTGAGCTTATTTGAACGATTGTTTTAAAATTTAAAATAGTTGAAGTCACTTGTAGTCTTATATTGCATGAGCTTATATGAAGCTTTCATTAATTCAAGATTTTTTTTTGAGTTATATGGTGTTTGAATTGCATAATTGTCAAGAAGCTTTAATAAGTATGATATTGTCAAAAAAGCTATCATTAAATCGAGATATTTTTGAGAGAATATTTAGTAAATGAGCTTTTATCATAGAACCAGTTTTGGTATTAGAACAATTTTAGTTGTAAAACTATGTTTTACCAAAGTGAGCATTCAAAATAACCATTTCGAGGAAAAGGTTAAGTATTGACTTTAATTTTCTTTAAAATTTTTGGCCCAAAAGTGTGTGAGTTTTTTTAACGATTATTTTAAAATTTAAAATAAGTTAAAGTCACTTAAAGTTTTTTATTACCTAAGCTTCCATGAAGCTTCCATAAATTTCAGATTGCCAAGAAAGATTTCATTAAATTGAGATATCTTAGCGAACAATTTTTTGTAAATGAGCTTTTTTGCTGAAAATAACATAACTAGTTTCGTTATTAGAAAACTTTTTAGTTCTAACGTTTGTTCAAAGTGAGCTTTCAAACTCTGAGCTTCAAAAAAAAAGCTTGGCTAAAAAATTAAAAAACGATTATTTTTAAATTTAGCAATAGTTAAAGTCATTTAAAGTTTAATATTAACTGAGCTTCCATTAAGCTTTCATAAATTCGAGAATGTCAAGAAAGATTTCATTAAAACTTAGCGAAATTTTGTTTGTAAATGAGCTTTTTTGCTGATAGTAATATAACTATTTTGTGATTAAAAAAATTTTTAGTTGTAACGTTTGTCCAAAGTGAGCTTTGAAACTTTGAGCTAAAAAAAAGCTTTTTAACATGATTGTCTAAGAAGCTTTTATTCATTCCATTTATTTTGTTTTCAAGCTCATCTTGTCGACTACAAGCAACTGAAATTATTTTTCAATTTCAATACAATCGTTAAAAGAGCTTTTAACATGATTGTCAAGAAATGTCATATTTTTCGAATTTTCCCAAAGTGAGCTTTCAAACTCTGAGCTAAACATAAGTTTTTTAACATGATTGTCTAGAAAGCTTTTATTCATTCCATTTATTTTGATTTCAAGCTCATCTTGTCGACTACAAGCAACTTAAATTATTTTTCAATTTCAAAACAATCGTTAAAAAAGCTTTTTAACAAGATTTTCAAGAGCTCTTATATTCATTTCATGTATTTTCTTTTATGTTACATGATTTTTTATTACCTGATTGTCAATAAAGCATTAATTATTTCGAGATTATCAAGACAGCTTTCTTTAATTTGAGATACAATTTTTCTTTCGAAGAATTTTTTGAAATGAGCTTTTTTCAGTTAGTTGTGTTTTAAAGCTCAATTTTCTCAATTCTCAATTTAAGCACTAAAATTTTTAAAAAGCTCTTAAGTAAGTTTGTGAAACAATTTGAAGAATTTTTCATATCAAGAAAATTAAAATATTTTTTTAAAGCTCTGTGCAATGTTTTGTTTTATTTCCGCGAAGATTTTTGGAGCAACGTCTGCCAATGGTTGCAGGATTTTATATAGTTATTTTTAAATTTGAAAAAATTTTTTGTCTCATACTTCTTGAAAGCTCTTTGCTTCTTGCTTTGTCTTATTTCCGCGAAGATTTTTGGAGTAACGCCTACCAACGGTTGCAGAATTCAAATATTTTTTTTTTAATTTTTAAAATTTTATTTAATTTCTTGAAAATTGCATTATTTGTATAGAGCCCGTGGGTGCAAAAGCGCCAACATTTTCCTCGGACTCAAAGGGCAGTATTTTTGTGCGCGCGGTTTACTCCAGCTTTGCGTTGCTCTGTCAAGCTCAAGCATTTCCTGTGCCTCTTATAAGGTAATAAAAAGAAAATTTCTGAAAATTTATTAACACTTCGTACCAACATAAAACAGGCATTTTTAAGACCTTTTTGCAGTATGTATCAATTAAAAGTAATAGAGGCAGTTTTAAGCACTTTTTTATTAAGTGGTATTGATATTTTTTTTATTTTTTTTAAGAACCCGTTGGTGCCAAAGCTCCAACATTTTCAACAGACTCAAACTCATTTTCCTACACACGCGCGGTTAAACAAAGCTTTGCGTTACTCTGTCAAGCTCAAGCATTTCCTGTGCCACTTATCAGGTAAAATTTAAGCAAAAGCTTTTAAAAATTTAAAGCTTACACGCCAATATGAAAGCCAGTTTTCAGTTATGCAAAGACAAAAAAAATATTAAAATTTTTTTAATATATAAATGTATAAAATAAGATATAAAAACTAACAACAATTCTTTTAGAGCCCGTTGGCGCAAAAGCTCCCACTTTTGCCAGCGTTTCCAAAATAAGCAGTTTATCTGGTAGAATTGCACATGATGTTGTGCTCTTGTGTCAAGCACAAGCATTTCCGGTGCCACTTATGCGGTAAAAAGCTCAAAGCTCTGCTAATTTATGTATTATTTTTTTAAATTTATTCATAATTCAGGCAGTTTTCAGGTGTAGCATATTTTTAAAGATATATTTTAACATATTTTGAAATAATTTTCTTAGAACCCGTTGGCGCCAAAGCTCCCACATTTGCCACAGCTTCAAAAACAAGCAGCTTTTTGGAACAACTAGGCAAAGATCTCGTTTTACTCTGTCAAGCTCAAGCATTTCCGGTGCCGGTTTTTAGGTATAATTCAATTTTTGCTGAGTTTGTATTAAAATTAAAGCAAAGCTTTGCTTAGTCAGCTTTTAGGGGCGAAATTAAAGCTCGTCAGCTCGTCATCTAA
Organism: Tetanocera ferruginea; assembly: GCA_958299015.1. NCBI lineage: Eukaryota > Metazoa > Arthropoda > Insecta > Diptera > Sciomyzidae > Tetanocera > Tetanocera ferruginea. The sequence goes on along the minus strand of OY282640.1, from coordinate 158,239,103 downwards.
AAGTCGTCACCAACATTCACAAGTGTTTTAAATAAACCATATTATTTATTTTTTATATTAAATAAAAGCTTTCTTTAGAGCCTGTTGGTGCAAAAGCTCCCAGCTTCTCTACTGATTCCATAATATTCTCCTACATACGTCATGTAGAGACAAGTTTTGCTTTATTGTGTCAAGCACAAGCATTTCCAGTGCCCCTAATAAGGTAAGTCGTTTTGTTAAAAAAGCTTTTAATACAAAATTAACGTGAAACACACTGCCAACTGGTTCTGAGTATTAGTTAAAAATTATTTAATTTATGTAATATTTGTTAATAAAAACTTTATTTTAGAGCCCGTTGGTGCTAAAGCACCAACATTTTCAAGTGATTTCAAAAGCTTTTCGGTTGTGCGTCATGTTGAACAAAGCTTTGCGCTGCTGTGTCAAGCTCAAGCTTTTCCAGTGCCGCTCATAAGGTAGCCAAACATTAAAGTTTTCTTATTTTTTGTTTTGCTTTATTTCATTATAGAACCTGTTGGCGCAAAAGCTCCAACATTTTCAAGCGATCTTACCAGCTTAGCTTTTAAACGTCAGCGTGGTGAAAGTTTTGGTCTGCTGTGCCAGGCACAGGCCTATCCTGTGCCAATAATTAGGTTATTTTAAGTATTTTAACCATATCAAAAGCTCAAGTCAAGTTTTCAATTTTTTTTTCAAAAGGCTGTGACACATTATTTTTTAGCTTAATATTTTGTTTTCTTTATGTTCTCTGTAGAACCAGTCGGTGCAAAGGCTCCTACATTCTCAGGAGAATCGAAAAGCTTTACATTTGTCAAAGATATAACACAAAGCTTTGCGCTACTCTGTCAGGCACAAGCTTTTCCTGTCCCACTCATCAGGTTAGTTACGACAAACCTTTTATCATGATTTTTTCTGTTTACCTCTTTTGTTAACTAGAACCAGTGGGCTTTAAGGCGCCTACATTTTCAAATGATGCCCAAAGCTCAACATTTCGTCGTGGTGTTAATCAAAGCTTTGCTTTACTTTGTCAAGCTCAGGCATATCCAGTGCCTCTCATAAGGTGCGATGATTTTTTTTTCATGAAAAATCTATCTCAACTTTCTTTCATGCAGTTTTCTTAGTAGTCCTTCTCTTTACTTGCTTACATTTTGTTAACCTTCCAGAGCCTGTAGGCAGCGTTGCTCCAAAAATATCTGGCGGTCGCTTGCAAGAGCTGACAACAGCAGCTGCACAAAGCTTAGCGTTGCTGTGTCTGGGACAATCTTATCCAACCCCAGCTTTTAGGTAAAAGTAGATTTTAGAGAAACACTGTTAACTGAAAAAAATGAAATGTGTCTGGGGCAATCTTATCCAACTACAGCTTTCAGGCAAACTAAGCTTTTAGAGAAACCCTGTGAACTGAAGAAAATTTAGTGTGTCTGGGACAATATTGTCCAACCCTAGCTTTTAAGTAAACGTCGCTTTTAGAAAAACCTTGTGAACTGATGAAATTTTTTTATATATTGAGTTTTAAGTCTGACTCCAAAAAATGCCTGACCCAATATTCAGTTTTTGCTCTTTTTATGAAGTATATGTTTGGAACATGTTTCCTCATATAATTTATTATTGTCCTTTTATAGAACCAGTGGGCAGCGTTGCTCCTACCATTTCCGGTGATCGGCTTCAAGAACTGACATTGTCTGCTGGAAAGAATTTTGCTATACTTTGTCTAGGACAGGCATATCCAATGCCAGTTTTTAGGTAACTGACATCTTAGTTAAATTTTTAGTTGAAATATTTTCACTCCAGCCGAAGATTGAAAATATTTTACTCAAGAAGATTTGTTGAAGTGAAGGAAGATACAAAGAGTTCAAATTAAAATTGATCATCCTAATTGAACAGGCCCGTAGCCAGAAAATTGTGGGTTGGAGGGCAATAAAATTTTTTTCAAAATTAGAAAACCATAAACCTAGAACAAATTAAAAATAAAAAAAAAACCTAGCACTTTGAACTAAATTTTTTTTTAGACCTTAAAATACTATTTTTTAATTAATTTTAATAATTAATATAATAAACACTTAAACAAAAAAAATTTTTAAAATTTAGTTGAAAACACCCCTTTTTTTATTTTAATTTCTTCTAGTTTTATGGTTTTCTAATTTCGAAAAAAAATTTTGTTGCCCTCCGGCCCATAATTTTCTGGCTACGGGCTTGTCCTTATACTTTTAAGGATTTTCACTCTAGATTTTTAGAACTAAGGCTTTAAAGGTTCTTGTCTTGAATAAATTACTTGTACAGCTCTGAGGTTAATTACTAATAAGCACTAACCGCAGAGCTTTCAAAATTGTTTTTCGAATCGCGTACCCGAATAATTTTATGATTTTCAAGTTTTCGTTCTTTCACTGTGAGACTTTTTCCTAGAAAGCTTTTAAGATATCTCTACTTAATATAATCCTGGTACAAATATTTCTATTGACCGTGAGTTTGGGGACTTACTATACAAGGCATTCAGGTATTTTAAATAGACTTTTCAGTACCTTTTACACATCTCTCCAATCAAATCATCTATAGAACCGGCAATTTTTTCCTCTGAGTTGCATCATTCCATACGCTATCTCACTCACCTCCAAAGCCGGTGGTGCTCCACTTTCCTTAACAGAGAAAGAGCGTCTGCAAATGTTTGCGATAACACCCTTAACTCAGAACCATGGAGAAAAAGTAGTCTGATGAGTATTTTGTAGAGTAGAAATTTTGTAATTATTAGCAATTGCTACTCCTCGATTAATCTCCTGACTGTCATTGCTGTTGCTGCTTACGGCGATGCCGACGTATGTTAACTCCTTGACTACTTCAAAGTTATATTTGCCTGGAAGAGGATATGCCCAGGCTTGAAACCTTGGGTTAGACTCTTTTTAATCTGTTGAAACAATTTTCATGCATACTTTTTATCTTGGTATACCTCTATTTCCTTACGAATCATAGAAGACTTAGGTTATTTGAGCTTAACCGAGAGTTGAGCGGAGTAAGCCTCGGCAGTCCGTTGTGATTGCAGCTTAGTGACATCTAGCTTCCGGTGCAATATTCCTTGCATTGCAAAATCGAATCCATAGCTTGGATGTAACAAGATAATGGCCGGAGTAAATAGTGATCCCTCGAAATGTGCGCACATTCAGTACAGTCAGGGGACAGTCAGGTGGCCTTGTAGATATCGAGCTGCTTCGTCAATTAATATTAGACCGTTGTTCGAAGTGGTCTCGTAGAGACTGAACTGAACGACATGGAGTCAAAGATACTTTCTTTTCCGATGTTCCTTTTAAAATTGCCGAGGATTATCTTTAGGCCGTGGGCCGGGCAGTGATTATGCTCGTCCTCTAGGCTCACGTAGAAGACGTCTTTGAAAGCATCGGAATGTGCACGCAACATAAGCCTTATATGTGCAAGAATTTTGCCTTGATGTGAATCGTGGCCAGGCTTTTAACTATAGGTGTAAATCGAGAAACAAGGTGGCGTAGTTTCCGGCTACCAACAAATCCGCATTCAAACTTTTCCACATGATAGCTGTTGTAGATGTCGCAGCCTACTCTCTAAGAGCAGCCTAATTGAGCTAATTGGGCAGAAACAGCTTCCCTATAAAGGGTCTGGACATTCCAGGTGCATATTCGAAAATAATTGTCCGCTTCACGCTTGCGTTGGTCGTCAACGTAGTAGGTTCATATCCGAGGCTGTTTTTGTTTTTATTGGGCAGTTATTATGTCATGCGGACCCAAACCTTACGCTCATTCCATTTTTAAGGTCTTGTAGAGACCCCTCAAGTTTACAGTCTAGAGGAGACAGGGAGTTTTTATGACTTTTTATGCGGCTTCGATTCGCCTTGAGAGCGCCAATTTTGGGGTATGTGGGTTTATCGTTCATGACGCAATGCTATCCAACACACTGTGCTCTTCTACACCCTAGCTGGTCACCCATTACTTGTCCGGGATCTTCCACTACTAATTTTTTTTAATAATGTCTCAAACAATGATTTCGAACGGACATTCATGAAAAGGAGCGTCTGCAATTGACTCTAGAGTAGGTTTAAATAAACTTTGACACTCGAAAATTATTTTTTTACCACAGCTTTAATCTTTATATATGCTTTATTTCAGTCATTATGGTTTGTACAGAGTTTCTATACTTCCAATCTATCCCTTTCATCTTACGTGCTTTGAAATTCCTTCCATTTAATTTGATATGGTTGGAAAAGATTTTCCTGACTTTTAAGCCATCTTTTTTATTTGGCGGGCTCAAATATTCAATATTCCCTTTGGCGATTTTTCCAAAAATTAGGAAGATTTTTATAATCTTAGCTATTTCCAGTTAATATTTATTTGACCTAGTCAATTTCCTTAGTGGGCACAATTCACCTTTTTAATAGGCAATTTTTCTCCTTTTGCTTCAGTTTTTGTTGCATCGTCTGAGCGTGTCACTTCATGACCTTCGTTAGGCATTCTTCAGTGTAAAAGTTTTTCCCTTGATAAGACTGGTGTGTAGGAAGACAGCTAGAGCGAAATATATTGGGAGAAAAATGAGGGCAAAACAAAGTTCCAAGAGTAAAGTCAAAATGAGTCAATGAAATGCTATCAGTTTATTTTGTCAGTTAAACAAACAACACAAAAATTTTTGTACTCTCGATAGAGGTAAGTTTAGGGTGTCAATTTTCCGTTTAAATCCAAAGGTCCACAGGTAAGTAGCTTAGTCATTATCTAGAGATTTTTGTGTTGTATTTAATAGCTTAGCTATGCTGCACTTCATTATTGCTTTCAATGCATTCTGTGTTTCATCGCTTTTATGCTTGATCACACAACACCCAAAACGCATTTCATTCACTCATTTCGAACGAACTCGAGAGCTCACACAATAGTCCTGACTAATTTTCTTAACCAACTCTTTGCAGATGGTACAAATTTATCGAAGGATCGACACGCAAACAAGCCGTTGTACTGAATGATCGCGTCAAACAAGTTTCTGGCACTCTGATTATCAAGGATGCCGTTGTTGAGGATTCTGGCAAATATCTGTGTGTTGTCAATAATTCTGTGGGCGGTGAAAGCGTTGAAACTGTCTTGACTGTTACCGCTCCACTGGCAGCCAAAATTGATCCACCCACACAAACTGTAGATTTTGGACGTCCCGCTGTCTTCACCTGTCAGTATACCGGAAATCCCATCAAAACTGTTAGCTGGCTGAAGGATGGCAAGTCAATTGGCCACAGTGATCCTGTACTCCGTATCGAATCCGTTAAGAAGGAAGATAAGGGCATGTATCAGTGTTTCGTACGCAACGATCAGGAATCTGCTGAAGCTAGCGCTGAGCTAAAGTTAGGTGGTCGTTTTGATCCACCCGTTATACGTCAAGCTTTCCAAGAGGAAACCATGGAACCTGGACCAAGTGTGTTCCTTAAGTGCGTTGCTGGCGGCAATCCTACACCTGAAATTTCCTGGGAACTCGATGGCAAGAAAATCGCCAACAATGATCGTTATCAAGTTGGACAGTATGTAACCGTTAATGGAGATGTTGTTTCGTATTTGAATATTACCTCGGTGCATGCCAACGATGGTGGTTTGTACAAATGTTTGGCCAAGAGCAAAGTTGGCACAGCGGAACATTCGGCCAAGTTAAATGTCTTCGGCTTGCCCTACATACGACAGATGGAAAAGAAAGCAATTGTGGCGGGAGAAAATCTATTTGTGACATGTCCAGTTGCCGGCTATCCAATTGATTCCATTGTCTGGGAACGAGGTAAGTAGCCGTGTGCATAGTTGGCATAACGAAATTTCAAAAACTTTTAATGCTTCTACTTTCAGATAACCGTCCATTACCCATCAATCGCAAGCAAAAGGTCTTTCCCAATGGCACTCTTATCATTGAAAATGTTGAACGCAGCTCAGATCAGGCAACCTACACCTGTGTGGCCAAGAATGTTGAAGGCTATTCCGCACGCGGTTCACTCGAAGTGCAAGTTATGGGTAAGTTCCAAATATTTCTTAACATATGGGCGGCATTTTCTGTTGAACAAAGAAAACAATGGAAATGCTGTGCATATTTTATTTAAAAAAACTGTCCGTCCGTAAGTTTGAAAAACATTTTAGGCTCCAGAGAATGGTCCATAATTTGGCACCATCAGCAGCGCGGTTTCAGTCGTTATATATCAATGTTTTAGCGTGTCTTATGTAATTCAGCGGAGTGCTGATATAATCAACGTTGGTATTTTGCCTAAATTTCTTCCCCCCGACTTAAATTAGTGCCTCCGCAAATTGTAGCCTTTGACTTTGGCGAGGATATAGTCAATATGCATGATATGGTTTCGGCCACATGTACCGTTAACAAAGGCGATACACCTTTGGAACTTTACTGGACAACAGCGCCACAGCCAAACTCCGGACGCAAACTGATGACCAACGATGGCATTTTAATAACGAAGACAACACAACGTATTAGCATGCTAAGCATAGAGTCGGTGCATGCACGTCATCGGGCCAACTATACCTGTGTCGCCCGAAATGCCGCGGGTGTGGCCTTACACACGGCCGAATTATATGTAAACGGTGCGAAAAGCTGCAATATAGTCCGATCCTAAATTTTAGTTGCAGAAAAACCCAGATTTTTGTTTTATTTCTTTAAGTAGTCGTCAATTTTTTAATTTTTAACCCACCGTTTATAACTCCATAACGTCCACTTGCGTCTCCATTAGTGTTGCCTCAAATACTGGCCTTCGATTTCGGTGAGGCTAGCATCAATGAACTCGATATGGTCTCAGCTGTTTGCACGGTCAATAAGGGAGATCTACCCATCGATGTAATATGGACCAAAAATGGGGGAAAAGTCTTTACCAATGATGGGCTAGTGGTGACTAGAACTAATCAACGCATGAGCGTGCTCAGCATAGAGTCGGTGCGTGCCAGACATGCCGGCAACTATACCTGTGTGGCCACCAATAATGGTGGTGTCACCAAACAATCGGCCATGCTGGCTGTTAATGGTTATTTGAAATATTTTTTAAATTGTTGATGATTCAATTGTTCCAGTTATCAATTTATTTTTATATTTTTTTTACTATCCTCTTCTTTCCTGCTGCGGTTTTTCTAAAGTCTTACCCCAAATTGTGGCCTTCGACTTTGGTGTCGAAAGCGTTAACGAGCTCGATATGGTCTCTGCTTCGTGCACGGTAAATAAAGGTGATCTACCGGTGGATATTGTCTGGACGAAAAACGGCGGTCGCGTCTATACTAGCGATGGTCTAGTCGTGACCAAAACTAGTCAACGGATGAGCGTGCTTAGCATAGAGTCAGTGCGCGCTCGTCACTCTGGCAACTATACCTGTGTGGCCACCAATAATGGCGGTGTGACCAAACAATGGGCTCTACTATCTGTTAACGGTTCATTTCAAACTCTTTTCATTAGCTGCGATAAAAACTTCTTAAATTTTCATTTTAATTATTTTGTTTGCCTTATTTTCTCCTTCCCCAAATTTTGTAAGCCTTGCCACAAATTGTGCCCTTTGACTTTGGCGAAGAGAGCATCAATGAGCTGGATATGGTTTCTGTTTCCTGCACGGTCAACAAAGGTGATCTACCCGTGGACATAGTTTGGACAAAGAATGGCGGTCGCGTCTATACAAATGATGGTCTTGTTGTCACTCGTAATAGTCAACGTCTGAGTGTGCTTAGCATAGAATCGGTGCGTGCCAGACATGCTGGCAACTTTAGCTGTGTTGCCACAAACAATGCCGGCGTCAGCAAACAATGGGCCATGCTTGCAGTTAATGGTGACTAAAAACGGGCCAAGTGTTTGCCAAATTTTTCATTTAGTTGAATTCATTTTTTGTTTTTTACGATCCATCCTAAAAACAAACTTCCTTTCAACTTAAGCGCCATGTTTCGCACTCTCTGGTTATAATTTGTTTTTGTTTTTATTCTCCTTTAAGTACTACCGCAAATTGTGCCTTTCGACTTTGGTTCGGAGAGCATCAATGAGCTCGATATGGTTTCCGCTTATTGTACGGTCAACAAAGGTGATCTGCCCATCGATGTGGCATGGACTAAAAATGGTGGTCGTGTCTTTACCAACGATGGCGTTGTGGTGACGCGAAATAATCAACGCATAAGCGTGCTGAGCATAGAATCGGTGCGTGCCAGACATGCTGGCAATTATAGCTGTGTAGCGACGAATATAGCAGGCGTCACCAAACAATCGGCTATTTTAGCCGTTAACGGTTATACATTTTAACTATTTCGGATTTATTTTGTTTTCATTTACTTTTGTTACTTCAGTTTAGTTTATATTTTTCAGATTCCTATCCTCACACCTATTAACAACAAGCGAAATTTCGTTGGGTGAGACTTTTTGGTACGTCAATATTTCGGCGTTTCAAAATAATACAAAATTAGTGAAAGCTTATTGATCTCTTCTTTGAAGCTTTTAAGACTGAAACGGTATTTTACTCCGGGTAAGATTTTTGTAACGTCAATAGAGATCAGCTTTTGATTTGAAATAAAACACAAACGGTTCGAAATTTACCATATATTTTATTCTGTTCGAAAGGTTTCACAATAGGATTATGAGTAAAAAATAATTTTGCGCATATGTTAACCGTGACTAATGCGTAGATATTTCAATCTTTCGACCATTTGCAGTATGGTCATGTTCGATGATATTTTGCAGTATGGCCTGCGTAATGGCCCGAATAACCGTTTTAATATTGCTTTTCAAGTGTGTAATCGTCTTTGGATCATTCACATAGAGCTTATCCTTCGTGTTACTTCACAAGAAAAAAGTCTAACGGCGTCAAATTCATAATCTGGGCGTCCAATTCACATCAACGCAACGAGAAATTACACTATTCGGGAATTTTCGTCGCAAAAAGCCCAAATTGAGCCGAGTTGTGTGTGTTGTAGCGCCGTTCTGTTGAAATTTCATATCGTCCAGATCCTGAGCTTCAACCTCCAGCACAAAAAAGTCATCAAACATAGTGTGATAACGCTCAGAGTTGGCATATGTCGGTGTTACTGTTCTCATCTTCGAAAAAAATGGTCCGATAATGCCTACGAGCCATAAACCGCACCAAACAGCTACTCGACGTGGATGCATGGGCTTTTCCACGATCACTTGTAGATTTTTCGAGCCCCAGATATGGCTATTTTGCTTGTTAACATAGCCACCAAGGTGAAATTGATCATCGAAAGAAAAAAATGATTTCTGGGAAAAAATCATCATCTTTAGCAATCATTTGCAGGGTCCATTCTTCATTAGTATCCTCTCAATTATCTTGCAAACACCTGTTTTCAATTCAAGTTGAGACAACATCAATGTCTCTTTCCCAAAGGAGATCTTTCGATAAAAATTATATAATTGGCAGTTCTTCTTGAACGATATTCTAAGGTTTTCAATCGAGGTTTTAATGCTATCATTGTAGGTTTTTAGAAAACCTTTTTAGGTTTTGGAAATACTCCGTAAAGACGTACCTGTATACATTTGGACTTTTCGACTAGTTACATGGAACTGGTTTCTACGATTTCTTATATCGTATCAGTCAAGCATTGAGTGGAGCCTCAAGTTTGATTTTTTCTTAATACTGTTAACCTATCCTCTTCTATAACGGAAATTTTAAGCGTCAGGAGTTACTTAATCTTCAACGAGGTTAGTATTTCGTAGATGATTATTGCAATTGACAATTTTATGGTCACTTCACTTCACTTAAGATGTTAGCGTGGCGACGCTCATTATAATTTCAAATCCGAAAATATTTAGGATTTATTTACCAAACCCATTTTATTAACAACGATTGGATTAACTCCCGATAGATATTCCTGATTATTAATCTTTAACCAATATTATTTTGATACTTGCTCATACTTTTAACCATAAATTGGGACTTTCTTTGGACCCAAAACAACCAACAGAATATCTCCTAAATGTAAACTGAACAGAATTTCATGAAGAGAAGGTGACGAGCCAGCGAGATTTGAAACATTTTTCGTTCTTTAGCAAGGAGCGAGGAACAAAGTCTCACTTCTTGCTAGCTTGTAACCTTCTCTTGCGAAACTGTGCTCAGTTAAAATGTTTGAGGTCTTTCTGCAAGATGTTTTTTTTTTGGACTATCGACTTGTAATGTTGAACTCGCTCGTTTGATTTAGTTAATTGCGAACTAGGACTAATTTATTTTATTTCATTCCTTAAACCTTCAACGAACTATATTATCTGGTCGATAGCACTTCAATGCTCAATCACGGTCAGATTATCGTATCATTCAAGTATTCAGTGGAGCTTATGATGTATCCTTAGTGCAATTTCTAAACTATTCTTAAAAATCCCGTCCAATTGCATCCAGAACCTGAATTTGTTAAGGTCGTTATTTCATCTCCGTTAATTTCACTGCTTTGGATTTTTAGGTTTTGGATTTTCAAAGCAAGCTTTTTATTTTCATGATTTCATCGCATTTCGTTGGTATTTTGTCCTTTTTGAGGTCAAACTCACAAAAATATCACCAGTTTTGATTTCCTTGCTTTGAACTTCCAAAACAAGTTTTCAATTTCCAAGATCTTATCGGATTTCACTGGTGTTTGTTCAGTTTTTGATACATCTGCCGCCCGATACTCGAAACTGCGAATGGAAATCTTGTTTAACGATGATATTCGGAAGGTGAACTTTCCAGACAACTGAATGCAATCGTTGTGATAGTAAATCTAAAGCGCTTTACGTAGACACCTGACACGTAGACTTCAGTCAACGCTGTTCCATAGCATGGGTTAAAAACTTGGCATTGGCCAATGCCCCTTCCAGGATTCAAAGGAACCAAATTAGATACATGTTGTGATGAGATGTGTTAACCCTTGGTTTGCTTGGAGGATTATCTAACACCCCTGTCGTACCGTGGAGTACAGCACCCAAGTTGGGAACGTAACTCACACTTCCCGAACTAGGCAGCTCTGCCCACGTTTTGGCAGTAAACACACAGCTACAGCGAAATCGGCCTGGCACCGGCCAGGTGCATCATTCCGTGGTATGAGTGTTCAAGTCCTTTGTCAGACTTCGTATTAAGATACCACCAGTTGAAAATCATTACCGATCCGGATTGCTGGCCACATACAATCGTTCTAACAGTCAGTGACTCAATTTATCTCTCCAGTATAACTTAAATATCTGCCTTTCGAAATCTAGGAGTGCTTTAACGCTCTGCAGGTAGCCGCTTCTAAATGCCCGTTCACTTTAGATCTGTTAATTTCAATATTAAATCAATCCATATCGCTTTCGAAGTCTTATATCTGGAGTGGATATTATAAATCAGGTATCTTACAATTCTTTTATAGTGTCTTAACTTTCCAAAACCCAATCTTTTTCCTGGTACGGTAGCCAAAATTCTTCAAATTTTGAATCATTAATTTCCAAAGCTTTGGTTTGCGTTTCGCAGCTAGGATTTATTAAATGGGGCTAGTCACTAGTCACTAAAACCGTCGTTTTGAAGAACAAATATTCCTATCTTGTCTGTAATCTGATCTTGTTTCCAAGCAGGTTACCTGATTTTCGGTTAGGTTGCTTTGAATGAAAGGGTTCACCAAATTAAAGACAAGACAAGGAATTGAGTAGGAAAAGCTAGGGAAGACTATTAGGAAGCAGCTCCTTTACAATACTTCCCCATTTCAACCTCGATAAGATAAATAGTGATAAGAAATAGTTGTCTTTCTGAATTTCTCCCATGAACAAGTAATGCTCTTTTGTAAATGTGCAGATGTGCGTTAAAAACAAGACATCAAGACGTGGACTATTTGGGACATACCACGGAACCGAGAAATTTAGACCACGGAACCGATGCTTTAAAGCATCAAGATATGGATTATTTCCAAAACTCCGCGATACCATAAATTCCAGAAACAGGGTTTTATATAAATCTCTCTCCAAAACTTGGATTACTGAATTGCTCAGTGTGTGAGAGCCCATTTTTCTCTGTTGTACTACTCCAAATCATGCCATACCCGTTGATGCTCTAGACAACGCCACAATACGTTTGATTTTTGGACACTTAGCGATACCGAGAAAACGAAACCTGGTCTAATATATAAACCTCTACCCAAAATTTTGTTTACTGAATTAGTGCGAAACCCTGGTTTTCACTTTAGTAACTCCTGAAATCATGCTTTTTACGTTCTGAAAACCCGTTGATGCTCTGAACATGACCACGGTGCTTATAAGTAACGCGCTTAAAAGCATCAAGACACATGCGCATTTCTGAATATTTCGTGATACCGAGAAATTCAAAACCAGGTCTAACAAATAAACCTCTACCCAAAACTTCGATTACTGAATAAGCCTGAGGCCCCGTTTTCTTCTTTGTACTTTCCAAAATCATGCCTTTTGACTTCGGCGAACCCGATGATTCTCTGAACATGACCACGATGCTTTTGATGAATGTGTGTAAAGCATCAAGACACGTGGACATTTTTGGACACTTCGCGATACCGCGAAATCAAAACCTGGTCTAATAAATAAACCTCTACCCGAAACTACATTTGCTGAATTAGTCTAAGACGCCATTTTTCCCTTTAGTACTGCCTCAAATCATGCCTTTTGACTTCGGCGAGCCCGTTGATGCTCTGGACATGGCCACTGTCAGTTGTGCGGCCACTAAGGGCGATCTACCGCTGGATATCTATTGGAAATTTAATGGTTATCGTATGTTTGGCTCTAACGATGGCATTGTCATCACACGCAGTGGACAGCGCATCAGCATGTTGAGCATAGAGTCAGCTCGGTTTAGACACATGGGCACCTATACATGCGTTGCTATAAATGCGGCGGGTGCGGTAGAGCATAAAGCTGTGCTCCATGTCAATGGTAGAATAACTACAACAATCTTAATAGAAGATTTAAAATTAATTTTTATTTTGCGCTTAGTTTTTATGAACTACCTCCCCGTTCCTTCTCCTTAGTGCCTCCCTCGGTAATGCCGTTCTCTTTCGGTGATGATCCTGTAAATACTGGTGAAAGTGCCGGCGTACAGTGCATGTTACAGAAAGGTGATGTACCGGTTAACATAAAATGGACACTCAACTCGCGTCCCATTATCAACGGTGAAGAGGGCATCACCATACTTAAGCTCTCTGCAAAAACTAGCGTCTTAAATATTGCCGCCGTGGAGGAATATCATCGTGGCAGTTTTAAGTGTATTGCGGAAAATAAGGCAGGCTCTGCGGAATTTAGCGCAGAGCTAAAAGTTAATGGTTCGCCGCTCTGCTAAAACATTTCAAAAGCTTTTTTATGGAATTTTTTTATATTTTTAAATTGGTTAAACTTTCGTTTAATTTAACTATCCCGTTCCCCAACGTTTCTGTTCCATTCAGTGCCACCACAAATAATGCAGTTCAGCTTCGGTGATGAAGCCATGAATTTTGGTGAAATGGCTGGTGTGCAATGTATGGTCTCGAAAGGCGATCTGCCGCTGAATATACATTGGACCTTAAATGGAGCGCCAGTTATTAATGGAGAGGAAGGTTTTACGCTGATACGAATGAATCCGCGCACCAGCTCGCTGAGCATTAACTCGCTAGAAGCCACACATCGTGGTCTCTTTAAATGCATTGCTAATAATAAAGCGGGATTTGCTGAATTCTCCGCTGAATTGCATGTTAACGGTTAGAACGAGGAAATTTTTTTCTTTGACTGTCTTCGTTTTAGTCTTAAGTTTTATATTTTAAATTTTTCAGTCGGTTTAGTTTTACTTTTGTTTAAAAATTGAGTTAAATATTGTTGATTTTTTAGTTCCTCCACATGTGATGCCCTTTAGTTTCGGTGATGAGGTTTTTAACATGGGCGACATGTTGAGCATTAATTGTGTTGTACTCAAGGGTGATTTGCCGCTTGATATATATTGGACCTTAAATGGCGAACCGATCATCTCGGGTCAGGACAGTTTTACGGTTATCAAAATGAATGCGCGCACCAGTTATTTAAGCGTTGTCTCGCTCGAGGCTAAACATCGTGGTGTTTATCGTTGCATAGCCATTAATCTGGCCGGATTAGCTGAATATCAGGCCGAATTACAAGTGAACGGTTCGTTTGAAGATATGAACTTAGGTTAAGTTGAGGAAAACTAACAAGCTGTATAAAAGCTATCCAAAACTCTACATATTTCTATCACCTCTTAAGCTGTTGCGTCAAAAACAAAATATTTTGAAAAAAATCCAAGTTTTGGAGGCGGCTGAAATGCGCTGAATAGGACTGAGCTGTGTTGAATTGCGCTGAATAGTGTTTAAATTGAAAATTCGTTAAGTTATACAAACGGCTGTTAGTGTATTTTATCTTTAAAGGCAGCTGAATTTGGTGTATGCGCTGAATAGTGTTTAAATTGAAAATTTGTGAAATTATACCAACGGCTGTCAGTGTTTTTCATTTCTAAAGCCAACTGAATTGCGTTGAATTGTGCTTAGTTGCATTAAAAGAAGCTGAATTGCACTGAATAGTATTCAAATTGAGAATTCGTTAAGTTACACCAACGGCTGTTAGTATTTTTTATTCTTCAAAGCAGCTGAATTGAGCTGAATTGTGTTTTATGAGGCTGAATTGCGCTGAATATTATTTAAATTGAAAATTTGTTAAATTATACCAACGGCTGTCAGTGTTTTTCAATTCTTAAGCCAGCTGAACTGCGCTGAATTGTATTTAATGAAGCTGAATTGCGCTGAATAGTGTTTAAATTTAAAATTTGTTAAGTTTTACAAACGACCGTTACTTTTTTTTTCTTCAAGTCAGCTAAATTGGGCTGAATTATTCTAAGTTGTATGAAAAGAAGCTGAACTGCGCTAAATAGTGTTAAACTTGAAAAGTTGTTAAGTTATACAAATGTTTCAAGCCAACTGAATTGCGCTGAATTATATTTAACGAAGCTGAATTGCGCTGAATCTTTTTTTAAATTTAAAATTTGTCAAGCTGCACAAATGACCGTTAGTATTTTTTTCTTCAAGCCAGCTGATTGTGCTGAAATGTATTTAAGGATGCTGAATTACGCTGTGTATAGTTGAAATTGAAAATTTGCTAAGTTATATAAACGGCCGTTGGTATTTTTTATTCCTTAAGCAAGCTGAATTGCGCTGAATTGTATTTAAGGAATCTGAGTTGCGCTGAATAGTGTTTTAATTGAAAATTTATTAATTTTCACAAACAGCCTTTAATATATCTTTTTATTAGCCAGCTGAATTGCGTTGAATTGTATTCAACGAAGCTAAATTGCGCTGAATAGTGATTAAATTAAAAATTTGTTAAATTACACCAACGGCCGTCGGTATTCTTTAATCTTTAAGGTAGCTGATTTCCACTGAATTGCGCTGAATTGTATTTAATGAAGTTGAACTGCGCTGAATAGTGTTTAAATTAAAAATCTCTTAAGTTACACAAACGGCCGTTTGTAGTTTTTTGTGTTGTAAGCAGCTGAATTGCGCTGAATTGTATACAATGAAGCTGAATTGAGCTGAATATTGTTTTGATTGAAAATTTGTTAAATTGCAAGTTAGCTGAATTGCTCTGAACCGAACTGAATTGTTCTAAATGCTGTTGAATGGCCTAAATAGTGTTGAAACTCAAAATATTTAGAGATATACAAAAGCAAGCCCGTACTTTTTATACTTTTATGTGTTCAAAATTTTTAAGCCTCTCCACAAATCAGTCCCTTTACATTCGGTGAAGAGCCGCTGAATCGCGGTGAAGTTGCCAGCGTCACGTGCGTAGTGCCCAAGGGAGATCTACCTTTAGAACTTTATTGGACACTTAATTCAGCGCTGATTGTAAATGGCGAGAATGGTTTTAATATTTTCAAAATGAATAAACGCACAAGCTCGCTGAATATAGACTCTTTGGAAGCCATGCATCGTGGCACTTACAAATGCATTGCCAACAATTCAG
Source organism: Tetanocera ferruginea (assembly GCA_958299015.1). Lineage (NCBI taxonomy): Eukaryota > Metazoa > Arthropoda > Insecta > Diptera > Sciomyzidae > Tetanocera > Tetanocera ferruginea. The sequence goes on along the minus strand of OY282640.1, from coordinate 158,223,203 downwards.
CCGGTTTTGCTGAATATGTTGCTGAATTAGAAGTTAATGGTTTGTTGTGCAACGCTGCATAAGATTTTGTGTATATTTTAGAGTGTTTTGTAGTTTTATGTTTTAATTTTTAATTGAAATTATTTTTTTTACTGCCTTCACACCTCAAAGTACCCCCACAAATACAGCCCTTTGCCTTTGGTGAGGAGCCAGCTAATACGGGAGAAATTGCTGGTGTTTTTTGTATGATACCAAAGGGTGATGTGCCCATGGAAATACGTTGGACTCTTAATGCAGCGCCTATAATATCGGGCGAACATGGTTTTGTACTCTCGCGCATGAATGCGCGCACCAGCTCTTTGCAAATAGACTCGCTCGAAGCGCGTCATCGCGGTGTCTACAAATGCATTGCCTCTAATAAAGCAGGCAGCGCTGAATATAGCGCTGAATTGCATGTCAACGGTTAGATTTGGTTTGAAAGTCTTAACATTTTGCTTATTTTTTGTTTTTTTTTATTTGTTTCAAACACTCCTTTTAACCTCTGATTCCCACACCTAGCTGCTCCACAAATTCAGCCATTTACCTTTGGTGATGAGCCTGCTAATACGGGTGAGGTCGCTGGTGTCACCTGCATGATTACTAAGGGTGACTTGCCACTTGATATACACTGGTGGCTCAATTCAGCGCCCGTTATATCGGGTGAAAATGGTTTTACACTATTTCGCATGAATCCGCGAACAAGTTCACTAAATATTGATGCCTTAACCGCCAAACATCGCGGTACTTATAAATGTGTAGCTACGAATCGCGCGGGAAGTCAAGAGTTTGCCGCTGAATTGCATGTTAATGGTTTGTCTAAGCAAAAAAAATAAAATGCTAAAGTTGGGAAATTTAAAAATTATTTTTTAATTTTTTTTGTGTTTTTTTTTTATTTAATACTAATTTCTTACCATCAATCCTTTATGTTTATCAAAGTACCGCCACAAGTTTTGCCGTTTATATTCGGTGAAGATGCTGCTGATATGGGCGAAATTGCTAGCGCAAATTGTGTTGTGCCCAAGGGTGATCTGCCCATGGAAATACGTTGGACCTTAAATTCGGCTCCTATTGTTAATGGTGAAAATGGTTTTAGCTTGGTTCGCCTTAATAAACGCACCAGTTCTTTAAATATCGATTCATTGGAGGCTGTTCATCGTGGTGTTTATAAATGTATAGCAACAAATTCAGCCGGCACCAGCGAATATATTGCTGAATTACAAGTTAACGGTTTGTCTGGAAATATTAAAAAAAAAATTATAAAAAATCATACAGTAGTTTCGAACTAACGCTTTCACTCGTTTGAAGTAACTTCATCATAATTTTGTCCTCGAGCTGTTATGTCATTTACAAAAAATATAAGTGCAAAGGATAAAACAAAATATCGAAACAGTATAACAGAACCCTACTGTTATCTTTCAGAGCCTTAGCTGAAGCCCTGTAACGGCAGAAATTTTTAAATTTTCAAATTTTTTTTTACAAATTTGGGTTACCTATGATGACCGGAAAATACTAAGTTATGGTTACATTAGAGAAATGACGGCTTAAAAGTTAATAAAAGTATATTTTTAGTTTGGAGTTACAACACGCGAAAGACTTTTTAAATTTAGTTTTTAACAAAAATTTATAATTTCAAAGAATAATTTTTTTTTTATTTTAAAAATAACATAACATATTCTTCTTCTATTCTTTCACATTCTTTCAACACAGACACTATATAATTAGATATGAAAATGTGTCAAATGACCCCTGCCCGTGTACATGGTCAAAATGCTATCATGACGACATACTTAGTTTAAAATGTATCTATATATCAATTTTTGGTAGCTCAAAAGCGACTTTGTGATATGTCTCCGAATCAAAAACCAAAATTTATTTCCGTACCAATACAATACCATTCCGTACCAATATCAATACCATTTTCAATACCATTTTCGTTGAATTTTTCTTTAAGATCCCTTTAGCTTTTTAGATTTATCTAAAGTTTTTTATTTATCTATAAAAGCACCCTATAACGAAAATTTTTTCAAACTTTTAATGGATTTTTTTAACCTGAAATCGGTTTGAAAAAGATGAAAAGGAGAAAAAAAGTCATCCAGACACCGACTCAAAAGTTGGAGGCAGTATTAAAAACTATTTTTCTGTATAATTTTTTTTTTTTTATCGGAAAAATCCCCATGAAGCGGTTTTGGTTCACCTGTACCCCTTTTTTGGCCAAAAAATCAAGTTTTTGGCATATAACTTTTTTTTTTCTTCGGAATGCATGCCCAAGATAAACAATAACAAAATTACTGTAGTTCTAAAATATTAGCTAAAATAATGTTGAAATTTTTGGTTCTTACAAACTCTTTTGAGACCCTAAAAAGTCGATATCTCGTCATTTTAGTTGAAAAAAAAGTTATATGCTAGAAACTTAATTTTTTGGCCAAAAAAGGGGTTCAGGAGAACCATAACCGCTCCATGGGGATTTCATCGTTCCAAAAAAATTATGCAGAAATAGTTTTTAAGAGTCCCTCCAACTTTTAAGTTAGTGTTCGGCGAAATCTAAAATTCGATCCGGCTTACTATAAAAGGCACATTCTAAGGGAAGTTTTTTCAAACTTTTAATAGCTCGTGTTCTTTTCCGGTCTGGGATCACATTTAGAAAAAAGCTGTATACAAATTGGGTCATTCGTTTATATGTGATTCAGGTGAAGTTGCCGTAAGAGCGTCCTCCTGGGGTTTTTTATTTAATTTTTGATACCCTGTGTTCACTCCGGGCTCTGATATCTTTATTGTTATTATATTTGCTTGTCTTTTTTTTTTGCTTTTAATATGATTCTTCTCAGTTTTACTCGTTTCTATGTTAAGAACCCCAATATATGCCCCATTTTCGAACATTTTATCTCCGATGACCTGATATTTATTTCTTCCGGAGTTCAAATTTTGAGCTATCCGAACGGAGTTCAAATATAATAATTGATCGTCAAAACCGGGTTATTTAAACTTTTGATTTTGAAACGTAAGGAATGTTTCTTTATGTATAATTTTTGAACACCGATAACATAAACAACTTGAATACCGTAAGTGTTCAAAATATTGCTCCGTTCGGAGTGAATTTTGTAATTCCGCTCTATTTATTTCCAACCGAATGTTGTTGGGCTCCCAGAAACACCGTTCGGAATTCATATTTCTAAGTGTACATTAATAAAAATATCATATCTACAAAATATCACTTGTACCCAAAATTTCTTGAGAGTATTTCTAACTTATTATACCAAACCTGTTTTTACTCAATAACAAAGGATATAGTAAAAAAATAATTATTATACTCATCAGTAACCCAATCCCTATCTTAAATCTTCTCATAATTCTTGATCTAAGTCAAATAATAATCCTACTTCTTGGCCATATCTTTGTCTAAATCTGTGTCCTAAATTCTTTCTTTTTTTTTACAAATCATTGCCCCATTCATTGTCCTTATTATTTTCTTAAATCTTGTTCAAACCTGAGTACTCATTCCTATTAATTTCCCTGTTGTAATCCTTGTTCCAAACTTATGTCTATACTTGTTTCTTATTCTTGGTGCATTTCTTGTCCTAATCTTTTTCCAAATCTTGATCCAAATTCTCGCCCAAAATATTGTCGCAATTCTTCCTGCCCCAATATTGTCCAATTACTTGGTCTTTATTGTTGATCCAATACTTGTACTTATTCTTGTCTTAATTCCTCTCCCAATTCTTTTCCTAACGTATTTTTTCCTTGTTCGTATACTTATTCTTATTCTTGTCATAATCTTTATTTGAATTTGTCTTAATCTCAGTTCCAGTTCTTGTTCAAACTTTTATTGAAATCCTTATTCGTTTACTTGTTTTTATTATTGTCCTAATTATTGTACTAGTTTTTACACTTATCATTACCCCATTCACTGTCCTAATAATTTTCTTAATTCTTGTCAAAATCTTTGTTCTCATCTTTGTCCAAATTCCTGTCCTAATTCCCGTCCCAATCTTATGCAAATACTTGTTTCTTATTCTTGTCGCATTTCTATTCATAATCTTTTTCCAAATCTTGGTTCAAATTTTTTTCTCAACTCCTTCTGTCTCAATCTTGTCTAAATACCTACCGCTTATTGTGGACCCAATACTCGTTCTTATGCTTGTCTAAATACCTCTCCCAATTCATTTTCAAACCCTTGTCCGTATCTTCTCCTAATCCTTATTTTAATTCTTATTGCAATAATTGTCCTAATTATTGTCCAAACCTTAACTTAAATCCTTATCCGTTTACTTGTCGTAATCATTGTCCAAAAGTTTATCTTTTCTGCCTTATTTCAGTCGCAATTCTCGTTGACATCATTGTGATTATGTTTTTTCTTGACTTATTTCTTGTCCTAAATATTATTTTTATTTACCCCGCGGCATAATTGGTTTTTTGAGAAATATGGTCAATAAAGTTCGGTTAAACTGGTTTTTTTTCAAATACCTCGTAAACGAGATTTATCAAAAATTTCATCGAAAAAGTTAATTTTGTCTATAGTAGCTATGTTACTCGAACAAATTCATGTGTGAATTTGAAAACTTGTCTTTGTCCTATTTTCATTCTTGCCATTCATTGTCATTCGGTATAAGAGATTTTCGAGTATAGGATCTTAATACTATACATCATTAAAAAAATGTAATTCTTACTGAATATTTTGTAAAACACAAAATTTTACTGAATTCAAAAAACTGAATGATCAGCCCGAATCCTGATGGTTGTCAGCACTGCAATGAAAATTTCGATTATACAACGACCAAATTGAAAAATTTGATATATATAAAATAAAATTCTATCAATATCCCTTTAGATTCGACTAAATACTTATTTTTGCCCTCATTCTAAGGTGATCCACAGTTTCCAGCCCTGGTATCAGCAATTTTCCCAGCCAAGTTTGCTGATCAGCGTCCCGAAAATATCTTTTATATCAATTTTTATTATGATGTGTCGACTAGATTTAATGCAAAAAATCATCCCTGGTATTTCATCTTTCAGTAATAGTGAGAAAAAATAGTGAGAACTGTTTCTCAAAAATTTGCTGAATAGTAGAATTTTTATTTTTTAATTTCATCAATTTCATACATTTTCTGGCGCTTCTCGTAGAAATCTATTCCGGGAAAACATTGCTTACCAAAGTATCTCTATCCAGTAACAGTTTATTACGCTGAATGTAACCATTATGTTTAAGTGCTTTACTGTTTCTAGGTTACCAGCATAATATCAATCATTAGCATTAACAAACAATGCTAAACAGTCACAAGCTCAGGAGAGGATTGTTTCTCTTCGACTAAGCGTGGATTTTCTGAATCGGCAAATGTACTTGTACCTTTGTATTCAGTTTTTGCTTAGTTTTTGAAGGTGTCTGTTTTCGTTACTGTTTTGTTTTTTTTTCGATACTGGCCGATACAGTCGATTCTGTCGCCAAACAGGTATAAAGTAAGTAATTTTACTTGTAAAATCATGTTAATATTCTGGTATTTTTTCCCCAAAATTTTTCAAATACTTTCAATGATTGTAAATAAAATTGGTAAAGGAGTCATATTTTGTTTGTATTAACGATCATTTCGATACTGCCGAGTAGAAATATCGTCTCTTAAAATGAAATTTTTACATGGGAATTTCATGGTACGAAATGAAAATTAAAACCTATCCTCAGAAAATGTAACACACTCGTATTACTTTCCTACAGTTCCACCACAAATAATGCCTTTTCTATTCGGCGATGAGCCATCGAATTATGGCGATAGTACCGCTGTACAGTGCATGGTCTACAAAGGTGATTTACCGCTACAAATACAATGGTCACTCAATGGACAACCCATCACGAACGAACATGCCGGCATCAGAGTCATGAAAATGTCGCAGAAATTAAGTTCACTCAGCATCGATGCCATCGACTATAAACATCGTGGAGTATTTAAATGCATTGCCATAAATGCAGCTGGTAGCGCGGAGCAAATGGCAGAGCTGATAGTTAATGGTCAGCGCTAAAGATCGTTTTTTTGGGGTTCTTGTAGTATTAACAATTGTTTGTTTTTTATTTATAAACCGCTTTTAAAATACATATTTTAACAATATTTTTAGAGCTTTTATTGTTTAGAATTCCTTATCCTGATTCACACACATATATAATTATTTATGCCTGTAGTGCTCTACTCTATTTGTTTTCTCTATACCTTTTTAAATATCTCTCTGCAGTCCTTCCTGCTATACATCCCTTTAGCTTTGATGCCGAAGCCAATGAAGGTGATAGCGTACAATTGACTTGTCACGTGGCCAAAGGCGACTTGCCCTTGAAAATACGTTGGACCCATAATAATTTGACACTATTCTCACATATGGGCGTTTTGGCTAGTAAAATTGGTGAACGCATAAGTCTGTTGACCGTTGAACCGGTCAAGGCTACAAATTCGGGCAATTATTCGTGTATAGCCATAAACAATGCCGGACAGACGTCATATACGACGGAATTGTTTGTAAATGGTAGTGGTTTTGTTGTTTTTGTAGCAATGTTGTTTTAGTTTTTTTTAGAATTTTTTAATTATTTTTTTCAGTTTACCTAAGAGCCAAAAACGAGTAATTATACACGTGCTGAATAATAAGATTTGATTTATGCACATGTGCATTTGAAACTAAAATAAATTTATGAAAAAAAAAGCCAGCTGAATTAAGTTTTAGTGCGCTTAATATAGCTGAATTACATAAATATTAGGCTTAAGTGCATAACGCGAATGCTGCTCACTAAATACACTTTTTTTTAGTGAAAAAATGCTGCGCTGAATTGCGCTGAAATGAGTATTGCAGTTTTATTTATATTATTTAATATTTTATTTTTATCTTTTTCTTAATAAACAAGTGCTGAATAATAAATTTTTGTTAAAAAACGTCTGCTGAATGAAAAAATTATAAAGATATATTAAAAAAAATAACGATATTCATGGAAAAATGTTCAGCTGAATTATATGCCAACGCGCTGAATTTAGCTGAATTGGATTTATAAACATGTTTAGTGCACTGTTTTCCCCATTTTTAATTAAAAGTCTTGCTGAATTGAATTTGTTATATAGTGCTGAATTGAGTCTACTCAAACTTTATTTTAGGCATCAATTAAGTTTTATTTTATTTAATGAAAATTATGTGCTGAATGAAATGTTTAAGTCTAGGCATATCAAAACTTCAAACATTTATCCCAAAATGACCAGCTGAATTGAATTCAAGTGCACTAAATTGAGCAAGAGTGAATAACTTTGACTGCTTACGTCTGAAAGCAGTTCCTAGATATGATTTGCAGTTTCTTCAATCCAAAAATAACCAGCTGAATAAAAATTTAGATGCGCTGAATTGGTCTATACTACATTTCTTGATTTATAAACACTAGGCTGGGTCGATTTGTATGGAGGCAAAAAATCTGATGTCCAGGCAGATTTTCGGTTCGGGCATGAAAAGTTATTAGACAAAAAAACAAAAAAAAAGGGACTGGGGGTACACTTTACCCCATCGCACCCTCAATTTTGTGAGTTTTTTCTATAGGAATTTTTTTCAAAAATTTTGTTTTTAAAAACAAAGTTTTCGCTCAAATAATAATAATAATAAAAAAAATAAAAGTTATGTGTTGAATGAAATGTTTAAGCAGAAGCACATCAAAACTTTGAATATATATCAAAAAATTACGAGCTGAATTAAATTTAAGAGCGCTGAATTGAGCTTAAGTGAATAACTTTGACTACTTACTGCTTAAAGCAGTTTCTACAAACAATTTGCAGTTGCAATAATCCAAAAATACCTAGCTGAATTGAAATTCAGATGCGCTGAATTGATCTTTAATACATTTTCGATTTATAAACACTGTTTGCACCATTATTAGTTCAAAATTTTGTTGATTTTGATTTGCTATCTAGTGCTGAATAGAGTCAACGACTTCATTTTAGGCATAAATTAAGTTTTATTTTACTTTAATACATGAAAATAATGTGCTGAATGAAATTTTTAAGTAGAAACATATCAATCTTTTAATATTTATCTAAAAATGAATAGCTGAATTAAATTCAATCGTGCTGAATTGAGATAAAATAAATGAATTTGGCCGTTGTAGCATTTATAAAATACAGTTGGCAATTTATTGAATGGAAAAATCATCTGCTGACTTAAATTTAGGGACGTTGAATTCAACTCAAATGTTTAAAACTTGCAGAAAGGCATTTCTACACACGATTTGAAATACTTTCATTTAAACAGTTCGTTCGTTATAGAGCGCTGAATTGAAGCTTATATATATTTTTTTTACATACTTTTATATAACTTACACACTAGTGTGTGTGATTAACAAGTGCATTATAATAAAACAAAATTGTATTAAAAATGTTGAAATTTCTTTAAAAAAATTCAGCTGAATTCGTTTAAAGCACGCTGGATTGCGCTGAATTATAAAAATATTTTGTTTTTACTGTCTCAGACAGTTATTTAACGTAGTATTTATGATATTTCACCCAAGGAAACAGAGTAAATTGTGCTGAATTGACTTCTGAACTTTTTTTATAAATTTTAGTTTTAACTTATCCTTAAAATCTTTTAAAAATCTTTTATGTTAAAGAAAAAAAAGCAATCTTTGTTTATTTGTCAAATAAAAGTGTATAAATAAAACTCAGTGAACTTTTATGGCGCTGAATAGAGCTGGATTGTTTAAATTTGCATATTAAACATATGTCACAACTAAAACTTAGTATTTGTCACCTGAAAAGCCATTGCTGAATTGAGCTGAATAGTGCTGAATCGACTACTGAACTTATTTTTACGTCTTCTTTAGTTCTGCCTCAAATCATACCATTTAATTACGATGATATCATCAATACCGGCGACTCTGTTGATCTCTTGTGTCAAATTCAAAAAGGTGATCGACCCATAAAAATTCACTGGAGTTTTGAACGCAGCGGCGTCGATGATCGATATAATGTGCTACAACCGGTAATGCGTACAAATCGTATTAGCGGAAAATCGAGTGTGCTCTCAATACCAAATGCCACGCCCGCTCATACGGGAATTTACACGTGTACCGCCAGCAATTTGGCCGGGTTCACTCAATACAGTACCAACCTGACAGTTAATGGTACATAAATTCGTAGTTTTAAAAATAAATATTTTTGCTGAATATAGTTTCCTGCTCTACTCTACTACTTTAAAGTTAACCGTTCTATTAACAAATGTTGACTGACCTTTTAACTCTTGGTAAATAATATAAATTTATTTAAGTTACTTTTATTTAATTCACTCTGTTTTAAGGAGTTGTCTAAAACTATTTCTCATTCTTGCTTCTTCATTGCTTTATGTTTGCTTTTCGCTGTCATCTTTTACTTTTCCATTAACTAACGCTACAGTTCCACCACGCATAACACCCTTTCAGTTTGGCGAAGAACCTCTTAACTTTGGCGAACCGGCTTCAATTCAATGCACCATTGCGGGTGGCGATTGGCCGATGAATGTTCAATGGTTGCTGAATGGTTACAATTTGCCTACACATTTAGAAATCGCTACTACAAAGTTTACGCGTCACACACATGTTTTAGGTATTGAGAGTGTGAGCGGAGATCATGCTGGGAACTATACTTGTGTGGCAAAGAATGCAGCGGGGAGTGCTGAATACACAGCGGCACTGATTGTTAATGGTGTGCTTGCAAAACTTATTTATTTGAAATGTTTTAATTTTCTCTATTTTTTTGTTCGATACCAATCCCACCGAGACATTTATTTTAAGAAATTGATAGAAAAAGCTTAATAATAGCTTGAGTAATTTAACTAAAAATATTATTTAAAACAGCTGTCATATCAAAATGCATAAATCAAATACGTTTTATTTGTTCAAGTCATTAAAAGGCTTGCTGAATTGCCGAGTATCGTATTCAGCGCAACTGTTGTGCTTTTAACTGAATTTTAAACGCACAACTCTCTTAATAAGCATCGTTCTTTTCGAATCGAAGTTTTTCCGACCTTTTCACTCAAAAACTTTGCTGAATTGCTGAAAAACACTTCTAACTAAAATTTTTGTGTCTTATTTTAACTTTGTTTAAAGAATAAACGGAAATTTCAAAGTGCTTACAAATATAAAAAAAACATTAAGCTTTCATTAAGCTTATTTTTAAGTTAAAAATTTTATTTAAATGAGCTGTCATACATGAATGCATAAATAAGCTAAGTGCTATTAGTTAACTTCAGTAAAAGACTTGCTGAATTGCTGAGAATCGTATTCAGCGCAATTTTTGTGCTGAATACGATTTAATGAGCTTCGTTCTTATAAGTATTTTTGATGCTTTCACTCAAAAACTATCGTGGAATTGCTAAAAAGCTCCTTACTTAATTTTTTGTTTTATTTTAATTTTGTTGATATAATAAGCAGAAATAGTTACGCGCTTACAAATTTTGTTCGACATTTTTATAAACGCTTTCAAATTTTTATGAAAAAGAGTTGAGCAAAAAATTGCTTAATTAGTACAAATCGTTTTTGAAAATATTAAAGTAAAAAAATTGCTGTAAGTCTGATTCAGATCAACTTTTCTTCGCTAGCTGAGCTGTTTTTGTAGGATACAATAAGAAATAGTTCACAATTTTCTGAAATTTTTTTTAAAAATTCTGAATTATATATTAAGCCAAAATTCTTAAAAAACTGTCCCTTTGTTATTTGTCATTATTTGTGTCAAAAATAATATTTTTAGTGAGAAATATTTAAAAAATAATTTGATTTCTGATTTGATTTTGTTGCTAAATTTCCGAAAACTTACGTGCTTACAAAATAAACAGAAAATTAAGTTAAAAAGCCTGCTGAATAGTTCAAAAACAAAAGAAACTGAATTCTAAAGCCAGCACTAAAGCCCTCTCATGGTTTTTGTTGTAAAAATCTGTGTGCTTACATTAATTAACTTGCATTATTTGATAACCTATATTTTTGCTTGCTTGTTTTCAAAAAAATACATTCAGCGCGATTTTATGGGCTTGTGTCAGTGTTTGTTTACAGGATTTTTTTAAAATCTCCATGTTGGCAAAAATATTTGAGAATTTAAACAAAAAAAATCCTGCTGAATTGCTTAAAACAGCATTTGGACAGACTTTTTGGCTGCCATCTGACCTTTATTTAAAAAATATTATTAAATATTTGCGTGCTTACAAAAAAGCTTAAGAATAAAACTAAAAAGAACTTGCTGAATAACTACAACTTCCGTTCAGCCAAGGTTTTGTCTATATATCGTATTCATTGCTAAGTATCTGTTATTAATGTCTGCTTGCTTACAAAGCAACACGATATTATATGAAATAAAGCCTGCTGAATTGCTTAAAATCACATTTAACCAAAGTATTGCGAGTTTGTCTGATTAAATTGGAAGCGCTTGTTTTATAAATCTATTTGCTTTCAAAATTTATCAAAAAAGTTCCAAAAAGCCTACTACTTAAAAGAACATTATTAAAAGCACAAAATTCGTTTCTTAAAATGTCTGTTTTTGACCTGAGCGGTTTTTAATAAAAAGCTTGCTTGCTTTCGAAAAAACACATACAGCGGGTTTTTTACGGGCTTATCTTTGCTTGCTTTCAGGAAGAATTTGAAACTTATTCATGCTTGAATAATTATTTGAAAATTTAAGTGCAAAAGTCCTGCTGAATTGCTTAAAACAGCATACCACTTGACTTTAGGCTGCCCATCTGAGCTCTTATTGAAAAATATAAGTGAATATTTGTGTGCTTACAAAATTGCTTAAAGATAAAATTGAAAAAAGCTGGCCGAGTAATTACAAATTACTTTTAGTCAAATTGTTCTCGGTCTATCGAATAAACTTTAAAGCAATTCTAATAAATATCTACTAGCTTACAAAGCTACTGGATTTTATGTGGAAAAAGCATGCTGAATTGCTGAAAATCATATAAGTTTTTATTATTTTGATTTTATCAAATTCAATTTTAAGCAATTGTTATAAATATCGACTTGCTTACAAAATTTTGATAAAAAAATATTAAAAATCAGCCTGCTGAATTGCTACAAACGACATTCAGCTAAAGTTTTATTACTCCATCTGATTTAATTTTAAGCGATTGTTGAAACTATTTACTTGCTTACAAAATTTTTCAAACATTACTTTAAAAAGTCTACTGAATTGCTTCAAAATGCATTTAGCTGGGCTGTTATGCTTTCATCTGACCTTTAATTAAAACCATAATAAATATCACAGTTCTTACAAAATGTAACACGAATTTAAATGAGCTCTTCATGCTCAAACACTCAAAAATTGCGCCAAAAATTTGAGACTTCTAACTTCAATGAAAAACTCTTCTGTTTCTGTTCAGAAAAAAACCTTGCTGAATTATCAAAAATCACATTCAGCCGCAGTTTTTTAGTTTTATAAGATGAAACTTTAATTTATTGTTATGAATATCGGATTGCTTACTAAATTTCTTCAAGATGAGCTCACAAAAAGTCTGCTAAATTGCTTAAAATTACATTCAGCGAGGCTGTTTTACTACCATCTGACAGTTAATTGAAGAATTTTAATATTATTTGCCGCGCTTACAACATTTAACTCGAATTTAATTTTTTTCGTCATGCTCACACAAAAGTTGCGCCAAAAATAGCTGCATTTGACTTTGGCGAAGAACCCTTGAACTATGGTGAACCAGCGTCTGTACAGTGCACCATATTAGGCGGTGATTTACCCATAAATGTGACATGGCTGCTGAATAATGCAACAATTGATAGTTTTCATGATATTTCATTGGCACGCATTGGTAAGCGTGTCAATGTTTTAACCATTGAAGCGGTAGCCGCACATCACGCTGGACTCTATGCCTGTCGTGCCAGAAATAAAGCTGGTGTTACAGCGCACTCAGCGCGCTTAGTTGTTAATGGTTTGTTCTGTAAACGTTTTTATATAAATTTTTTGTTTTTTTCTCTTCTTTGTTTTTCGCTTTTCTGTTTGCATCTTCCTTGCGAAAAGTTCCTCCGAAAATCACACCCTTCTCCTTTGGCGACGAACCAATGAACTTTGGCGAACCTGTCTCCGTGCACTGCACCATATCCGGTGGCGATTTGCCAGTCTCTGTACTGTGGACACTCAACAAGCATCCAATTGTACCGGAGTTGGAAATATTAATGGAAAAACGTGGTCAGCGCATACATAGTTTGATGATAGATACGATTGAGGCTAAACATGCGGGGGTTTATAGCTGTATAGCTAGCAATTCAGCGGGTATAGCTGAACATTCAGCTGAATTGATTGTGAATGGTTTGTGCAAACATAAGATGCCTAGAAGAATTTATAAAATTTTTACTTTATGTTTATTTTGCTTCTAAATAATTTCTACACTTTACTTTTTCCCTCACTAAAACGGTTTTCTTCCATGCTACGGTGATAATGTTGGAAATTCGCAGAATTACATCGACACATATATATTTTTTTTTTTGAATGCCTTAAACTGTTGATTTATTGCAAATTGTGTTTTTTATAAGCGCTGAATTGATGCTGAATACAGTTTGGCAAAACAAAAACACATAAAAATAAATTGTATTTAAAGCTTAGAACAAATTGCACCATTAAGTAAAATAAAACTTATGACTTTCCTCAAGTTTTGCCTAAAATTGCTCCATTCTACTTCGGGGAAGAATCTACGGGCTATGGAGAATTCGTCAGCGTTCAGTGCAATATTGCTGGTGGAGATCTGCCTGTTAATGTTACCTGGACTCTTAATAATCAACCCTTCGATGATTATTTAGAAATTTTAACCTCAAAACGTGGCAAACGCATTAACGAGCTGACCATCGAGTCGGTTTCAGCCAAGCACGCCGGCAACTATACGTGCTCAGCTGCAAATCAGGCTGGTCGTGTTAATCATACGGCTGAATTGAAAGTGGATGGTTGGCTTATATAAATATTATTTTTAATACCATAACTAGTTTATATTAAGTTACTAGCATTTATTTTTATTTTGCTCTCTCCTCTCTTCCATTCCAAATAATAAAAAAAAAAATAAAAATAGTACCCCCAAAAATAGCGCCTTTTGACTTTGGCGAAGAGCCCTCAAATTTCGGTGAATCCGCGAGCGTGCAGTGTTTGGTTATATCTGGTGATTTTCCGGTTTCCTTTGCTTGGCTTTTCAATGGCCGTCGTATTAATGATAATGTTTTTGATGTCTCAATGGTAAAGCTGGGCAAGAAAATTAGCGCGCTATCCATAGATTATGTGCGTGGTAATCATGCTGGAAATTATACCTGCTTAGCGGAAAATAATGCAACCTCTGTTGAATACACTGCTGAATTGGTTGTAAATGGTATTTTCGAAACTCGAAACTGCTTATTCGAAACATAGAAATTAAGTTTAAAAGTTTTTGTTTTTGCTTACAAGTTTTTGTTTTATTTGCAACTATATTTTCAATATTTCTCCCATCTTATTTTAAATATATCCAAACTAGTGCCACCTAAGATTGCGCCCTTCGATTTTGGCGATCACGCTGTTAATTTTGAAGAGTCGGTCTCTGTGAATTGTCTGATTTACTTGGGCGATCTACCAATGGACATTACTTGGTTATTTAACTATCAACCGGTTAATTTTTATACGGGTGTCGCAATTGTTAAGGGTGGCAAGAGAGCAAGCCTATTAACAATAGACTCCGTACATGCGGGACATGCTGGAAATTATACGTGCAAGGCTAAAAATGATGCTGACGCAGCTGAATATACTGCTGAATTGATTGTGAATGGTATAAAGTGTTTGCTGAATACGCGGTTTTTTTTAAATTTTATTTTTCATTGAGTTTTTGTTTAATAGTTTAATTTTTTCTTTAAAACCTTCCCCAAAACATGCTATAACATTTTCGTTTAAGACTAGTGTGAAACTTTTAGCATTTGCTGTACACTATATAACGAATACTTCGTTAATATTGAAGTGCTTACAAAATATGTTGTGCTTACAAACTTTATAAGCGCTATACAATAGATTGTTAAAACTAAAACTTGGTGTGAATTTTGTGTTAGATTGGAAAATTCAAAGGAATATACTTTTGTTCCTGTTAAAGATATGAAATCATCAGTACTTATAACATAAACTAGCGCTGACATAAGGAAGGTGTTCCAAAATTATCATTTATGTAGTTCCTTGTTTAATTTGATTAATTAAAAGTCCGAAATCAACACGCTTACATAATGTAGGAGTTCCAAAATGATAATATAAGTAGTTCCATATTTATTTTGAACAACTTTAGATCCGAAATCAACAGTGCTTACAAAATAAAGCTTCGCTTACATGATGTTAGTGTTCCAAAATGATCATTTGTGTAAGTTTCTTATGTATTTTTAATTTATATTTGTGAAATCATTAGTGCTTACAAATGTAATTGTTGCAAAATGATAATTTATGTTGTTCCATATTTTTTTTTTTGAATGACTAAAGATCCAAAATCAGCCGTGCTTACAAAAAAAAACTAGCTCTTACATGATATTAGTGTTTCAAAAATACCATTTGAGTCAGATTCTTATTTATCTTTAATTTATATTTGTGAAATCATACGTGCTTACAAATGTAAGTGTTCCAAAATGATAATTTAAGTAGCTGATACTTATTTTGAATGACAAGAGATCCAAAATCAACACTGCTTACAAAAACCTTGCGCTTACATAATGTTAGTGTTTCAAAATTATCATTTAAGTGGTTCATTATTTATTTAGAATAAATAAAGATGCGAAATTAACAGTGCTTACAAAAAAACCTAGCGCTTACAAATATAAATGTTTCAAAATTATATTTTAAGTAGTTCTATACTTGTTCTATATTTGACTAAAGATCCGAAATCAGCCGTGCTTACAAAAAAAAAACCTAACTCTTACATGATTTTTGTGTTTCAAAATGAAAATTTGAGTTAGTTTCTTTTTATTTTTAATTTATGTTTGTGAAATCATTAGTACTTACAAAATTGTGTAAATTACAATTTACTAAAACCTGATTTTATAGTCGATGCACTGAAAAAATTTATGCATATTAAATAAGACAACCTGGAAAATAAGACAATTTTGGAATTTTTATTTTCTTTTGTAGTAAGATAAATTTTATACTAAATACGTTACTAGAACTGCTGAAAAATTTTATAACATCTGTTTTGAAAATCGTATACAACTATGATCTGATTCTATATTCTTATTTCAAATTAAAAATGTTTTTTATTTGAAATAAAAATCTTTTTTTGTAATATCTTAAGTAAAAAAGTAAACATATTTTTAAGTGTTTTTAACAGGAAACGCATTTCAGAACACTTTAACTTTATGTCAGCTGAATGATTGAACTCGACCTTCCGCAGTTCATTGGCACGCTCGTCACACATTTAGCACACACGACCACAGCCTACACATTTTATGACAATTGCGCATAGAATTAGTAGTAATAACTGTTATTTTCCATTTCCAAATGATCATTACATACATCTCCGATACTCCCAATAATAGCCTCAGCCTCCCCAAAGAATATAATACTTACAAGAGAACACTTTTCCCCGACTACGAGGGTTTAAATATTATTTCCATACTCAGAATATTATGCGTGGGAACTCGAAAGCATTCTCTGGAACAAATTCTATGCCATTTTTCTCTAAATATGATGACTTTTTTATCATATTCGGAGAAACTTTTTTCTGTCACGTTTCAGGACAAGTTTTTTTTTATATCCACGCCTGATGATGGTGTAGTACCACATTTAGTTTAATAGTCTTATTTCTATTTTCTATAGTATCCTGTTGTTCTTTCAACAACACTGCTTTACTCATAGACCCTGCTACTGGTTTTATGAATTGCTCATGTCGAGTCTTATTTTTCAATAAATAAATTTTTCGCCCGAGTAAAGGATTGTAAATAGTAGTCAGGAAAATGTGAGTTTCTCAGTAGGCGGAAGCAAATCTTTATCATGAGCACCAATCTATTTTTATGAACGTAAAACAGTTCCCTTAAGCAGGCTCTTTTTACTGATCATCTTAGCGGTACTTATGCATTCTAAAATCTTTTCAAAGCCTAAAATTTTTTAAAATTTTAAGTCAAATTTCAGGACACTGATTACGAATCTAAAAACTTTTTTGTATATCATTTCTTGATTATCCTTTAGATTAAAGTTTTTCAAGTGTTTTCCTTCCCATAGCCCTTATTTGGGCTTCTACTTTTCTTAATTAGTTTCTTTATACCGTTAGGTTATACCAATTTTCGGACCCCTCTGTAAATGATTCAAAATGTATACAATTCATTACTTAGACCGATTCAAACAATTTTGAATCTACATCAATTCATTTTGCCCACCTTCAATATTCTGGAATCCGAAACAAAAACGAAAAAAAATAGACAAGATTTAACTATAGTGAGGATGTTTCGAAAAATAGACCAACACAATCATTCTCTACGCATCAAATAACTTCACATTCAGTAATAAAATCTTTTAAAAACTACAATTTATATGTACCAAATGGAGAGCTTAAAGAATATTTTGTTTAAAACTATAACTTCTATAGTAAAAAAAGGAATGGGTGAGTTAGATATGGCGAAGCTGGGTGAAGTGTTACCATGAGGAAGCTCTTCTTGGCGAAAGTTTTGATAAAAGCAGTTTTTAAAGTGCTTTCTTGCAGTATAAAACTATAATAGTATAAAACTATAATAGGTTTATAAAATCTTGAGTTTCTGTAGAGTTATCTATGGAGAACTCTGTTCTGTTCTGATCTAAGGAGTTTTATGCGCTTTATAGATTTTTTTAGCACATAAATGTTGAACCTCATGTTTTGTTTTACTTTAGTTGATTTTTTTCTCAAATAATATTGTTTGGCTTAACCTTTCCATTACAAGGTAATGGATACCGTTACACTTTCTTAAGGATATTTATATTATTTCCTGAATAAATTCCGGAAACTTTTTGATCAGGGTGTTATATTAACTTCTTATTGGATGCTGCTGTTGGCTGCTTTTGGAAATTATTCAATGCTGCTGTACCTCCGAAGCATCATCGTGAAATCATGTTCTATTATTATGCTTTTCCTGATAAATTTTCCTACCTAAAGATACGTGTTTCGGTCCTAACCTGCGTAGTAGATTTATCACCTATTTTGGTACAAGCTATACAAGCGGTTTTTTTCATCTTAGTAATATGATTTATATAAAGCTCTTGTAAAACTACAATGCTTACAATCTTAAATTTTAAAACATTTGTCTGGTTTTCATTTTCTTTTACTTTCGCAAAACTCTTTAAAACCGGCAGGTCGCAAAAAATTTAAACGGCTACGTGCTACTTTGAAAAACTTATTGAAACTTCTCGAGTTCATAGAATAATTATGAAATACATTAGAAAAATTTTAGCATATTTTATATTCTAAGCTATATCCCTTGAAACTCAGCTCCTCCAAAAATAATGCCCTTCGACTTTGGTGAGACTCCTGCCAATTTTGAGGACTCTGTTTCGGTAAACTGTCTGATATCCTCTGGAGATCTACCCATCGATATTGAGTGGTTATTCAATGGTGAACCTGTAAATGTCTACGCTGGTATATCTGTAATGCGTGGGGGAAAACGCACTAGTTTATTAACCATAGACTCGGTGCATGCAGGTCATGCCGGCAACTATACATGCAAGGCGCGTAACAAGGCGGCATTGAGCGCATATTCAGCAGCATTGATTGTTAATGGTTAAGCAGACGATATGTTAAAAAATATTTTCAAATTGTTTAAGTTTTGTTGAAAAATCATGTTTTATGTAGTTTTGTAGATTTTTTTCTAATTTATTTTTTGACCTCACCCAAACTTTTCCACACCTATTAAGTGCCGCCAAAAATTACACCCTTCGATTTCGGTGAGGAGCCGGCTAATTTTGAAGACTCTGTATCGGTTACGTGTTTGATTGCGTCCGGAGATCAACCCATTGATATTGAGTGGTTATATAATGAGTATCCGGTAAATGCTTACTCCGGCATGACAGTGGTTAAGGGTGGCAAACGCACCAGTATTTTGACTATTGATAATGTACATGCGCGACATGCTGGAAAATATACCTGCAAGGCAAAAAATCATGCAGCGGCTATAAACTATACCGCCGAACTGGTGGTTAATGGTACCAACAACTAAAACTTATAGTTTAAGACAAAGTTTAAAGAAATATTTTAAGTTTTTTTCATAATTTTATAAAAACTACTTTTTATTTATATTGCATTATTTATATTGCCCCCCCCCACAATTGCTTGATACACATCCAAAGTGCCACCAAAAATAATGCCCTTCGATTTTGGCGAGGAGCCTGCAAACTTTGAGGATTCCGTATCGATAACTTGCCTGATATCTTCGGGAGATTTTCCTATAGACATAGATTGGCTCTTTAATGATTATGCTGTGAACTCCTATTCGGGAATTACTATATTGAAGGGTGGTAAACGTACTAGCATGCTTACAATAGACAGTGTACATGCCCGGCATGCGGGCAGTTATACGTGTAAGGCGCGAAATCATGCAGCTGCTGTGAATTATACCACAGAACTGATTGTGAATGGTATAGCATTTTAGAACTTTAAGATATTTTTGAGAACTCTTCTAGTAAGCTTTGGAATTTTTAAGTTTTATCTTTAAGTTGACTTATGTTTTTTTTACCCCTTAAAGTACACTACAACACTTGATGAAAATAAAAGCACTCATATATAACAAACCTACTCAACAATTCTACAAAATTTATTTACTTCACTTACAGTTGCGCCCAAAATAGCTCATTTCGATTTTGGCACCGAACCTGCCAACTTCGAAGATTCGGTATCCATCAATTGCTTGGTTTCCAGCGGCGATTTGCCTCTAGATATTGAATGGTTATTTAATGATTATCCCCTTAATTCCTACTCCGGCATAGCAACCTCAAAAATGGGCAAACGTTTGAGTGTTCTTATGATTGATTCAGTGCATGCGCGTCATGCGGGTAACTACACTTGCAAGGCACGAAATTTATGGGCCGCCACTGAATATAATGCGCAATTAATAGTCAACGGTATTTGAAAAACAAAAAATATAAAAAATAAAAATTTTTATAATTTTGCTGATATTCTTATTTTTAATTGGGTTGTTTATATTATTACCGGTTTCCTATTCTTATGACTTAAAAAGCACAACCGATTTCCTCAGACTCCGAGTATATTTGATTATCGTTAAGCATGCATGTTGTGGGTACTTTGCCGTAAATATGCTTCGGCTTAGCTTAGTGCTTAGTTGAGCTTTTTAGTAAAAAATTGCTTTTTAGCTTATGTATTGCCTGTAAACATTTTTTGCACTTTATTATTTTGTGCTGAATATACGCTGAATTAGTGTTAAAACTCTTTTAAGATTAAATAAGTCGAGCTGAATTTAAGATACTATTATAAAAAACTGGTTATTGCCATTAATTACGCTCTTAAATATAAATATACAGTTAAAAAATACTTTGAAGAATAAAACATTTTATTTGAGTAATAAAAATATTTTAAAAAAATGTAAATTTTAAATAAAAGTTTTTGTTTTTATTTATAAAAATGGTTTATTCTGTCTATTTTAGGCGTGCTGACAACAAATTTTGCTGTTGAGTTGTATGAAAAATTTCAAAAATTTTCTTTATATCACATAACTTATTCACCTATATCAAAAATCTCTCGAAAATACACTTGCTTACAAAATTGTTTGTCTGCTGAATTGCAAAATAAGCATCGAAATCATTTGAATTTTCATAAAATTCTCAAATACATTAAAAACATTAAAAATTTGTGTTTGCTTACAAAAACAAATTTCGCTGAATTGCGTAAATTGTGTAAAAATGTATGAATAAATGTAAAAAATAACTTCACTTATATCAAATTATTTAAATTTATTCATGCTTACAAAAAATTTTAGCTGCTGAATTGCAAAAAATTTTCAAATTTGTATTATATGAAGTCCTTATATAAGCCCATTATCAAGCCTTTGCTTACAAAAAATTCCTTTGCTGAATGTCTGAAGTATATTCGAAATAAATAGAAACATACATAACTTCTAAGCGTTTTCTGGTATAATATTCTTTTGCTGAATCTCTCAAATATGTTCTAAATTAATAGAAACGTAGAGAACTTCTGCCTTATAATCAAGTTATTTGAAACATGTAAATGCTTAAAAAAAAATTTTAGCTTCTGAATTGCATAAAATTTCAAATTTTAGTCCAAAGAAAAATTATAACTTAACTGCATTGCAAAAAATGTTTTGCTGAATCCTGAAATATGTTCTTAACTTAAAGAAAACATGAAGAACTTATGATTCACATTTAAGTTATTTGATATATGTTAGTGCTTACAAAAAATTGTAGCTCCTGAATTGAAAAATATTTTTAAATTTTATTCAAAAGAAAAACAGTTACGTTATTGCCTTATAGAACTCCTGATTAAGCCTTTGCTGACATAAAATTCTCTTGCTGAATATCTTAAATCTGTTATTTTTTCATAGAAAACATATACAACTTCTCACAAACATTCAAGTTATTTGATATATGTTTGTGCTTACAAAAAATTATAAGTGCTGACTTGTAAAGATTTATTCGAAATGGGTTTAAACACCACAAAGTTCTCTCATTGCATTTAAATTTTTAAAATTATTTAATTATTGTATTTAAATAATAAAAAATATTTACTTGCTAACAAAAATTTTTACTGCTGAATTTTAAAAAATCCATTTACAATAGCTTTTTTTAAAATAAAATAACTAATTTTGTTGTAATCATATCGAATATGTCCTTGCTTACAAAAAATGTCTTTGCTGAATAGCAAAAATCATGCAAAATATATTTTCAAATCACAAAATTTGTTCATTGCATTGAAATTATGAAGAATATCTATTTGCTGACAACATTTATATCTGCTGAATAGCAAAAATCATTCAATATTGAACTGAAATATATCAAAATTGCTTTTAAACATTAAAAGTACACTGAATAGCTGACTGCTTACAAAATTCATAAGCGCTGAATACAAAAATATTAAGTTTCCAAGGAGAATAAAGGCAAATCTTGTTATCTGCTTAGCTGTCAGCTGTCATTTTCCATTTGGCTTACAAAATATTTTCTTCTTTTCTACATTTTTTGACATTTTAAGCTGTGCCCAAAATTGTACCCTTTGACTTTGGCGCTGAACCAACTAATTTCGAGGACTCTGTTTCGGTAAATTGTCTCATCTCTTCCGGCGATATGCCAATCGACATTGAATGGCTGCTGAATAATGCAACAATGGAGACATTTTTCGGCAGTGGCGTTACCATACTCAAAAGTGGTAAACGTGCTAGTGTGCTGACCATAGATGCAGTGCATGCCAGTCATGTTGGCAATTATACGTGTGTAGCACGCAATAAAGCCGGCCAGGCGCAACATACAGCGGAATTGTTTGTCAACGGTTGTTCGAATTTCATCGCAAATATTTAGCTAACTTGTTTAATTTTGATTTAAGTTTATTTGTAGTTTAATTTTGCTTTCATTTAATTATGTTCTTGTGTTAACCTCACCCTCTTAGTTCCACCAAAAATTACACCCTTCGACTTTGGCGATGAGCCGGCCAACTTTGGTGACTCTGTAACGGTGCAGTGCACCATATCAAAGGGTGATCTTCCCGTCGATATAACTTGGCTTTTTAATGAATACGCCATCAATGAATATCTCGGCGTTACAACATCGAAAATAGGCAAAAAGGTGAGCGTTCTAACCATTGACTCGGTAAATGGCAACAATGCCGGCAACTATACATGCAAGGCAAGAAATCAGGCGCAGACCACGGAGTACACAGCGGCGCTTATTGTGAATGGTTAAAAGATTTTGCTGCATTTCATATAAAATTTTTCTTAGACTTAAGATAAGCTTTAAGCTTTAGCATTAGTTTTTGTTTTCGTTGATTTGAAACCTGTTCCTAAAGCTGCACCTTTTTTCTCCTGCTTTGTAATACTCCTTAAGTACCACCACAAATATCGCCCTTCTCCAGTGGTAATCAACCAGTGCACTTGGGTCAATATATAACCTATCAGTGCACCATTACCGAAGGCGATCTGCCGCTGAATATACTCTGGACATTCAACAATCAGCCCATAGTCAACGACGACGATCAGGAAGTTTTGATATCTAAGCTAGGACGTCGCAGCAGTGTGCTGACCATTGAGAGTGTAACGGATAGAAATGCCGGCAGCTATACGTGTCAGGGCACCAATGCAGCGGGCAAGGCCAGCTATACGACACAATTGAAAATAATAGGTCTTGAGATTTAGACAAAAAAAATCTTAGCGCATATTTTTATTTTTAAATATAAACTTAAATTTAAAATTTTTTTTAATTATTTGTTTAAAATTTACTTTTAATTTCAACACACTTTCCAACACACTTTACCTTGCCGTAGTTCTACCACGCATCGTACCATTCGCGTTTGAAGAGGGACCCGCACAGATGGGTCAATATCTGACTCTACACTGTACAGTGCCAACGGGTGATTTGCCGCTACTTATAGATTGGACGCTGAATGAGCGCTTAGTTGATGCCGATGTGAACGGCATTAGCACGCTAATGGTCGGTCGCCGCAGCAGCGTTCTAACCATAGATGCTGTCGAGCATCAACATGTGGGAAATTTTACTTGTCATGCCAAGAATCGCGCCGGGGTTCAAAGCTATACGACGCCCTTAAATATCTATGGTTAGCGTTAGGTTGAATTTTTAATGCTAAAATGGTTCGATGGAGTGTATAATAAGTCTTCTGCCCACAAGTTGGTCTTCTCAATTCTGTTTCCTCTAAAATTAACTTTGATATTTCCAAATTTTCTACTATTTTTTCCTATTTTAACTACTCTATCTTAGTATTGAGCTGTATTTGCTGTGAGCACCTTTGATTTGAACTTAAATCCAAAGCTAAGAATAATGCATGTTGCTTAAAGCTTGCGTAACGCAGTTTAGACTTAAGTGAAATACTAATATTTAAAAGCACTAAAGCTGCATGCTGCAGAAAACGCACATTTTGTTTTATATGTTGGCTGTATTGTTATGCTAATTCTTAAGTTAAGGGTAATGAGAAATATTTCATTCTGTAAACTAAGATCGGGGGAAATTCTTCACAAATAATGAAACCAGCTTGAAATAAGCTTATAGCAAATTCACCTGCGAGAGTATCTCGCCTAGAATAAGCTGAGAGTAGAGTAACTCTTACCAAACAAGCTCAAAATAAGCTTATCAGCGTGAACATCTCGCTTGAAATAAGCTTCTGAAAATGTAGTTTTTACATGCTTGCAAGCATCTAGTTGCAGAATAAATTAAAGGGAAGAACATTTGGGGAAAAGAACACTTGGAAAATTTTTTGTATATGACAGTAAAGCAAGCATTTTTTATTTAAAAGAAAATAATTATTATACAATAGCGGTTACAGAAACCGGACATATTAAGTAAACAAAAATTTAAATTTTAAAGATGAGCTTGTGGGCGGGACGAAATTTCTCTTTTCGAAACTCCCCGTATCAAAGTTTACCTGCAGAAAGTTCTCCACAAGAAAATTCACGCTTTTCAATTTTCATCTTCTGAAAATTTCATGTAAAAATTCCCCCTTTTCCAAATTCCCCTTTTTTAAAATTCGCCTTTTAAAAAAGACAAATTTACTTTAAATAAATTTTCTTTGGAAATTATGATTTTTGTGAATTCTGAATGGAAAAATTGAAGAGTAAAATTTTAAAAAAGTTAATTTTGAAAAGGGAAGTTTCGAAAAGTGGAATATCAAAAAGTGGAATTATGTAAAAAGAAATTGTATGAAATGGATTTTGAAGTGGGCGTGAAAGTTTTTTAGGATACATAAAATTTCAAAGTTCACCTTCTGAATATTTTATAAAAAAAATTTCCCACTTTCCAAATTCCTCTTTTTTAAATTCGCTTGTTAAAAAAGACAAATTTAATTTAACGAAATTTTCTTTTGAAATATTCCCTTTCGGCAAATTTCCAGCAATGTTTTTCGTATAATTTTGGGAAGGGGAATTTTTGAAAAGGATGATTTTATTGAAGGGAAAGGATAAATTATTATTGTTAGAGGATTTTTGTAGTGATGTCAGTAATTGTAATTGTTACTTACAATTACATTAAATTACTAAAACACAATAATTTTGAAAAGTGAAATTCGAAAAGTGGAATTTTTAAAAGTGGAATTTCAAAAAGTGGATTTATGTAAAAAGAATTTCGTTTAAGATGGATTCTGAAAAGTATGGTGACCAGTGAAATATAACAAATTTAAAATTTCAGCTTCTGAAAATTTCATTTTAAAAAATTTCTCATTTTCCAAATTCCCCTTTTTTAAATGGAATATCAAAAAATGGAAGTATGTAAAAAGAAACTGTATGAAATGGATTTTGAAGTGGGTGACCAGAGAAATTTTTTGAAGGAAATGTAAAATGTCAAAGTTCACCTTCTGAAAATTTCATTAAAAAAAATTCCCCAATTTCCAAATTCCTCTTTTTTAAAATTCGCCTATTATAAAAGATAAATTAAATTTAACAAAATTTTCCTGTGGAATTTTTCCATTCGACAAATTTCCAGCAATTTTTTTTCATATAATTTTGGGAAGGGGAATTTTGAAAAGGATTTCTTTTATGTAGGGAAACTTTGAAATTGATACTTTTTGTGAAGGGAAAATTTAAAGAGTAAAATTTAAAAAAACTTAATTTTGAAAAGTCTAGTTTCGAAAAGTGGAATTTCAAAAAGTGGAATTATGTTAAAAGATTTTGGTAAAAGATAAGATTTATAAATTTCAAAGTTCACCTTCTGAAAATTTAATTAAATAAAACTCCCCCTTTTCCAAATTACCTTTTTTAAAATTCCCGCTTTTCCAAATTCCCTTTTTTTAAAATTCACCTTTTAAAAAAGACAATTTTAATTTAAAGACATTTTCCCTGGGAGGTATTACTTTTTGACAAAATTCCAGCAATGTTTTTTTCGTATAATTATCTAAACAGGAATTTTGAAAAGGATGATTTATATGAAGGGAAATTTTGAAATTGATAATTTTTGTGAAGGGAAAATTTGAAGAGTAAAATTTTAAAAAAGGAAAAGGATGTTTCGAAAAGTGGAATTTCGAAAAGTGGAAATTTCATAATGTGGAATTATGTAAAAAGAATTTGGTATAAGATGGATTTTGAAAAGGACGACCAGGTAAATTTTTTTAGAACATACAAAATTTCAAAGTTCACCTTCTGAACAATTCACCTTTTAAAAAAGGCAAATTTAATTTAAAGAAATTTTCCTTTGAATTATGCCCTTCTGACAAAATTCCAGCATGTTTTTTCGTATAATTATCTAAAGAGGAATTTTGAAAATGATGATTTTTGTGAAGGGAAATTTTGAGAAGGATAATTTTTGTGAGCGGAATTTTGTAGGGTGAAATTACTTTAAAATTACTTAAAAAACTAATTTTGAAAAGTGGAATTTCAAAAAGTGGATTTATGTAAAAAGAATTCGGTATAATATGTATTTTGAAATGGGCGACCAGTGAAATATATAAAATATATTTTAAATTTCACCTTCTGAAAATTTCATTAAACAAAATTTCCCTTTTCCCAATTCCCTTTTTTTAAAATTCGCCTTTCAGTTTCAATTTAACGATATAATCTTTTAGAAAAAAGTTTTGTTCGTATAATTTTTTGAAGGGGAATTTTGAAAAGGCTGTTTTATATGAAGTGAAATTTTGAAAAGGATAATTTTTGTGAGCGGAAATTTTTAGAGTAAAATTACAAAAAAGTTCATTTGGAAAAGAGTAGTTTTGGAAAGTGTTATTTCAAAAAGTGAAATTTCAAAAAGTGGAATTATGTAGAAAGTATTTGATGTAAGATGGATGTTGAAATAGGTGTCCAGTGAAATTGTTTTAGAAAAATTAAATTTTTTTTTTAAAATATTAATATTATCTCAAAAATATGCTCGGGAATTTTAAAGTTTATTGTGTTGATAAACTTCGGGTGTTGTGATATGGTCGGGTAATGTGATATACCTACATATTTTGTTGAATACACAATTTTCGCCAAGAATAAACACGTAAACATAACGGCAACATAAAAAGACACGTGCTGCAGCTTGATGCGCGCACTCATACGCTGTGCTCGTCTTAATTGTTGTGGAATTATTTTTTCGGTGTAGTCGATCTTTTTTGTTTTGAGTGCGCTTTGCGAGTGAATTACAATAAAAAGAGCAGAATTGTAAGCTTAAATAAATAAATTTGTTGGAGTTTGAATTTAGTCAGCCACAAATGAGGTGAGATTTTGATATTCTACAGCGTGTTTTTTACAAAAATAACCTTTTTATTTTGAAACCCGAATTCGGCTATTGTGATATAGTCAAAGTTGGGTAATGTGATATAACATCTAATCATTCCATTCATTTTATACTATGTGTTATTTTTGTGTTGAGTTTTTACATTGTATTCAGTTGATTTGGTTTGTATTTTTGTTTTCTTTTATGTAAATTCTAGTGAAATATTAAAATTGTATCAACAACAACATAAGTAACACTAAAACAACATTTTTTTTCTTTCCAATAACATGGTTTTATTTTAATTTTGGCTGAAAAAACAATAGATACAGCTGTTGAACATTAGTCGGGTAATGTGATATTGGTGTAGACGGTATATCACATTATCCGAACGTGGTAAATCACTTTACCTGTCAATTTTATTAAGGGACATTTTTTTCATTGTGTTGAAAAAGCTCCAAATTGAGTTACGCTATAGAGCTCCAAAGTTATAAAACACTGCAAAATGCAAAAATATCCTGTGTAATGCGCTAAGGTATGAACGTTGCTAGTAATTATAAATTTAAAAATACCTATATCACATTACCCGAAGTTACTCCACAAACTTATGTTTTGAGTTAAAAAGCTTTTTTACAAAATATTACGGAGTGCCATGGTCTCACAAGCAATAACTCCGGCCTTTGTAAGAAATATGGTAAAATTCTATGCAATTTAATAAAAATTAGTATTGATTTTACTCTTGAGTTATTCTCATTAAAAAAAAAAAAATGTATCAAATTAAAACACTTGAAATTGTATTTTAGGATAATTTGTAAAAAACAATTGAAAAGTTTGATCTGTCAATTTAACGAAGCTGTTCGATCAGCTGTTCAAATCAGTTCGAGTTGTGATCGAAGAAATTTTTTAAGTAAAGCTTAACCCTTCATTTCATTGTGATGGAAATTTTCATCAAATCATCAAAGCGAAAAAAATTTACACAAAACCAGTAAGTGTAATGATTTTTTGCATATGGCAACTTTCTCTTTCTTTTTTTTTTAAATCATACAATAAAGGGTTAAGCTAGTTTCAAGCTCGAAAGAGCGAAATTATGCTTGTTCTTCTTCACTATCGAGCTCGAAAAAAAAAAAAAAAAAAAAAAACAAATTGGCCATTTCAGCCCTTGAAAGGACTTTGACCGAGCTTCTTATGATCAATTGTGTTGTGTGTGTTATTAAATGCTTGTACACAATTGACCGAGAACTGGACCTACATGTTTTATGCCGACTCCGAACGGCTAAAGTTGATGTTCTCAAGAAGCTTTACATGGCATTATTTACTCTCTGAGGTTTGCCATTGTCTGCAGAGAGGTGGTGACCGATCACAAAAATTTATTTATTGAAAAAAACTTTTCGCCGCGGCTGGGGATCGAACCCGGGCTCCAAGCATGCTAAGCCACACACTTAACCTGCATGCCACGGTCACCACTCGAGCTCGAAAGATGAGTAAAAAAACGGTTTCAAGTAATTTGAATAGCGTACGGAAACAGATCTAATGCTTCCTATGCATTGTATCATGTGCCAAAACAAAATCCGTCTGCGAGAAACGTGACAATTCTGTCGTAATTTGAACCACAGCAGAGTATTTTATAGCAATAGAACCGACCCTAATGCATGGTTCTCACTTTCTCATATTCGATTTAATATAAAATCTAAAAGCCTTAAATATCAATTAATAGCAACATTATGCAAATTTTTAACTTAAAATATGTCAATAGGTCTTTGCTTTTTGTTTTGGCCATTGTTTAAAGGAAAAATATTGCCCACGTGGTGTATTTTTCTTTAGACTGATCACAAATAACCATTGAAAATGACATGGTGAAATCCAGGCTGAAAATACGCCAAGGTGGTGAAAGAGTAATACGTGCTATAACCAAGCATTTTTAGGAGGTTTTTTCCTGAGCCGAGTGTACTTCCATGTGCAAAATTCTTAGGACGATTATTAGTCAACACTTTTTAGAAATCCATCTATATAGAATATACTAGATAGAGTATCAATAGAATATACTAGATGACGAACCAATTAAAATTTGTGAGCCGGTGTGCTGACCTTGTAGAAGACCTTTTTCCACATTATGAAATTTGGGGCTCAGCAAATTTCAGTTCACTTATTCGACTATTCTTTGGTATCCATTCGATTGAGAAACCCGGAAACACAACAATCTTATGCATCATCCGCCCAACGTCCCATATCATACCATGGATTTAATGGGCGATTTCTGGCTATGAAACCTTAGAGGGACAACTTGAGTTTTTGGGGTCCTTTGAGCTCATACTATCAATATTTAGGATACCCCATATTTTAAAAAAGTAATAATTAAGTATGCATGATTTTTTAACAAAAAAAACTTATGCTTAATCAAGGCGTGAAATTCACTTAAGTCCCATTTTACGACAATTTTCAGGGTTGCTAGCATACACTGGGTCTCACAGGTATTTCACAAATCTAGCAGGGATCATCTGTTTTATTTTTCAGGAACTTTTCAGCTAGCCCTCAAAGCTATGACTTTGGAAAATTATTTGGAATATTTTTTTTAGTTCTACTGAGATACAATTCTCATCATGTTTACTAAAGTAACTCGTTAACATATTTTTTCATAAAGAAAAAAACAATTTTTTTTAAAAAAATGTATGTTTTAAAATCTTAAAAAAAAAGTTAATTAAAAATCTGATTGATGAAGAACATACTAAGTACGGTGCTTGGAACTATAAAAAAGAAAAACAAATTCAAAGGAGAAACTTAAAATATATATAACGTCTATGGTTCATATAAACCTTGTTCATATATAATTTTTTTTTTTTTATTTGTGAATGTCAATAAAATAATAATTTTGATGCCACTCACTTCATTTTGTCAATCATCTCTATTATGCATATTTTTCTGTCATAATTTAGTTCTGCCAAAAATTGCGCCCTTCTCACCGGGCTCCGATGCCTTCTTTCCCGGCGATTATTTTACACTGCAATGTTCCATAATACACGGTGATCATCCACTGCTCATCTACTGGCACTACAATGAGCAGCCACTCAATGTAAGCTACGCTGAAATGCTTGGCATTACGATTGCAAAAATGGGTTCACGCAGTTCAGTGCTGACCATTGAGTCAGTGCAGGGTACACATGCTGGAAACTATACGTGTTTTGGCAAAAATGCCGCTGGGCTTACAAACTATACAGCGCAATTAATAGTGAATGGTACAAAGACGACACAAATCTAATAACCACCCAACTCTACATACTATATGTTGTATATTATTTCTATTACTTTTTATATAATTTTTAATTTTGCATTTTTTTATATAACACACAAAATATTTCTCTTTCTTTCATATTAACTGCAACTTCTCCAAATCCCTTCACGCACACACAAATTTATTTAATTTCCAAACAAACCAACCAACCGACCAACCACCCGCTGCAGTCCCACCCAAACTAGCTCCACTGGCCACCGGTCATGATGCGCCACTTTATGTCGGCGACTATTTTCAACTAAATTGCGCTGTGTTGCATGGCGATGCACCCTACAACATTACCTGGTACTACAACGATGAGCCGTTCTTTAGGCTCGACGGCATCACTATCCTCATGCACAGCAAACGCAGCAGTTCGCTGAATATAGAAAGTGTGCGCGGTAAACATGCTGGGAAATATACTTGCATGAGTGCAAATCGTGCGGGTCAAACAACGGTTTCAACCACTTTGAGTGTTAAGGGTACAAAAACAAAATTTTTGTTTTAGTTTATTTATTTTCAATGGTGCTTTGAAGTGACTAAATAACAAAATAAAAATAAAATTTTCTTTTGGTTGTTGGCTGTGTATATAAAAAATTTAGTTAACATTGCATACTTGTAGGAGCGCGCTTAAAGCAATTTAATTAGAGCTGTGTAAAAATGACGCTGCTTATGGTTAAGTGGGAGTCTGCCAGAGCAATCATCTCAACTCGCTCTCACTAATTTTCACTGTATTTATAACTCTGCATTTCATTTCACTTTACTTTGCCTCACTTCACTCTCATACCATCACCTCAACTGCTGTGTCTAGAGCTGCCACAAATCGAACAGTTCCACTTTAATGCTAATGGTGTCAATGGCGGCCAGTCAGTGCGCGTCATGTGCATGATCACCACCGGTGATCTGCCCATCGATGTCTATTGGTTAAAGGATTCACAACCTTTGTTGCGTTCTATCTATCATAAAATCGATGAATATACTTTGATGTTATCCTTGCGTCAGGCTACGATCAGTGACTCTGGCAATTATACTTGTG
This sequence comes from Tetanocera ferruginea, assembly GCA_958299015.1. Taxonomy (NCBI): domain Eukaryota; kingdom Metazoa; phylum Arthropoda; class Insecta; order Diptera; family Sciomyzidae; genus Tetanocera; species Tetanocera ferruginea. The sequence continues at coordinate 158,191,618 of OY282640.1, read as the reverse complement.
TGGCGCGTAATGCGGCGGGCGAGGCCAGAAAGTGGTCGGTGCTCAAGGTTAAGGGTAGGATGTGGCTTTTAAATACATGCTTTAAACATACATTGTTAATTTTTGTTCGTTTTTCATTATGTTTTATTAATTTCTTTTTTAATCTCTCCATTAAGTTTGAAGCTCCTTTGTTTTCAAAATGTTGAAAATATCAATTGATTTGGGCGTCCTGTACTTACCACTGACTTTCGTGACAAGTCAACAGTTTGTGTTGAAATGACTTAACTGCTATTTTTTGTCTGAAATAATTTAAAAAACATTCCAATTAAAAAATTTTAGTAGCTTTGAGTCAAAAGTTTTTTCTCGAGACTAAAACTGCCCAATCAGGAAAATGTGCTAAAGAAAAAAGAAATAATAAAAAAAAAATAAATTATTGAAAATACAAATAAAAATAAGCACAAAAAAAAAAAAAAAAATTATCAAAATCCAAAATCAAAATCAAAATCAAAATCAAAATCAAAATCAAAATCAAAATCAAAATCAAAATCAAAATCAAAATCAAAATCAAAATCAAAATCAAAATCAAAATCAAAATCAAAATCAAAATCAAAATCAAAATCAAAATCAAAATCAAAATCAAAATCAAAATCAAAATCAAAATCAAAATCAAAATCAAAATCAAAATCAAAATCAAAATCAAAATCAAAATCAAAATCAAAATCAAAATCAAAATCAAAATCAAAATCAAAATCAAAATCAAAATCAAAATCAAAATCAAAATCAAAATCAAAATCAAAATCAAAATCAAAATCAAAATCAAAATCAAAATCAAAATCAAAATCAAAATCAAAATCAAAATCAAAATCAAAATCAAAATCAAAATCAAAATCAAAATCAAAATCAAAATCAAAATCAAAATCAAAATCAAAATCAAAATCAAAATCAAAATCAAAATCAAAATCAAAATCAAAATCAAAATCAAAATCAAAATCAAAATCAAAATCAAAATCAAAATCAAAATCAAAATCAAAATCAATATCAAAATCAAAATCAAAATCAAAATCAAAATCAAAATCAAAATCAAAATCAAAATCAAAATCAAAATCAAAATCAATTTTATTTTTACCGAATGTCATATGACAAATGACAGATGATAGATGACTGATGACTGATGACTGATGACTGATGACTGATGACTGATGACTGATGACTGATGACTGATGACTGATGACTGATGACTGATGACTGATGACTGATGACTGATGACTGATGACTGATGACTGATGACTGATGACTGATGACTGATGACTGATGACTGGTGACTGCTGACATATGACACATGATTAAGTTAAATGCAGTATAGTATGTGTTGGTTGGGTAAAGTTTAGATGAATAACTTCAAAAAAACAGTACTAACGCACTTAAGTGCGTTTTTTTCGCATTCTCTTGAAATGTTGTCATTATTTTTCAACATAAAAGAATATTTATTTATATTTTTTTTTTTCAAATCGTTTTACAAAGAGTTCCCCACTTTGGCGGCGCTCTCTTTATCCACTCCCATCAGTCATGTCGGTGACTACGTGCAGTTGACTTGCATAAGTAGCAAAGGAGATGCACCCATACGATTTCAGTGGCATTTGAACGGCGTCATTGTTGCGCCTGAGCTAGCAACTGTGGCCAGTGTGGGCGAACATACCAGTTTCCTGCTCATACAACATGTCACGTCAGCGCATGCGGGCGAGTATATGTGCGAGGCGGAAAATATGTCGGGCAAAGCAAATCGTACAGCGGTGCTTACGGTGCAGGGTAGGGCTTTGTTTGCCTTTTTTTGTGCACATTTTCAACTTTTTAAACATTTCCTTGAATCTTTTTCTGAATTTATTTTCTACAATTTTCTTGAATCTTTTGCAAAGTCAAGAGGTTTTTTTCTTAACTTATGCTCTAAGGCAATTTATAGAATTGATTGCTACAGAGGATTTCTGCATTACAAAACAACGTTAACAGTTTTTTTTTAACTTAAGCAAGCATTCATTATCACTTTTAATAATGTATTGAAAAAAAAAACAATTATTTGCATTTATATAGATAACTATTCAACCAGCAATATGCACTTTGAACTGTTAAGTTTCTGCAAAACTTGAGAAAATTAAAAAAAAAAATAATATATATATTTTGTAAATGGCGTAACAGCTCAAATTCCAAACATTATCACCCACAATAAAATTAGCACTACACACACACACACATTTATATAAACGCAATAGAATGCGCACACACTCCTAACAAATACACAAGCAAAACCATGCAGCAAAATGCGTCAAATGCACATTTAAACAAACAACCTCACACGAAAATAACAGCATTTAAATACTGCCAAAAGCTTTTAACCGATTTTATTTTTGTTTACAAAAAATTCTTTATTTGTTGCATTTATGTATGACAGCTAGTTTTAATTTTTATTTCAAAATATTTTTTTTTTTTGTATATTTTTTTTTGTAAATTGCATTTAAATAAGTTCACAACGTGTTATGAAAAGCATTTGCAAGACAATTCAAATAAATGTGCGCAGCAAAAAAAAATACAACAAAATCAACAGCATAAATATTTCCCACTGTCACTGTTTTACTCGTCAGAGCGCGCATTATTGCTAACATTTTAAGCAAGCAATGGTACTACAGCGCTTAAAAAAAAACAACATAAAACAGCTAACAAACAACTCAACTTACAACTTGTTCCTTTCTCATCCCTCCTCATCCTGCTTTCCTCTCATTTTATTAACATTTTCTTTACTTTTGTATACTTAATTTTTATATAAACGAAGCATACTTTGTGGCTTGTTGTCAGTCAAAACATTTATTTGAACATATAACTGATTTATACTTTTAAACTGGCAACACTTCACTTCAGTTCGTTTATGCATGCTCTAGTATTTTAATTGTATTTTTCTGTATATTTTTCATACACTTATGTTTCATTAATCAACAACTTTCTGTTGTCCTTTTTAATTAAGTTCTTTAACTGCTTCTTTTGTTGTAGTTTGCAAACTTTTTTATTTTAACTAGTTTATAAGTGCTGATTTACAGAAATATTGATGTTGTTGTTATGAATGAACAAAATAGCGAAACAAAATCGCTTCAAATAATTTGTAAGATATTCGAAACAAGCTCAAAACAAAAGACTTAAGACACAAACTTACTGCAAATACTTAGTTTAACCAAGTTTGATATTAATACGTGCTATAAACGAAAGACTTAAGACACAAACTTGCTGGCATAGTCGAGGTTCGTGCTGAGCGACACTTTTTTGATACAGTTGAGAGTGAATTTTTGCGGGTCTTATAGCAGTTTTTAGTTGGGAGTTATAGGTTATATTACTTAATAAATTTCAGCTAATATATGTTAATGTGCAAAATAGTTGTCAAAAGGTCAAATAAATGACTAAACATTCTAATAACTAATGAATAAATTAACTACTAAGCTAAGTATGAAGTGCTGTTACAAAATGTTTAAATCAAGCATAAAGTTAAGAACTGAGTACATAAATGACTGAACCCTTGACTGAAGGTTGATAAGTACCTGACAAAGCATTATTTAATCCTGTAAAATGACTGTACACGGCAAAACTTCAATTAAACTACAATTAGTTACAAATAATTAAAAAGCTGTTTTACGAATGTTCTGATGAACTAATCTAAAATTTGTTCAACTCTTATTAAAATTATATGGTTGTTCAATTACAAACTTTTCATAATAAAGACTTTCCATGTCTAGTTTTTCCCCATCTTGAAATTTTGTCTGAAAAACTTAACCCATATTAATTACAATTTTCCCTGATTAAATAATGAGTGAATAATAATTATTAACAGTTTTAATAACGATAACAAAAATGGTTTGAGGCATCTTCTACGGTATTGTTTTTCCTTAAATTTATAACAATTACATAAGCAATTTCTTTCCTCACTCAAAATATAACGAACATAAAATATATGTTACAAAAAAGTTTAAAGCTCTATAGTGTGCCAGTCTAAAAAAGACACTAAAAATATGTTAACCTCTTGATTTATTATTTCAACACAATTTTTGAAACAAAATAAGTAAAAATGTATTTCCAGGAAGTTTTTTCCAATATTTAGTAAAATTAATATTAAGATTATAAAACTCAAAAAAGATACCTTCCTTAAAACATCAAAGCAAAAAGTAAAACGCAAAAAGTGTAAGAAGTAAGAAGTAAGAAGTAAGAAGTAAGAAGTAAGAAGTAAGAAGTAAGAAGTAAGAAGTAAGAAGTAAGAAGTAAGAAGTAAGAAGTAAGAAGTAAGAAGTAAGAAGTAAGAAGTAAGAAGTAAGAAGTAAGAAGTAAGAAGTAAGAAGTAAGAAGTAAGAAGTAAGAAGTAAGAAGTAAGAAGTAAGAAGTAAGAAGTAAGAAGTAAGAAGTAAGAAGTAAGAAGTAAGAAGTAAGAAGTAAGAAGTAAGAAGTAAGAAGTAAGAAGTAAGAAGTAAGAAGTAAGAAGTAAGAAGTAAGAAGTAAGAAGTAAGAAGTAAGAAGTAAGAAGTAAGAAGTAAGAAGTAAGAAGTAAGAAGTAAGAAGTAAGAAGTAAGAAGTAAGAAGTAAGAAGTAAGAAGTAAGAAGTAAGAAGTAAGAAGTAAGAAGTAAGAAGTAAGAAGTAAGAAGTAAGAAGTAAGAAGTAAGAAGTAAGAAGTAAGAAGTAAGAAGTAAGAAGTAAGAAGTAAGAAGTAAGAAGTAAGAAGTAAGAAGTAAGAAGTAAGAAGTAAGAAGTAAGAAGTAAGAAGTAAGAAGTAAGAAGTAAGAAGTAAGAAGTAAGAAGTAAGAAGTAAGAAGTAAGAAGTAAGAAGTAAGAAGTAAGAAGTAAGAAGTAAGAAGTAAGAAGTAAGAAGTAAGAAGTAAGAAGTAAGAAGTAAGAAGTAAGAAGTAAGAAGTAAGAAGTAAGAAGTAAGAAGTAAGAAGTAAGAAGTAAGAAGTAAGAAGTAAGAAGTAAGAAGTAAGAAGTAAGAAGTAAGAAGTAAGAAGTAAGAAGTAAGAAGTAAGAAGTAAGAAGTAAGAAGTAAGAAGTAAGAAGTAAGAAGTAAGAAGTAAGAAGTAAGAAGTAAGAAGTAAGAAGTAAGAAGTAAGAAGTAAGAAGTAAGAAGTAAGAAGTAAGAAGTAAGAAGTAAGAAGTAAGAAGTAAGAAGTAAGAAGTAAGAAGTAAGAAGTAAGAAGTAAGAAGTAAGAAGTAAGAAGTAAGAAGTAAGAAGTAAGAAGTAAGAAGTAAGAAGTAAGAAGTAAGAAGTAAGAAGTAAGAAGTAAGAAGTAAGAAGTAAGAAGTAAGAAGTAAGAAGTAAGAAGTAAGAAGTAAGAAGTAAGAAGTAAGAAGTAAGAAGTAAGAAGTAAGAAGTAAGAAGTAAGAAGTAAGAAGTAAGAAGTAAGAAGTAAGAAGTAAGAAGTAAGAAGTAAGAAGTAAGAAGTAAGAAGTAAGAAGTAAGAAGTAAGAAGTAAGAAGGAAGAAGTAAGAAGTAAGAAGTAAGAAGTAAGAAGTAAGAAGTAAGAAGTAAGAAGTAAGAAGTAAGAAGTAAGAAGTAAGAAGTAAGAAGTAAGAAGTAAGAAGTAAGAAGTAAGAAGTAAGAAGTAAGAAGTAAGAAGTAAGAAGTAAGAAGTAAGAAGTAAGAAGTAAGAAGTAAGAAGTAAGAAGTAAGAAGTAAGAAGTAAGAAGTAAGAAGTAATAAGTAAGAAGTAAGAAGTAAAAAGTAAGAAGTAAGAAGTAAGAAGTAAGAAGTAAGAAGTAAGAAGTAAGAAGTAAGAAGTAAGAAGTAAGAAGTAAGAAGTAAGAAGTAAGAAGTAAGAAGTAAGAAGTAAGAAGTAAGAAGTAAGAAGTAAGAAGTAAGAAGTAAGAAGTAAGAAGTAAGAAGTAAGAAGTAAGAATTAAGAAGTAAGAAGAAAAAAGTAAGAGTAGGAAAGGAAAGGCTCAAAATTCCCAAAATTTAAATCACCAACTTTTTGTAAGATCCCCAAAATCAAAATCCTTAATCACAAAATTCCCAATCTTCATGAAAAGTATGGATTATATTAGTCTAGTAATTATAATTTTTTTTGGTCTTTAAATTGTTATTTTTATGTTCTTTAATATTATTTTAAACAAAACAAAATTTTACTTAAATTAGTTTTAATTTATTATTAAATATATTTGATTTTTAAGCACTTAACCGCGAAATCGCCGTGATTTTTAACCTTACCCAAGCTTGTTAAAATAAATTTAAGGATTTTGTGTTTGGGGATTTTGATTTGGGGATTTTGTGTTTGGGAATATCGAGCCCAGCCCGAGTAGGAAGGGAAGAGTAAGAGTTTTAGTATGAGATGTTAAAACAAATTTTTTCGTTTTTAATTTCTGTTCTTAATTTGTAAGCTGGAGTTGAAATAACTGTTATTTTAAATTAATTTTATGTTGAAATATTTTATCTTATGAAGAGAACAAAAATTAAATTTACAAAAAGCTTGTCCATTTTTATTCTAGTTTGTTGGTGAAAAAGTATTCGGTTTTTTTTAGTAAAAATAAATGTTTAAACAAAAAATATTTTATTAATCCAGATATTGTCCGTTCTTTTCAACTACCTTCTGCCATTTTTGGGCTTAAACCATGATGCCTTTATTGTAGAACTCCGGGCTTTTATCGTTAAAAAACTGACACAAGTGGTTTTCGCAGTTATCTTTTGAGGTTTATTTTTTCCTAGCAAGAGACTGTTTGAGAAATTAGAACAAATGATAATCTTACGCTGCAGTGTCAGGACTAAACGGTGGATACATCAAAACTTCCTAGCCAAACTCTCTTAGTATTTGACGGGTCAATAAATATGGATGTGACCTTTTGTTGTCATGATGAAATGCAACACCTTTCCTATTGATCAATTCCGGACTCTTTTTTTCAATTTCTTGCTAGAAGCTTATAATGAATGATACCCTTTTAGTCCCATCAAGCGCACAGCATCACCTTCTTTGTCGTCAATCCCGACTTCGACGCCGTTCTTGGAGCTTCAGCTTTTTTAGAACAAAACCTTTTTTGAACAATATTATCGTATGTAAACCACTTTTCATCACCTGTTCCATACGTTTCAAAAATGGCTCGATATCGTTTCTTTTCAGTAGAGAATTGCATATAGAAATTCGATCCATTACATTTCTTGCACTAAATTTGCGAGGCACCCAAATATCAAAGTTTTTTTTAAACCAACTTTATTCAAATATTTAAGAAAAAGTTCGAAATGAAAATTATTACCACTTTTCACCAAAAAAAAAAAAAAAATTAAAATAAAAAATGCAAAAACTAATTTTGAATTGACAACATTTTCTCCTTCATTTGATATTAAATTGTGTCATTTAATAATTTAGCTGAATTAATTCATATTTTTAGTTTTTATATATATAAGGAAATTTCATGGACAAATTATTTTCATATTCGTGAACAGTTATTCATTAAATATAACTATATATCGCTGTTGTTCAGCCTTATTTGCAAAAAAATCACTTAACTCCAACTTCACACAAAACAAAAAAAAAAAAAACAATGCAAATTTGTGTCAAGCGAAATCGAACAAAGATATGCAATTTTTTTATGTGTCATTATAATAAAATATTAAAAATAAAAAAAAAAACTTATAAATGAAATAAGTTGTTCAAGAAAAGTCACTCTATCAACTTGTTTTATTAAATTACGACAAACTCTCTCACACACGCCATACTTCAATACAAAACAAAAGACTTAAGAAACGAACTCGACTTAGTCTATACAAATAAGGCTGCTTAGCTTAGTTTGTATTTTAAAATATATAAGGTATAGGCTCAAAAATATTTTTAAAGTTGATTAAAAAAAAAAAATAAAAAATAAGAAAATATAAAACAACAACAACATCAATATTCATGTAAGTACAATAGCTTTAAATGGCTTCAGTCAAATATTAAACTATAGAATTTCAGTTCAATTTTTAACACTAAATCTAAGCTTTTTTGCAAAAATTTATTTTCTCTTGAAGAAATCTTATAAAAAGCCATTTAAAGTTCAAGCTTGTTCGTTGTTTGTCCGTAAATCTTCTGTCTTATGACGCAATGTTTAACAAAATTGCAGTCAGCGCTACCGCATGCTTAAGTTGTTAAAATTTACTTTAGTAAAAAGAGTAAAACAAAACTAATATATTTTTCTTTATCATCACATCCTCCTTTTCAACCTAAAAATTTCACATACAACAACAACAGTACCACCAAGATGGATTTTGGAACCCACTGATAAGGCTTTCGCACAAGGCTCTGATGCTAAAGTTGAATGCAAGGCCGATGGTTTCCCTAAGCCCCAAGTGACCTGGAAGAAAGCTGTTGGTATGTTTTAAATACACCAATTTTCGCCATAAAATAAAATTTTTACCATACTTGTGACTTCTTCTAGGCGACAGTCCCGGCGAGTACAAGGATCTGAAAAAGAACGACAACATTCGCGTTGAAGAAGGCACACTCCACATTGACAATATTCAGAAGAACAACGAAGGCTATTATTTGTGCGAGGCCATCAATGGCATTGGTTCGGGACTATCAGCAGTTATAATGATCAGCGTACAGGCTCCACCAGAATTCACTGAGAAATTGCGCAACCAGACCGCACGTCGTGGAGAGCCAGCTGTTTTGCAGTGCGAGGCCAAGGGTGAGAAACCAATTGGCATTTTATGGAACATGAACAACATGCGTCTGGATCCCAAAACCGACAACCGTTATACCATTCGTGAAGAAATTCTCTCCACCGGCGTCATGTCTAGTCTTTCGATCAAACGCACCGAACGTTCTGACTCTGCACTCTTTACTTGCGTCGCCACCAATGCCTTCGGCTCCGATGATGCCAGCATCAACATGATTATTCAAGAGGTACCCGAAATGCCCTATGCCTTGAAAGTTTTAGACAAATCTGGACGCTCCGTGCAATTGAGCTGGGCGCAACCCTACGACGGTAACTCTCCACTCAACCGCTATATCATTGAATTCAAACGTTCTCGCGCCTCTTGGGATGAAATCGATCGTGTCATGGTACCCGGCCACACCACTGAAGCTCAGGTTCAAAAACTCAGCCCAGCCACAACCTATAATATACGCATTGTTGCTGAAAATATTATTGGCACATCCCAGTCATCGGAAGCTGTTACCATTATAACCGCCGAAGAAGCACCATCTGGCAAACCACAGAGCATTAAAGTTGAACCCGTCAATCAGACTACACTGCGCGTCACCTGGAAGCCACCAGCACGCTCTGAATGGAATGGCGAAATTTTGGGCTATTATGTCGGCTATAAACTCTCCAACACCAATGCATCGTATATCTTTGAGACAGTTAACTTCCTGACTGAAGAGGGCAAAGAACATAGCTTGGAATTGAATAATTTGCGCGTCTATACACAGTACTCGGTGGTAATTCAGGCCTATAACAAGATTGGCGTTGGTCCAGTCAGCGATGAAGAGAAACAATTCACTGCCGAAGGTACACCCAGCCAGCCACCAAGCGACACTGCCTGCACTACTCTAACCTCACAAACAATTCGCGTCAGCTGGGTAAGTCCACCACTCGAGTCGGCCAATGGTGTGATCAAGACATACAAAGTGGTCTATGCCTCCAGCGATGAGTGGTATGGTAAGTAGCTCACTCCAGACATGTTTTATGAGGATAAGAGTTTATAATTAATGTGTTCCATTTTTTAATGTAGATGAAACTAAGCGTCACTACAAGAAGACTGCCTCTTCGGACACTGTTCTACATGGTCTGGGCAAATACACCAACTATAGCATGCAAGTTTTGGCCACAACTGCTGGCGGCGATGGCGTTCGCAGCGCTCCCATTCACTGCCAAACCGAACCCGATGGTTTGTCAAGAAATGTTCTTCCTTCCTTTCGGTTTCAGTTTTTAAGCCTCTTCTCTTTGCAGTTCCTGAAGCACCCACCGATGTCAAGGCTCTGGTCATGGGCAATGCTGCTATTTTGGTTTCATGGCGTCCACCAGCACAGCCCAATGGCATTATTCAACAGTACACCGTCTACTCTAAAGTTGAAGGCACTGAAGGCGAACCCAAATCACAGAAGATACCACACTACCAAATGAGCTATGAGGCCACTGAACTGGAAAAGAATAAGCCCTACGAATTCTGGGTTACAGCCAGCACCAACATTGGTGAAGGTCAACCCTCAAAGAGCATTGTTGCCATGCCCAGTGATCAAGTGCCCGCCAAGATTGCCTCATTCGATGACACATTTACAGCCACTTTCAAGGAAGATGCTAAGATGCCCTGTTTGGCCGTTGGTTCTCCCACACCCGATATTACCTGGAAGATCAAGGGCGTTGAATTTACTGGCAATGATCGCATGCGTGTCTTACCCGATGGTTCTCTGCTCATTAAGTCGGTAACACGTTCCGATGCCGGCGAATATTCTTGCCATGCCGAAAACTCTATTGCCAAGGATTCCATTACACACAAGCTAATCGTACTGGCTCCACCACAATCACCACAGGTCACACTCTCCGCCACCACTACCGATACGCTGACTGTTAAGGTTAAGCCACATGAAGGCGATACTGCACCATTACACGGCTATACACTGCATTACAAACCAGGTAGGGTCTTCGGTTAGATATATTTTCTGCTTGGTTTGTCTTAAATGCTTCTACTCCAATAGAGTTCGGCGAATGGGAAACCGCGGAAGTCTCCGTTGATGCACAGAAAGCAGTTATTGAAAATCTACTCTGCGGTTCACGTTATCAGGTTTATGCCACGGGCTTTAACAAGTAAGTGGTTTTGCGGTATACTCGAGGCACCACAGATTATGTCCTTTCTTTCACAGCATTGGCGCTGGCGAGGCCTCCGATATACTCAACACACGCACCAAAGGCTATAAACCAAAATTACCCGAAAAATCCCGCTTCATTGAGGTCTCTTCCAACTCCGTATCCTTACATTTCATGGCCTGGAAAGATGGCGGCTGTCCTATGTCACACTTTGTGGTAGAGAACAAGAAACGGTAAATGTCTTAATTGAAGATTCGAATTTATGTTAAAGACATTTTTGACAATACTTAGCGACCAACCTGAATGGAATCAAATCTCGAACAATGTCAAGCCCGACAACAACTATGTAGTACTTGATTTGGATCCCGCTACCTGGTACAATTTACGCATTACCGCTCACAACTCAGCCGGCTTTACTGTTGCCGAATATGATTTTGCCACATTGACTGTTACCGGAGGTATTTATATTCAGTTTTCCAATTTGTTTTATCGCCCATAGTGTATGTACATATATATATGTATAGATGATAATATGTACCTACACATACATTTTCCACATTGCTTTTGTACATACAAACTACGTATGGAGTGCTCAGTTCGCTGGTGGAGAAAATTTTAAAATCTCAAAGATATTTAAGCTAAAATGAAGAAGTGAAATGTTTTTGAGAGTTAAAAATATATATCAAAGGTGCTCAGAGAGAATCTGTGGGCTGAAATTTGAAAAATTATTTAGGGAAAAAAGTTAGGATGTTGAAGTCAGAAACTGAAAGGCATGTAGGATGTGTTAAAGTCTATGCTATGAACTAGATAAAGATATATGTTCCGGAGAGGTTTTTTATAAGTTTTCGTCAAAATATGCTTTAAAACATTCTAATACAGGGAATTGTTTGGTATTTACAGAGTAAATCATAATAAGATATATAGTTTTTCGAACTGGTATTATATTTATATGCATTTGTCTAGGAAAAAAACTAGAAAAATCATGTATTTCGGGCCCAACCCCCAAATATTTGCAAAGTCCCCACGTTTTGGTGCAACGTTATTTTTAGCGACGATTAACAACGTCCCGATCTTTACCACATCGCACACTTTTGGGAAATTTTGGATAAAAATATATGCAATAGAACAATATCATCTATAATGTACTAAGGACGATCAAAGCAATATCTTAAAATCCAATTCGCAGAAAATTGGTAAAAGAACTCGACAACTTTTTATATAAAAGTTCATAAAGTAAAGAATTTCATCACGTTTTATACAAGATCGTTTAGTTTTTAGGGAATTATAGAGAAAATAATATTTATAAAGAGGAAGTTCTATTGTTGTCATATATCTTTATCTTAGGGACTAACTATAGATAAATAGGCGTAGGGAAAACAGTAAAAAAACCATTTTATCACGTGTTTCTCGACCGATCTTGATAATTTTGTTTTAAATGTGCACCGACTCAAAAAAGATTTTTTTTGAGAAATGTTTATGAAGAAAATTATTTATTTATTTAATATTAGAAAAAGTGTGATAAATCACAAATTTACAATAGCAACTGGAGCACTAGCTGCCAGGGCCTTCGTGAAGAAAATTAATTTGTATCGAATCAATAGAGAATGTATGTGAAAAGGTCCAATGTCGAACTCTGATGATTCCAAGAATCATCGTACAAATATGTACACGCTGAAAATCAAGTACTTCACCATTTTTGATCCATCATTTATCTCTTTTTTTTTTGGTTCTTGCAATAAGCTAATTCTGACGCTGAATTCGTAGTCGGGTACTTCGAGTGAACATTTTCTGACCTAAAAACTGAATTTTCTTTAAATTATGTTGACTTTATTGGACAACAGTTCACAATTTCGATGAAAAGGTAGTAAGTTTAGGTCTATCATGTAGAATTCTGAATTTTTTGCCAATTGGATCTTGAAATCAACAGCCGTACGGCATCAAATTAATAGTTTTTTGACAATATCAATACATTCCCAAAAAAAAAAAATTTGAAAGAGAAGAAGAGTTTGTATAACATTCAAAAAGATGGTGCTCTTTCTTATTAAAGCCGTCATTTAAGATAATAGAGGACCTGAATCACAAAAATTTTCACGCGATCGGAAAGACCGTCCTCGAACAAATAGGAACCATGTATTTTAAATGTTTTTCCATGGCTTACCTTGTGAAAGACATTGACAAAATTAGGTGAAACAAGTAAAGAAAGTCTAAAGTCGGTCTAGGCCGACTATGAAATACCCTAAACCCACTTTTCAAAAACAAAAAAATTTTTATTGTAAATGGGCGTCTCCAAGGGCGGATGAAGCCTATATTTAATATGCATTTAAATGTTGATGAAAAATTTACACATACCAAGTTTTATTCCTGTAGCTCACAGTTAATGCCTTTATTGTGCTTTCGCTATGGGAGATGGGCGGATTCATGGACGGATTACTTCAAATTTTTGAACACACCTTAGTTTTGGTATAAAATACATGCATACCAAATTCAATTTCTCTATGACAAACATAACCTTATTTATTGAGTTTAAAACTTTTTGGGCTGTATGGGAAATAGGCGTGTCCGTAGGCAGATGACGTCCATTTTTCAAAACCATCTTTGTCTTGTCATAAAAAACATACGTTCCAAATTTTAGCTCTGTAGGTTAAACAGAGGCTTATTTATTGCGTTTTCAATTTTTGGGTTGTATGGGAGGTGGGCGTGTCCGTAAGCGGATGACGTCCATTTTTCGAAGACATCTTTGTGTTTGTATAAAACACATACATATCAAATTTTATTGTTGTAGGCTAATTATGAGCTGAGTTATGCAGTTTTCAATTTTCGCGTTGTATGGGAGGTAGGCGTGTCCGTGGGCGGATGATGTCCACTTTTCAAAACCATCTTTGTTTTGTTACAAAAAACATATGTGCCAAATTTTAGCTCTGTAGGTTAAACACAAGCTTATTTATTGCGTTTTCAATTTTTGGGTTGTATGGGAGGTGGGCGTGTCCGTAAGCGGATGACGTCCATTTTTCAAACACATCTTTGTGTTGATATAAAACACATACATACCAAATTTTATTGTTGTAGGCTTTTTATGAGCTGAGTTATGCAGTTTTACATTTTTGCATTGTATGGGAGGTAGGCGTGTCCGTTGGCGGATGATGTCCACTTTTCAAAACCATCTTTGTTTTGTTACAAAAAACATATGTGCCAAATTTTAGCTCTGTAGGTTAAACAAAAGCTTATTTATTGCGTTTTCAATTTTTGGGTTGTATGGGAGGTGGGCGTGTCTGTAAGCGGATGACGTCCATTTTTCAAAAACATCTTTGTGTTGATATAAAACACATACATACCAAATTTTATTGTTGTAGGCTTTTTATGAGCTGAGTTATGCAGTTTTACATTTTTGCGTTGTATGGGAGGTAGGCGTGTCCGTGGGCGGATTCCAAAAATATTCAATAGTGCAGATCCTTGAGTCCATGTGACCATGTGTACCAAGTTTCATCCAATTATCTCAACACCTTCTTCTTATCCTGTGTATACGGACAACACACAGACGGACGGACGGACGGACGGACGGACGGACGGACGGACAGACGGACGGACGGACATGGATAGCTCGACTCACGTGGTGACGCTGATCAAGAATATATATACTTTTCTATACCGGACTCGCTTCGTTCTATGCGTTACAAACGTTTGCACAAAGTTAATATACCCTGACCTTTCAGGTTTAGGGTATAAAAATATGCCACTTCGTGCCAACACTTCGTGGTTAAAGAAAATGTTTTCTTGACTATTGTCTCGGTTTTATTAACAAGTAAGGTTTGATTAAAAAGAGAATATTTTAAAGCTGATTGCAAAAAAAACAGGATAATTAGTAGGCAGTTTAAAAGGAATATGTTGACATACTGAAAATTTGTAGCAATAAAATTTTATTTAACTTTCGAATTAACCTGGGTTAAACAGTTCGACAAAGTTTTAGTGGAATTCGGATTTCCATAACTTTGTTTAGATAAAGTTAGCTAAGAGGCAAACAACAGGTGCTACATTGAATTTAAATTAGACTTTGAATGGGATGTATGCAAACTTCTGCCCTCTTTTAGACCTAGAAATTTTAACATTTTGGGAAAGTTTACTTCTATCAGTAGTGTTGGCTTCTTGGAACATCATCTACTCGTTCACAAGTTGTCTGAACTATTTTGGTAAACCCGAAACTAGGGAACTATTGGATTCTTTGACAAAACATTGTATAGCCGGACTGCCGGAACTATTGGATTTTTTGACAGGACCTTGCATAGTTTGGTTGTATAGTTTGGCTGTGACAGTGTTCTTAATGGATTCACAAAAATTTTTCCAGGATTGCCATCTAGTTCTACTAATTTTTCCTGTGTAGGAGTTGAAAGCAGCTCTGTATAGAGCCTGTCTCTCTACTGTTTTTTTTTATCAGGTCTTGTTTTAGAAAGTTCTAAACTAAGTCCTTGCTTTCAGTATACTATTCCAGGAATTTGCTTTGATTTCAACATCTGTACCCATATCTCAATTTGGGTGAGGTCAGTGGAAAATAGCCGGTACTCTGTTTGCATCGAAATATGACTATTTTAATTCGAAGTCTAATAGCTTTTGCCCTCTTGAGCAGGATAGTATCTTAAGTATAGTATCCTCTTGAGCAGAATAGTATCTATCTATGAATTGTATGAGTTTTATGAGTCGTCTGAGAGTTTTAGGACCCTCGAAACAATCCGAACTATCCGATTCTGCAACAGGTCTTGAGTAGTTTGCCTGACGCGCTTGTGTTCTACATGGATTCGCAGCAGATTTTTCCCATGATTGTCATTTGGTCCGTTTTTGGACTCCTATGTGGAAGTTGAGAGCATACCTGTTGAGTATCCCTTCAGTTTTCTTTATCGGGTCTTGTTGTTAAAACTTCAGAATTTAGTACTACTAGCTGCAAGTTATTCCAGAATTTATTTTTTGGTTTGGACTCATGTTCCAATATTTCCATTTAGGAGAGGTCAGTTGAAATAAGCCGGTACTCTGTATGAATCAAAGTAAGAAGATCAATCCGACGCCTAACAGCTCTCGGCGTCGGCGTTTCGACCTCATAAGCCAATTTTGATTTCAGTATTTGGTATTTTCTATGTCAAAAGTAGCCCAAAAAGCCAGTGATTGACTTTATAATTTGAAATGTCTCAAAATTTCGACATAATGAATCAATTTTATCTCCGTTTTTGGTTTGTCGAAACCAAAAGTAGGCCAAAAAAGCCATTAATAAGTTTTACAAACGAAAATGTCACAAAATTTCGACCTAACGAACCTCTTGATCGAATTTTGATCTCAGTTTTTGGTTTGTCGAAGTCAAAATTACCACAAAAAGCCATTGATTGCCTTTATAAGATCAATTGTTCAAAATTTTGATCTTATGGGCCAATTTTGATCCCAGTTTTAGAATTGTCGAAGTCAAAAATAGCCCAAAAAGTCATTGATTGGCTTTATAAGGTCAAATGTCACAAAATTACGACCTATTGAGCCAATTTTGAACTCAGTTTTTGGATTTTCGAAGTCAAAAGTTGCCCAAAAAGCCATTGATTGGCTTTATAATCTTAAATGTTTCAAAATTTCCATCTAAAAGGCCAATTTTGATCTCGGTGTTTGGTTAAACGAAGTCAAAAGAAACCCAAAAAGCCATTAAATGGTTTTATAACCTCAAAATAAGTAGCTCAAAAAGCCATTGATTGACTTTAAAATCACAAATGTCTCAAAAATTCGACCTATTGGGTCAATTTAGATCTCTGTGTTTGGTTTAACGAAGTCAAAAATGTCACAAAAAGCCATTGATTGGCTTTATTAGGTCAAATGTCTCAAAATTTTGACCTAATGAGCCAATTTTGATCTCAGTTTTTGGTTTGAAGAAGTCAAAAGTACCACAAAAGCCATTGAGTGACCTTAAAATTGCACATGTCTTCAAATTTCGACCTAACGGGCCAATTTTAATCTCAGTTTTTCGTGTTATCCTATAAAGAGTCCCAATAAAGAAGGTAAGGTCCATAATACCTCTTCTGATTCCATTTTGAAATGTAGGAAAATCATAATGTCAAATCTAACAATAGATTGAAGTCAAATAACGTTGTTTCCGATAGATTTATACTAGAAGAATTAATTTAATGGACGCTACTCGTATTAGTAGAAAAGATAATTTTCAGCGTCCTGTAGAGAAACTCAGAAGTAGCCCAAAAAGCTATTTTTCAGACTTTTTCGGTCCCAATATTTAAAAATCCTGATATAGTGAATGAATACAAGTTGAAGAAGGTAACTCATTCATTTTTCCTATTTCCTATTAAGGAAATAAGATGGGGAGGTTATGGGGAGGGGATGGGGAGGGTTAGTTTAAAAACTTTGTTTTTTCTAACTCAAAATAAACTCAAAATTAGTTCAAAAAGTTATTTTTAAGCTATGTAACCTAGATTGTTGTTATAACAAGACATGAAAGGACAATACAGAGTTCGTTTTTGCAAAAAAGGAGGAAACACCCATAAGTTGCTAAAAAATTAAAAAAAAGGATAAACATTTCCAATGAGTAAACCTGCATAATGCATAAAAGTGTGGTTCAGACACACAGCCTTGAGAAAACCATTCAGGTTCTCGTGTCCTCGTAATTGGGGTAGAAAGAAATCTTCTCCTCCCTGGTGAAGTAAGGATCTCTGCAATCTCAGGAAAAATTTAAGACAACTGTGTTTTAAAAATCCTGAATACCTACAAGAAGGCTTTTCGAGACTGGATTAAGCAATCTTGGAAAGATAACACTCAATCATTCGATAGCCTGAAGAATACAGTGAGTGTGACAAGGTAGAATTGTATCCAAGAAACACTCCAGTCCCTCCTTCACATGGAAAGAGGATGGAACATAATGCTTTGGTGTGGTTCAGACAGCAAAATTATAGAGTCTGTCACATAAAGCTAGACAGTTTTTCCAAAAAAACTTTGAGTTAGTTGGTTAAATTTTAAAAAAGATCTTTTTGAATGGTATTATCCTTGTAACTTGTTAAAATAATAGTAGTAGGGACTCAAAATCACTAATAGAGGTATCTGTTACAGGTAGTTTATAACGCAAATTATTTTTTTTTTTAAAACAAGAAAATATTATAAGAAATGTTTAACTTAAATGATAAAAAATGGGTTTTTTAATCGCAAAATGTAGACATAATTATAATAACAGCATTTTACAGTCAGCACTACTACATCCCTGACTTATCATTTCAAAAACATTTCACTCTTAAATAAACTGAGATTAAAATTTCCCTCCAGCGCTGCACATATACAAATAACAAAAAAAAAATAATTGTTGATTGCAAATTTCTAAAAAAGCTACACCCGCTTTTTTGTAAAAAAAATTATAAAAAAATAACGTTTGCCAGTTTTGTATAATTTTTAAACAATTTTTGCTTTTTCTATTGATTTCTATACAAAGAATTTCTGTTTCAAATTTTAAAGAGCACCACTATAATTTTATTTACTGCATTATTTAGAGCTTTTTACTTAAATTAAAATTTTGTTTTCTTTTTATTTTAAATTCCAAACATTGAGTAATTTTTTAGTTAATACATTTTAGAGCGTTTGAGTTATTGTTTACCTCTCCAATTGGCTTAAAATTGTAAAAAGCAAAATTTTGTAAAAACCAAAAAAAAAAAGAAAAAAAAAGTAAAAATAATTGTGCCCATAGTTTTTACGTTTTGGAACATAGATTTAAAGTTGTTGTTATGATTATTATTATTATTATGATTATTCGTGTAAATTTTTATTGCGTAAATGCAATTTGTTTTTTTCCCACACATCACACACTTAAAAATAGTAGCAGAAAATAGCATTTTGTAGCAAAAAAAAAAAAAAACAACAAAAAAAGTTTTAACAACCGTAAATCATTTTTATTTTCTGTTTTATTTTAAACTTTGATATTATTTTCATGTTTTAAGTTGTATCATTTGAAATGTATGGTTTTTGTTAGCTATACAAACCAAGCTGAATGTTTGTCAAAGTACACGTCTAGTTTGTCTAAACCTTAACCTCAAAAACACAGAAATGCATACACAAATGCATATAAGTTAGCTCAGTATTGCTGTCTCCACATGTAATTTGCACCTTATGAGTCGAATCCTGCCACAGAGCATGCCTTCTCATGTGTCAAAAAAAAAAAAACAAAAATTGTAATATAAATACCACTCATGAAATGGTGGATAGTCAGTTCATTTATATAAGAATAATATTTGATGATTATAAAAAGTGATTTATATCTATTTCACTTCATTACATACGGCGTAAAAATTTTTTAAAAGCCGATAATCGGTATAGTTCCATTTATTAATAGTTCATAAAAACCATGTATCCCAAACAAGTGAAAAACCCTTTCTCTTCTTCTTCTGCTCTGAAAAGATTTTCCAAATTCATCTGCCTTGATTTATGTATCAAAAACCTTTTCCAGACAGGAGAAGATGAAGAAAATTATCGTGGATTAGGAGACTGAATAACATGACGTAAGCAACATCACTAGAGCCTTTAGGAGTATCTTAAAGGAAATACAGACTGGAAGAATTTGTTCAAATGATGGTGGTGGTTCGACTTCTTATCCGACAAGCTTCTTTTATCGCACGATGTTCTGTCTGAAAAACCTCCAGTTGGCGAACAAATTTTGTCATACCCAGGTTCATTGAGTATAAGCCGGGCACTAACTCCACAATGTATCTTGAACCTATCAGTGTTAAAGATTATGTCAAAAACTACATCCAGTTCTCCATAACTCCCAGAGTCCTCCTCTTAAACTGGCTTTAAAATAACATAAATTGTTTAAACTTACTTCTTCTAATTCTTCTAATTCGATACTTAACTTAATTGAACACCTTATTTAATTTTACTCCTAGCTAATTTTGCTCCTAATATTTTGCTCCTATTAAGGCACTGATAACGGAGAGCATTAGTACCATTTCATAGATGGTACAGTAAATGCTCTTTAGCTTAAACCCACAAAAATAAGCTCCTTTACCCTTTCGTAATTCCAAACTGACTAACTGGATTAAATTTGCCAGAGTGACTCGACCAAAACTCCTTTTAACAAAGCACACCCATGTTTCGACACCGGAAGAACTTAATTCTTCTGTTGAGTTTCTTGAGTAAGCCATGCAGTTTGACTAAAGGGTCTCGTGTGCTCATAATTAGGGTAGGAAGAAATATATTTCTCCCTAGTGGAGTAAGGATCTCTCCGTTCATAGAACATACTTTAGGAACATTTAACAGGTGCTATAGAGAGAACAGGTGACAACCGTGTACAAAAAATTACACACAAAAAATCTTACAAAAAGAATATTCGAGAAAAAGTAGTCTTGGAAAAACTACACGCAATCTACTCACAAAAAGACTATCCGAGACTCGAAAAGTAGTCGAGTCGAAAAACTACACGCAATCAATTGACAGTCTTAAGGAATCAGAAAGACTAGAAAAAATTTTATCCAAGGAACAATCCAGTCATTCCTTCATTAGAAAAGTGGATGAAGCGTTAATGAAATCTACTTAAGCATTGTTGGTGCTCCTTATCTACTCATAATTTAGATAAGATAACATTAATAGTTGGGCTATTAATAGTTTCTCTCCCTATACATCAACAGGTCCAGACGGCATTATACCAAAAATGCTTTTGAAATTACAAAGTGTTACTTCTGTTACTTTAAACATTTTCTAGTTATCTTCTCCTTAACTACACTCTAAGGAGCTGGGAAAAGAGTTAAGGTTTTATTCATAACCAAATCAGGAAAGCGAGGCCATAGCGTAACAGACCAATTAGCATGTCATCGTTCACATTTAAAACCCTAGAACGTGTTCAAGGATTATACCACTGGCATACTTTAAGCAGAACAAGCAAATCAACAGCTCAATACGCATGAAAGGGATTTATAATGACCTTTATGAGGTTATCTCAGCAGTTGAAAGAATAATCTTCTTTTAACAATACTCTCTAGTGACCTTCTAAGATATTGAAGAAGGTTTAAATAACATACACACTAAGACTATGACTAGGTGATGAAGCTCCTGTGAAAAACTAGCTGATTTTAATGTTTGGCTCAGTAATTATCCAGAAATAATCCAACAACTAACTAAATTCGTCAAAAACAATAACTGATAATGATTTACTGATATGCAACTGGAATGTCCGGACCCTAAATTGGGATGGTGCCTCTATCCAACAGAGTGATATCTTGGAAATATATAAAGCTGATTTCACTACAATCCAAGAAATGCGATGGAAGGGACTGGGTTGCTCATGGCAAGCATCCTGCGATATCTACTACATTTGTTGTTGGCAAGAGAATACGTCATCATTAACTGCGATTCACTCCTATATAAGAACGACTTATCATAATCCTCTTCAAGACTAAATTTTTTAACATTTAACCTAATGTGTGGGCATGCTCCGACAGAAGATAAAGATGACGAGACCAAAAAACGTTTTTACGAGCGCCTTAAAGACGCATACGAACACTGACCCCGACATGCAATAACAATCATGCTTGGTGACTTCAACGCCAAGGTATGTCAGGAAAACATATTTGGTTCAACAGCCGGAAAGTTCAGCCTCCATGACAACACATCCGATAACAGAATGAGGTTGATTGACTTTGCCAATTCAAGCACTAGATTCATGCATCTCAATATTCATAAGGCCAGGGGGTGCCCTGGTTGTCCACTGCTCAAAAAACACGCAACCAAATTGATCACGTTTTGATTGACGGAAGGCACTCTTCCAGTGTACTAGATGTACGCATGAGCGTACAAGCTTTAAGCAAGACGTCGGCAAGCTACAATCAAAACGGACAGCCGAAGCATTCGCTACTCGACTCTCACTCCTGCTACACTCCTGCTCTCACTCCTACTCGACTCTAGCTGCCCTCGCCAAACCAGTGGAACGACCAGGAGTGTCACGACGCCACTGCGGAGAAAGACGTCGCCTACAAAACCACCCTGAAGTCGGTTTTAATGTGTGCTTCTCTGGAGTGATACCGAGAGAAGAGGATGGAAGAGAGACGTTTTTTCAGGCGAAAAAAATGAGTAGCAGAAATGCGTGCAAGAAAATTGAGATGCTTGGCGACAGAAATGAGACTAATACTTAGAAAACCCCAGCGAAAAAATTATTCGATTGAGTACCCCGTTTGTACACAATGATCGAAAACTGGACCTACATGTCGACTCCGACTTCGCATAAGCAGGATGACACTGCGCAACACCACCATCGTAATAAAAATTAGGAAGGACTACCCTCCTTTCGATACCAAGCGAGGTTTCAAACAAGATGATTCTATATCGTCCAATTTTTTTAATCTAGTAATGGAGCAAATCATTCGAGCTGATGATCTAAGATGCATTGGAACAATATTCTATTAGAGTGTTGTGCTGCTGGCGTTCTCCAGGCAAGAAAAAGAGTCGAGTCCAATGGGCCTTGCCTTGAATACAGATAAAACTTAGTATCTTGTGTCAACAAACGAACAGTCTCAGTGTCTTGGAAACCACGTCACTGTTGACAACAACTCCTTTGAGGTTGTTATTGACGTCGTTTACCTGGGATCCATCGTAAACTCTTGTAATGATATCAGTATTGAGATTAAACGAAGGATAGCTCTTGCCCACAGGTGTTACATTGGATTCAGTAGGCAATTGAGTAGTATGAGTAAATTGAGCGGCTTCGCTGGCTAGGTCATGTCGAGAGGATGAACGACGATGCTACAGCGAAAAAATTATTAGATTGTGTACCAAGTTTGTACACAATTGACCGAGAACTGCACGACTCCGAACGGCTAAAGTTCCTGTTCTCAATAAGATTTGTATAGCATAGATGGAGAGATCGATAGATATATTTTACGGCGAGCTAATACAGCTCTGACACTGCGGTGTCATGTGATGCCTATTATGTCATACCTTTCTGCTTAAAGCAGTTCAATTGCTTCAAGAGTTTCAAGAGGTTCAGATTAGCAACATGTCCTAGTGTGACTATTTCGGTACTTAGATTTCTCTTCCTTGCATGGAGAAGTGCTGGACATTCAATGAGAATATGTACGTATGGAGGTTTCTTCATACTCAAGGTATAGTCTACATAGTCAATCAGTTGAGAGATTAATTGTTTGAAGATGTTTCTTTAGTTAACAATTAGTTAACAGTCCAGTTATAATTCTGGTCATCGCCCTTAAATCGTTTTTCCTTATGTTAATAAGGAACTTCGATTTTGTAGGTGATAGTTCTGGTGCTTCCAAGAATCTTGAGATATGCGGAATGAGGTTGCTTGGCTAGTCTGCTTGGCTAGTCTACTTTCTCATTCCCGACAAAGCCACTGTGAGCAGGAATCCGCTATAGAGTATATGTTTTATTTTGTGCAACCAGGCTGTTGACAGTCTCTAACTAGCTTGGATTTGATATTGGGTGATGTCAGAGCTTTAAGGGTAGCTTGACTGTCGGAGAATACGAAATAGTTTTGCCTAAACATTATTTCGACTTTTCAGTTTGATACATCTATTAACGGCAAAGATTTCCGCTTGAAAGATTGTGGTATGCTGACCTACGCTGTAGAAATGACTCTCATTGAAGTGTCCTCCAAAGAATCCATCACCGGTGCCTTCCTCCATTTCACTTCCACCACACAATGTCGTTTTTGGATGGGGTTAGTTTCTCGTGTTCCCAGTTAGATCTAAGGGACTAACTAAGATGAAGATTTTCTTAAAGCAGATTTTGGGAAGCATGCTTTCTTAGGGAATGCCGAATTGCCCTTCTCGCAATTGAGGAAAGGTGTCCCT
Organism: Tetanocera ferruginea; assembly: GCA_958299015.1. Taxonomy (NCBI): domain Eukaryota; kingdom Metazoa; phylum Arthropoda; class Insecta; order Diptera; family Sciomyzidae; genus Tetanocera; species Tetanocera ferruginea. The sequence goes on along the minus strand of OY282640.1, from coordinate 158,168,041 downwards.
TTAAAGAATGGTTTGGAACAATGTTATCCAGATGGAAAAGTCTGTGAAGGCAGAGTTTCGCCTCCATCTGGATGTGGATTGGTGTAAGCCCTAAGCTGACATTGAGGGCCGCTATTAGGGTAGACCTGATGCTGCCTGTCAAACATATCCCTGCATATCTTTGAACTCGTTCTAATCTAGGGTAATGCGGGTCTAACGATTCCTCAGTTCTTTCCGCAAACTCTTCTACAGGTCCACAAAGGGGCTGTAGATCTGCTAATAGTGTATTATATGTGAAGGTTACAGGACCCAGGAGGTTGTTTACTCTGTGAGGTTTTTTTTAACCTTTGAACTAAGGATTTCAGGTGTCAAACTTGTTCAGTCAAGTCTGCCTTGGTTCGGAAATGGGGAGATAGATAAGTAGAATATAAAGGGAAATACAGATAAACAAGTGTAGAGTGTTATTTGTGTGGCGGAGCGCTTTATCAACATGCGAATTTGAATCTGAGGCAAGTGTTATACCTTTACCTCAGTCGATTTGAGTTATTAAACAATCTCATTCCACAAATATCTCCACCACCGACTACAACTTCCAAAGTCGTGTATATTGGTGAACTTTTAATTTCAGTTGATTAGAAATGAGGAAAGAATTAAAGAAAGATAAAAGCGTAGGACCATGCCTAGACCGGGATTTGAACCCGGAACCTCTGGATTGGCAGTCAAGCACGTTAACCACTCGACTACCAAGACCCCCAAAGTGGCAGGGTGACAGTCGATTAGAAAAATGTATTTCTTTTGACAAAAATTTTCTGGCTCAGGTGGTGATTCAAACCCGGATCTGCCAAGATCCATTAGCTTGCATGCCACACTCTTAGCACACACGACCACGTATATTTGTGTAGAGCTTGGCCACAGTTCTTGAATACTTTACCAATTCGTCCGTCTGCTCCCAGGGTTTTTTGTTCTTAAGACTAATTCCAGCTTTTAAGAGTTCATAATAGTCAAACAGAGGGACCTCATCGCTGTCATCCAAAATTCTGTGCTCCGAGATATCATCCTTATTGACAGGATGGATATCAACTTCATCATTCTAAAGGCTAGATAAGAGTTTCTTCCAATATATAAGTCAATGTACTCTAGATATCTCTCACTAGAGCTTTATTTTTAAATTTGCAGAAAAAGACTCCGGTCTTAAAACCATCGACCATGTATCTTATCTTTTCAAACGTCTAAACTTTACTTCAATATACATAAATCAGTGGCTTTCGCGATTTTGTGGGCATTTTGAAATTGTAGTTTCGATCAGACATTAGTTGTAACGCGCTTGTCAGCTATCCAGGTGTTCTGGATCCGAACCCCGACCAAACCATGCTTCTAAGCTTATCCTTTCTTCACTTGTTTTGCCTGTCTCCTCCGCCTATCTTATCATTTTGAATCAAGACTAGGTTTAGCATCTGATCCTTAATTAAATACTTTTTTCAAATAATCATGCTGTCAAGTATGAATTCTCGATAACAATTTAACAATATTGTAATCTTATTGTCATATTTTTTGCTTAATGACACTACAACTTAGTTTATATAACTAGCAAAAACCACAATATAACTTATTATTTAAAATTTGTATAATTTCATGCATTTAGTATAATTTTTTTATAATTTTTTTTTTTTTATTCTTACATAGAAATCACATTGAAATTTAAGTAAATTTAATTTACTAAAACTATAAACTATATCAAAATGGGGTTCTTTTAAACTATATATAATTTATGAAAATTGTTCCTGCAGCAACCAAAGTGAATCATCTAAAAGCAAAAAAAAAAAAACAAAAGAGAAAAATCATAAATTTTTTGAAATAATTAAAATAAAAAAATGCATTTTTAAATCGAAAAGTTCTGTTAGATTTTTTTTTTGTTTAATCGAAAATATGTTTATTTCGTTTTTAATTAGTTTCAGTTTTAATTAAATTTCAATTTCGAATTATTTTAAAATTCGATTTAGTTTTTTTTTCATTAACATAACTATTAAACGCTCGTCATTTATCAGCATTATCATGATTGTTCAGTTATTTTTAAATAAATATATATAGAAATAAATACATAAATAAACAAGTTTCTCATATTTACATTAACTTTAGCTAAATAAACAGTTTGTTGAATTTTTTAAGGAATGTTGTTCAATAGTTACCAGTTTTAATCTAATTATATAATAAGTTTAAAGCTTAACGCTGTTTAATGCTTTATTTTTTAATAAAATAATAGCTAAGAATTTTAATTACAAACATTTTTTTTTTAGTGTTGAAAACTAGCTGATTGTAGGGTTAAAAACAAATTGCATTGCATAAATAAGTTAAGATATTATGAAATACAACGACGTTCTTATGTTCGAAACAAGTTCTTTTTCCAAAAAAATGATAAGTTCATAATTTTAATGGGTAACAACAAAATAATTACAGCAAAATAAGTAAGTAATTTACAAGGCAAAAAATTTTTGAAAATACAAAATTTTAAAAAAATATAAAATTTATTATTAAAATATTTCGACATTTATGCCTTTTCCTTGCACTTCAAATATTTGCCGCATAATTTTTCAAAAATCTTTTAAAATTTTAGATTTCATGCCATTTTCTTCAAAATTTCTTTCATAAAATTTTTCTTCATATCATTTTTTTAACGAGTCAAAAACTGTCACATATCTTTTATAATCAGCCCATTAACCTCGACTGTAAATTGATCTTGTTTCGAATTTTTTTAAACACTTTCCTTAAACACAAAACTTAAAAACTCACACAATAGTTTTAAAAAACTTTTTTTACTCTAACCTACAATTTAATAAACATTAGAATTTGCCTGTGGTTTTATAACTTTATACAACTATCTACGTTCTACTTTCGTTCTACTTTTAATCGTTTCAAAATTTTTCTTAACTTCGTATTGAATATTTAAGCAAAATTCAATGGTTTTTTTTTTGTTGTATTTGTATATGAACTCTTTCTAACTGTTTTATGCTCAAGGTACAAAGGTAATGTTCGAAAAAAAAAATCTAAAAACGAAATAAACTATAAGAAAAGTAAAACAAACAAAACAAACAAACAAAAAATTACCTTTGGTTGTTACAGGAACAATCGCCCCTTCGCGTGATTTACCCGAATTAACCGCTGAGGATACGATTCGCATCTTACTATCGAATTTAAATTTAGTCGTGCCGGTGGTAGCTGCAGTATTTGTCATAATTATTGCCATAATTGTTATTTGTATACTGCGTAGCAAGGGCAATCATCACAAAGGTATATACAAAAAATCTTAATAACAAATTGTTTTTCTTCTCTTTTTATCTCTCTCTCTCTCTCGAACTCTCTGTCGTTATGAAATCGTTTAATCTTTGGTTTGATTACGTTCGTATGAATTTTTTGTTTAACTATCACTCCTGAATATACATATATACATATAAATATGAAAAATTTTATTCAACAAATGCATCCTCAACGTTAAAAATGTTATTTATGTATGGCTTGTGATAAATTTTGCTCGAAATGTTGATTTTCGAAAATTCGAAATTGAATTTCGAAAATTCGAACATTGCAAAAAATGCTTGTTTATGCTATGTTTTGTTTTAAAACGCGTTAAAAATAATGTTAACACTTGAAAAACGTAACTTCGAAAATTCGAACAACATGCAAAACAATATGGTTTGTATGAAATCAGGCACAGTTGCACCACTTGATGATGGCCGTGGCTCTGGAACTTTGCACACACGCATACGCCTGCCCGCCTGGGTACCCGAATGGTTGGACTTGAATTTCATGGTGCCTCTTATTGCCACATGCATAGTTGTTGCGGTGGGTATTCTTGTAGTGTGTGTAGCGCTATCAAGACGAAGAGCTGATGATTTGCGTGGCGGACAAAAGGATGTTTACTGTAGGTGTTCTTTTTCGAACTTATTTTTTCTACTTATTATTTTGTTATATTTATTTAAAAAAAAAAAAAATAATAAAATATTTCAGCTATATTTATGATTTTTTTCAGCTTAAGTTTTCATATTTTATTTCTGTTCAAATATTCGTACTCGTCTGTTCTCTACTACGCGTCTCTTAAGAATCATATTTTTATGAAATCAAATTTAAAAAAATAGCTTTTAATTGTCACCGTCACTCAAAAATCGGCAATTTTTAATTAATCAATAGTATTTTTGTTCTCCTTGTCTTAGCGTTAAATAATTTTTGTACATAAAGTTTTATTTTTTTGATGAATGATAGTTTTTCTTAATGTTAACTTATGAAAAAGCATGCTCGTTAATGTTATTGATTTAAAACTGAACTGTTAGAATATTTTAAGTGTTAGTATGAAATTTTAAGACTTTCATAATATTTATGCTCCACACAAAAAACTTGCCACAAAACTGAAATCCAAAATTTGATACATACCATGTTATGTCTTAAAGATACCCAGTTACACAACTCTCATAATTATGACACCAACTTACACTTTTCTTCTCTCTTTGTCTGGCTTTGAACATATTTTATTTCCCTTAATGTTAGCTTTAAATGTTAAAATATATTTTATACCATGTAGAATTCGAAGTTATTTTCGATTGTATATTGCAAATTTTTATTTTAACAAAATATTTACATAGGGCCAATCATCAAACTCATCAACTAATTCGGATTTGAGGTTATATGTTTAGTGTTTAGTCTTATTCAAATCATTTCTAGACAAATATAGATAAAGTTTTAAAAATTTTTTAGTAAAAGTTTCTTGAAAATGTAATATTTGTTCTTATTTTCGGTTCCTTTAAATATTTAAAGCATGAAAAGCTTCAAAAAAATGTTCGAAAATAAAAAAACAGCTTAAAATTATGATAAGAAAATGTATTTTCAACGATAAAAATGTTATTTTTCAATTATTTATGATAAATGTAGCTCAAAATTGATGTTTGAAAAAATTCGAAATTAAAGTTCGAAAATTCGAACATTGTCAAAAATGCTAATTTTTCAAATAGAACATGATTTTTCATGTTGACGTTTCAGAATTGAAATTCGAAAGTCCGGAATTACATTCCGATACTTCGAAAATTGATAGAAATGCCATATTAAGTTTTTAAAGTAAATAAAATAAACATACTGTTACGCACAAGTATAATTTCGATACTAATGATGGAATAATTTAGACTAAAACTTCTGAATAACAGCCAAAAATTAAAAATGTCAAAAAATGAATTTTCAAAGTTAGAAGTGTTATTTATGCAAGTCTTTTAATGACTTTTGCTTAAAATATTTAATTTCCAAAATTCGAAAATTCGCACATTTCCAAAAATTGTTTGCTTAATGTAGTCAACTATTTCTTTTTTGGTATACTATTGTATTGTATACTATTGCAATGTATAAATATGAAGCATTTCAATCAAGCAACGCTTTCTTCACTTTAAAAATATTTTTAATGTATTTCTTGTGAAAAATTATGCTCGAATTGTTGAATTTCGAAAATTCGAAGTTAAAGTTCGAAAATTCGAACATCGTAAAAAAGCCATTTTTATTTTAAATTTTGTCTAAAAACGCGATAAAATTAATTTTTACGTGTCCAACTTGCTCAAATTTTCGTAAAATGTGTCTTATGAGCAAGAAAACAAATAGTAGGTTTTACTAGGAAGATGTATGACCGAAGTAATGCAGTATTGCTCTTATAATTGCGTGTTTCTATATTGCACTCATAGTTAATGGGTTAACGGAACCTTTAAGTGGATGTGTTGTAAAACACCCAGTAAATTCTTTAGCACACAGATACTGTCTTCTAGTGACTCACTTTTTCAGGCTATTAATTACGTTAACTTGACTTAAGTCATCAAGAATTGAACTTTAAAGAATTATTTCGTTCTTAATAAAATTTCTTGCCGATTTTAAACAATAGTTGAAGCTGTTCAGCTGTTCAAAAAAGATAGATGTAAAAAATAATTTTCAAATAAAATGCTAAGATTTAGATTTAGCTAAAAGAAACATCCCAAGAACCATAAGCTGCTTGTTGAAGTAATCTTTAGGAGTTATTTATTGTCGCGAAAAGCTACTTAGACAACACTCAAACCTGCAATTGATGGATCTTCAGTTTGAATATATTCGTTTGAAGTTTTTGATTGTTTATCACACCTATTGTTTATCACAAAATAATTTTGTTAAAGAAATACTTTTCAATGTCAAAAATGTTATTTATGTATGCCTTGTGGTAAATATATCATGAAATTTTGATTTTCGTAAATTCGAAATTGTAGTTCGAAAATTCGAAAATACCAAAAATGCTTTATTTTGCTTTAAAACACGTTTAAATTAAAATCCATGCACCCAACAACAAAAATATTCACACAAGTTTTATTTTTTATAAATAAAATTTATTAAAACCATATATTTTCCAAGAAACCTTTAGAAATTTTTAACCAACAAAGTAGAGAAGAAAGTGTTAGCAATGCTTATATTGTTCTATTCCCTATTTCCCAAAAAACCTCAAACTCTATCTACTCTAATTCTATGTTGTCTATAGCTAAATTTTAATAACTTTATCCATACTTTTAGTGTCTTATTAAATAAACCTAAAACTCGTGTAAATATAACTATTTCCTGCTTACTTTGTTTTAACTTTTTGTTAATTTCGAGAGTGATTCTATTGTAAATCATCCGCAACAGCCCCTTTCAGCTGTTGTGTGTTTTTAATTCAAATCCCACTCTTATGCCCCCTTTAATTACCCACCAATATACCCCAAAAAAATAAAGAAATTAAAACTAAGATGCTTTTCACTATCGCAAAATATGTTAAATCAATCAAATTTAAATCAAGTGATAACAAAATTTCACATCATCGTATCATTCATCATTTTTGAATAATAAAAGTTGCTTCTTTCCTTTTAGAATAACGTAATGTTTTTTTGTCCAATGAATTTCTTAAAGTAATGTGTAACTGTATTTAATTGTAACACCAGTATTTATTGCATTTTTTTGCACCTTTAAGAGTGACTTTGGAAAAATTAACAAAAAAAAAATAATCGATTTGTGTTCATAACTTGTAAGTGCACCCTATGAATTTCGTTACACTCTAAGAAAATTGTGTTCGCACCAAGTATGGATTTTTCAAAGAAAACCGAAATATAAAACAGAAATAAAGTAAGAAGAAACTAATTTCGAAAACATATTCGAATTTTGTAAGAAAGTCGAGAAAAAAGCATCTTCAGTCAATTCATTGAGTATTCGATATCATATATTAATTCTAGACGATGTAGTTTACAATCAGACAATGGGACCCGGAGCCACACTTGACAAGAGACGCCCCGATTTACGCGATGAGCTGGGCTATATTGCACCACCCAACAGAAAGCTGCCTCCAGTACCAGGATCCAACTATAATACATGCGACCGGATTAAGCGAGGTACAGTTATAAGTAAGCATCTAATTTCATTACAACATTTAATTACGTACATTTTTTTACGCTTATATTTTTTGCAAATGCTACGAGATATAAGTTTGATAATAAATGCAAAATGAATAGAATGAGAAAAAAATAAGAGAAAAAACAAAAACACAAATTTTTAATGAAAGTACAAAAGATAAATAGAGCTTTTTCGTAGTGATCCCTGAACACAGCACAGCTGAGCTTTTGCTTTCAAACGTACACTACAAATAGATAAGCTTTTTACTAAAAAATAAATGAAAACCCTTAAAGTTGTGTCCTGTTTTGTAGCATGTTTTTTTTAAATACTTTGTACAAGTAAATAGCTTTTTCTTGCTTCTCGAACTTTCAATAACCCATAAGCTGCCAATGTGCTTGATAAATACAAAAAATGTCCTCATTTATTGTTTTATTCTAGTGTTTTGGTCGCTTATGTGTTATGTTACTCCAATTTTGCATGTGGAAGTACAAAAATTTTTAAATGTTGTAGTAAAATTAGATTTTTTTTCTTTTCAATTTAATTTTTACAGTGTAAAAAGTTTGCAAGTAAGTCCAAAAAATACTAACGAAATTTGTTGGTTAGCGGTAATTGTTCAAGAAATGCTTTTAAGAACCCCAAAAATACTTAACTGATAATATGAAAAAGGAAAATAAATAAACGTATTCATTTGGAATATGCGCTTGGGTACATTTATGGAGACTTATATTGTTTGTACCTGACATGAATTATACTAAGTTAACTTAACTAACGACACCAAGAATTAAACTTTGAAGAATTATGTCGTACTTAATGAACTTTTCGGCAGAAGTATCGTACCCTGGCATTACCTTACAATTGTTTGAGGTTAGGAAAAACTCGAAGTTTTTGGATGATTTTCATTCCTGAATATGTGTAAAAATTAATAATTTTGAAACAAATATATTCGCAACGTTTAAAATACTATTTATGTATGCCTTGTGATAAATATTTTATGAAATTTTGATTTTCGAAATTTCGAAATTGAAGTTCGAAAATTCGAACATTGATAAAAATGCTATGTTTTGTTTTCAAACGAGTTTACATTTATATTTCGTATTCAAAAACTAAAATGCTCAACCAAAGCTCAATTTTTAGGCTGACGATCACTCCTTAATAAGCATGAATATAAATAATTATAATAAAAAAAAGCATTTGCATCGCAACTAAAGTTTCCAAGCACTATTTTACCGTTATCAAGTGCTGCACATACAAAACTAATGACTGCAATCGATTAACATTTGAAAAAACTTTGAATTTTTTGGTTGATTATCACACTCAATATGTATAAGTATGAATAATTTTGAAAAAAATGCATTCTCAACGTTCGAAATGTTATTAATAAACGGCTTGTGATAAATATTTAGTGAAATATTGATTTTCGAAAATTCGAAATTGAAGTTCGAAAATTCGAACATTGACAGAAAGGATATTTTTTGTTTTCAAACACATAAAAATTGATATTTACGCACTCAAAAATCAAAATACTTAACCAATACTCAATTTTTAGATTGACAACACTCCTGAAGATGCAAGTGTATGAATAATTTTAATAAAAAATGCATTTTCAACGTTAAGTATTCAAGTCAGACAACGAAGTGTTACTAAAATAGGGTAGAATTTCTTAAAGAAGTAATATCCAGAGAATAATTTATAAAGTAAGTGACAAAATTGGGATATTTTATTCGTAACAAATCCGAAGTTTTGTAAAAGTAGCGGCCGAAATTCATAAACTGCTTACCGAAGTTGCTAAGTACTATTTTACCGTAAAAAATTGCTACTTATACGATGATAAAATCTGCAATTCTTTGATCTTTAAAAAAACTTTGAAATTTTTGGTTGATTATCTCACCAGAATATATATTAATATGAAAAATGTTGTGGAAAAAATGCATTCCCAACGTTCGAAATCAGATCTATGAATGCTTGGTGATAGATATTTAATGAAATTTTGATTTTCGAAAATTCGAAATTGAAGTTCAAAATTTCGAACATTGACAAAAATGCTATGATTTATTTTTAAACACATACAAATTTATATTTACCCACTCAAAAATAAAATTACTCAACCAATTCTCAATTCTTGAGTTGGCTATCACTCCTGACTCCTGACTATGAAATGTTGAAAAAGTTGGGATTTTGTAAAAAAATGTAGTGCAAGCGCGTTTTTGACGGCGGTGTAGAATTAGTTTAAAAAATTCTTCCCTCGTCATGTACCTTAACGGAAAAATTGATTAAAAAATAATTTATAAGCCTCACATATATCTAAGTACCTAACATATACCTTGCCAACTATTTGTTACTAAAATATCTTAAGCCTTACTTAAATAATTCTTGGAAATCTTACCGGGTAACTAAACAGTATTACATCTAGTACCCGTTATTTAACGAATTATGTTTTGGTTCCAAAAGAGCGCTTGAACAATTTACCTAACTTCTACCTCAATCTTATAATAAATATTTTATAAATTTCATTCAATTAAAAAATAAAACATTTACACTGTAAAAATTACAACTGTTATATACTGTTAAACTAGTTTTAAGGCTTTTAGAATTTTAATTTTTTACTACTTTTTCTTTTTATTTTCATTCCAAAAACCTTTTATCGTCCAATATCTATGATGTTATTGCTATCTTGTTGTTGTAAATATTTACTTTATGTAAAAAAAAAAAACAAACAAAAAACTATCTCAACTACACTCAAACACAACACAACCACACAATACCAAATTGGCCATAAAAAAACAAAAAAAAAATTAGGCCGTGGTATGCGCTCAAATCATTCTACCTGGGATCCAAGACGTCCAAACTTATACGAAGAGTTGAAGACACCCCCGGTGCCATTGCATGGCAATGTTTATGGTCATACCCATGCTGCACCCGAGTGCCACTATAGACATCCAGGTAGGACTCGAAATTCATGTCGATATTTTATTTTTCATTTTTCATTAATTAATTTTAAGTTAAGTTTTTCTTTAAATTCAAATAACAATAAGTTCAGTTCTACTAACAAACTAACAATGGGTTCAATATCGGCATGTTGGTAGGACTATTGTTGTAAAAAAGTCAAGAATGCATTTTTTTCCTGTCATAGATCATGATTTTTAGCTTTTATATTCAAACATTTGATGATAGCCATTAACAAGCGTGCTAACCGGCTGAATGCCATTTAAGTGTTTAGAACAGATACATAGCCTGCCATGTGGACTTAATTTTACCCCTTAGTTAATAGTCGAGAGATCAAGAAACTTGCACCTTCAAGAAAGTTATACGGGCTTCGATGCTGTGCTCACGTTTTTTTTACCGATGTCCATCAAGCATTCTGTAAGGAGTACTTCCTTGATTCCTAACGTGACCATCATCCTATTGTTTAAGTTTCAAAGTGGCGACTTCGGTAGTCAAATGGTAAGCATTATTGACTTCCAACCCAGACGTCCCGGGTTCAAATCCAGCACAGGCCATGGTCTCGCACTTTAAACTTTCTTTAATTCTTTCCTAATGCCTTATCAATTGGTATTAAAAATTCATCAACATACATAACTTTGGAAGTTGTAGTTGATGGTGAAAAGTTTGTGAATTGGATTGCTTAAAGAACATAAATTGATTGAAGTTAAGGCATAACACTTGCTTCAGATTCAAATTCACATGTTGTTATAGCACTCTTCCATATAACTTTCTACACTTGTTTCACTTGATTTCCTTTTTCTTCTACTGATCCTTCTCCCCATTTCCGAACCAAGGTGCAGACTTGATTGATTAGGTTTGGCACTTGAAATCCTTGGTTCAAAACTACAAAAACATATAATAATTTGGAACTCTAGTACCAATTTATGAAAAATAGTTGATTTCGATTTATTTGTAGAATTGAAACTGATCTAATATCTCTTGCAATATAAGAGAAATGCCAGCCCGCTTCCATTTGAACGCAACTCTACATCAAATATCCCGGAGTTTTAATCGCTATGTTTAGTATTGGTCAGCATAAAACTCCCAAAATGGCCCAAAATTCCATCAAAATCTTCCGAACCAAAGTGTTGGTCCCCCCAAGAAAAGCTCTCTCAACACTTCCAACACAAACTTCCGCCTGACTATGACATTCTCACCATAATTTTTCTTTATTAGGCAAGCAAACATTTTCCTTCCTTTCTCCTGGTTTTGGGTTCACCCACCATCATTACTCAGAGAAGTTACATTACAAGTTCACCTTATGTGACAGTCATAGTTCACTTGATCCTGTTCGTATCTTTGGTTAACGCTGCTTGGATAACTTTGATTCCAATTAAAATCTTCGGACCACGATTTTTGCAGCTGCTAGCAGGACACTCATACCTCACGAGCTAGCACCATTTGACATGGTTACCCCGGTAACCACGAGTAAGGAAACCATTCTTTAGTAGATTGATGATTAGCTTTTTATTTCACTTTGATGGAAAGCACTCGCCGTTACCGAGAGATATCACTTTTGAAGTCTAACGATGCCAGCATGAGACTAACTCAAGCTCCTCTCGCTTGATTTCCCAGAATGAAATAAACATTCGACATTTTCACGATTGTTTTTATTTTCGAATAAAAACATTCAAACACCAGTGATCACTGATTACCGATGTCCTCATCACGCCAAGCCCCAAGTAGAAATTTGATTTCGTTTCAATTCGTATTCTAATTGGGAAGTATTAAATTTTGTGGACGTTCCATCAGACTTCCAGTTGTTCCCACTTAGTTTTCCAGAATACATTCTGTTTGTATTCCAAGATGTTGAATGGTGCTCGCCTGTATCTTGTCACCTCATCTCACTTAGTTTCATGAGTGCCGTTCTCATTTGTGTTCCAACTAGATTGGAACTGGTGTTCTAAACAGCATTTTGTGGGTCTGAATTTTGCAGAATTCAATTTTATTACAATTCCCTTTTAAATCGCAAGTTGCTAGTTCATTCAAACATGCGTTTCAAAGGACCAATATCTCTGTCTTATCTATTATTCGAATTTTCCTCCCATCGCAGTTGGTTCGGTTAGAAACAGGGTTTACCAACCAGAAGGTAGGAATTTAATAATAGAGCTTATGAGGTGGAATTTGGAATAGCTTAAAAAAAACCAAACCACAAACCAAAAAGCAATTTCCATATGTAAGGTTTACTTATTCACTTTTTTTTACAATTGATTTGAACTTGTTTTTGAATACAACATCAATCAAGTGCTCAACTCTATTGGCCAAAGCAATATGTTCCCTTTTGCAGATTTTTCCATCAATTTTTAGAGCATCTCGGACGATATAGCATTCATTTCGGTACGAATGAATGTTTGCCTTGAGCTCGTCAATGGTCTGAGACTTACTAACATAAACTTTGCTTTTCAAATAACACCATCAAAATAAGTCCAAAGCGATCAAACTGGAGATCTGGATCTCGCTTTCCCCAAAAGCGTAATTTTTTTGGTAACAGCGCCAAAGAGTATGAAACGGGCCTCGTCGGTCATCAAAATTTGCTTTGAAAATTCAATTTCACCGACGGTTTGTCGGTAATATTCCTTGAGTCAATTTTACTTTAAATGAAAACAAATTTCAATAAGCCTTCAATATGTCCCACAAAATGGTTCCACTGGTGCTGGAAAATTTTGAATGCGATGACGATAAGACACATGTGTGTTCTCGGCAACAATATGTTGTGCCACTTCAATCCAGTTCATTGGAACATCTTGGGCGTTAAGTAATGGCATGTGCACGTACTCCTACTGTCTCGTGCTCAGTAAAATTCGATACCAAACCACGAATGATGTTGTCAGACGATGCTTGTTGGCCACGATATCTTTGATGATATGCACATTGAATGGCCACGACCTAACGACTATTTCAAAGTACAATATTACTATTTCGGCGCATTATTAAGGTGTTAAGCGATTCATGGTTAAAATAGTACCGAATTGACCTTTCAAAAACCGTCTATATGAATCAATCAGCTGATAAATGTGAAAGCTATTCAATGTTATTTGTAATGCAGCACTGTAAGCGGAATGTGCAACGAGTCCTTAATATGTTCCTCTAGTGTTGTCAGTTTTTCTTCCCTAATAAAGAAACACTTTGAATTCTTTCATCCAATGTAGCAAATCCAGTTTTTTTTCCATTTACACAGTTTTATAGATTGATTCATATATTATGAAATATAAGTATAAAAGCCGGTCCTACGACAGCTCACATTGAAAATAATTCAGTTTCATTTGATATGCAAAAATTTTTATATTCACCTCGAAATTTGTTATGTTGCAGTCGTCGTCGTCAATGTGTTGTTAATGGTAAATATCAAACAAAATGTGTGTGCATACTTTCAGGCTGACAATTTTCTCGTAAAAGAAAAGCACTGTAATAGCTGCAATGAACAGTTTGGGTGATAGTGGGTATGGAGCAGGACGCTTGTCTTTTTTGTTTTAAGATTGGTAGAGGCTGATCCTATGAGGCTTTGCTCAAGAAATTTTGAATAAGTTAACGTTTTCAGATGTGAATTTTTTTTATCTTACTTTTATAGAGATTTAAAAATAGAACTCCAGTTGAAACTAATAAGAATAGAAATTCATACAAAATTCACAAGATTTGTGTGTGCTTTTCATGGTAAAAAAATGGTATCGGGAATAGAGTTTCATTTGATGGATCTTAATCTTATTGGGCCAAAATTGATTTTTAGCCGAGAATCATTAAAATTTACGCTTAGTTTTGTATTAAAAATTTTCATTTGCTTAATTTTTTGATTTTAATTCGAATTTTTTGTTTTTATAAATTCATTGAAACTAATACTAACCTGGTAGATTCCACTGGAACCACACTCTAGCTACTTTACTAACTTACGCTTAAGTACAAAGGTAATCGATGACAAGGTAATTGCTAACAAAATGTCTATAGCTGTGCATAGAGCTTAAAGCTTTTTTTTTATTTTGTTAATCCAATAAACAATTGCATGCGCGCATGTTTTAAACCAATATCACACTCGCAAAACTCATCAAAATGTATATTTAAAATAGAACCATTGAAAATTTTAATTTTGCTAATCGATATATTTTCAATTTCTACACAAAAAACAACCAATTCTACACGCATTTAACAGGCATGGAAGATGAGATCTGCCCCTATGCCACTTTCCATTTGCTCGGCTTCCGCGAAGAAATGGATCCCACTAAGGCCATGAACTTCCAGACATTCCCACATCAAAACGGACACGCACCTGGACCTGGACATGCTGGTACTATGGGACCACCCGGACATCCTGGACATGTACACTCACGCTCCGGTTCACAGTCAATGCCACGCGCCAATCGTTATGCACGCAAGAACAGCCAGGGAGGACAATCCTCAATCTATACACCAGCACCTGAATATGATGATCCAGCTAACTGTGCTGAAGAAGATCAATACGTAAGTTACATGACTTCTTCATAAATGTTAATAAATTAAAGCTTTTTTCATATTTTACCCACAGCGCCGTTACACACGCGTCAACTCACAAGGCGGCAGCCTGTACTCTGGCCCTGGACCCGAATATGATGATCCCGCCAATTGCGCACCCGAGGAAGATCAATATGGCTCACAATATGGCGGTCCCTATGGCACACCTTATGAGCACTATGGCTCACGTGGTTCAGTTGGACGTCGCAGTGTTGGTTAGTTTGAAAAATCAGTACATTTTGTTCAATTTTATTTAATTTGCTTGCTCTTACCTCTAGGTTCTGTGCGCAATCCAGGTAATGGCTCACCCGAACCACCACCACCACCACCACGCAATCATGACATGAGCAACTCCTCATTCAATGACTCCAAAGAAAGCAATGAGATCTCTGAAGCCGAATGCGATCGGGATCATGGACCACGTGGCAACTATGGCGGTAAGTTTATGCACTGCATGTCTTGCTTTTTACTTTAAGTTTAAAAAAGAAAAAAGCTTTTTAAATTATTTATAAGTTCATCTAATTTTATAAATAATTTGTTTTTTTTTTTTTTCAAAATATGAAGATTTAAATAAAAAATTTCTATATATATTTTTAACTATTACTGTATGTCCCAAACTCTTACCCCATCACAGAAGACTCTAACGATGGTGAGTGTGTTATTGTCTCTAGAATGTTCGGACGATTACGTTTCGTATATTTCTTCAATTGTTGGAATAAATTTTGTTTCTTTTTTTTCTTACATTGTGGTAGCAAAGTTTGTTCCTTAAAGTGTACTTGTGAACACTCTTCATATACATATATTTTTATATCTTATCCAGCCTTCTTTCACACCCTATTGTTTTGAGCTATATTTGCTCGTATTTGTACTCATATCATGTGTTAATTCACTCATATATATAATTTTTATTCTTTCTACATAGAATTTCAACATAGTAGATCCTTATTTAAATCAGGTACTCACTCAGATTTTTATTCATAAATTTTTGACTTCATAAACTTTGTTTACCACCCAAAAAAAAAAAAAAACACATGTTCATTAATCTCACTCACTCACCGTCTTCATCGTTCTGTTGGATCATTTCATGATCATTTTAACGCCATTGTTTGGTTAAAAACTTGAAATTTGCTAATCAAACCAAACGTTTTCGAATTCATGCTGTGTTTTGCTTATTTTGAATATTTTTTAAAAATTTTGATGAAATTTATTTTTGGTTTTTGTTATACATATGTTCGCCCATACCCATGACCATAAACCCTCATATAGCACTTTCTTCACATACCATGCCCTAACGTGTATTTTTTTAAGAATTTTTCATGTTTTGTCACTAATTTCATAACCATTTGTTTTTTCAAAATTATTTTTATTAAATTCATTCAAAACTGAATTTTATGATTTGCATGTTTTTTTAAATGTTTATTTTGTAGGTTAGTATTAGTGTTCCTTCCCATTAGTATATAAAATTTGTTGTTCGTATCTGTGTGTTGGGCAATTTAAACAAAAAATTTTAATGTTTTAAATAAACACTTTTCGAAAGGGGGCCATTAGGGTCATTTTTAACTATATTACTAAGAAAAAGTGGTCTTAAAAAATTGTTCATATTTTAATTAGCGTCATACGACCAACACTTTGAAGGGCTGTGAGAAAATTAATTTAAATTTCATTAAATTTTTTTTAATCATTCCCATAAAAACTTATTTAAATATAGCAATTATAATTTAAAGCAATGAGAATATAATTTCTGTTCAAAATTGAACCGGAATTCCGGAACTCCGAAGAATTTTGATTTTTCAATCTTTTCAATTTTGGAAAACAGTTCTTCAAAAGATAATGTATTTGAATGCTGGTAACACGGTTATAGGTTTGGATGTTAATTTTTAGCGTGATCTGCATTGTTATGGTTTTGTAAACAAGTTCACCTGGAGTCTGACCTTCGAATTCCGGCGACGGAACTTGGGTGTACTACACGTATAAGTCGAAACAGCTCAACAATCTGCAGAGTGGCGCTATCCAGATGAGGCGAAACGAAGAAATCTGCGACAAAGTCGTTGAAAAATAAAGGTGATGTTGATTTTTTTTCATTAATTCTCAAGGTAAATCGCAATTTCTTCCACAAGGTAAATCGGTCAACTCTCAATATTGAAGTGTTTTAAAGCGTTTACGCGTGAATATTTGGCAAAAGAGACCAGAATTATGGTCGATAGACATGAAATGTTGTCAATTGTCATGGTTGATTCGGAAGGCAAGTAGGGCCTATTTGACATGGCAACGTGTCTGACTCCGACTGTCTCAACTTGACGAAACCAGCATTATCCATGTCGTAAATGTCTCAAGTCGACATCAAACCTTCGCGTGGTATCTACGTGAAACAGCAAACTAGCAATCGCGTTATGTTTGAAGCCCACAAAAGACAACACCGTTTTAATAAAACAACTAACAGTAGGGAAATAAACGATTCTTAAAACTGATAACGACTAAACTTGTAACACTACTGGCAGCTGAAATTTCCAAACCCTTAAGTGAAATGGTTTCTCTAACCAACTGATTGATATTTTGGGAAGATATGAAGCTAATATTACTGCAATGAAAAAAATGTAATGGAAGGGTCCGGATTTCCGCAGCAAGTATTTGGGATATTTACTATAGCGGCCATGAGGAAAAGCACGAGTTTCGATGCGGATTTTTAGTTGGTAATAGACTTCGGCATCATGTCCTGCGATTCACATCTCTGAACGAACTACAGGATGGACCAAATATATATATATATATATTTTTTTAATACAATTAAATGAACAAAATAAAATTTATTCCATGTATTATGGCTTAATTTATTCCATAACTAACTTTCCCATTAATTATGGAACACACCTCGTTCAAGTGGCTGCCTCGGCTTGCTTAGCAGTAGCGCATTCTGTCACTCCAATTTTCCAAGACCTTGTTAAGGGTTTCGGTCTGTAGCTCACGAATTGCTTGGATGATATGGGCCTTAAGTACTTGAACCGTTTCCGGATTGTTGATATAATATTGATCCTTCATCACGGTTCCTCACAAACAAAAGTCCAAAGGGGTCAAATCGTAGCTTCAAGGCGACTAATTGACATCGTCAAGACGGCTGATAATACGATTTGAGAATTTGGTGTGCTAAAGATCGATTGTAGCATGGGCTGTGTGGCATGGCAAGGCCTCCTGCATGAACCAGAGGTCGTTCAAAATCATGTCTCCCATTTCAGTAAAAAAAAAATTTGCTTAACATGACTCTGTAACTACCATCGTTTACCGAACGTTGTTCCCAGCCTCATTTTCGAAGAAAAATGGTCCAATGAATCCACTACTCCGCAATCTGCACAATCTGCAATGTGTATGCATCGGCTTCTCGACAATAACGTGTTGGTTTTCAAGCCCCAGATGTGGCAATTTTGTTTGTTTACGTAACCACCGTAATGAAAATGCGCCTTGTCAGAAGAGATTATTTTTCGCCCTAAAACGTTGTCCAATTCAAGCTCATCTATGGCCCAAACTACGGAGCGATAACGAAGTGGATGGTCATGCGCCTTCAACTGTTTAATCAATTGTACCTTGTCAGCGAATAATCCGTACAGTAGGCGCGGTGGGTATTTCATTTCCTAGACTCCTACGTTTTGGTATTTGTAAGGCAACAAGATCAGAAGACGCGCAACTAAATTGTTGCAGCCAAGATCCGCACACATCTTTGCGCAGCTAAGAATGCATGCAATACCACACAGAGAAAGCTAGACGTCAACAAGGTCCGTACCACTTCGCATGCACGAATCGTTGACCCAAAAATATTGTTCTATTTAGTTTGCGCCTACGTTTTAAACCACCGCCTGCACCTTCAGCCACTCTCGCCACAAGCAATTCAAGCTACTTCGTTGCTTCTGTAACTTTCCTTCTAGCCTTAGTTTCTTGAATCTTCGATCTTTGAGGGAAATAGTCCGTAGAGACAGACGCATGATCTGTGGACTGCTCTTCTTGAAGGCGCCCACTTCAGAAAATGATCCCTATATGATCCCAAAGCGTCAGAGTAACCATCGTAACTTCTTTGTTTTAAAACCGATTTTAAAATTTTTTGCTGATTTGCCGATTTTAAAATTTTTTGCTGCAAAACCAATTAGAATTTAATAATCTCTTATATGGCAATAAAATTTTTTTAATTTTATACGAATACAAGTTAAAAAAATAATAGGTGTTTTTTTTATTTTTTTTTCGGTTTTTACCAGTTTTCCATACCAAGGTCAAGTGTAAGGTCATCAAAATTTATGAATAAAATGTTGGTCTTAACAAGGTTAACCATTTTGCAGAATAAATTTTCGAACATCTTAGCCATTATAAAATTTATAAACGATAAAGTGTCTCAAAATGATAAGGTATGTGCACAAAAGTAGAAATTGCGAAAAAACATATAAAAGCTCCATCATTAAATTGCTTTTGATGTTAAGTCAACATTCTTCTTCAAATATAAAAAATAAAAAATAAAAAAAAATTATGCCTTTTTTTGAGATATTAGCAAATACATTTTTTTTTTAATTGGTTGGCAACCCTAACATCCAAAATTTTACAATTATATATTTTTTCCAAAAAGTTCTTTCCAATACCTGTCCAACGGTACCTTATTTATAAAAATTGGATAAAAACTGACGTAGATACAATTAATTGAAAATTTCCCGATTCTGGCGTTTTCGGACGATTTGCAGAATTGAGAGGTCCATAACTTTTCAACGAATGGCGATAAAAAAAAAATTAATTAACTTATATTCTTAGAATTTTAATAGGAATCTATAACCCAAAAATAAAACAAATCGAAAGCCATGGGACGGACCCGTTTTGCGTTATGCTTGGAATGGGCGAGTTGTTGTTTCATTAGCACAGTCCGGTTCAATTTTAAACAGAAAGTATCTGTAGGTACATATATTCTGCAAAACTTCATTAACTTCTAGTGTCTCATTTTCGTTACATAATGAGACAGCCGAAGTAATTCAGACCAAAGTTGTTCGAAAAAAAAAAAATAAAAACTAAGTATTTGTATAACTCTTTAAAATTGATTCGTGAAAACACAATCTCAGCATAATCAAAGCTGAACTTTTATAAAAAATATTAACTACTAAGCTTATTTGTATTACACCAAATATTTTCATTGCACTCTAGAGGAAAACAAATACAAGCACCATAGCACCAATTTCTGTTTTTTTTTTTTTCATTAGATTTTTAGCCTTTATAAAAAACTATGTTATTAATATCAATGTTTATTTTATAATTACTTTTTAATTTTTATTATGTTCTACTTATGTTTTTACATATTTTTTTTTTTTCTATTTTAACTATATATTCTAACTGTCGGTGGGGATTTATATTAAAACCAACAAAAATAAAAACTGTCATATACAAACTGTCACAAATATATATATTTATATATATATATATATATATATAAATAAACAACCACAACTTATGCGTCAACCACAAACAGCTGTCAAACGATCCCCACATCAAAAGGATCAACGAACAACCGAAGAAATGCGCAAACTTATTGAAAGGTAAAGTATTTGCAAGATCAGAGCAAAAAATATCTTAGAAATACTCTCAAGTACATAACAAATTATTAGTAACATCACGTTTAATATCACGTTAAATTTACACGTTGTTAAATTTAAAACAAACATTTAAGACATAAGGAAAACAAATAATTTTAAAAGAAAAACATCTAAATTCTAACAGTTTCGCATATTTTGTCTTAATAACTAATATCTTTTTGATCACTGAAATAATATAAAATCACTCTTTCTCTTTTTCTTCTAACTAATTCATAACGTTACTTTAGTCGCAGACAGTAAGTTGGTTATTAATGATGGTTGCATGTTTTATAGTTTTTGAATGTTTCTAATCTATACTTTGGCATGGCTTTAAATTTTTATTAATTTTTTTTTCGGTTTTTGTAGCTAACACGTTTTATTGTTAAGTATGTATTTTTATTTGTATTTGATTTTTTTATTTGTTTCTGTTATAATATTTACAAAGCAAATCACAGTTTGATTTTCTTAACCCTCTGTTGCCCCAACAATCGGTTTAACTATTACTATCTATGTATATCGATTAAACATTCGTTGCTATTTTCAGCTTTACATCAAAATTTTCATACGAGATTCTTTAAAGTACATATAAGCAAAATATATAAATATACATAACCAATATCTAGGTATATTATTAACATCTTGTTTAAAGAACATATGTTTTTATGTTTGAAAATATTTATTAGTTAAATATATTAATTTCTAGTAAATTACCAAATTTATATGAAATTATGAAAAAATCAGTAAAGTTTGGCGAAAGTCAATCAAAGGACAAGTTTTAAGAACGGATTGATTTGGCCCATTACAAGTAAATCAAGCTTGGACTTTTATGTAAACCACTATGAAAATAAAATATATGCCTATTTAAACGAGAAATTTTTTCTTAAAGTGTTGTATTTGCTAATGCTAAAAACAACATTTTTGATTGAAGATACATTAAAGATTCAATCTTCACAATATAAGTTATTCGTTGAGTTTTAAAATGACCGTTCACAATCAACGAACGATAAAGAGAGAGCAAACCGACGACGACGTTCGTAGGCAGAGCTCGGGAACAATCATTGCAATAATTCTCTTATGAGAGAACACGATGGAAATGTTTTCGTGAACGTTGAATTTCTTGAGTATTTATCATGATAAAATAGAATAGCAAAATGAGCTAACATGAGAAGAATGAATTTTTAATCTTTCATGAGTAATTTTTTCCGCACCCTTCCTTTGAGTCACTACCTCATGCCAACGGTTAATCTAGCTTAAAATTCCTTTTTTACCCAGGCTTCGGCCTGAATGGTGAATAATTTCCTTCAGCAAATTACTTTTATCGCCTCAATCGACCCAATGGCGTGTTCCCCGGAGCAAATATTTGAGTTTCGGAAAAAGGAAACAGTCAAGACATTTCCTTCCAAAAATTTATTTGTGGATTCCATTAGTTAAAATTGTACTTCCTTGCAATTCTTTAAACTTAACCATTTGTAAATTGAGACTACGGCAAAATCTGGGACCTAACTATAATCCTATAATCCTAATTAAAGTAACATTTCCTGTGTAAAAAATCGTTTAGCCTATTACCTCTCACCACACCCGTAAACAAGGGTGGTTTTTGGGGTTCAAACAAAAAATTTAATTTAATGGGCGGTACCATGCCATCTTTTCCAAAAATGACAGTCGAAGGCCAAGACTCAATAGTAAGTTCGTACCGATTTCACTGATGTATGATTTATAGACGAAAGTTAAGCCGAAAATATGTGTTCTTGAAAAAGTGCCACAACCTTCGTAGGTAGTAGGGGGAAAAATAATTTACGACCTATTCTCATACCTAGCAAATATACAAAAAAATTCATTAAAATGGGTCCAGCCGTTTCAAAAGATTTGAAACACTTACATCTTGACACGATATTTTTATATATTAAGAATGTTAAATTTGTCGAACCGAAATACGTCATATTGGATCCATACTTTTGCAAATTTCTTTAATATGAACGTAGATAAAAGTGACCAATAGAATTGTTTTAACGATGAACAGTTTTATTTTATAGTGGCCCAAAAAGTTTCGCCAGGAAATAAAATGAAACACAATTGTAAAATTATTTTTTCCTTACTTTAGAATCTATAAAACAAAACAAAAACAGATTGGCCATTTCAGCCCTTGAAAGAACTTTGACCGAGCTACTTATGACCAATTGTGTTATGTGTATTATTTAATGTTTGCACACAATTGACCGAGAACTGGACCTACATGTTTTATGCTGACTCCGAAGGGCTGAAGTTCATGTTTTCAAGAAGCTTTACTTAGCATTATTTACTCTCTGAGGTTTTCCATTGTCTACAGATAGGTGGTGACCGATCGAACTCGGGCTCAGAGCATTCTAAGCCACACACTAAACCTGCATGCCACGGTCACCACTCTATATTTTGTTTTAAGCAAATGTTGATTTTAAAAATGTCTTAATTAACTTGGGTTACTTACATAGTTATCCTGAAACTCAAACTCAATTCCTCCATTTTTATGTTATTTTTTAATGGTGTGCATAACCACTTTTTTTAATTGTTCATAATACACCGTAAACATTTTTAAAAAATTGTATAACAAGCAGTTTTTATTAGGTTAGGTTAGGTGAGAAGGATCGTGCACCTATGAAGTGCTTCCGTGGGGCCTATTGGTGTCCATTACGTATCCCTCATTTGTTATTTTTAACCCATTTAGGTTGTGGTACCCAATAAACCAAGTTGAACCTCCATATGTCTAGCGGTGGTGTATTCACGAGCTGCTTATCTTTGAAAAGTCTGCCTTCTATATATAGGAGACGACGACTTTGTAGATTTGGGCATTCACTCAGAAAGTGGGTGATTGTTTCCGTTTCTTCCGGATCATTGCAGCTTCGACAAAAGTCTGGTGCTGAAATTCAAATCCTATTGGCCATCTCACCGATGGTTTAGTAACCTATTAGGACTCCCACTAGTATTCGGATTCCGTTTTAGACAAGAGGAGAAGACTCTAAGTTCTGTTAGCTCTGGCCAGAGCCTTCTAGCTATATTACAGTCACTTCTAGAAGTCTATTTTGTGTGGGTATATCTCTGGCTTTGAGGTTTATGCTTCTTTTTACGATGCCTTTTGGAATGTACACTAGAGTGGGTCGAAAAAAAAAGTTTGAAAAAACCACCCCCAATTTTAAAGTTGACCTCGAGAGGATTCCGAAAACAAAAAAAATTTTTTTTTTGAACCACCGGAAAAACAGCCAAAATGGTCTTTTTCGCATAACTTAAGCATTACATGTCAGATCTTAAAAAATTATGTGTCATTGAAAAGGGCTTTACGAGCACTACAATGTCTTCTTAGAACATTTTGACTTCTGAGGTCATATTCAACTAGTAAGCCCCATTAGCCCGATTTATACCCCTTATTTTTTTTTTTTTTTTTTCTCATAAGATTAAATTCCTTCAAATTTGTTTGATTTGTGTTCAAAAAATTATTTATTAAGTTTCTTTTACAATTTTGTTTATGTTATGTAATTGTTCGTTGACTAAACTTAAAGTAAATTTTTTATAAAAAAAAGGATTATATCAAATTTTTGAACTATAATAACTTCTTTGTTTTTAAACTGAATAAATAATTTTTTGAACACAAATTATACAAATTTGACGGAGTTTAATTATATGGGAAAAAAAAAGAAATTTAAGGGGGATAAATCGGACCAATGGGGCTTACTAATTGAATATGACCTCAAAAGTAAAAATGTTCTAAGAAGACATTGTAGTGCTCGTAAAGCCCTTTTCAACGACATATAAGTTTTTAAGATCTGACATGTAATGCTTAAGTTATGCAAAAAAGACCATTTTGGCTGTTTTTCCGGCGGTCCAAAAAAAAAATTTTTTTTGTTTTCGGAATCCTCTCGAGGTCAACTTTAAAATAGGGGGTGGTTTTTTCAAACTTTTTTTTTTTGTATGGAGGCCGACCCACTCTAATGTACACGTCTGTCATGGTTCTGTTTGTATCTATCGTTACTCCACTTCTTGCTAGCTCATCTGCTGTGTCATTCCCTTCTACATTTCTGTGTCCGGGGACCCAGCAGAGAGTGACATTGTGGTGATTGCAGACACTATTCAGGTTTTGTTTACAATTTAGTACAGTTCGGGCTGTTGTCGTTATGCTTTCTAGCGCTCTTATGGCCGCTTGGCTATCTACAAAAATTACTATCCTTGTTAAGGCAAGATTTTTGCTGTGAATAACCTGTGCTGCTTTTTCAATTGCATAAATTTCTGCCTGAAAAACATTGCAGTGGTCAGGAAGTTTGTATGACTCCTTCACCTGTAGCGTTTCGCAGTACACCCCTGATCCTGTTCCAAACTCCATTTTGGAGCCATCAGTGTAGAATTGGAGATTACCATAAGATTCTATGGTCGCATCTTCACATTGTCTGCTGGGAATGAATGTGATGTTTTTAGTACCAAATCCCACCTTAGGTGTCATGTAGTCGGTTGTTCCTTTTGATGCCTCGGTTCCATAGAGATTCAGAATAGATGCATGTCCGAAGGTGTTGTTTTTCCAGGCTTTTGACTCACTAAGACGAATACGCTCTTGGTTGCCGAACACTTAAGGAACTCTTTTGGGAAGAAGATCTAGCATCATTTCTAGACTCGCCTGTGGCGTACATCTCTTGGCTCCTGTTACTCCTCTGCAAGCTAATCTTTGCACTCCTATTAGAGAGGAACTCTTTTGGGGAGAAGATCTAGCATCATTTCAAGACTCGCCTGTGGCGTAACTCTTGGTTCCTGTTATTCCTCTGCATGCTAACCTTTGTACTCCTGTTAGAGAGGTCCTAGCTCCTTTTGTGCACAATTGCCCACCACACCAGTGAGCCGTAGGTAAGAATAGGTCTGACGATCGCTGTATACAACCAATGGATGATGTGCGGTCGCAGGCCTCACTTCTTACCGAGGACCTGGCATGCATTAAGGGCGCATAGTGCTTTTTTCCTCCTCTCCTCTCTGTTGCGTTTCAAACTGAGCTTGTCATCAAGTATACTTCCAAGATATTTAGCTTCAATGGAGAGCTTCAGAGTAACTCCATTTAGTTTCGTCAGTACGAAGCTGTCTACTTTTATTTTTCTTGTGAACAGAACGAGTTCAGTTTTGATTGGATCCACACCCAGGCCGTTCGTTTCTGCCCATATTGATAGCTCTCTTAGTGCTCTCGACATTAGTTCACTAATTATTTGCAAGTATTTTCCGCATATTAGGATGGCAATACCGTCGGCATATGCTACCACTTTTATTTCATCAGCTTTAAGTTTGAAATGATGTTGTCAAATACAATTAGCCAAAGTAGTGCGGATATGACTCCTCCCTGTAGAGTGCTTTTTGTGGACACCTTCCATACCACACTCAACCCCATTTGTGCATTTAAACGTTTGCTTTTCAGCATTTTATAATTCCATTCGGTTATCATGCTGTTTACTCCTTTTTCCACAAAAGGTTTGAAATAGATTTCGTATTCATATTTTTTAAAGCGCCTTCGCAATCTAAAAACGTTGCTAGTGTATTCTTTGCGGTGAAGGTTCTATGATGGAAACCACATCGTAGTGCTGCCTACCTTGTGCAGGCATTTAACTTGGATTTATAGTTACCGGGATGGACGGGTATTTGAATGGCGCCTTACAAAGTCTGGCAACTTCACTTGTGTCCTTAATGGACTCGCAGATATTTTTCCAAGATGTTCACTTTGCTATTCTTACTTCTCTTATGTAGGCATTTAACTTGAATCAGTAGTTTATCGAGTCCTGCTCTAGCTTGCTAAGAATGGCTTTCCGGTGATGTTTTCTGACCTCCGTTCGTATCGTTTTAAGGTCGCTTATGCACCAGCTTGTACTGGCAGGTTTGTCACATTAAGACCTGGGGTAGAATTTTTTGAAAGCCTTGTGCATTTTGTTGTGATTGACTCGACTACGCTGTCAATAGAAACATTGTGGGAGATATATTATGTTTCTGGATCTGCAATATTGTTGGTGACAGATGTACGAGAGGACTAACAAAATATCGCTTAATAGAGTAGAAACACATAATAAAAAATGTTTTAATTTTATATCTTTAATCTTTATCTCTTTGTATTTTTTGCCAACGTAATCGCCATTTTTTTCGATACATTTTTAAAGTCGATAAGTCCGCTTTGAAAAACAGTCTTCAAAATCGGCTTTTTGGATTTTTGCAATTTCATTATTAACCACATTTATTAACTCCACATTGCTAATGAAGACTCGTCCTCGCAAATTTTTTTTTATGTTTGGAAATAACTAGAAGTCGCAAGGTGCTAGATCTGGGGAATAAGGTGCTGGTCTAATTTCTTCGATGCCTGACAGCGCAGTAAAGTCGCTTGTTTTTCTAGCAGTGTGCGCTTGCGCATTGGCATGATGCAAAAAGTATCGGCGAAGTTCCTTTTTTTTTGCGTTTTCCATATAAACTTTGGAATACTCCTGGTAAGCAAGTTTCAGTAAACCACTTGGCAGTTACCGTCTAACCTTTTTCCAAAGGAAAAGCAGCTAAAACTTTCTCTCTGGTGAAGTAAACTGACTTTGGTCTCTTTGGTGAAGTAAACTGACATCATTACTGTTGTTGCTGACTTTTGTTGCTTTGCTTTAACGGGTGGGTTTGCAGCTTCTGGGCTCCATTCCATGCTTTGTTGTTTGGTTTCAGGATTGTACTTGTCAAACCATGCTTCATCACCTGTTACAATTTTCTGAAAAGTGGAAGACTTTCCGTTTTTGAATTTGTCAAGAAAATATTGAGCAAAACGAACACGTACCTCTTTTTGGACTTCAGTTCAAATTCTTGGAACCTATCGTGCAGTTTTTTTCGTGTATCCAAGATTATTTTTGAATATTCATGCCATGGCATTCAAGCCCAGTTCTTCAGCAATCATTTCTTGGGTCAATCTTGGATCTTCGTCAATTTAAGACTTCACCAGCGGTACACTTACATCGTCAGTCGCAGATTTGGGACGGCCTTCTTGAGGTTCATCTTCCACAGAAAACTGAGCGGTGTGGAATCTCCAGAACCACATTGAAATAGTCGCAAGGGATAGCGCATACACTTCAAACGCTGTTTGGCATTCACTGAATATTTCCACAGGCTTAAATAGGAACCGAAGTTCTTGCTGCATTGGCGTAAGGATATCCACTGACACTGCTTCACTAATTTTACGTTTTCTTGTCTCCATTTTGATCGATCTTTCTGAAAATAAGAGTGATATATCGTAAGATTATAACAAACACTATGTAATTTTTGATTTATTAAAAACTTATAATATGACAGCAACTAAGCGAACTTTTGTTAGTATCCTCGTAGTTAACCGCACAAGTAATAAACTAGGCACTGAAAAAAGAATGGTTCAGTTGGGGTTAACCCCAATTTACAAACACGAAACTTATTTTGAATTTTACCAAACATGACTGCTCACCATAAAAGCACTTTAAAGACTGACAGAAAATCCGAAATTTAGAACGAAACTACCTGATAATAAAAAAGAAACAAGTATTTATTTAATTAATTATAAAACCAAGAACAGACTTCTCATATCTTACCTATTAATGACAAGTAACAGTAAGCAAGAGTCAGTAATCATTTCATGCCTTTCATTTAAAAAGTTGAAACAACAATTATAACAATATTAAATATATTTTTGCCATATCTACACTTTGTGTGTTTCATACATTTTTGCTTGCTTTTTATACAATTTTGTCCACTGTCACCAAATTAATTATATTTATAAAAATAAGAAATTAAATTTATGTTAAAAACTAAATGGACGCCACTGTTTCAGCTGCTTCTTTTTGCAAAAAAAATATACATATTTTTCTTAAATAAAAAACATACTTACTAACTTCTCTCTTTCTCTCTCTCTTACACTTTGAAATATTTTCCCTATAGAAACGAAGCCGGTCCAAAACAACTCCAACAACAAAGTGGCGCAGGATTCACAGCCTACGATACTATGGCAGTGTAATTTGTAAGCGGCTGAGCAAGCGAGACAACAGTCAGTCATGTTGAACAGCAGAAGAGCGACAAACAAAACTGTGTCGCTAGAGAAGAATAAAGCGCTGGAAAGAGCAAGAAATAAACACTAAAAACAAAAGCAACAAAAACATTTATATAAATACATGCATACATATATATATATATATTAATTAATATTGATATAAACATAAAAAAAAAAGAATTAAAAATATTTATGTAAATACATACAGCTGTACGTCAATATACACATACATACATATGTATATGTATTTGTCTGAAACTATTGCATAAATATTTTTATGATATTAACTAAATAGCAGTTAATTAAAAACAAAAAACAACAAGAGAGCGAGAAAAAAAATGTAATAATATATATGTTTGCCAGCAAGAGAGCGCAATATGTTGCATACGAAAGTTTAAGAAAAAAACAAACCGAAAACACCACTGAAAAAAAACAAACTGTATAAGAAAAAGAATTAGTTTTAAAATTTTTTTAAAAAGAAATATCTCAAGTTTTTCAAAACCAAATAATTATAATATAAAAAACATCAGTTTTTTTAATAAAACATATTAATATTAATTAAGTTATTAAATCATTAAGAATTAAGTCATAACGAAATGCAAACATTTAAACAGTTTAAGTTTAAAAAAAAAAATTAAAGAAAGAGACAACTAGTTGTGCTCTGTTAAAGTGGAGATTTATTTTGAGTTGGATTTTTTTCAAACACGTGCGTGTGTTTTAGTCATTTAAGCTTTAAGTTATATGCAAACAATTTTGTTGCTAAGCCATTTACTACAACAACAACAAAAACACGCAAAAAAGTGTAAAGCAAGCTTTGTAAGATTTTGTTAATAACCGCTTAAGTCATAATTGAACATTTGTGTATCCTATTAATTATAACGCAAAAAACATGTTTTTTAATACTTTACAATATTTTTAAAAAGAAAAAAAAAATTAATGACTAATAATTTAAATTAAATATTTGCCGCTAACAAGTAAAAACCGCTTAAGTTCAGTTAAATGGTAATTTTGAAAGTATTGTTCATTAGTTTTGACTGCAAAAACTGTTTGTTTTTTGTTTCAAATTATATTTATTAATGAAAATATTTATAACCGATTTTAGAGAGCCTTGCCACAGCGCTCAGATATACTGCAACATTTTTTAATTATTTAATTTATATTTAATTTTTATATTTAACTGACATGCTCTTCCAATTTATAAGAAAACAAAATAGCACATATTTTTTAACAACACAATATATATATTTTTTTTTCTTTGCTTAAATTATATAAAAGTAAAACTTGTAAAAATTTTAACTTTATTTTACACACAAGCAAACGCAGCACAAACATCTCGTTTTTTCACATAAAAAATAATTTTAATAAATTTAAATTTTTTGTTTTGAATATCTTTAAATGTAGCTCAACATCACGTTATTATGTATCATACAATTATTGCTAAAAAAAAAAGAAGTGTGTCTGGAATTGTCTTGATATTAACATATTTTTTATTGTTTATTTGATTTCCAAATAATGTATTAATTTATTATACATAAGTTTTAATAATTTGCTTTAAGCACAAGCAAGCATCAGCTAAGTGCGTTTTTATAAATTTTAGACTTTTATTTTTAATATTTTTTAACGTGATTTATTTTTTATCCTACTTTAGTTTTATAAATATGACAATAGTTTCTGTTGTCGTTGATAAAAACAAAAAATTTGTAATGCTTTATTTGCTTAATATAAGATTTCTTTGAAAAATTTCTAAATTTGGTTATTGTTTTATTTTAATTTTTTTTTTTTTGGTGTTCTTGTTTTTTGTTAAAAGGTTCGTATTTTCGTTAGGATTTTTTAAACTATCACAATTTTTATCGATTTAATTTAAAAAATTACAGTTTTGTTTCAATAAGACAGACTGTTTTTAATTTTGAATTCATACAAATTTTTTATTTATTTTTCAAAAAAGCACGTATTTTGGACGTATTTTAATTTAAGGGTATTAGGCTTTATTTGTGAGGCAAATCCGGGCATCAGAGTCTAACAATTTTTGTACTAGTGGAATCACATTTAATTCAAATAAGGAAAGAGGAACGAGCGATTTCAGGGGGTTCAGAAACGGGGGCCGGTTGACTCAATATGATTCTCTATTATGTGAGGAAAATTTTTGTACGAGTATCAGTATATATCTCCTATATAAGCTGCGACATTTCTCTGTAGCGTTTTCTACACGTAAGACGAAGTCGATGTTCTTGAATATTATGCTTTACCCATTTAAGATGTTTAATAGTTTATATGTATGTGACATCTCCACAGCTACTTCAAAACTCCTGGATGAAGGATCTCTAGCTTATAGGCTATTGTGTAGACAGCTCAGCATCCCATACCCTCGAGTTATATTTAAACTCTTTGAAATTTCAAATTTTTTTATGTCCATCTGAAAACTGAGGCACAAATTTTGTCCGTCAACCTTCATGATCTCACCAATTCTATGGCGACTCGGTTTTAGGGCGAGCTCCTAACTTCGTGTATAATTTCTTATCTCATGCTGGCCTTTTTTGCAAACGCTTGACACTTCAAAGTTAGTCTGTTATGCGCTTTGACAAAAGGTTCACCAAGTAAGGTTGTCCAGGTTTTGGGATGTCCACTCAAATAGGACGTTGGCAGTATTCTCTACTGTAAAGTGCGAAGAACGATCGAAATGCGTTTGTTCTCACAACTAATCACCACTTAGAAGTTACTGCTTTCAATTTCTTATGAGTGAACAAATTGCGGCGCAGAGGAAAACATTTACGATCGTTCACAAGCAAAAGCTATATTCATTAATATCACGAACGAAAACACCACTTCGCTGCAATTGTCGTTCGTTTGCTTACTAATGATCGTTCGTTAGTTGTAAACGTTCATTTTAGCACTCAATGAATAACTCATATTGTGAAAATTGAATCTTTAATCCATTGTGAGCATATTTTGAAGTGATTAATTGCTTCTCTACGTGACAGCGAAAAAATATGCAATTTTGTTACATAAAAGTAAACAGACCATGTTGTAGAAAATACATAAAAATACAATTTTGTGCTTAAAAAATAGTTGAAGTATGACAAAATAACAAACTAAAAATATTATTTTACTAGTTGTTTTTCATACAAAGGAAATTCGGAAATTTTTGTTTCCTGTTATGTGCAACAAGTTTTTGTTTTTTGGTAATATTTTATACGTTGCCCAATTTTCAACGTTTTTGTTTTTCGGTAATATTTTATACGTTGCCCAATTTTCAAATAAACCAAGCGAACGCACAATAAACAAATATCAGAAACCATCCGCATGTAACGCTAGAAAATTTCTGTTATCTACACTTTGCCCATCAACTTTGAAAAATACGCTCACGAACGATTTTAAATTCGATCTTATCATGATAACTCAGTTTGTGATTGGATTTTATCATGATAAATTCTTTAAAGCAGTGGTCGGCAAAATTAAAAATGACACTGTAAATGAAAGTGAGACAAAGCAATTGCATATCATTCAAAACAATGCTGCTTCGGCAATAGTTGTCTGTCGAGTGAGTGAAAGAGCATGAAAATACGTGAGAGTTTTGGCAAAGCATGTGCTCTGATTTATGGAAAATCACAATTCTTATGAGCGCTTTAGCCAAAACGATTGTTCGTAGATAGAGCGCGGGAGCAATCATTGCATTTCGTCACTCATGATAGAACACGATAGCAATGTTCTCGAGAACGTTTTATTTCTTAAGTGTTTATTATGATAAAATACAATCGTAAGATGAGTTATCATTCAATTTAAAATCGTTCAAGAGCGAGTTTTCCTGCACCCTGCGACTTTCTACTTGCGACTGCAGCAATAACTGATCCATGACGTCTACCACACCACAAAGATAGGTTTGGTATAGGTGATAGGTCCAGCATCCCTTCTCTTGGTTATCTCAACGTGCCAGCCACTGTGTCGAGCATCTCTCTCGAGACCCATTTGTACAAGTGGGTGCACTTTCGTTGCTAGTTATTGGCTGAGCCGCTTCCAACAAGAGGTCGAGCTAACTAGCCCAAGTGCTGCATTCTCAGAAACTGTTCTGAAAGCACAGCAAACCTATAGAGCGCTTATTCTATACGACGACTCTACTCTTAATCGATTCTTCTCTTAATCCTTCATCATTGCAGCCCATAGCGTCAATGCAGAAAAGCACGCTGAGATACTTAATGAACGGCTTTGATTGTACCTCATTCCACGCACGTTGATTATTGAGGTCTCAGATTTTTTTCTGGAAACTAATAAGCACCTCCTCCGCCTTGTGTTCAGCGCTACTGAGCCCTACTGACTGAATCAACTCGTGGTAAGTGCTTATAGTAACACTACTAAGGGCCTCTACTTCATGCAGATGTCTTTCTATTATCACAACCGCTAAATCATCCGCAAATCCAACGATCTTGACGACTTTTGGTACATTGAGCCTAAGAGCACCATCTTACATCTATGGTTAATGCCTAGAAGTGTGAAAAAATCGTCTATACTTCTCTTCACTAGCCCCATATTACTCATGAATGACATGCGGTCAGTATTTTTATTCGCTACAGGGCCCTCTCTATCCAATCTGTCTGGGTTTCCATTTATGTTAGAACAACCCGGGACTCAAAAGATATAAATCACTATTTCTAAGGAGAGTTCGACGACGGTTCTAAACACAATTCGATTTAAATATCTTGCTGTAGAATGTATAGACTACTATAGATGTCAACTTATTTTTTTTCAGTATTTCTATTCAGTAAAGTAACTTACCTGTCGAAGTACCTAGCAGATTTCAATTGAATCGTCACGCTAAAAAAAACCTTTAAATGTAGTTATTCTTAATGGATTAATATCCTTCGGAAGACACTAAAGTACTCTGGCAGTCTTTATGAAGTAGACACGCAGGTTCTGCTATAAGACCAATAAGAGGTTATGGTTTGGATATGTTAACAGAAGTGGTAATACTAGCTTTGTAAATAAAGGACCGTGTTCATAGAATCAGTACATCTAAAATTTTGGTTGCTTGGGCCGAAATTAGCCGTTTTAGCTGGCATGCTTTTTATGAACATTTTTATTTTATTTCCACGAAATTCGCAGATCTTAGAAGGGCTTCAGAGAAATTTTGACTGTATCTTTCAATACCGATAAAATCGGTGAGCCTAAGTGTTCAAGTCTAGATCTAAGCAACGCAGGGCATGTGGAAAAAAGGTACTCCAGGATTTCTTGGATACCTAGTTCCATGCACTTGATGCAGTTGTCATCCATGGTAATACCCAGCTTTTTGGCAGGGCCGTCACCATGCAGTGTCCCGTGAGGATACCCACTAGTGTCTTGCTGTCCCTTCGGGAGCGTGCCACGATAAACGAAGTACGTTTTCCATATAATATAACATACATGATTCTCGAGATCTTGCATGTTGTCGTATATTTCCATCTACGACTCACTGCTTGCTTGGCTCTAGTTTCGAGGTTTTTGTAGAATTCCTGTAGTGGAATAGCTATGTGTTCTATGAGATTTGATTCCAGCCCGACACCTTCCTTTGCTAGTTTGTCTACCATCTCGTTTTCGCCAATGCCCAGTGGCTTGGAATCCAGTAGACGCAGTAGACACACTCTTTGAAGTGCTCAATGCATCTAGTGCGTCTTTGTTTGGGAGGACATTTCTTGAGGGCTTGATTACTACTCTGGACTTGAGAGTATCGGACATGGATTTTATTGCCGCTTGGCTGTCAACAAATATGTTCATTAAAGAGTGATAAATATTGGTACTAAGAGCTATCTTTGCGGCCCTACTTATGGAAAAAACCTACCCCTGTAAGATTTTGCAGTAGCCCTCTAGGTTGTAAGCCTGCCTTATGTCGGGTTCTACGTAATACACTGCCATGTTCACTTCCGTACTCATTTTGGAGCCAGCTGTGAATATGTTGACCACCCGCTGTGCTGTTTTGATACCTGTGCACCAGTCGGTTGATCCTAGAAGTGTTAGTATTTTGGGTTGCAGAGTTGTGCGGGATCTTGAACTTCGTGCTACTTATTGAATCCTTGCCAATTCTACAGTGTCCAAAATTTGCGAAAGTTGCCCGTAAGACGCTGTGCCGTCTGCCTGGCATCTTCTTAGATGCGTATAGCTTACCTCATCCTCTCGTCTACATTGAGTCTCCACGTCAGTTCGCTTAATACAAAAACTGTTATAACTTATGTCGCTACTAGACAGATGTCAAGATGACTTTATTGCTCGAATTCAAATTAAAAACTGACTCAGTTATTTCAGCAAAGAATAAAATAAAGTACAAATTGGAATGAACATAAATGAAAAGAAAGAATGAATACATGAAGAAAGAGCAAATGTCAGACAAAGTATAAATCAAACAAAATATATAATGAATGAAAGCAGTGTTGCCACAAGTTGCAAATATGTGATGACACTTAATGCAAAAAAATGTTTTTTGTAATATATTTTTGTTTTTATTTTAATATAATTTTTATAAATATAATTTTATTTATATTAATAATTAAATAATTATTAATAATATAATTTTATTTACATACTTTTCTAATATAATTTACATTTTATTTAGTACTCAATTTTATAACTTTAACTTCAGATATTTTTTAAAATAATGTAAAGTATAACATTTTTTTATAAAATTTTTTAAAATATTTATTTGAAAAATTTAAATTTTTTTAAGGTTTTATTAACTAAAATTTAAATAACTGAAGTTCTTGTAATCTTAATTTATTAGTCATGCTGTTTAAAACTAAAGAAAATGTGTTGAAGGAATTAATTTTTAATTTATTAATTTATTAAAATTTAAATTATTTTTTTTTTTTTTTGGTTTTTTAATTTAATTTTCATAAGAATTCATTTGATAAAAATATATAAAAAGCTTGGCATTTAAGCTTGTTTAGCTTGAAATATTGTTTCAAATCTCCAAAAGTAAATTAATAAAATTTTGAAAATCTTTTGACGTACTGCTAAAGGAAAAATCAAATTTTTTAAACATTTTTGAACAAAAACTACTTTAAAAATTTATTTAATATCTAGACATAAGTAAAAACAGAATTGCAATGAGTTAAAAATGCAAAAAAAAATTAACCACCTAACTAAACTTTATATAAATAATATAAAAAAAAAAAAAAAAAACAAAAAAAACTTAATTATAAGATTTCTAGTTAAACAGTTTATAATTATTTTAAAATTATGTTGCATAATATTCAATTTTGTTTTATAAGTTTAAAAATTTATTTAATTTTTAAATTGAATTTAATTTTGTTTATAACTAAATAAACTTATATAAAAAAAAATTAAATTTTTATTTGAAATGAAACAGCATTTTAATTTTTCTTTTTTATAGCATAATAGTTCCTTATAGTAAATTTTTCTTGCAGAAATTTAAAAAATTTATATTTTACTTTTGGTATTTTTTATTTTTTTTTTTGTTTTTTTTTTTCTTTTCATATGTTTATATATTTTTTTGCTTTCTTAACGCTTTGTTTTTAGTAAACATATTTGCATGTCATATAAACCTATCCACTTTATACAATATACCATAAAACTATATACATACATTATACATTAAAATATATTTATATATACATACATACACATAATTAAATAAATAAATGTAGTGTTGTGATTTGATTGCTTAATTAACTTAATTATGATAAATATTAAAAAAAAAAAAATATTAAATAAAATTTTCAAAACAAACTTTATTGAAACATATTGACTAAAAATATACTAGCTTTTAAAACTAAATATGGAGTTTCTTACAAATTTATAAATACAATTAAGATTAAAAAAAAAAAAAACAATACCAAAAAAGTGTTGCATTTGATATTGCATTTCCAGTAACTTTATGTAGAGCAGAGTGAAAACAAAACAAAAAAAAATTAAACAAAATTTTAACGAAAAATTTCAAATCGCAAGGAAAATCAAAATCAAAATTATTAAAAAACCAAAAAAAAAAACCTGAACGGCATATTAAAGGCAACTTTTTGGAACATATTGAAATATAAAGCTTAAAAAAATTCTTAACTTAAAACAACATATTTCGGCAGAAAATTAAGAAACTTATAAAAAAAAAAAAACACTTGAAATACAAAACAAAAATGATCACGCTCATAACGTACATTAACACATAACATTGTATGTCATACATATTTTAAACATTTCTACATACACACATTTAACGCCTGCTTAACAATAAAAAAAAAATTGTTTTAAATAAAAGAAAAAAATCGCTTTTTGTGTTCCGCTCCACGTAAAACGCATCAATAGAAAATAGCTATTAAATTAAATTAGCGCATAATTTTTAAATAAATTTTTTAAAATATATTAAATTTAATACTTAAAATATTTTTCACACAAAATTAAGAATATTTTGTGTAAACATAAATTCTCATTTTGTCATATACATACTTATATATATAAATATAAATTTATTGTAATTTTTATACCATGTAATAATATATATTAACAACAACAACCGCAACCACAACCACAACAACTACATACATCTACTTAAATGTCAAATCAAAATTTCTTACTTATAACTCATAAACCATCATCATTAAGCATTATTGTTATGAGTAACAAAAAAAAAAAAAAAACAAAAACCAAAACAAAAACAAAAACAACAAAAACAACAAAAACCAAACTATTTATATAAAAATTCTTAAATAATTGTAATGTTTTTTGAAAATTGAAACTCTTTCAAATTATTGGCAGTTAAAGTAAAAAAACAAAAAAAATATATGACTAAAACAACAACAACCAAAAAAAAACAAATATTGTCATAGCTCATAGCAACAACATAATTAATCTTATACATACATACACACACACTTATTACAAGTTGTTATATCAAACATAGTTAAAACATCAACCACAACAATAAAAAACAAACAACAACTTGCAATAAAAATATTTACTAAAATAAATATCAAAATTCAAAAATAGTTGCTAAAATTTAATTAAAACTTAAAATTCTTTAGCAACAACAAAACAAACAAAAAAATCTTTAAAATCCACAAAAAAACAACTAACAATTTATGTTGGTACAAAAAAAAAACCAAAATAAAAAAACAAAACAAAACAAAATTTTAAAGCATTTTTATTCTTAGCTGGTCTTTAAGCTCAATATTTGGGTTCAAGTACATTTTTACTTGAAATTTTTTTATAGCTGAAATTTACGGAACGGAATTTACACCGTAAATTTTAAACTGTTAAAAGGTCGTTTTGATGGTCCTTCAGAGTCAAATATTACCGAAACATAACTTTTGCTCTGTACTGTTGTGTTCTTTTGAAGACATTAACCAGCATTTACGAAGCATAAAATACTTTTAACACGTACTGTACATTACCTACACTGCACTATCTACACAGACTGTACTTTACTAAGTGAGATGTAGATGTCCCCACATCAGCGACACTTGGTTATCGACAAGCAAAGCAGTTGTATTTTTAAATTATCATGTACAGCAACCAGTGCATATATCACAACTTTTAAATTATTTATTGTCGTTTCAACGATATTCAGTAAACGCTAACGTCATATACAGGGCTGCAAACAAGGATTTTGGCGCACGGCGCAAGCCTTAATTAGGCGCCCTTGCCATTATATAACAATAGCGTTCAAAAAATGCAATTTTATTTAAAAAAAATACATTAAAATGTAACACATTTTAATTTTAAAAATAGATATTAAAGTATAGCATTAATTAACTGACACAAAAACTAAATATAAACAAAGCGATACAAAAACTAAATAACGTCATACATAGGGCAGAGTGGCGAGTTGTGGAACAGGTTTTGTTTTTGAACGATAACTTCTTTAAAAGTTAATGTTTTTTTTTCTGGAAACATTATTTATTTAGCTTATTCAATTGCATATCATCCTGCGATCACATTTTTTTTGTTTAAATTAAAAATTTTAATGATTTTCTTGAAGCCAGAAAAAAGATGGAATTTTTGGATTTTAAAATATTATGTGGTGTTGTGAGACACTACTATAAATATAAAAAAATGGCATTTTTGGTTTTAAAGTCTGTATTGAAATAGGAAAAATGTATTGAAAAAATAATAATACAGACAAGAAAATTATTCGCTTATATCTGATTCGGCAAATTCGCAGCGAGTGTCTGCTCAGCTCAGACATGGCGTAAAAACCATTTTAATTTGTAAAATATTGGAAAAACTTGCTTCCTGCCGGTTTGGCCACTTTGCTATGCAACAAAACTGACTAATTTATCATTTAAAGCCGATGTGGAAGAAATTTTTACTTCTATTTTTCTATATAATGGGTTCCATACACTCGATTGTGTGTAACCATACGATTTTTCAAGATTATATGATTTGCAGACAGCCCGAAAACAATTATTTTGGGCTAATATCAACAATGATGGCTGCCACTAGGTAGATGGATGCCCCATTTCCTTTTCGCTTTGGTGATATTTAATATGCTTTACGTGGGATGATGGCTATAAAAATAATGAAATAAAAACAAAAATAAACTGTCTCAACAACAACACCCCATATTTACTGTCTCACAACCAGGGCTGCCGTTTTGGTAAAATATTACCAAATTTGGTAAAAAGATTTCGATTTGGTAAAATGGTAAATGTTTTTTTGGTTTGGTAAATTTAAAATCAATGAAAATTTCAAATAAGTTGCAATTCAAAAACTGATTGTATAAAAATTATATCAATCATGCTCATTGTGCACCACCATCCTTATAATTGAAAATATATAATGTATAATTTTCACTTGATTATACATTTGTGTAATCAAGTGAAAATTACACGAATGAACGCAAAGCAAAATGTCAAACATTTGAATTTGGCAGTTGCTTAGATGGTCGGCTTAGGAAATAAATTGATGTATCGCTAAGATCATGATACAAAAATACAGGTAGTATTGACGTTTCCGTCGACTACTTCAAATTGTCAAAAAATATATCGAAGAAGAGAGCGCTCATAAGCAAACAACATAATACAAAGGGCACATTCAGCATAAAATTAAAATTTGATAGCGTTCAGTAAAACTGGGAGACGCTAAAATGTAAGCTACTGTCTCAACTGTTCAGAAATTAAAACTTCAACATTGAATCTGTGTTAATTAATTACATATACATCAATCTGAGATGGTGGGAAATAATTTTCAACATATAGTAAAATACTTATAATTTCTATATGATTTTTTTAGAGTGCAGTTTAATATTAGATATTTTTTATAGTACTTAAAAATCAAAAATATGCACATGAATTACATACGCACTTAAAATATAAAAATTATAAATAAATAGTATGAATAATTGTTATAGTATAATAGGCTAACATTTGTCAATGCTATCTGTGTTTTTGTATCATGGCTAAGATGGATAAGTAAGTTTTTATTTTTAATAAATTGATTTTCTTAAAATTTATATTCTAAGCGATTATGTTATTTCTGTTAATTTATGTTATTAGAAAGAAGGCGACTAATGTGAAAGGCGATAAAACATCTTCAAGCGTATAATAAATGTTAATTTAATTAAAAACTAGTAAGGTATATCTTCGACTTGGCCGAAGTAAAAATACCCCCACGGCCGATTCTTAAGGGTGGAAGAATCTTAAATTGGAGAGCTTTTTGTATGAGCTTTTGAGAGATATTATTATTTTTATGTGTCTAAAATACATACATATCAAATTGTTTTCCTGCAGCTTAAATATAAGCCTTTTTATAAAGTTTTAAATTTTGGGGTTGTATGGGAGGTGGGCGTGTTAGATTGTGTATGACGCCCATTTTTCTAGCATACCTCAGTTTCGACATAGAATACACAAATACCGAGTTTCTGTCTTGTAACTTTAATATTAGCCTCTTTATAGATTTTTCAATTTTGGGGTTGTATGGGAGGTGGGCGTGTTAATAGGTGGATGACGCCCATTTTTATAACACACCTCAGTTTTGACATTGAATACACAAATACCGAGTTTCCGTCTTGTAACTTTAATATTAGCCTCTTTATAGATTTTTCAATTATGGGGTTGTATGGGAGGTGGGCGTGTTAATGAGTGGATGACGCCCATTTTTCTAACACACCTTAGTTTTGACATTGAATACACAACTACCGAGTTTCCGTCTTGTAACTTTAATATTAGCCTCTTTATAGATTTTTCAATTTTGGGGTTGTATGGGAGGTGGTCGTGTTAGTGAGTGGATGACGCCCATTTTTCTAAGACATCTTAGTTTTGACATAGAACACACATTTATCAAATTTCAGTATTGTAGCTTCAATATTAGCTTCTTTGTTAAGTTTTAAATTTTGGGGTTGTATGGGAGGTAGGCGTGGTTTTCATCCGATTTAGCCCATTCTCGAACTTGACCTTAGTTTTTTAAAAAAAAGCTTAAATATCGAATTTCATTACGATATCTTCAAAATTAAAGCTGTAATCGTGTCGACAGACGGACAGACGGACAGACGGACAGACAGACGGACATGGCTAAATCAACTCAGGTGGTGATGCTGAGCAAGAATATATATACTTTTCCATACCTACCACGCCTCCTTTTGGGCGTTACACACGTCGTGACAAAATTAATATACCCCTTACGCAGTACGCGTGGGGGTATAAATATGTATAAAAGTATTGTTTCTTTAACTCAAAAATAACATTTTTTTTTTGGGTTTGGTAAATTCTCTTTCATTTTGGTAAATTTTTGGATGAAATTTGGTAGAAAAAAATGTTTGAGAGTGGCAGCCCTGCTCACAACACCCCATATTCGACATTTTTAAATGGCCATTGCGCCATCATCACATACAATATTTTTTGCAAAATCACTTCGGTGGGCTTTAAGGCAATGGAATATACATCATTTTAATAAATATTTACCTTTACTTTGAATTGGCAATGTTTCTGGAAATTTAACAAAGGCAAACTATACAATAAACTTTTAAGAGCGCGATCAAAACACAAAATTGTTACAGACACTAGTTACACGTGTCAATGCGATGAGTGCACATAATAAGTGAGATCCCATTAAGAAAATATTTTACAGTTGTTGTAAGCATTCACAACTTTACCACTATGTCAAATATTGACATGTCTCACAACACCCCACTCTTCCCTACAACTAAACAAAAATGTTAAGCCTTTTACAAAGTAAAACCAAATTAGGAAACATAAAATTGAAGAAAAGCAATAAGCAGATGAACAATTGATTCAAACCCTGTCTAAAAATATAAGCCTCTGTAACGTTTTTTATAATTTCATTAAAATTAATAGCTTTGCATAATAAGCTTTCGATTGAATCTGTAACTTAACTTGGAATATACCTACCTAAACCCAGGTTGTCAATTAAAGGTCTTCAAAACCCCGGTGGTGTGGATTCCATGTTTAACTTGCACCCAAATTTTGGGTAATTATTTCGCCTTGACAAGAAGCTCTTCATACCTGTGCTGAAGCATGGATGGTACAGCAAACAGATGCAACCGCTCTTGGGGTGTTCGAGAGGAAAGTTCTTCGCAAAATCTTTGGTCTTGTTCGAGTTGGAGACGATTATCGCATTCATTCGAATGAACCACGAACTGTACAAGCTCTACGACGATATTGACTTAGTTAAGCGTAAAACAATTCAGCGACAACGCTGGCTGGGTCATGTCATTCGTATCGATGAAGCAGCTCCAGCGAAGAAGTGTTTGAGGTGAAAGCCAAGGGTCGACGACAAAGAGGAAGACCATGCCTCCAGTGGATTGACCAAGCCGAGGCAACCCTAACCGGCTGTTGGAGACGGCGCACAGTGTGAAATTTTCGCATTCTAGCGGAACTTAATTCCAAATCTTACTAATCTGCATCCACTGTAACCTAATTTGATAGGAAATATAATTTTTGTGGTTATAGCAATGAACATTTTTAGTTTTTTTATTTCCTTATCAAATGAGGATATAAGAGAATAAAGAATATACCAAAACTTTCCTTTCTTCCCAAAAATTTTAGCGTTTTAAATATTTTTTTACATTTTAAATACACATTGTATTTTTATGTTTTTTACTTGCATTATTTAATATTAAAATTATTAATGTATATTAAATAGACTTTAATCGTTATCTGCAAAGATTTTTCTCAGATATAGAAATTAAAAAAATTATGTCCGGAGGTGCAAAAAGAAGCATGAGATACCTTTGTTTCTGGTTTTAAAATAATCAAAAAAACAGGATATGAAAAAAAGAGCTTGTCTACACGTGTCTACAATTTTAAAACTCTGTCCAA
Source organism: Tetanocera ferruginea (assembly GCA_958299015.1). Taxonomy (NCBI): domain Eukaryota; kingdom Metazoa; phylum Arthropoda; class Insecta; order Diptera; family Sciomyzidae; genus Tetanocera; species Tetanocera ferruginea. Next base: position 158,125,337 of record OY282640.1, on the reverse strand, counting down.
AGTGGAAACATGCTTATATGTTTTGTTTTTTTTTAACCTAAGAAGGAAACAAGCAAAAAAGTATAAAAAAAATTTTATAAAATAAAATCTATCTATTTAAAAGTGTAAATATTTAAGATTTCAAATACCTGTAACCTTTTTTCACAATTGCAATGGATTAGGAACAAGAATATTTAATAATTGTTACAAGAAATAGTAAACCTTGACTTTGATCACTTGTGGCAAAATATATATTGCAAAAACATAGCAATATTATGCAAAAACAAACGGTTTGGATTATTAAGAGCTGAAAACAACAATTTTGTCCTAGGAATTAAGTTCCGCTAGGATCCGTATATTTTACACTGTGCGGCGTGAGCGAAGCAGAGACGCCTGGCGAGAGCTGATTAAGTCAGCCGTAACTCGACCACGGGTTGTCATGGTACTTACCTAAGTAAGTAAGTAAGACTTTGGTGAAGCTCTTCGTGACGGTGAATTAAGGAAAGGTCGAAATAGAAAACTAACGAAGGTTTGGTTTAAAAAAGCTTCATACTGCTTTTGATTATATGAATAATTAGTTCAGTCGAGCTTTAATCAGAATTCAATAAGTGGTGGAAGGATTAGTTTTCTTCGTCTCTTGAACAGTATATAATTTTGACTTACTTATGTCGTGTAAAAATTTTTTATATAATTGAGAACAATAAAAGATTATATTCTCAAGATTTGCGTTAAAGCTACTATACGTATGTTTGAAAACAATGCCTAACCCTATATTAATATTAAAGATGTTTTTTGTACATTGTATATGAGAGGGGCAGCCAATTTTGAATCCGCCCCAGGCGGCTTAACCTCTCGGTACGACGCTGTGTTAAGTGTCGACGATATTCATATAGAGGATACTGATACTTACTATTTGGTTTTGATGGACCATGTTTTACTAATGCTATGCGTATTTCATGAGTTATTAACGCCTGCCAAGTTGCTGGGTCTGTATCTACAATATTTACCTCAGAGACGACTTCGGATAGTGATGCCAGCTAAACTAAATGAACGCCTATTGTTGCTATTTCAGATACTGGTTCTTCTACATGCTCCAAAATTTGTTCACATCCTTATATATAATAAGGAACAAGTGAATATAGCAAACTTAGATTATTATTTTCATCTAACTTGAGAATTTAACTGGCACATCTACATAAGTAGTTTGCTTTTGCAAATATTTCGCAAACGTTTTCGATAATTTTGTATTTTCAATTTCGCAAGATTTCTTGTTGTTTCGATTCAAGCAACTGGATAGTTTTTTACGTTTATTCGTGGACATTTAAAAGCTGTTTCACAAAAATTCAAATCATTCAATTTAATTAACAACAAAATTGCACTCAGCAGATTTATTGTAGCGAGTGCTGCACATTCTATTCGCTGTAAGGTTATCGACATTACAGTGATCGTTACAACAGTTGCATCTTGAGGGCAACATCACACTACTGAAAGGTTCACACACACTGAAAAAAATTTAATAAAATTAATGTAATGTGCAGATTTAAGTCGAAAATTAAAGTTTTAAAAAATCTGTTATTTACTGCAGTGAAATGTTCTCTTAATAAATTAATGTACACAAAATTTTATCAAATGCAGCCCCTTACAAGTTGTCGCCTGGTGGAATTTTAGAAAGCCATTTTGTTCAAGCAGCTATATGCAAAGTAAAGAGCAACTACAATAGCTGGCAAAACTCTACCTACGACCGCTTTTTCTTAAATTTAACAAGTTCTGTAGGATAAGGAAGTGAAATAATGATGCAGCTTTGTTTTGAACCTTATTATTGTATAACAAATAAAAAAAAAGTACAGTACTTCAATATTAAATTTTGAAGTTATTCACTTTAAACTGAAAAAAGGCACTGACAAAACGTTTAAGTACGTTTTATTGATTTCAATCTTTTTCCTATTTTTCTCTGCTGAAACATTATGGTTTTTAACATTTCTCTCATTTCATGTGTATACTTTGTATTATTCTTGGAATTTATTACATGTTGGCATTTTCAAAAGTGTGCGATCAAAAAATGGCTCAAAGAAATTTTTGTGGATGTGCGAAAATTAGTTGTTAATCATACAAATAAGAATAAATCATTTGGCGAAATATTAAAGTATTACGTTTAAGAAAATTGACGCTGCAGACCATATTAAATAATTTTAAAAATCAAATTCCGTCGAGAGCAAGCCGCGTACTGGTCGTCCGAAGAAGCTTGACCGTGGAGAAGTTTCATTCATTCGCAAAGAAGTGAACCGAAATTCCGAAGTTCATAAAGCTAAGTTGGCCCAGAGCATAGCTGAGAGGTCCAAAATTGTTGTTCACCCACGTATAGTTACAAGGACCCTCTATAATGAAGGATTTCACTAAAGAACTCTTCGCAAAAAGCCCTCTTATAAGCGACAAAAACCGGAAACTGCGTCTGGAGTTCGCGGAAAAGCATATATATAACGAAAACCGAACACCGCTATGAAACCCAAGCAACTAATGCCGACTTTGAAGTATAGTGGTGACGTATAGTGGTATAGTCCAGAGTTTTATGGTCTGTTGCAGCCTCAGGCGTTGGAAATATTGTATTTGTTGTAGGCATTATGGATAGCTTCCAGTACAAGTTCTTATTGCAACACAATTTTAAGCCATCCGTGGAAAAGTTATGCCTAGGAACGAGCTGGATCTTCCAACAGGACAATGATACTAAACATAAGTCGCAGGTATGAGGACTGGTATTTTGCTTCACGACAGCTGCATTTACATCCACAAAGCCCGGACTTGAACATAATAGAACAAGTGTAGGAAATTTTGGAGTGAAAGATCCCACAGCACGCTATTAGTGGTTCTAAAAGAGAAGCTGCAAGAGGAATTTGCAGAAAATAACACCCGTGGTAGGATTCGAGGATAGTTTAAGGAAAGGAGTTGTATAAATGTTTGTCCAATAAAATATACATGGCGCTTTCTATAGGCAAACCAATGTATTAGACAAGTAATCCTGCAAAAATTCCTGACTTAATATCAAACAATCACTCAGACATTCAGGATAACTATGATTTTAGCTCGGATCATTCGCCTATTATCGTCTGTTTGATTCTTTTGGCTATTGGTCAGACAAAAATATTGATCTGAACATCTCCTTACATAATGGTGAAGAAATTGAAAACACGTTCGAACATTTAAATATGCACGAAGCTGCATATTTATCAACGCCAGCCAAAAAAAAACAAAATTAAAATAAATCTAACGGTTAACGATTCTCTCTTATTGTGATAGTTTAACATGGTGTGAGAAATTTTAAAGTAATTAAACGAGGTCATTTAAATCACGCTTTTCGAGGGAGTAATTCGTTAAATACAAGAAGAAAGATTTTCTTGGCGGCAAGAGTATTTTGACTTGTACGCAAATTACGATTTGGTAAGTAAAATCGGAGTTTTTAATAAATATTCAACTTTATTCAAATATATTTGTTTATTTTTGTTAATTTTCTATAAAAAAAATTTGGAAAAAGTTGGAACTAAGCATTGAAATGAGATGTGCAATCGTGGAGAAGCATAATTGTGGTATTTCTCTCAAAGAAATATGCTCCGAGCTATATGTATAAAGGCAAACCGATTACTATCAAATAAATAAGCACAAAAAAAAACAAATTCAGTTTAAAAATTTGCCACGTTCGGGCAGAAAACGTAAAACAACATGTAAAGAAGATCAGCTAATTATACGAGAGTTCTCAAAGAACCCTAAGTTTAACACCGAAAAACCATGAATTACAAATGAAAAATTTTTCTCAGAATCCAGTTAGCGAGTGCACAATTTGCAGACGTTTAAAATAATTCCAATTCAGTACAAATTCCGTTAGAAAAATACCGTACATAGCCCCGGCAAATAAAATCAAACGACTCCAATTTGCCAAAGATTTTGTTTGTAAGACTGTGAGCTTTTGAAACCGAGTTTTGTGGAGTGATGAAAGTACTTTTGAGTATCACAGATCACCTAAAAAGAAATTTGTGCGAATTCCAAAGAATTCACGCAAAGAAATTGATCCTGTCTTACAAGCAAATGGGGCTGTATTTCCTCTTATGGTCATGGGGGTTTGGTTCTAATTGTTGGAACGATGAACCAATACAAATATTTGGATCTCTTAAAGGATCACGCATTTCCATCTGATGACAAACTTATTGATGAGTCATTTGTTTTACAACAAGATAATGCACCATGTCACAGGAGTAAGTTCATAATTAACTTTTTAAATCGAACTGGCGTAGAAGTCTTAAACTGGCTGACCCAAAGTCCTGATTTAAACGTTATTGAAAATTTGTGGGCCTTTATTATAGAAAAGCGAAGCGTTTGCTTGACTCGGACCAGAGAAGAGGCTATATCTGAAATAAAAAGTCTATGGGAGCAAATTCCGGTAGATATTTTGAAAAATCTTGTGGAATCAGTCCCAAAACGTCTTCCAAAAGTAATACAAGCTAATGGTGAATATATTTTTTATTAAGTTGTAAAGTTTTTGTCATAAATTTTCATCTCTTTAAGTTGATTTTTGTATAAAACAGAACTGTCAAAATAGTTATGCCCTCTTTGAAATGAAGTTTTTTCTAATATATTTTCTTTATAAGTTATTTTTAAGAAAAATCACACATTTTTGGTAAGATTTTGATCAAATTTTGATTCGCGTTTCCTCAAACTGTTTTAAAAACTGAAAATATTTGTCTTTTCTTTTCGTCAAAATAATTATGCCGACTACTGCAGAGGCTTCATGGAGTTGTAGTTGGTGTAAGAAAAGTTTCTGGATTGGATAGCTTGACAACTTGAATTGACTGAGGTAAAGGCGTAACACTTGCCTCAGATTCAAATTCGCAACTTCATTCTCTCCTACTTATCTATCAGCCCATTTCCGAATCAAGGAGTACTTGACTGGATAGGTTTTCCAACTGAAATCCTTGGTTCAAAGCTAAAAAAATAAACTTATTTTTGGCACTTTTTCTTTAACCTATTTTAATACAAGCAACTTCTTAAAATTATAAAGCTTAGTTATAATATAAACCTCTTACATGCCGGTATTTATTTTAAATCTTGATTGCTTCATTAGAGGAATGAAAAACTCTTTTGCAACAAAACTGAAATAAATTAAGTGATTAAAGAATTAAGAAGCTTGAAAAGGTTGAAGTGATATCGAAAATAAACTTCTCAAAAGAATAAACAAGACCAAGTTGAAGTAACTCCCGACAATGAATATCTAAATATATGTAAGACGGGGTGTGTCTTAAAGTAAGCACAAAACCTCAAACAGTTTTGTACTTAATAGTTACGTGGATTTGGGGAGTGGAGTTCAAAGAGCACCACAATTTCTGGGAAGTAGCAGGAGGTGCAGGAAGCTTGTTGATATGAAAGAACGCAAAGCTTGAAATAATGCCACTAGCTATGTGCTGTTATGTGAACAACAATAACTACTTATATTGGTGAAGGGGGCGAGTTACATAAAATATTTGTTATTTTAATAACAGGCATTCTTGTTGTTGTTGCCGTTTTACTTTTTGTTTGCATATCAAATAACGTTGCTATTTGGCGCACCATAACAAGCTCAAATGATTTTCCGCTGTTTTTGGTGACACGAAGAATGTGTGACGAAACTTAAGTGGGTTGCCAGTCAGACAGTCAGTCAGTCAGCAAGTGAGCTAGTCACTACGACTGTCGTTTTAGCATGTCTGTAGTTAGACCGGATGTTCATATGTTCATGTCCTGCTGATGTTGTTGCTGTTGGTGTTTCACATAAGGTACTCCAGAAGTGACACCGAAATGAATACTTTTTTTTCAATTACGTCACAAAATAGGCAAATGAATTTATTTCTCTAATTAAGTCATGCCAAGCGACAGTTTGTTGGCAAGTTTGTGTTTTTTTTTTTTTTTTATTTTGTTTGGCTATTTTTTTAAGGTATGACATTAAAACATTAACGTATTTTTACTAAGTCTGAATAAAAGTTAATTATTGCTGATGTATGGAAAATTATTTCACTGCCAGTCTTGAGGGAATGATTTTAAGTACTCATGTTAGATAGTGAGTGGTTGTTAGGGAATTGAAAAGAGTATGTTATGGGTTAATTCAGCTGATAACAAACGAAAAATAAATTAAAAGAAATGAAGTAAAACGGACATAGCGAAAGGGATAAATAAAAAACCAAGTCCAATATCCATGAGCACACATTACAAATCATCCTAAGCAAATTTAAATAAAAACTTCCAATATATTTTTTTAAATCTGAGGTCCTGCTCGCAGGATCCTAAGAATGTACTTTTGTCATATGCCAGAAAAGCTTTCTTGGCCGAACCTATTGTTAATGTTGTACTCAATGGTCGTGTTGATGTTAATTTTGATGTTGAAGTTGATGTTGATGATGTTGATGATGTTGATGATGTTGATGATGTTGATGATGTTGATGATGTTGATGATGTTGATGATGTTGATGATGTTGATGATGTTGATGATGTTGATGATGTTGATGATGTTGATGATGTTGATGATGTTGATGATGTTGATGATGTTGATGATGTTGATGATGTTGATGATGTTGATGATGTTGATGATGTTGATGATGTTGATGATGTTGATGATGTTGATGATGTTGATGATGTTGATGATGTTGATGATGTTGATGATGTTGATGATGTTGATGATGTTGATGATGTTGATGATGTTGATGATGTTGATGATGTTGATGATGTTGATGATGTTGATGATGTTGATGATGTTGATGATGTTGATGATGTTGATGATGTTGATGATGTTGATGATGTTGATGATGTTGATGATGTTGATGATGTTGATGATGTTGATGATGTTGATGATGTTGATGATGTTGATGATGTTGATGATGTTGATGATGTTGATGATGTTGATGATGTTGATGATGTTGATGATGTTGATGATGTTGATGATGTTGATGATGTTGATGATGTTGATGATGTTGATGATGTTGATGATGTTGATGATGTTGATGATGTTGATGATGTTGATGATGTTGATGATGTTGATGATGTTGATGATGTTGATGATGTTGATGATGTTAATTATGTCGATGATGTTGATCTTGATCTTGATCTTGATCTTAATCTTAATCTTGATCTTGATCTTGATCTTGATCTTGATCTTGATCTTGATCTTGATCTTGATCTTGATCTTGATCTTGATCTTGATCTTGATCTTGATCTTGATCTTGATCTTGATCTTGATCTTGATCTTGATCTTAATCTTGATCTTGATCTTGATCTTGATCTTGGATTTGGATTTGGATTTGAATTTGGATTTGGATTTGGATTTGGATTTGGATTTAGATTTGGATTTGGATTTGGAATTGGAATTGGATTTGGATTTGGATTTGGATTTGGATTTGGATTTGGATTTGGATTTGGATTTGGATTTGGATTTGGATTTGGATTTGGATTTGGATTTGGATTTGGATTTGGATTTGGATTTGGATTTGGATTTGGATTTGGATTTGGATTTGGCTTTGGATTTGGATTTGGATTTGGATTTGAATTTGGATTTGGATTTGGATTTGGATTTGAATTTGGATTTGGATTTGGATTTGGATTTGGATTTGGATTTTGATTTGGATTTGGATTTGGATTTGGATATGGATTTGGATTTGGATTTGGATTTGGGTTTGGATTTGGATTTGGATTTGGATTTGGATTTGGATTTGGATTTGGATTTGGATTTGGATTTGGATTTGGATTTGGATTTGGATTTGGATTTGGATTTGGATTTGGATTTGGATTTGGATTTGGATTTGGATTTGGATTTGGATTTGGATTTGGATTTGGATTTGGATTTGGATTTGGATTTGGATTTGGATTTGGATTTGGATTTGGATTTGGATTTGGATTTGGATTTGGATTTGGATTTGGATTTGGATTTGGATTTGGATTTGGAGTTGGATTTGGATTTGGATTTGGATTTGGATTTGGATTTGGATTTGGATTTGGATTTGGATTTGGATTTGGATTTGGATTTGGATTTGGATTTGGATTTTTATTTGGATTTGGATTTGGATTTGGATTTGGATTTGGATTTGTATTTCGGTTCAGATTTTAATTTGAATCTGTTTTTATCTTAAAATCCCATTCTTTGACCTTTGCTGTTTCAAAATCACCTAAGCGCCATTTTGAAATTATTTGTAATCATTATTCATGAGCTTTTTGCCATAATTTCTACAGTTCATCCCTTATATAAAATTATATGAAACTGTGTCTATAAATGACATTGAAGCCTTACAAGATGGCAATAAGACACAAGTGGAAGAAGAAATTTACCTTCAACCCTATACAATGTACAGCTATATCAACCCTTAACAAGAAGCATAATTTTTTGCAATACCCAATTGAGATAAACATCCACAAAAATTTGCAGCATCCAGGCTTCATCAACACCCTCTTTTAAAACCATCCAACATAGTAAGTATATCACGCGCATGTTTTGGCATCCTCCACCAAATTTAAACCAATTATACGCGAGCATAAATTTTTCGAAAAAAACAAATAAACCTAAAGCAATCATTAAATTTTCTAAATTATGGCCACGAATTAAATTCAAAGCAGTGTTAAAGCGTCCAACTTTCTACAAGCTAGAAAATTTCGAATTATGAAAGACAAAAAAAAAAAACAATAAAAGACAAGAAACGAAATACAAAAAACGATTATAGTGACAACAAATAACAATTGGCCATAATTTATTGATGATTCACTGTGTTGAGATTTACACAGGGAAGAAAAGTTTTTTTTTTAATTTTTTAGAAATGTTTATTTTTTTGTTTGTTTTTTTTTTTTTGTTTTATATTTTTTATTATTTCTTCGCTTTGTCGCATTGTCATAAAGAATGGCACATGAGCATAAAAATAGAAACAATTTCATGGTAGTAGAAGATGATTTCCTAACCGAAAAAGAAAAATGTTCCATGCTTAAATTTGTCACAGAATTGCTGTGATTTATTTTAATGTGTTTCTTGTAGGTGTTGCTTGGAATTCAGCAGACATTATTTTGTGTAAATTTAGAAACGCTAGAAAATGTTGTTGGAGCGACAAAAGCAGTTCTTCTATAGTTTGAGGGTGGGAGATAGCGATATAGCGCAAAAGTGTGGTACAAAAATTAGCTTCAAGTTTTTATTTTTTTTTTTTTTTTGTTAAGATTTATCTTAAGAGCTTGTAGTAATTATATCAAAGAAAGATTAGGTTAAAGTCGTGCCAAGTGACTGTGTTAATCTTCAAAAAGCAGCTTCTAGCACGAGTACAAATTTAAGTCAGTATGTTGAAAGAAGTTATAGACTTTGGAACAATTCCAGTATATAAGAAAAAAAAAAAACTATTTCAATAATTTTTGACTTGCAAAAACATGTATGTATGTAAAGAAATAACAAAGAAATTGCTATTTTCAAAATATAAATTTTATATAAAATTAATACATATTTAAAAATATAAAATTTCCATAGATAAATTCTATTGTCATAATTTTGGATAACATTGAATAACATAATTAAAACATTGAACATTATTTAGCTAAAAAACTAACATTCTTACTTTTTCAAAAGTCATGAACTCACTGCTTTTTCAGTAAAATGGAAATACATATATTTATTACATTTATAATACATGCTTAAAATATTTTTGCTCAGCGCACTTAAAAGTTTAAAATTTTAATACGTTTTAAGTGCTGCATTCCGAACATAAGCACGCAAACCTACCAAGTGACCATTTTTGCATTAACGTCAATTATCGATTGCATTTGACAGCAGCAGCAATAGTGTAGGTATGCCTTATCAGCTTGTTACGCCTAACACTTCCGCTTCCGCTACTACACCATATATCTATGTATCTAGTAGCCACCCAACTGTCTTTGAAATATAATACACAGGACAAAATTAAAACAACAACTACTAAAAAAGAAAGAAAGTTATTTCTTGTCTCAACTAAAATAAAAATACACAACAGCTTTTTTGTTTAATAAAAGCCAACAAAGAGACAAACAAACAGCTATTTATATAAGATATATACATATGAAAGTGTATAACTTTTACATACTATAAGTACTATATAATGAATTTATCAAGCACACGACACATAAACATTAACATACTCCCACCGATAGAGGGTGTAAAAAGTATTAATGTATATATATTAAGCAGCACAAAATTAACTCAAACACCCATGCTTAGTCTAGTTATAGCCTTATAAATAAACTCATACATAACTGACTGTCTGTCAGTGTGTGTGTGTTTGTGTGTGAATGTGTGTCTTTTGTGCAATTATTGTAATTAAATATGACGTTGTTGCTGCTCAGCTGCGGGAGTTCATTGTCATACTTGTTGTTAAACTTTTAAGCGAGCATGAAGGAATCCTTTTCCGTTAGTGTATGAAGTAACGATTAAGCTTGAAGAGTACCAGTTCTCAAGCAAAAAAATTGCTTTCAAAAGAAGGTAATGTGAAAAGGTAAGTTGTGAGTTCCACCCCTTCTACTTTCTTGCCCAGAAGGCATTCTTTTAACACATGCATGACATTGAGAGGAATGCTTTTCTTAGTCTTCTCTAGAAGTGCTTCTAGAATTTTTCAACGGAAGATTTCTTTGAGGCCTTCAATGATAAGATTCCAGAAGGTATTTTCCAGGAAAACTTTTAGAAGGCATTCCATGCAGAAGATGCAGAAGATGCAGAAGATATAAGACAAAATGCTTCTAAGAAAATATTTTATCCTTGCCTTGCAGGAGCCATCCATGGAAACATATTTGGAAGCAATACATTTTAAAAATTTATGAAATTGCGTCCTGTAAGCACTTTTCCAGTTATTTCTTGTATACATGTATTGCATATTCTTGAAATGTCTTCAAGGACGGCATGCGTCCATTATTGCAGAACGGATGCATAGTATAAACAAAATCATACGCTTTCCGTGCATGGTTATGTTTTTTTTTTTGTGAGAGACATTTCATTTGTTTGCTTAAAATGTATTTATTTATTTGTTGCCGACAATATAATGACTCGCCTTTCAGGACGTCAGCGTTCGCTCTGAACATGCATACTTGGTCTACGAGGCGGCTTTGAAGACTTCGTCTTTGAGGATTCATATTCCAACTGGGCTTTTTCGGTGAGTGAAATTTCACGCACCTCACGTCGCCTGGCTCACCTCCCTTGCCAGAGAAAACCGGTTTCTAGCAGACTGAACACTACAGTGTATTTTGGGCCAATGTCAATACAGCCAACATCAATTCGGTTGCCAACTCTGTCGTGTGACATATTAAATTATTGCTCGCTTCTAACTCAAATTTATTTTAATTATATTAAACACTTTTTCCGGTCTCTATACAACATTATCCTGCTTGTCCACTTGAATAACACTCTTCGAATTACTTTTATATAAAAATACACCCACTATCTCTGTTTCCTAAAATTTTTCGTTTTCTGTGCTGGGCCTCCTTTACACTATGAACAACATAACCTCAAATTACGATGGCTGTGAAGGTTGTAGATGACAGTGGAGCACCTAAAACAATTCCATCTCAAGCAATGGTTGCTTCAAAACATTCCACTCTAAGTGTATCAGCATTTTATCTGCAATTTGTGGTGCTTTACGGAACATGGATGCAATTTATGTCAAAACTTTTAAATTTGCAAACTGCAACGTCCCTGTTTGTTGAAGATTTCTCTCTCTTCAATAGCCTGGAGGCCTAACCAGGGCTGCCACTCTCAAACATTTTTTTCTACCAAATTTCATCCAAAAATTTACCAAAATGAAAAATAATTTACCAAACACAAAAATTTTTTGTTTTTTAGTTAAAGAAATAATACTTTTATACATATTTTTTAATTAAATTAACATTTATTATACGCTTGAAAATGTTTCATTGCTTTTCACTTTGGTCGCTTTCTTTCTAATAACATATCTAAACAGAAATAACATAATCGCTTAGAATATAAGTTTTAAGAAAATCAATTTATAAAAAATAATAACTTATTTATCCATCTTAGCCATGATAAAAAAATACAGATAGCATTAACAGCTGCTTATTTTCTCTTCAGAAGGAAACTGACTGCTGTCAAAAACAGCAGTCAAAGCAAAACAGTTACTGGCCACATTCAGCGTAGTCAACTCTTGTGACAGTGTACCTAGGTGAGCTATGTTTTAGCTTAATGGGTTGCTATATGAAGCGTCTTAAAGTTGTCAAGTTGCCGAAATGTTAGTCTATGTACTATTTATGTATAGTAGGCTGGGTCGATTTTTGAACCAATACTGCCTGGGTGATTTTCGGTTCGGGCCTGAAAAGTTATTAAAAAAAAAAGTGGCTAACTGCAGTGGTTCAGCCGTGATGGTCACAATACCATACGCACTAACGATAAGAATATACTTTGAATTTAATAAAATTTTTTCTTTAGGAATTTGTTACGGTAAATTTTTGTAGGACAACGTATACATGTTAGACCGTTTTTTGGATGAATCTGGTGTGCGGATTTCATATCTGGCATTAGTTTTGCCCTAGCTGAGTACTTTATTAAAAAAAAATTTTTTTAAATTTCCTATAAAAAAAAATTTACAAAATTTAGGGTGCGATGGAGTAAAGTCTACCTCCAACCCCCTTTTTTCGCCCAGGCAACATCAGATTTTTTTCTTTAATACAAATCGACCCAGCCTAATGTATAGCCTTTTATACTATTACAATAATTCAAACTATTTATTTATATTTTTTCTATTTTAAGTGCATATGATATTCATGTGCATATTTTTGATTTTTAAATACTAAATATCTAATATTAAACTGCACTCTAAAAAAATCATATAGAACTTATAAGTATTTTACTATATGTTGAAAATTATTTCCCACCATCTCAGATTGATGTATATGTAATTAATTAACACAGATTCAAAGTTGAAGTTTTAATTTCTGAACAGTTGAGGCAGTAGCGTTTATTTTAGTGTCTCCCACCTCATCAGTTTAACTGAGCGCTATCAAAATTTAATTTGACCCAAGTGTTGGCAATATTGAGTTTGCTGAATATGCCCTTTTGTATAATGTGGTTTGCTTATGAGCGCTCTCTTCTTCGATATATTTTTTGATAATTTGAAGTAGTCGACGGAAACGTCAACACTCCCTGTATTTTTGTATCATGATCTTAGCGATCCACCAATTTCTTTCCTAAGCCGACCATCTAAGCAACTGCCAAATTCAAATTTTTGACATTTTGCTTTGCGTTCATTCGTGTAATTTCACTTGATGCGTTCAATTATATATTTCCAATTATTTTCAATCCTAAGGATGGTGCTGCACAATGAGCATGATGGATATAATTTTTATACAATCATTTTTTGAATTGCAACGTATTTTAAATTTTTATTGATTTTAAATTTACCAAACCAAAAAAAAATTTACCATTTTACCAAGTCGAAATCTTTTTACCAAATTTGGTAATATTTTACCAAAACGGCAGCCCTGGGCCTAACATGGCCCATGAAATTGTTTTTCTTCAGCAGCAGGCATTCTCAACGGCAGCTACTACTGCAAATGTAGCAGCAATTGATGCTTCTTCATCTTTTGGAAGATCTATGCGGCCGGAAATTACTAAAAACTCACATCATCAAGCATCAGCGAGTGCAAATACTAATTCTTTATCTCTCTCACCTTATTCCGACCGAACTGATTCTCCACTTCTTCATCACATCTAGCCTCAACGCGGTACCGCGTACACTCAGAAAAATATCAACTGTAATATTAACAGTCGGCCACTGTTATTTCAAAACACTGTTCGATTGAATGATTTGCGTTTAAGGAAACAATTTTCTTTGTTGAATGAACGTTTCAAAGTATTTTTGTGCTGTTAAAATCATCTGTTGAAATATTTTTGTGATTATGTTCAATTGTCAATTTTTTCTAAGCAATAGCTTTTAAATGTGTTTTGCTATATTTATATTATCGTTGCCAATAGCTCAGTGGATGTGCACTAGACTGTCATGCGTGGGACGTGGGTTCGACCGCTAGCTGTGTAAGTATCAAAAATTGTAATTTAATAATTGAAATAATAATAATTCTGTTTCATTAATAGTTTGGTCAAAAATAACCTTCAAAATAAGTTGCTTACAATCTTGCAAAAAAAGAAGCAAATTTAATTTTTATTTAAAAAAAAAATATTTTAAATAAAAAAAAAAAAATTTATTGGCCTTGCCGGAATTGAACCGTGGACACTCGAGTACTAGTCGCACACGTTAGCACACTCGGCCATACATGAATTTTCAAAACAGTGATAAAATTTCAATAAATAAGTTTTTATACGGGTTTCGTGTTCTATAGACCAACAGTCAACCGACTGTTGATTTGAAAGTTTCATTTGTTGGATGGTATTTAACAGTGAAATCTGTTATTTTACCCCATGATTTGTTTGATAAAACAGCATTTTTTCCCTGAGTGTATCTCAAGTTACAGCATCCAACCCTCACCTGCCCATCAGTCTATAACGCATCAGGCTGTCACTTTTGCTGTCACTTTTGCTTCAACTTTGCATCAATTGATATCGACTATAACTGCTCTTACTACTGCTTCTAAGCCTTGCAACAATATGTCGCCTGGACGGGCTGTTAATTGAGCTAAATTTAGTTAATAGCACAAATTCGCATCTTGAAATGCGCGCAATACAATCTGATGCTACTAATGTTTCTTCTTCAACTTCTGCACTACCAGCTGTTAACTTGGTAATTTTTGCACCGACCGCTACACAAGACTATCTTCATCTTCAAATTGGCTGCATCTACGTCTGTGAATGATGTCATAGCATTCATCAGTTCTAAAATTCAACCATCGTCATCTATAATCTGCTACAAGTTATCTGGGAAAGTGATTCGTAAGATATCACTTTAAAATATTAGTAGATAATTTGGACTTAACATCTATATCTAGTATTGGCTAGTTTTTGGCCATTTGGTACTATGGAACAGGAATTTATACCTCAACCAAGACCTGGATTACCTTCTCGAAGATCAATGCTTAGCACTTCTTCTCCTGCAAAAAACTAACAGCATTTAGCCATAGATATTCTTTATATTATCAGAATATTGGTGGCATCTTCTAATTTTCAACATGTTCGCTGGGGATTTTTACATGAGGAATATTATTTAAAAGCCTGACTGCGATGAATCTTACAATCTCCCTTTCAAATCACATGGACTTTTTCAGTCGCCATGACTTTGTCCAAATTAATAATATTTCAAATGATCTTAATCGATTCCTTGATCTTGTTTTTGTTGATAAAGAAATGAATTTTTCTTAATAATCTCCAGTTTCAACTTTCTCCCATGATACCAACCATCGTTAGCCTCTTTTATTTGAATTTTCATCATATTAATACCAAAAACTGGTTATTAATGAGGAAAGTTCGTAAAACAAAAAATATGTGAATTTCATTGCGATGAATGTGATGTGGTCTTCAATTTCGACCTTCGATTTCAAACCGACCTTTTGGTTGTATATGAAAACTTTTTATCTATCATAGTGAATAGATTTCTCCCTTACTTTAAGATCTCAATAAATAGAAACCCTCCCTGGTTTAATAAACATCAGATTTGTTAGTTTAATAGTAGAAAAAAAAACTTTCAAATATTATAGATGCAGTAATATCAATAGTGATCTGAAGTCCTATTCTTCCAGCTTCATTAAAGCTGCTTCAATTTGATACTCAAAAACAAATGGTCTACATAATTGTATGTGTTCTCTTGGGTCCTCTTCTGATAGGACTCCATCTATCTGCAACTCTTTTGCCGATTTCTTTAAATCTGTCTACTCTTCTGCTTCTTATTCTAATGCGGTTAATCCTGGTATCGCTGTCGTTTCTTGTGTGGATTTAGGCGTTCTTACTTTTTCAATGTCGGACATTAAATCCGTTCTGTCGAATCTTAAAAATAGTTCATCTGCAGCTTCTGACGGTTTGGTTCAAATTATTTTAAATAATTGGGAATCTTCTTTAACCTATTATATTTTTATGATTTTTTTAATAGATCAATTTCTGGGGGTTACTATATTAATAGTTGGAAAATATCTCGTATTTTTCCGATCAAGAAATCTGTGCAAAACAAATGTAAAAATTATAGAACAATCTCAAAATATCGTGCATCCCCAAAGTCTTGGATAAAATTGTGTACGATAAGTTATCATTTTTTGTCATAAACATAATTTCACCTGTCCAGCATGGATTCTTAACAGGTAAGTCTACTACCATCAATTTAACCTTTTTTTGCTATTATGTGATGCGTAATTTTTAAGCCGGACTCCAAACTAACATTATTTTTAGCGACTTTGCTCAAGCATTTGACAGTGTGAACCGTTACTAAATTATACTCAAACTTTCGTCTGTTGGTGTACACTGCAATCTCCTAAATTGGTTAAAATCTTATCTTTCAAATCGCATACAGTTTGTAAAAATTAATGGTTGCCTATCTAACCATCCGTAGCCATCCGTTGCTACATCTGGGGTACCGCAAGGTAGTCACATTGGTCTTCTCCTGTACCTGCTATTTATAAATGACCTTCCTTCAGCTCAAAAATATTCAATGTCTACTATTTGCCGATGACCTCAACCTTTCCTTTCAATAAATTCTTTTGCCGACGTTATTCTTCTTTAGAATGATAGTGAATCGATCTTTGCTTGGTGCGTGTTGAAAAAACTGCCGCTTAATATGTTGATGTCGACGTCGTTGTCGATATCAATTTCGTTGTCGATGTCGATATCAATTTCGTTGTCAATGTCGATGTCGTTGTCGATCGATGTTGATATCAATTTCGTTGTCGATGTCGATGTCGATGTCGATGTCGATGTCGATGTCGATGTCGATGTCGATGTCGATGTCAATGTCGATGTCGATGTCGATGTCGATGTCGATGTCGATGTCAATGTCAATGTCAATGTCAATGTCAATGTCAATGTCAATGTCAATGTCAATGTCAATGTCAATGTCAATGTCAGTGTCAGTGTCAGTGTCGATGTCAATGTCAATGTCAATGTCAATGTCAATGTCAATGTCAATGTCAATGTCAACGTCAATGTCAATGTCAATGTCAATGTCAATGTCAATGTTAATGTCAATGTCAATGTCAATGTCAATGTCAATGTCAATGTCAATGTCAATGTCAATGTCAATATCAATGTCAATGTCAATGTCAATGTCAATGTCAATGTCAATGTCAATGTCAATGTCAATGTCAATGTCAATGTCAATGTCAATGTCAATGTCAATGTCAATGTCAATGTCAATGTCAATGTCAATGTCAATGTCAATGTCAATGTCAATGTCAATGTCAATGTCAATGTCAATGTCAATGTCAATGTCAATGTCAATGTCAATGTCAATGTCAATGTCAATGTCAATGTCAATGTCAATGTCAATGTCAATGTCAATGTCCATGTCAATGTCAATGTCAGTGTCAATGTCAATGTCAATGTCAATGTCAATGTCAATGTCAATGTCAATGTCAATGACAATGTCAATGTCAATGTCAATGTTAATGTCAATGTCAATGTCAATGTCAATGTCAATGTCAATTTCAATGTCAATTTCAATGTCAATTTCAATGTCAATGTCAATGTCAATGTCAATGTCAATGTCAATGTCAATGTCAATATCAATGCCAATGTCAATGTCAATGTCAATGTCAATGTCAATGTCAATGTCAGTGTCAATGTCAATGTCAATGTCAATGTCAATGTCAATGTCAATGTCAATGTCAATGTCAATGTCAATGTCACTGTCAATATCAATGTCAAAGTCAATGTGAATGTCAATGTCAATGTCAATGTCAATGTCAATGTCAATGTCAATGTCAATGTCAATGTCAATGTCAATGTCAATGTCAATGTCAATGTCAATGTCAGTGTCAGTGTCAGTGTCGATGTTGATGCCCTTTTATTCAATTCGACCACCAAACTTTCTTAGAACCGGTAACTTATTATGTTGCCTCTTCGACAACACTATAACCAGCACATATTGGGAAGTCGAGCCTTAAACTATGTTGGTTATGGCGTTGCTTAACCTAATTGAATTAGATGATTTTGATGACAACGTTGACGCCGCGCCGTTAACTCCGCTGACAATGCCAAAAACAATGACGGCGACGACAATGGGGATGATTATGATAAAATATTTATTTTGTAATTGTAGACCATTTAAGTCAACATTTAAAATGCCTGCCCTTAAGTTTACAATTCCCTGCAGCATAGCCAAGGACACTTAAGGATCATTTGGTTAACATATGACAGCGATTAGCATAAGTTTACGAAATAAAAAAAAAAACAAAACTATAAAAAATTACTTAAAAAAAGGGGGTGTGTAGCACCACGTTGCTGCTACAGTGAGCTTTGTAGGTCGGTCGATTGGTCACTTTTTGACCGATTTACTGGCTATCTAACTACTACTACTACTACTGGTCAACAACAGTACACATTGTCATGCAGCACCACAACTCACGACATGAATAAGGAAGTGTGTTCCGCGCACGCTTCACAGGTAGTGATAAGAAAATTTATGTTAAAATATCTTGCTTTGTGTGCAAAATTTATGTGAAACCAGGGAGCAGATACCAGTTCCCTGTGTTACCACTATTTCCCTTTGGGAAATTTATTTAAAAGTTCCTTTTAACTCTTCATTGAATATAAATGGCAAAAGAAACAACGATAGCGACTCTTTACGATGTCAACCGATAGCTAAGAGGTCAGCGGTCATGTGGTACACTTGACAGAGGTGAGGCGTACTTAAAATAGCTGATATAACTTTAATTAACAGTATTTAGCTGGCACACTTAAAATTTGCCTTAATTATACTGCCGCATTGCATAATATTCACATTTTACCAAATATCTGCAAATTTATTGCGAAATTCTATTCAGTTTTATGTCTACCTCGGCTATTATTAAGCCAATTTGCAAATATTCGTCAAATACTGTTATTTGCAAAAAAATTAGTTATAAAAATATTAAAGGTCTTATTATTATACATTTTTTTATAGATGTATATAGAAATTTTTTGGCACTATGTAAATATAATAAATTATGGAAAGTGTCTACATAACGACACAATAAATTCTTGGCTCGATGGCAACAGTTGTTGACGCAGTTGTTTTGCTGGTTGTGGTGGGCTTGAATTCGGGCTGAAACAGTTGAATGTGTCGCCAAACAGTGAAAAAAAGGTGAAACAAGAACCCAAAAAATAATGAAAAAAAAAATACGAAAAAAAAAAAAAACAGAAGCTCAAAACAACTTTTTGTTTTATCGATGCGTGTTTTTGTTGCTCTATTTAATGCGCCAGAAGTTTTTAAGAATTCCAAGACCAGCAGTTGTTAAATGTTAGAGGTTTTATTCATTTCAGAATTTTTTTTTTATATCTTTTGAGGCATGTTTTTTTTTGTTCATCTGATTTGAAGTCGAACACAAAAATATTTTGTAAAACAGTAGCTGTACCAAAAAATATCTGCTGATTTGGCTTTAATAAAGTTCAAGTATTTTCACATGTTTTAAGAAAATTCAATAAATTTTTGAACAAATAAAAAAACATCTTTCTTGACAGTATTTGCTAAATTTAAGTTTGTTTGACGTTTTTTACATTAAAAATTTTACAAAAAAATTCCCCTCACCTAAATCGTCGATATTGTGAGAAATACTTAGCAGCAAATTAAATGGCTGTCTAGAGTGGAATACAGGACTGACAATAGATATGAGTTCATTATAATAGACTGAGTTTCTTGAAAACACCCCTAAACATTTTTTCGGTTTTTTCAGATTGAAGGATCAGAAAATCATTTTGTTTAAGAAAAAAAGCTGCTCTAAAAAAAACATGATGATAGATGTATAGGAAAAAATGTACATCCCAAAAAAAGCATTCATTTGGTTTTTTTTTGATAAAAATTACATGAAAGTATTCATCATTAAAGAATCATTAAAGAAAAATTTTTTTTGTTATGATTAGGTAGCGTGTTTTGTTCAGGCGGAAGAAAATATTTTTCGACACTCATTGTAGAAGCTGTATTCAAGAAGTTATTAAATCTAAAAGTCATTTGAAATTAGTTTGACGTCTGCCAAAAATAACTTTTTTCGTCAAAAATTGTCGGTATTTGCGCCTTAAATTCTTATAAAGGCGAATTAAAATTTCTTTATTCTTTAAATCTTCTTACATACTTGACAAAAATTTGAAGTTTAAATAAATTATTATGTGAAAAATTGAATTTTTTATTTATTTTTTACTTATTTTTAACTTATTTTCTACTTATTTTTGTTATTGGCTTATTTCGATACAAAAACAGTAATTTTCGTGCCTTTTAACTTATTTGGAAAATAATTCAATTAGAACCTTTTTTATTACGGATCTTCACACAAAATATTATACCCCCACGCGTAAGTTTCTAAGAGTACACTCTCATAGAAAATTTCATCCCGGAACTCAAGGTGAAATAAAAGAGGCTTAAAATCCTTTTCCTCGGAATCGAAAACTGTAAAATTAAATGGTAAAGGTAAACTTCTCTATTGCCAACTACAAACTTAAAAGTTGTTAATATTGATGAATTTTTATATTTAGTTGATTAGAACCACAGCCTTGCTAATATTCGAATCTTTAACTTCTGGCCACTATGAACCACTTGACGACCGAGGTCTCTTTGTTGGTCGGTCGCAAAATATGTAAGGAAATCCTCTTTTTTTCTCTTTCTCTCTCTCTCTCTCTCTCTCTCTATGAGCCAAAAAGATTACATGCAACTGAAAACACCTCTACACAGTGTTGCCATATGGTCCGATATATCGTATTTGTTACGATTTTCAGTTTTGAATCCAATAATCCGAAACATGGCCAACATTTTTTGAAAATATTACAATTTCAGAAGAAATAGATCCCACGTCCGATTTTGCCATGAAAAAACATTATGATAAAAATTGGTGGCAACTTTTAACATTGTTTTCAGCAATCTGTGTGAAAACTTTTTTAACGAATGACAAATAAGGAATGACGATTATTTAATTTTACTTTGTGTGCTTAAGGTCGGGGTAAGATTTTTAAACTCTTCTTTTTTAACCATTTTTGATATAAATGCACAATCTCTCAAGAATATTGTGTCTAAATTTGAAGTCGATCCGAGTAAAACTAACAGAGATATGAATTTTTAATTAAGTGTACCTCGAACGCACAAACGTGCGTGTACAAAACTTTAAGCGTTTTTCCCACAAGTTGTGTTTTCAAAAACCGAGTTCACTGCCATTTAAAAAACTACTTGATGATACTTGGACTAAATTTTAAAGGTTTTTTATTTCAGATAATTTCCGACCAAGATATAGTAAACAGCGCAAATTGCTATTTTTCTAAGACTTTCTGGGAAGAGCTCTATAACCGGCTTGTTTTTCAATATTTCCGGAATAAAAAACAGAATATTGTTAAAAGTACACTTTATAATGCACAAAAGGTTTTAATAAATTTACTCAATCCATACTCTTAAAAAAAAATTCACAATATTTTTTTCTTGCGCTGAAATCCTCATGCCGCCCTTAAAAGTATTTTGAAATATAGTATATAATAATATTTGTTATTTATAATAAAATTTCTGATGAACGGACTTTTGGAGAAAAATTTGTTTTTTTTTGAAGAAAAAACCTTAAAACACCCACATTGTTTTTATATCTCTACTTTATTGTAAATAGCTTCTAAAAATTTCTACTTTGTTGTTTTTTTTAAAATATCATACATCCGATGAGAATCCGATGAGCTGAGTGCAAAAGTTGCGATATCAAAATTTTTTTGATGGCAACACTGCCTCTACAGATATTTGTTGCCATGTTGAAGTGGTGTAAAATACGTCATGTTTCATGTATCAGTTATGCCATGAATTTCTGCTCACCGTGTTCTGAATCCAGAATAGCAGCAATATTATTTCGAGAAATCTGAGGTAAGATATGCAAAATTCAAGATGGCAGATCCAAGATGACGGACGAAATTTTATAAAACTCAATGTGCCAATAGAAATCAAATTTTATAAAATCAAATCGTGTTCAAGTGGACCGTGCCCAACGTATCGAATTGAAGTACTGGAGGTATCGATAAAAAGTTACTTAAGAAAAGTAAATTAAAAAATCGAAGAGCTTTGTTAAGAAGTGGTGTCAGCACCTTGCAATGCATAAAGATATGGATGACTTATAGGGCTCCTGATGCAAAATCCCGGTTTTAAAAAAAAAATTTAGCACATAAGTTAAAAAATTGGGACAAAGATTTATGCATATTGCTCGGTTTCATGTTTTCTAGATGTTTCTAGATGTTTTTTGTAAAGTCAAAACTCAAAAAATGGAACATCTGTGGGTTGAAAGCGTAAAGATACTTTTAATATATCAAATTTAATTGTGTGAATAATATCGAAATTTTGAACTAGAAAAGCACAAAAAAAATTAAATAAATAAAAGCATATAAAATATTTTTAAAAAGTAATAAAAATAATACCAAAATAAAAAGTATTTTAGAAAATCAGGATTGACGTTACACGTAAGGTCTTCGCGAGACGCACATTTTTAAGCTGAAAATAAGGACAACCCGCGTGGCGATCGGTGCCTTACCAAATAGTTATGTTACGAGAAAGTGTTAAAAAAGGATTTTGCTAATCGCTTCGCAAAGTTCGACAAAAGTAATGCAAAAAAGGAGTAAATGGTAAAGGAGTAAATGGTAAGAAGTAAAGGAGTAAATGACACATTAAATGTAAATGTAAATGTAAATGAACGGCTCATGTTCTCAAGAAGCTTAACATGGCATTATTACTCTCTGGCATTTGCCATTGTCTGCAGAGAGGTGGTGACCGATCAGAAAAATTTTTGAAGTGAAACTTCTATGGCGGCGAGTGAAATTTCTCGAAAAGGTCTCTTATTCGTGACACTAGGCTAACGTCTTCAATTCATATGAAAATTTTGTTCGTTGCTCAAGAGTTGGAATCTATACCTTTACGCCACGACGACACATTATAAACAGCCAAACAAATGTAATTAAAACTGAACATTCTGTCCGTAACATTAATTTTTATCCGAAAAGTATGCACGGAAAATTTATTTCTTTAATATTTAGGCATAGAGATACATCCAACGGGAAAAAATTCTACTGCCTGTTCGCCGTATAATGAGCTTAAAGCTTAATTTGGTTCGTTGGTTGTGATCAAAAACTTGGCCGATAATTGACAACATGCAAAAAACAGTTAATTCAATATAATAATAAAAGCAAAAAGTGTTAAAAGTGCAATATTAAGACTGCCGAGAATAGTTTTTGCCAGCCAAGAAACGTTTCAAAGCTAAGAAAAATAGCTTAAACAGTAGCAAAAGACGTTCATGATTATAAAGACCGAATTAGAGCTCTTAAGAATGCAGCCGCAGCTGAATCTACAACTAATGATGATGGTAAGTTGATTGCAACATCGGCTGAGTTCCAAAATGCATTTTTACATTTCGGTTAAATGACTTGAACAAATATAAATTACCTGATATTTTTGAGTAACCACAAAAATATTCCTGCAGTGGTGAAATGGTGTAATTAACACCATTTAGTTCACATGAAACCTGCTATGGCTATTGGTGTTAGAATAAAAAGTAAGAAAATGTAAATTCAAATTTACATAAATGAGTGCTTTTGTTAGTGATATCTTTTTAACAAAAAAAAAAAAATATTTTATTACTATTGCAACATTAATCAGCACTCAATCAGGAGCTTAAAGCACTGTCACGGCAGCACTGCTCACCAACATCATATCCAGTAGATGACTTTTTTTATTATTAGTATTTTTTTTTTCCCAACAATTTAACCAACAACTAGTTTTATTCGAAAATCACCCTGTATGCTTAAATTATTCAAATAGAACAAATAAAATTTGCGTTCCCAAAAAGTATGCAATAAAAAAGTTCCTATACCAGAAATTCGGCACATAAAAACACATAAAAAAAAATACAATTAAGTACGATTAATTAATGTTATATTTAGTTGCGCATTTTTTTATGTTGCTATTGTTAAGTTGTTGTTGTGTTTATCATGGTTGTTGTTATTGCTGTGCTGTGCCAGTGTTTGTGCTAGTAGCACAAGCAGCCAATAAGTAGGCAACAACCAGCAGGCAGCAGTAGTTTGTGCGCCTAGTTTCAGCCAAAAGGAAAGGGCAAGTGGTGTGCAGTGGTTTGGGGAAGGACGAAACAAAACAAATAATTGAACAAAAAAAAAAGAAAGACGACGACAAAAATTAAACTCAACAAGAAAACTGAGTGGAGCAAGAAATAAGGAAGGAGAAAACAGTTTTTGGTGGCTACTTCTTCATATGAAGAATTTGTAGTTGTTTTCTAAGTTGTTATTGTTGTTGTTGCCGTTGTTTATTTGCCAACATCAGTGCAAAACGGGCGCATTTTAGGCGCATTTGTTAAAGCATTGCGTGCTTTTAGGCGATTACCATCAAACGCGGAATTTAAATACAACAACAAAAACTAAGCCAACAACAGCACTAACAGCAGCAGAGCAGCAGCAACAACTGTCGTTTAACTTGTTCATACAATTATTATTATTTTTTTTTTCCTATTTAGTTTGTTTTTTTTTTTGCTTTTGTTGTTGCTGTTTTCCATCCCAGCCACGGGCAGTTTTTACTACTTTTTTCACTTTGCATGCTTGAGTTGAGTTATTTTGCTTTAGCAGCAGCAACACATGCAAGTTGGTGGTGAGAAAGGGTATGAGCGAGTGTGATAAAAAGGGAGTTTCTTTGACAACGCGCAGGTGTGGTGAATTTGTTGAAACTATTTTGCATAGCATACTGGCAGGCGCTTAACAACAAAGCTGTTTCAGTGTCACAGTTCAAGAGTTTGTAAGCGCGTTGCTTGTACATTTTTTTTTTTTTGGTCCTTTTTTGCCTATATTTTATGAGTTTTTTTTTTAACAAACAACTTGGTCGTAATGCTGGCCAAGTGACAATACCGTTATTCAGTTCTTAACTGCGCGCCTTGTTATGCAGTACGTCGTGGCTGCAACACAAAATATAACAAAACTGCGCTAAAAACTAAAAACAGCTAAAAAAAACTTATTAATAAAAAATATATTTCATTTCCAAAAAATTTAATTTTTTTTAAGAAAAAAAAAAAATTTTACTTGCTCTAGATTAAGACAAGAAGTGACAAATTTTTTAATGCTCAAAGACAACTAATGCATAGATTAAATGTATCACAATTTAGCTGTACATAAATATTGTCGCATGAAAAAAAAAAAAAAAAAACAAAAAAGCAAATAATTAAAAACTACAAAACACACAAAATTAACCAAAATATATTGCTTGTTTAAAAAATTAGACAAAATTCAAAACAATTTAAAAATGTTTATTTTTGCTACTTTTTAATACCGCGACGCTCGTAAATTAAGCCGATATAAAACATTAAAAATTTCAATCATGACATTTTATAGCAAAAAAAAAAACCAAAACAAAACAAAAACAACAACAAAAAAATACTGATATCAGAAATATTAAACAAGCATTTTTTTATTATAATAAAAATAATCCAAAATACAACAACAACAAGAACAACTGTTCTAATCTCTGCCACATTGTCGTGGAAACACACACGTCAACATTATGCGTGACAAACAACAACAACAACAACAAGTAAGCTACAAAAAAACAAATAAAATAGCAACAACATTAATAACATAAATATAACAACCCAAAAACAACAAAAACTTTTTAAATTAAAAGAAAATTAAATTTAACTTTAAGCAAAATATTGCAACAACACAACAAAAAAAAACACTTTATTTTGATGGACTCTTAAATATTTTTTTATTAGCTGCGGTGAGTATTTTATTTTTTTTTTAAAAATATATATTTTTTTATTTCTATTTAAAAACCTAAAATATATTTTAACAGCTATAACAACAACAAAGAAACGCCATTCTTTTTTTTTTTGTGTGGGCGGCATTCATTTTGTTTCGTTGGTTGCCATGATGATGATGTTGATGATGATGATGTGTCTGTTCAAGGCTCAGGTGCTGTTTTTAGATTATTTTGACAGCTCACTGAATACTTGCGTCAATTTTGCATCAACAATCAAACTCGTGACATTTCAATTCATGAAAAAAAAATTAACAAAAAAACTTGATATCTTGATTTCAGACATAAAACATTTAAGAAGCATTTATTTGCTGCATTAGTAGTCTGGCGGTAGAGTGTTTGACTGTCAACCAAAAAATACCGGGTTTGAAGCCCTGAAATTCCTTTCCTTCTTCCCAACTTCAAACCAAGGTAAATGTGAAACTTTCGGAATATTGTATAAAAGTTACTCGAATGCCCTGTTTGTAGCATATCAAAGGCATTTCAGGTTATTCCGTTCAAATTTTTCCACCTTAACCAGCATTGAAGGGAACCAATAGTAATGATTTCCTCAACGGTCTGATGTTCATGACTCAACCTTATAACATTGTCGTCAATTTCATGAGGCACTTAACGGGGGACATGACATTGGCCGTTTGAAATCGACCTTTTTTATAATTTTGTATTTTGGCACATATTATTAAGATTCTAAAAAAAAAGATTTCATGGAAAAATTCTTACGGGTTCAAAAGTTACAGCCGGATTAGTGAGAGCGTATTTTCAATTTTCACCTATTTTTTCTTTGTTGACAAACTTTGAACGCGTTTATCTCGAAACCATGTTTTTCGTACTGGCTGCGGCTCTAGCGGGTTAATTTTTTGACGAAATTTTTTTTTTATTTGTTTAAACTTGATTCGCTATCGTATGACACGAGCTTTTTTTAAATTTGTTTTCGATTTTTTATGTATTTTTAAAGTCAATACCCTGCAAACATTTGGAAGACGATTGGAAGATAAGAAGATTTGGCGACTCGCTAGCGATCCGCCTAAGGGTTCTTTGGAAGATTGATCGCTTTTCGATCGCCGAAGCGATGAATACGCGATTGACAAAAAATGTTCAAAATCTTCCTTCACTCATTCCGGCGATCGTTGGAAGATTGATCGCTTTTTGATCGCCCAAGGGATCAATGCGCTATTCAAAAAAATTTTAAAATCTTCCTTCGCTCATCCCGGCGATCGTTGGAAGATTGCCTTTTAAAAAGCTTTTCAAATATCATTGTTATATGAAGCAGGCTCTGAAAAATCGTTTAAATTAATCAAAAAATTTAACTTTTAAAAAATTTCATGAAACTGGGATAAAACAACGTCTGAAGAGCCCGCTAGTTCAAACATACAACAACTTGTAACATTCAACAACGATGCTCTGCAACAAACAAAAACCCCTTCTGCCATTCGTTGGCGAATCGCTTAAGACTCCTTTCAGCGAATCGTTCGCGACTCTTCCTGGCGAATCGCCTAAGACTCTTCTCGGCGATTCGTTGGCGAATCTTCCAGGCGAATCACTTAAGACTCCTCTTGGCGATTCGCTGGCGAATCTTCCCGGCGAATTGCTTTTATGGCCTCAGCTGCTTACATTCGGCGATTCCCGGAAGACTCTCAGAAGAGCTCGCCGACGATCGTTTCATCTTCCAAGCGATTCGCTGGAGATTCTCAGACGATTAAAAATGTTTGCAGGGTATTTTTTTCAAAAAAAAACACTTTCACATTTGGAACACCAATCAAAAATTGAAAAAAAATTTAAAAAAAGCTCCTGTCATACGACAACCAATTTTGTTAAGATTTAAAAGAAAAAAACATTTTTTTTCCAGATCGGACAATTTTTGCGACTCCCAGAGCTGCAACCACGAGGCCCCGTTTTTTCTCTGCCGCCAGTTTGGAGCTCTATAAAACCATGTTGGAGTGAAAAATATATTTTTTTGAATTTTTTTTCTTCAAATTTGTTCAATTTGGAAAAATGTTTGTTTTTGACTGAGTTATGAATTTTAACAAAAAAAATTTGTTTTCCGCGAATGTCATGTCCCTCCTTAAATAAAGTTCTAAAACTCTAAAGCCCAACGTTCAATCCTCGTACTAATCTGCTTTCAGTCCGATTCGAATTTTAACTTTTTTAAATTTAATTTTAAATTTCAAATTCCTCGTGTCAGGACGGTCTTCAATAATTTTGTATGTTTCTCCAACTCCTCAGTTGCAACAAGAGTGTCGTCCATATTAATCTAAAAACGGCATTAAGAAATAACTTGTGCGTTTATAGGTCCAAACGGCATGTTCAAATATTCGTACTATTCATTTGATGCCACGAAAGCGGTACAAGGAATTGAACCACTGGCAATGCATACCTCGCGAAAGACACTTTTGAGGTCAAGTGTATCATAAAATGTCTTTTCTGAATAATTATCTCGCAACCTCATTGCATTAAGTCCACGATAGTCTTGCCAATGACGTAAATTGGACCATAGATCTAACGAAGGATTTTCTTCTCGAACGCTCCCAAAGTCCTTTCATCAGTGCTACTCAACGTTCAGGTTTGTGATGCGTGTAGTACGAGTGGGATGGGCATGATGATTGACTTACAGAGCGTGAGTTTTATTCGTCGAGAGAGAGCTCTGCTTCTCAGCTGTCAACTGAGCTCAAAGTAATACCTGTTGGCAAGAGTTATCCTTCTGCGTTTAATCTTAACTAGAAAACCTGTTGCCCGAAATCGAGCAATTCAATAAAAATTAAATGTTAGCAAAATTATAGACGCTTAATTTATGATATTCTATTCAAAGCAGCTTTTTCCTCAATAACGATATATTCAGCCTGAATAATGATATAAAAGATCATCATCTGAATGATTAAAACTTATGATCTGACACTAAAATTTTAAATGTAACTGTCAACATACGAAGAGGGACTTGCACTAATATAACTACCGAGATAAATATTATTACTATTCAACAACATCACTGCTTAACTTTTAAAGCTATAAAACGTAACTAATTTAAATAAAAACGAATTATAAAATAGATTTTAGAAAAAAAAATTACTACTAAGATATAATTAAACTAGTAAGGTATATCTTCGACTTGGCCGAAGTTAAAATACCCCCACGGCCGATTCTTATGGGTAGAAGAATCTTAAATTGGAGAGCTTTTTGTAAGAGATTTTGAAAGATTTTATTATTTTTATGTGTCTAAAATACATACATATCAAATTGTTTTCTTGCAGCTTAAATATAAGCCTTTTTATAAAGTTTTAAATTTTGAGGTTGTATGGGAGGTGGGCGTCTTAGATTGTGTATGACGCCCATTTTTCTAACATACCTCAGTTTTTACATAGAATACACAAATACCGAGTTTCTGTCTTGTAACTTTAATATTAGCCTCTTTATAGATTTTTAAATTTTGGGGTTGTATGGGAGGTGGGCGTGTTAATGGGTGGATGACGCCCAATTTTATAACACACCTCAGTTTTGACATTAAATACACAAATACCGAGTTTCCATCTTGTAACTTTAATATTAGCCTCTTTATAGATTTTTCAATTTTGGGGTTGTATGGGAGGTGGGCGTGTTAATAGGTGGATGACGCTCAGTTTTCTAACACACCTTAGTTTTGACATTGAATACACAAATACCGAGTTTCCGTCTTTTAACTTTAATATTAGCCTCTTTATAGATTTTTCAATTTTGGGGTTGTATGGGAAGTGGGCGTGTTAGTAGGTGGATGACGCCCATTTTTCTAACACATCTCAGTTTTGACATAGAACACACATGTGCCAAATTTCAGTATTGTAGCTTTAATATTAGCTTCTTTGTAGAGTTTTCAATTTTGGGGTTGTATGGGAGGTAGGCGTGGTTTTCATCCGATTTAGCCCATTCTCGAACTTGACCTTAGTTTTTTTAAAAAAAGCTTAAATATCGAATTTCATTATGATAGCTTCAAAATTACGGCTGTAATCGTGTCGACAGACAGACGGACAGACGGACAGACGGACAGACGGACAGACGGACAGACAGACGGACATGGCTAAATCAACTCAGGTGGTGATGCTGAGCAAGAATATATATACTTTTCCATACCTACCACGCCTCCTTCTGGGTGTTACACACATCGTGACAAAATTAATATACCCCTTACGCAGTACGCGTGGGGGTATAAAAATTAATTAACTAATAAGGTATATCTTCAACTTGGCCGAAGATAAAATACTCCCACGGCCGATTCTTAAAGGTAAGAGAATCTTAAATAGGAGAGCTTTTTTTATGAGATTTTGAGAGATTTTATTATTTTTATGTGTCTAAAATACATACATATCAAATTGTTTTCCTACAGCTTAAATTTAAGTCATTTTATAACGTTTTCAATTTTGGGGATGTATGGGAGGTGGGCGTGTTAGTTTGTGTAACACGCCCATTTTTCTAACACACCTCAGTTTTGTCATGGAATACACGAATATCGAGTTTCCGTTTTGTACCTTTAGTATTAGCCTCTTTATAGATTTTTCAATTTTGGGGTTGTATGGGAGGTGGGCGTGTTTGTGGGTGGATGATGCCCATTTTTCTTACACACCTTATTTTTAACATAGAATATACAAATACCAAATTTCAGTATTGTAGCTGAAATATTAGTCTCTTTACAGAGTTTTCTATTTTGGGGTTGTATGGGAGGTGGGCGTGTTAGTAGGTGGATGACGCCCATTTTTCTAACACACCTCAATTTTGATATAGAATACTTAAATACCGAGTTTCCGTTTTGTAACTTTAATATTAGCCTCTTTATAGATTTTTCAATTTTGGGGTTGTATGGGAGGTGGGCGTGTTTGTGGGTGGATGTTGCCCATTTTTCTTACACACCTTATTTTTGACATAGAATATACAAATACCAAATTTCAGTATTGTAGCTGAAATATTAGTCTCTTAACAGAGTTTTCTATTTTGGGGTTGTATGGGAGGTAGGCGTGGTTTTCATCCGATTTTACCCATTCTCGAAATTGATCTTATTTTTTTTTAAAAAAGCTTATATATCGAATTTCAGCACGATAGCTTCAAAATTGCAGCTGTAATCGTGTCCACAGACAGACGGACAGACGGACAGACAGACGGACATGGCTAAATCAACTTAGGTGGTGCTGCTGATAAAGAATATATATACTTTTCTATACCTACCACGTCTCCTTTTGGGTGTTACACACGTCGTGACAAAATTAATATACCCCTTACGCAGTACGCGTGGGGGTATAAAAATACTAACAGAACACCTACAACATCAATTTATAGCATATTCCGATGAAAAAACGCCAAAAAAACCAAAAAAAAAATTTTTTTGAAAACCGTTAAAATTTGACTGAGTTGTTTACTCGGAAAGTGGAACTCTTGATTTTGGAACTGCATTTTTCGGCCAATTGACATTTGAGGAATGCATAAAAGATAATTTTGGTTAAACATTTTTAGTTTTGAAAAAAATTCAAATTCGATCAATTTATAAGCTCTTCTCAAACTAAATTTCAAATCGATTAAATAGCGGATTTTTGCACAAAAATTTTATTTCTGTTTTAAAAGGTTGGGAACCCCCTGAAGTGAAATCACAATTTTTAAAAGTGGTTTGCACATCTACAGTCTAAACCTGATTTAATGACATTTGAATCGATAAAATCAGTCCATTGGTCTGGGAGGAGTTGAAGTCACAAAAAAACCTTAGCCTATTAATTATATAGATACCATTTTAAAAATTTATGAGAATAATTCTTGAAAGTCATTTTCGATAAGGCTGAGGAGAAGAACAATTAGTATCTAAGAATGCATGTCAAGTTTGTATCAAAAATTTCGCTGGGTTTATTTAAAATATAATCTGCTGATATCACTAGCTAGTAAAAGTTAGGCTACAAGTAAGGCTCGGTAAGTAAATTAGTCGGTCAAATTAAAAACAAAAATTACAAAATTTAAAATGCTACGTTAGTGATAAATTAAAATAATGGAAGGCAAGGATGTGTTGTGATATTATTAAATTTATGGGATAGCAATTTTTAAAAACTTCACTGAAAACATGTTGATTATTGCACTTCTATACTAGAAAGTAACAATAAACTTGCCTTAATTTTTTCTCTTATTATCTTATTTACTTTTTATTATATCTTTATAATATATTCAAGCAAAAAGTAAATTATATATATTATCATTTCTTTTAAATTATAAAACGGCGTTATTTTTAATGGTTTTCGACTCATCTAAAATAAGAAATGTTTTAAAATGTTTAACTAAGTGGCTTTTCATTGGTTTTGTTTAACGATTTTTGAACATTTCCTCTACGAACTGGTACAATTTGGTCTCTACTAAAGTCTGCATATTAAGTTCCATCTAATTTTCATACAAAACAAACTAAGATTTTCTTTACATTTCAATATCTGACAATAAAATATAATCCATTTAAAAGTTAGAAAACGCATGAAGAAACACTTTATTTAACAGAGATAAACCTTTTTTTTTTTCCTCCGAATAAACTTAATAAAGGCTTGACTAAAGCTTGCTAACTGCTTAACATTTAATGCTATTAACACAATTTTTAAGAGTTCCAAACAAAGAAACTAATAAGATAAGAAAGAAAAAACTTGACAAAAAAAAAAAGTAAAATAACACAAAAAAAAACCCAACAACACGAATGGACTCCAACTGATCACATTAAAATACAAAAGAAGGTAAATAAAAATATTCAAAGCTAATTCGAATAAATTAAGTCAAGAAAACAAAAATAGCCCCATCAACAAAAACCACAACAACACCAACAACAACAATACTAGCTAGAAAGCGAAAAACTTGTTTCTTACTCTGTCATCAAAAATCGAACTTGGCCAATCAACCAAGCAGACACCACCAGCGTCAACCTGCTCATTTTTTCTTCTTTTTTTTATGTTGTATACAAATTAATGGCTATGATTTTTGGGTCGCACTTGCTGGTAGTTAACGGGTCTTAAAAAAAGCTTAGCTTAGACTGAATTGTAGCTTAAATTCATTCACTTGCTTGTGCCGATTAGATATTTTTATGGCTATCAACTGGTTTTTTTTTGTTATTTTTTTTTGTTTATGTTTGAATTAAAATGTTTTTTTTATGTTAAACATATCAATGGATGATGGACCAATATTTCGAGGGAAAAACCATTTGAAAGAGTCAACTTGATTTAGTTTATTGATCGGATTAACTACGTTGGACAAATTTTTAGAGATCAGGTGGTTTTTGTTGTTCTTTTTTTTTTTGTTTTGATAGAACAGCTTTTATGCAGCAAGAATGTGCACGGAAAAAAAAATTATGGAAGAATGCTATAAGCCAAAAAAAAAAATAAGTAACTCCAAAGGTCATTTGAAGTGTTTGGAATGCTTATTAAAATGGTCTGGATCATTACGTGGAATCTGAGAAAATACAAAATTTTAAAAATTTTTTTGAAAGAACTTCAAGGTTTTTTTACAGAATACGAATTTAGACCTAAATGTTATTTTAAGTAATTTGCTTAATTTTGCTCAAAACTGTGTTGAGATGTGTTGAGGCTGAAGACACAACAAGACCATCGTAATTTAATTCGTCAAAATATACCCGATAAAAAACCACGCAGGTCGATATAGTTGTAAATATTACTTGTTTTAAGACGAAAGAAATTTAGTTTAATTTAAGTTAAAAACTTTTTAGAAAAGTTCAAAGGAGATCAATTTGAAAATCGCATTACAAGAAAGGATTTTGCATAATTTTTTGAGTTCCGCGAAAGGCATTTTGAACTGTTCATAAATTTGGAAAATCATTTAAAAATTTTAATTAAAACAAATATTCTTACTGACATGGTTTACTTTCTGCTACTTATTTTTTTTTCAGTGTCTTCTTAAGAGCTTTTTTATTACTCTAAACTTTATGTGTAGTTAAAAATATCTTCAGGTCTTGAAAAAATTTCTAAAATGAGTTTGAAATAATTTAAAACGTATTTTATTTCCATAACACCAAAATGAACAAAATAACAAATGTATCTTTCAGTTACTTTCGTTATTTTATCTATGAGTGCGTTTCAAAGAATTGATGTTTTTGTAACTGTATAGCAGGTGGAATAAAATATACCTTTTCTAACAAAACTCTTCTTGAAAATCTCTATAAATAAACAAAGGCGACGCACAGTGGTTAAAAAGCTGGTATTACAAGCAATCTGTTATAAAAAAAAAAAACCAGACATAGATAAAAACTCAATACAGAGAGTGGGCCATCGGCTAGTATCTCTTTTGATACTAGCCAATGGGATTCTTTTTAAAAATGTTTAAAATAAAGCTCGTTTGAATTTTTCAGCAATGTCTATTCAGCATAGTCTTATGGTGTCAATCACCGTTCCGTGGAGGTCATTCGACATCACCACAAATTGAACTTACAACAAGCTTTTGCGAGAAACATTTCACCTCTCTCTTAGGCTGAACGCATAGTAAACGCCGATTCAGACAGGCAGGCAGACAGGCAATGTGAACAAGCGAGATAGATAGCTATTTGCATCTCGTTTTTCACACAGATTTCAGCCTGCCTGCCTGCCTGCCTGTTTGAATCGCGTTCACTATAAACTCAGCCTTAGGCTGAACGCATAGTAAACGCCGATTCAGACAGGCAGGCAGACGGAGTGTGTAAAAAAGCGAGATAGGCAGATATTTGTGTCTAATTTTTTCACATAGCTATTTATCTCGCTTGTTCACACACTATATCTGCCTGCCTGCCTGTCTGAATCGGCGTTTACTATGCGTTCACTATAAACTCAGCCTTAGGCTGAACAGGCAGACGGAGTGTGTAAAAAAGCGAGATGGGCAGATATTTGTGTCTAGTTTTTTCACATAGCTATTTATCTCGCTTTTTCACACACTATATCTGCCTGCCTGCCTGTCTGAATCGGCGTTTACTATGCATGCAGCCTAAGCAATTGTGCGTAACCTCTTCAAAACTCATTTTGAGCATTTTAGAAGTTCGCTTTCGAATGAAACAGCACTGATATTGTTTCTCTCACTAGCAGTGCTGCCATATATTTTTTGAAAATCCTGTAATTAAAAAACCCCCCGCTTTTTAAAGAAAGAACTGCTCTTATGAAAGGACTTAAAACGTTTATTTTAAAAATATTTGTATTATAACATTTTTAATATTTTATTTAAAGTAAACTATAATTTAAGAAAAATAAATTGAATAACTAGTTTTTCAGTTCATTTTTTGCATAATAACTTATTCCAAACTTCTTCACCACTACTGATGACTTATATATTTTACTTATATATATTAAAATTAACAATAATAAATCGAATAAGTTATATTTAAAGCAATTCATTCACTTTGTTGAGATGATTAAAATTATACAGTTAAAAAAATTTTTATTTTTCATAAGCGATTTTCCCACATTTATGGTTCAGTGAAATAACGCCCAATAAAATAACTCCCAAAATAAAATATGAAATAAAGCCCAAAATATTTTGGGCTTTAAAAAATGACGTCCAAAATAAAAAATGAAATAAAGCCCAAAATTTATGAAATAGCGGCCAAATCAAAAATGAAATAACGTCCAAAATATTTTCAAAGCAAATCATTTAAAATATTTTGGGCCTTATTTCATAATGTAATAACGCCCAAAATTTGTATAAGAAATATTTGGGCGTTATTTCATTTTTGATTTTGGGCGTTATTTCATAATGAAATATTGCCCAAATAAAATGAAATAACACCCAAATTTGTACGGAAATTTTTTGGGCGTTATTTCATTTCTTATTTGGGCGTTATTTCACTGAACCACATTTTTCATCATTTCTGAAAACGTTCTGATCAAATTTTTGGAAGGATGTAAAAAGTTGAAGCAGCTGCATTTGTTACTTTTATATAAGTACATATAATTTATAAGCATCAAATTTTTATTGTTTTTACTCAACAAAAATTGAAAAACTGGATTTTAAAAAAAAACTGCCCAAATCCTGAGAGAAATAGGGCAGGAAATGTCTACCTGTTCAAAATACTGCCAAAAACAGGATTAACTCCTAAAGCTGACTGAGCTTCGGCAATGTATTTTACTGTTGCTTTTAAGAAGCACCATGAACTGCCTCGTTCTCAATAGTTGCTTAGAAGCTGATTGATGCTTCGCTTGCGCCTCTATGAAGCAAATTAACGAGACTTCGCTCTCACATGAAGAAGTTCGCTCTCACAAGCAATGTCAAAACGGCTTGGAAACTTACTAGTGCTTTGTCAAAACCTTTATGATGCTCGCTTACAAGGATTCACTCACAAATGAACAGCTTCGGTTTCACAAGCAGTGTTGCCAGAAGAGGGATTTTTCCTGTTTTCGTAAATTTTCGATCTAAAAGAAAAAACGGGAAAATGCAGATTGGGTGCATTTTAATGTGAAAAATGTTATTTTTCTTTCATATTGATGTCCACTCGTGCAGAAATTTGAGCTGAAAACAATACCAAATCAATTTATTTTTTGAGTGATTCAGATCTAAGTCATAATCTTCTTGATATCAAGCCCTTATATGATTTTTTTTTTTTTAAAATTAACACAGAGTGCATAAATAAATAAGTGATTTTTGAATTGTTTATTCAAAAAATTTATTTGCTCAATTGTTCCCGTTCTTCGACATTTTGGTATTGATAATCAAATTGGATTGGGATTCTCAGTTGGTTTTTGTTCCTGGTAATATAAAATTGTGTAAATGTGAAAATTTGTATGAGATGAGTCAAAAGTAATTTTAAAGATTTTTTTTCGTTAAAAACGAGTGTGAACTTCTCATTTCTTAGAACTATTTTAAATAATTTCTCTTAAATGGCTTGATAAAAAAAAATTCACAAAAAGTTTTGTTGGCTCGTCAACTTGTACTAAAAGAAAAAATAAATTTGAAGAACTCGGATATCCAAAAGTAGAATGGTCACCCATTTTGCGTGAAATTCCCAATATCTTTTAAAAGCTAGGTACTTTGATAATTTTTTTTATGATGTTTGATTGATATGTTTTTTTAAATAATATTCAATTTATTAATTTATTCCGTAAAATTTTTCAAAATTCGGTTTTTCCCAAGGAATTCTTCATTTCTAACCCAAATCCGTGGCCTTGCCCTTTTTACCGTGTATACCGTATACCGAATCTTGTTATAATCCTTGTCTAAATTTAATTTTTGGCAATTCCTTATCTTAATCCTTGAATTTTTAAATTCCTTTCCAAATCTGTCTTCAAATTCGAGACCAAATCCGTGTCTGAATTTCGTTTTTATTCTTGTTCACATCCTTAACCTAATTCTGATCGTTAAACTTGTTTTAAACAGTATAAATCTTGTGTTTATACTCGGCCTTATTCTTGTCACATTCCTTGTTCTCATTCTTTTCATTTTCCTCGTCTCCATCCTTGTCGAAATTTCTAAAAATTTTCTTTATTTTTGTCGTGAACCTTTTTTAATTCTCTTTACCTCGTAATGGTGACCGTGGCATGCAGGTTAAGTGTGTGGCTTAGCATGCTCGGAGCCCGGGTTCGATCCCCAGCCGTGGCGAAAAGTTTTTTCAACAAAAAATTTTTCTGATCGGTCACCACCTCTCTGCAGACAATGGCAAACCTCAGAGAGTAAATAATGCCATGTAAAGCTTCTTGAGAACATGAACTTTAGCCGTTCGGAGTCGGCATAAAACATGTAGGTCCAGTTCTCGGTCAATTGTGTGCAAACATTTAATAACACACACAACACAATTGATCATAAGAAGCTCGGTCAAAGTCCTTTCAAGGGCTGAAGTGGCCAATTTGTTTTTTTTTTTTTTGTTACCTCGTAAATGATATAAGGCGTCAGTTCCTGGACTTTGGTTTTCGAAATGCATTATTATTTTTAGTCTGTTATCCTATCATACATACCAAGGTTGATTACCTGATCTTCTATAAAGTCATCGGGTTGTGAGAAGGAGAGGCTGTTAGAAACTATCCGGAACCAGTCCCATGTATTGCATCTATACTATTTTTGAACCTCATTCCTATCCCAATTTATTGTCGCAAAAAAACATTTACCGCAGCTTATATACTCATTGAGTAAAAATTTCATGAAACGAAGTTGCATTTGACATTAAAGAGGCTACTTTGGAGTCTAAATTAACTTTCATTACTAATACCATAGCACCAATGCTTAGCGAGTAATGTTTCATACAATTCTTTTGAAACTTCGTTGTCCAGTTTTTGGACGCATCTTTGTTTTAACATAAAATAGATATATTAGAAATTTTATCGCTCTACCAATTTTAGCAAAAAAGCATCTTCATAGAGTTTTAAATTTTTGGTTTGTGTGGGAGGTGAGCGTGTTCTTAAATCTGAGAAAAAAATGTATATATGTATAAAAATTATATTTATCAGCGTTTTAAGAGGTTACATCAAACAACTTTTTGATATTTATTTTGAGAATCTTAAGTACCTATTTATAATAATTATAAATATATTATATAATTATTATAATAAATTATTGTAAGTAACTTATTTCGAAAATAAAAGTAAAAACTATTTTTTCACTTTTCAACCACTATGCGGCATAAGATGTGTAGAATGTTAGGCTGGTATTGGTTAAGTTAAAGATCATGTTTCCGCTTAACGTTCAAGTTAGACTAGTTTAAAGCTACTCATCAGATGAGGGCCATTAAAAAACAAAAAGAGAAAATCAGCGACTAGAAATAATATCAAGATAGCAACGAGCTCATTTTTTGATGAAACTATAATAAAAAACTATAAAAAGATTGGAAACATAGCGACATTAATTTTAATAAATTCAGCAAAAGACAAAATATAAATAACTTCAAATAAAAATTAATTAATAATATTTAAATTTTAAATACTTTTATTAAACTCTATAGATACATAGACAGCTTAAATGGATTTACAACAAAATTAATCTCATTTAAGCCCATTTTACATGTTTTACAACAATATAAGTGCAAGCTTTTTGGATAGACACCGTTGAACAACAGAACAGACAGACAGACAAACAGTCATTCAGATCAAAAGTCAATGAAATCATCGTCATGTTGTCAAAGCAATACTATAAGAAAAACCAAAACCATTAAGTAAAAAAACTTGAGAAAGTGAAACCCTACAAATGTTACTTATGGCACTGTCTGTCTTGCGGTAGGGGAGCGTGGGGTGGTCAGGTTCAGCTATGCTGCTTTTTGGTGGTCATGCGTAAATCTCGGTTGGTTTTTACGCCCCTACGTCTTCATGCTCTTCTAATAAATAAATACTAAGCGCGAAACCTCAGTCAAGTCGAAGACGATTTTTCTCGCTACATCGGAGAGCATAGAAATTCGAAACCCAGTCGTCGTAGGCAGAGTATGTGAAGTACTCTAAAGTAAAAGTGGGTTAGATAATAGGAAGTCATAGCACATGCCTAGCACAGAAAGAAAATATATAAATATCTTAACATATAATGTCATAAACTTAAAAGCGGCTCAAATTTCATTTGAGCTTCTTTCAATGGGCTCACGAAGTTTGAAAAAAAATCAAAGCTATACCTACGCAAATATTTCATACCAATACCGTTTGAATATTTATAACAAACAATTTATTGAGAGAAAACAAAAACAATAAATTGTGGGCATTTTTATGTGTGATGCACGGACATTTGTACGATTTTTTCGCCCTTTATTTGCATCGAAATTCCTCAGTGCGTTTTTATTCTTGATGGCTTTATTCGAAAGTTATTGCAAGTCTTGTCTTTTACTAGACACAAGCGGACATTTTAGGACATGACTTTTGATGTTATATGTAACAAATTTACAAAATTTCAGCTAACTAATGCACTTTCGAAAAATTTTTATGTGCTCTCTTATGTATTAAGGAGACAACACAAGAACATGGCATTCTTGTTCATGCCCAGCGCAAAGATGTGCAGCGTCCTGCTTACCTTATGGACACCGACCAAATCGTGAATTATTATCGCAATTCATAAATTTCATCCAATTTTTTATTTTAACTTATACTATTCTTTGTTTTAACTTATTCAGTACCGTTTTCATAAAATTGTGAACGACAATCCTGTAGATTCAAATTTGTCAACTAAACTTCCAGCGTCCTTAAGACTTATCCGAATGAAATCAAGGAAACTCTCTCTAAAACGGACTAATTTTTCTCCAAATCAACCTTCACATAACTCATAATTTATAAGATCTACTAAGGACGTGCCTGATGAGGTGTTGAATCAAATATGAGACCAAAGTATTTGGATTGATCAAAATATAAAAAATGTTTTTTCTATATACTTGTTTTTCAAAAAAGGACAGTTTGAGCCCTTACTTACTTACTTACTTAGATGGCGCTTACAACCGTTGGTCGGTTTTGGCCTGGTCTAAGAATTTGCGCCAGCCTCTTTTGTCGTGCGCTTGCTGGCGTCAGTTGGAAACTCCAAGCGTCGGCAGGTTATCCAATGCCTGGTCTTTCCAACGAAGATGCGGTCTTCCTCGTCTGCGTTGGCCACCGCTGGGTACCGAATCCAATATTTTTTCGCTGGAGCTTCGTCGTTCATTCTCTCGACATGACCTAGCCAGCGAAGCCGCTCTATTTAAATACGCTTGACTATATCGACGTCGGCATATAGCTCATACAACTCGTGGTTCCATCGTATTCGGTACTCGCCATTGACGCAGATTGGACCATAGATCTTGCGAAGGATTTTTCTCTTGAACGCTCCCAAAGTCCTTTCATCAGAGCTGCTCAACGTCCAGGTTTGTGATGCGTATAGTAGGACGGGCATGATTATTGACTTATAGAGCGTCAGTTTTGTTCGTCGAGAGAGAGCTCTGCTTCTCAATTGCCTACTGAGCTCAAAGTAACACCTGTTGGCAAGAGTTATCCTTCGTTTAATCTCAATACTGATATCGTTGGAGGAGTTAATACTGGATCCCAGGTAAACAAAGTCCTTCACTATCTCAAAGGAGGTGTTGTCAACAGTGACGTGGTTGCCAAGACGCTGGGACTGTTTGTTTGTTGACACGAGATACTTCGTTTTATCTGCGTTCACTGCAATACCCATTCGACTCGACTCTTTTTCTAGCCTAGAGAATGCTGCACTGACTTCGCGCGTATTTTGGCCAATGATGTCAATATCATCACCATACGCCAGCAGCATAACGCTCTTAAAGAAAATTGTGCCGCTGCGTCTCAGGTCAGCAGCTCGGATGATCTTCTCCATTACTTTATTAAAGAAGTCGCACGATAAGGAATCACCTTGTCTGAAACCTCGCTTGGTATCGAACGGAAGGGAGAGATCCTTCCCGATTTTCAATGCGCTGCTGGTGTTGTACAGTGTCATCCTGCAAAGACGTATTAGCTTCGCAGGAATACCAAATTCAGACATGATGGAGTATAGGTGACTCCTTATTGGACTGTCGAAGGCGGCTTTGAAATCGACAAAGAGATGGTGCGTGGCGATTTGTTTTTCGAGGGTCTTTTCCAAGATTTGTCGGAGCGTGAAGATCTGGTCAATGGTGAACTTTCCAAGTCGGAAGCCACACTGATAAGGTCCAATAAGTGGGTTGACGATGGGCTACAGTCTTTCACACAATACGCTCGACAGGACCTTATATGCGATATTTAGAAGGCTAATCCCACGTTAGTTGGCGCAAATGGTGGGATCGCCTTTCTTGTGCATTGGGCAGAGCACACTGAGGTTCCAATCATCTGAAATGCATTCTTCCGACCATATTCTGCAAAGAAGTCTGTGAATGCATTTAAACAGAGCTTCGCCACCGGTCTTAAACAGGTCAGCCGGTAGACCATCGGCTCCTGCGGCTTTGTTGTTTTTAAGCCGAGCTATAGCAGTTAAGACCTCGTTATAGTCTGGCAGCGGAACTTCAACGCTGTCATCCATAATTGGGGTTTCCGGGATATCATCTCCACTGGAGGGATTGTTGTCAGCGTCGCCATTTAAAAGACTAGAGAAGTGTTCCCTCCATAGCATCAGTGTACTCTGGATATCTGTCACTAGATTCCCATTCTCATCCTTGCAGGAAGAGGCTCCGGTCTTAAAACCATCGGCCAGGCGTCTTATTTTTTCGAAAAATTTTCGAGTCTCATTCCTGTCGCCATGCATCTCAATTTTCTCGCACTCACGCATTTCCGCCTCTCGTTTTTTTCGCCTTAAAATGCGTCTCTCTTCCCTCCTCTTCTCACGGTATCGCTCCATAACAGCACGCGTTACAACCGACTGCAGGGTGGCTTTGTAGGCGATGTCCTTCTCTGCAGTGGCGTCGCGACACTCCTGGTCGTGCCACTGGTTTCGGCGAGGACGGTGGTAGCCTATCACCTCTTCGGCAGCCGTACGCATAGAGTGGGATATGTACGTCCACTGTCCGCATATATCGTCGATCGGAGGAGTGCTTTCTTGAAGCATGAGTGAGAGTCGAGTAGCGAAGGCTTCGGCCGTCCGTTTTGACTGCAGCTTATCGACGTCTAGCTTTCTTTGTGTAGGATTACGAGCATTCTTAGCTGCGCACAGACGTGTGCGGATCTTGGCTGCGATATTTTGAGCCCACGTGACACAATATTTCGGAAAGGCAATCTAGGACAGAAGTCGAAATGGAATTCCAAAAAAAGTTGTGCTTCTAAAGGCACAGTGATTCTTAAGTTGTTGGTGATTTAGGAGGGTATATTCCTGTGAGACCCGTCGCGACATGTAAAAACTACTGTACATGTAAAAAAATATGTTTTGCAAAAAAAAAAATATTATTTGTATTAGTATTTTTTTTTACTTAAGTTAATAGGAACAAATAAAACTAATTTACAAAATATTTTTAGTGCATCAATAAGCCACATGAGCCTTTTTGATTCATAATTTCATTTATTTCACTCTCAATATAGTTCATGAAAACGAAGTCTTTTTCATGTAACTTGTTCTTAAATTTATTATTTCTGTTTGATGACAGGTAAGAGTTTGTCACAAACAAGAAATGAGTCATCAAATCCTTATTTGAATTTTCTTGTGAGCTTTGTCTCGTATGATTTAAGCGGGTATATCGGATGTACTTGTGAGAAGTCTTCAACGCTTCTTCCGATAAATTTCCTGTAAAAAAATTCTAAATTAGTATGTTAATTTTTTTATAAATTTAAAAATAAATTACCTATAGGTAAACAAAAATATTTTATGACTTCACATCAATGCATCAAAACTTTGTGTACAGAACTGGGCATATAGTACCAACTGTAGCACTCTAAATCTAAATTTCTAGTGTCCATTAGAAGCTTACTAAATTCCTCTGTTTAAATTTTACTGCCACAAGATAATATACGTAAAACTAGTCTGAACTTATGGATTAAGTCTTTATTTAAAACAGTAATTTCTGCAGAAACATCAAAATTGGCGAAGAACTTTCTAGCCGTGTTACCATCATTACTTGTGCCATGGCCCTGTTTGACGTAATCTACAAGCAGACCCATGCTCTCTCTGAAATCCTTTTGAATACGTTTTTTCACATCGATAAAACAGCATGGTTTACATGCCTAACTCTCCAAGTTTTAAATGGCAAACGATACACAGCAGTGGAGATTTGAAAGCCCATACTTGTAAAAGTCCATATTTATTTGGTTCACTTCGATTGGACACGCATTGCAAAGGAAACACTTACTGGCTGAATTTGTTTCCGTAAGAATATATGCAATAGATCCATCGATCATTGTACAGTGCATAACAAATGATACCTCTACAGATTTTCCATTGAATTCAATTATTATACATTCAAGCCGGTTATTTGTTGTTGAATATCATTATTTTGCTGAATTACTAAAGTTCTGCTTTCTTTAGACATTAAAATCTTAATTGGTCTTGGAAAAGGGTACATGTTTTATGGACCTACATGTTTTATGCCGACTCCGAACGGCTAAAGTTCATGTTCTCAAGAAGCTTAACATGGCATTATTTACTCTCTGAGGTTTGCCATTGTCTGCAGAGAGGTGGTGACCGATCAGAAAAGTTTTTTATTGAAAAAACTTTTCGCCGCGGCTGGGGATCGAACCCGGGCTCCGAGCATGCTTAGCCACACGCTTAACCTGCATGCCACGGTCACCACGTGGTTTTTAAAAATACACTTGTTTTTATTATATCTGGCAACACTGAAAATGGGAGAGAGAGCTTCTAAAGGCACAGTGATTCAGTGATGGTCTTGGAAAAGGGTAAGTGAAAGGTTTTTATTTACCCAAAAGTGATTTTTCAGATAACGTATCAATTAAGTTTAAAAGAAAAACAATACCTTGGTCATAAAAAATATGTAAAAGTTCTTACTTTTACCCACTCAATTGGAACAAATGCAATAAAAAATATATATTCATCACTTAATTCTTCTATAGAGAAATTTTGTTTGTAACTGCTATGACCTGAACTAACATCCAGTCTCCATTTGCAAATTAGAGACACTTTTTCCGCCGACTCTTTGGCATCACAGAGCTTAATTATACTCTTTGCTGTATTTCGCAAAGTGCTTTACATTCAACTTCTCTGTATTTTCAGAAGCTTTCACAGGTGGAACCATACTTTTTTTAAAGTTTTGTATTGCATACAAGCGTGGAAAAA
The DNA here is from genome assembly GCA_958299015.1 of Tetanocera ferruginea. Classification (NCBI taxonomy): domain Eukaryota; kingdom Metazoa; phylum Arthropoda; class Insecta; order Diptera; family Sciomyzidae; genus Tetanocera; species Tetanocera ferruginea. The sequence continues at coordinate 158,080,899 of OY282640.1, read as the reverse complement.
ATTTTCACTATGTCGATTTCGTAAAACGATAGACTTCTCTTCTGACAGGTCCAAGTCTAAATAAAGAGTCAATGCTTCCAGTACCGATAAGCAAGTTTGGTTTTTTGTTTCGTTTTTTTTTTTTTTCTTGCAAGTTCTTATGCACATTCTAATTCCTCTTCAGTATAATCAGATATAACTTCGGAAACTTTTCGTTTATTTGTTGTGACAACAAATGAAATTCCTTTTTCGGCCTTCCGCGACTAGTGCTAGGTTGCTAAAATGCAGAATTTTTAACTACATAAAAAATATATTTATTATTACTTACATCATCTGGATCAGAAGTATTAATTACTTGGTTACTTATCCAAAGATAAATTCCTTGGCTGCAATCCTTCCACTTTATTTATAACTAGCGGATATAACCCGGTGTTACTCGGGGTTGTGCCTCGAGCACAAAAAGAGTTTTTTAAATTATCGTTTTTTAAGTTATCGTTTTTTTTTTTTGGTTTTGCCCCCTCTTTCCGTCGAAAGTGTTTAGTCAAATTTCCATAAAAGTGTACCTGCCAGACGCGGTTAAAACAAAAAAATGACATTTTCAACGTCTCGATCTGACGTCTGGTTTCTGATGAAAATGGGCAACCACACACTCAGAAAAAAACACATACAATCTTTCTCCGGTGAAAAATTTCTCTATTTTCGATAGCAGCAATTTTCTCTTTTCAAATAAAATTTTCTTGAATTAGAATAAATTTTCACATTTTCGAAGAAATATTTTTTCACTTCTAGGAAATGGAAATATTTCAATGTCTCTTATAATGACAAATCTGTGTCGACAAGGAATAACAGCTACACTCATTTTCAAAATTTTAGAAAAGCATTTTTCAGATGAAAATTACTCCCTAATATTTGAGTATCCTGACTTTTGTTGTTTAGATTTGATGGCCTCAAACATTTAATTTTCAAGGTACAACCATAAAAATTTCGTTGCGAAAAAACGCAATGAAAATCACAATCTTATTTTGTCCTAACTCGACTTTAGCGGTTATTCCTTGTCGACACAGAAATATATTTCTCGCACAAAAAAATTCTCATTTATACAGAAAAATTTTTTGAAAATGAAAATGTTTTCCTATATTTTGATAAAAAATTCACTATGAGAAGTATTATCTTCAATAAAAACGAAATTTTTCTCAAAAATAATGAGTCTTTTTCTCTTAAATCTAATTATTTTTATATATTTCTCTTTTTCATAGAAGGTTTTTATCATTTTTAGAGAATTTTTAGGATCGCATTAAGAGAAAAGCATTCTCTGGAACAAGGTCAATACCATTTTTCAGTAAATATGATGCCAATTTTATCATATTCCAAGAAATTTTTTTTTTTGAGTGCAGTTTAAAAAGTCATTTCGAGAAAAATTCGTTTAAAGTTTTTCTTAGCATGCATTTAATATGCAGTTTTATCTCAAATAAATTCCAATTTTAAAAATCTTATAAGCATCGATTCTATTTTTGAATTGTCTTCGTTCAACTTCGAGTTTGGTCGATACTGTTCGGTTAATTTTTTTCATCTTTAAATAGCTTCTGCTGGTATTCGTTAAACTTCTTATTTCTTCGTTCGTCTTTGGTTCTTGACTTCGTTTGCCTTCGGCTCATTCGTTGATTTTTGTCAAAAGAACTTTTAAAAGCAAAGGATCTATTTCAGTAACAGATACAAATGCTTACCAAGTTTCATCAAAATCGGTTCATTCGTTTTGACGTGAATGAGCCGAACATAGTTGATTGAATAAAGCGCCATCTTACGGCAGTTTTCTGAAATTTAAATAGCTCAATTCTGTTGCAGAGTCAAGTTATTTCACGTACCAAATTTTAGTAAAATCGATCAAGTCATTTAGGAGTTATTGAGTCTTAACAATGCATTACTCAAAGCGCCCTCTTTCGGAAGTCTTTGGAATTTTTTATATTTAATGTTTTATCTTGGGTGCAGTTGAACGTTCATACCAAATTTCATTGAAAGCGGTTTAGGCGTTTAGGAGTTATTGAGTCTTTAAAACGCACTACTTAAAGTGCCCCCTTACGGAAGACTTTGGAATTTTGATAGCCTATGTTATCTTGGGCTCAGTCGAACCTTCATTCCAAATTTCATTGAAATCCGTCCAGGTGCTTAAGAGTTATTATAGAGTGCCACGCCCACAGACTTCCGCCCACTTTTTTACACCCCCTATGTTCTTTCTCACTATGAAAGGTACGCGGTGTCTTAATTTCAGCTCTATCGGATAAACGGTGCGCGAATCTATACGGAACAGACAGACAGACAGACAGACAAACATTTGATTTTATATATTAGAATGATTAATAATGACCACAATTAAACATAGCCTCTGCTCTATTAACAGTCTGTTAAATACGAAATAAAGCATACTTTTATTTAAAAATTTATTAATGAACGTGTGATACCAAATATAAAGCCGAAAGTTTGAATCTTTTAAAACACTAACAACTACTAAGTTTCAATAAATAACTGTCAACACTTATAAGTTAATAAATTTCAAAACTTTTGGCAAAAGACATATAAAACTAAAACGCACCAAAACTAACTACAATTAATTTGAACCGAAGCATTGCTTTATACAGCAATTTTAATTGCTCTACCAAATAAATAGAAACCAAAAAAACTATAGCTAGTTGAAGAAAAGGAAGTATTGCGATATGACAAACGTATGCCGGAATTTCCCTAGACACACACACACACGCATTCAGTCTTAGACAACTTCCGCAATTAAAAATGTCGTCAATATGGAAATCATTACGTAGCGCCAGAATTGAACAGGCAAACCAGAAGAAGAAGAAGAATAACATAATGAGCACTTAACTTACGGCTGAATTGGAAAATAAGTAAAACTTCATAAAAAAAAACACAGGGCAACAACAAAAAAAACATCAAGTACTTTTAAAAATAAAAAGCGTTACATGCGCCATTAAGACAGTAAATGTCAATAAATTGGAAACAAATGTATATATTTTTTTAGTTTGTCTGCTTTTTTTATTTTGAATTATTTTGTGTCTTGAAATAAATTCGCGGTTCAATGACCATTCAAACACACGTTTTCAGCACGCTTCTTCAATTTCTATGCGTGGCTGTGTTCATCAATGACTGCAAATTTTTTTGAAACTTTTTTTTTTATTGTTTGATGTTATCCGTTGGTCGTAGCTTGAAATCTGCGTTCCATTTAAAGTAGACACTAAATGCTGCAGTAAAGTATTTACAACAACAACAACAACAACAACAACATTAAGAAGACAATCGCTGAAATGCACAGCAGTTGAAACAATTGGAAATACCCAAAAATAGATAAGTTTACAGACCATAAAAAATGTCAAGCTCCTCAGGTTATTGATCGAAATTGATGGCAAATCAATGCGTAACTCATGGCAGCTCGCAATGTTGACAGCCAAATCTTCTCTCTTTTTTTTCTGTCTCACTTTCTTTAATAGTTTTTCTTTAGTTTTGCATTTATTGCTATTGGATAGTCTTGATGACAAAAGAAAACGTGTGCTTCTCTAGATGGCAAAAATAGTACGTGTATCTTTGATATTTATCCCTACCCCACTGCTGCCTCATCCACAACAACAACAACAACAACAACAACAGGGTAGAAATGTCGGCAACATCGTCTGGCTTTGCTCAGCGCCCAGATTTGCGTTGACATTCTACGAAAACTATTTTCATGTGAACCACAGATCAAGCCATAGAAGAAACTTCGTTCTAAATACTTTACAGTTGGCGGAGATCTCTAGACAAACGGCTGAGCAGCGAACAACGAACGTTGAAGTGTCAATAATGAAAAGTTGCCCGCGCCTGCTGTACACTCTTCGGAGAAATGCTTTTAGACATGCTTGTCAATCTTTCAAAGCATTTGAAATGTTTTAATTTAGTTTGTTCGAGTTGGACGTTTTAAGATTTTCATTGTAATTTTTTTAAAGGAATCGAAGCAGCTATTTTCAGTATCTAATTCTACGAAAATATCAAAATAAAATAAATGTTGGCCAAAGCAGACAGCTTTAAGATTTCAATTAAAAGAAATAGTGAACAGATTTGAATCAAAAAACTAGTTAGAAGAATTTTTTGAGTGATTTGAATCAAACAGAATGAGTTTGTTTTGAAGATTTGAGTTCAAACAACTAAAATATATGAGTTCAAGATTTAAGATTCAACATTGAAGATATAAAATTCAATAATCAAGATTCGGGCTTCAATATTCAAATCAAAACTCGGGCTTCAATATTCAAGATTCAAGATACAAGATTCAATATTCAAAACTCAAATTTCAAGAATCAGTACTACAGATAGATTCAAGAAACAAGATTCAATATTCAAAACTCAAAATTCAAGAATCAGACTCCAGGTACAAGATTTTAGACTCAAGGCAAAAGATTCAAAATTCAAGATTCAATTCAAAACTCAAGATTCAACATTCAAGATTCAAGATTGAATCAAAATTCAAGATTTAATATTTAATACTCCAGATTCAAGATTCAATACTCAAGATTCAAAATTCAAGATTCTAGATTCAATACTCAAAATTAAAATAATCAAAAATCTAAATTCAAGATTCAAATTTTAAGATCTAAGATTCAAAATTCAAGATGCAAGACTCAAGATTTAAAATGCAAGGTTCAAAATTCAAGATTAACAATTCAAATTTAAGATTCAAGAATCAAAATTTTGATTCAAAATTCAATACTTAAGATTCCGAAGATTCAAGATACAAAATTTTAGAATCAGTGCTCAAAACTCAAAATTTAACAAATAATATTTAAAATTTACTATATAAAATTTTTTTAAATTTTAAAATTTTAATTAAAAAATTTTTTAAAATTTTAAATATTATATATTAAATTTTGAATTTTGAGCACTGATTCAAAAATTTTGAATCTTGAATCTTGATAGCATTAAATTTAATTTTAAATTTTATTTGAAGATTTAAGATTTAAGATTTAAGATTTAAGATTTAAGATTTAAGATTTAAGATTTAAGATTTAAGATTTAAGAGTTAAGATTTAAGATTTAAGATTTAAGATTTAAGATTTAAGATTTAAGATTTAAGATTTAAGATTTAAGATTTAAGATTTAAGATTTAAGATTTAAGATTTAAGATTTAAGATTTAAGATTTAAGATTTAAGATTTAAGATTTAAGATTTAAGATTTAAGATTTAAGATTTAAGATTTAAGATTTAAGATTTAAGATTTAAGATTTAAGATTTAAGATTTAAGATTTAAGATTTAAGATTTAAGATTTAAGATTTAAGATTTAAGATTTAAGATTTAAGATTTAAGATTTAAGATTTAAGATTTAAGATTTAAGATTTAAGATTTAAGATTTAAGATTTAAGATTTAAGATTTAAGATTTAAGATTTAAGATTTAAGATTTAAGATTTAAGATTTAAGATTTAAGATTTAAGATTTAAGATTTAAGATTTAAGATTTAAGATTTAAGATTTAAGATTTAAGATTTAAGATTTAAGATTTAAGATTTAAGATTTAAGATTTAAGATTTAAGATTTAAGATTTAAGATTTAAGATTTAAGATTTAAGATTTAAGATTTAAGATTTAAGATTTAAGATTTAAGATTTAAGATTTAAGATTTAAGATTTAAGATTTAAGATTTAAGATTTAAGATTTAAGATTTAAGATTTAAGATTTAAGATTTAAGATTTAAGATTTAAGATTTAAGATTTAAGATTTAAGATTTAAGATTTAAGATTTAAGATTTGAGATTCAATATGCGGAAGACGATTTTTTTATACACTCCATGGGTTTCCTTGAACTCTCTTTTAACCTAAAAATGTTGAGGCCAGGTTTCAAGTTCGCTTTGTATACCTATCATGCTCCAATCAAGTGACACCCATTTTTGCTGGATATAATTTGAGACTCATAAACCTAGATCTATAAAATTATTTTAAATTTCAGAACAACAGAAAAAAAAACCAAAAAAAAAAAGTATCTACAAGTTATGCAAAACGAAATAGACTGAACACTAAATTCCACAAAAAAATGAACAACAGCACAATACATATCAACACCAACAACAACAGCAACTTTAACACCGCATAACAATTCGATCGAGCTACATCGATCGTTTTATATTCCGATTAAGTATTCGAAAAACGCTGAACGCAACGCATAAATATGTAAAAATACGTTAAATGCGGCGCGTACAAAATAAATTAGAAAGAAACATGAAATGTCAGAGAGCGACAGAAAATGCAGAAGCAAGACGGTTGTGTTTCGTCAGCACAGTTCGCACAGTCCACCATTTAGAGCACTCTGGACTACAACCTGAACTCAGCTGAACTGCTTATAGCTGAACGGATTCGAAATTCAAATGTTTAAGTGTACGTATTTGAATTTTTTAGTTGCTCCGGTTGAGAGCGAATGTTAAATATTCCAGTTTGGTTGACGCCACTCAAGGCACCCAAGACACTGAACCCAGCAAAGGGCGCTGCATTTGATTTGTACTCCGATTCTGTTGAAATCGCATTGATCCAAAAAAAATACAAAATAGTCACTCTGCCAAAATATGCTAATGTAACGGAGCAAAAAATAACAATATTATTCATTTACGGAATACCAACGCGTTGTCGTTTACACGTGTAACTATTTGGTTCACTTCGTTTGTTTGTTGTGGAGGGGAAAAAGGCAAAAAAATTGTTCAATTAATTTATAGGTTTGCTGTGTGTCTTTAGCTTTTCATTGTTATTTTTTTTTTCCTTTTATTAACTATGCAACCCTGTGAACATGTTGTATAGTTTTCAATGTTTAATTTATGCCTTTTCGTCTTAGTATTCCATTCAAATAGCTGTCGATACGTTGTTTGACAAAGTTGTCTACAATTTTTGACATAAAATGTCTCGATACTGGATTTTATTTGAATGCATTAGAGCAAGCCTTTAAATTTAAAAAAAAAATTTTTGATCCACCTATTTTTTGTAATACACATGCGCACTAAGCGGACGACGTTGTTCGTAATGCTTCTTCAAAATTTCATTTGGATTTTAAGAATTTCCTATTGATAACTGCCCACAAGGTAGTCTGGAAAGCACTTCGAGCATACCTTTAATGGATTCAATAGTTCTGCCTTTCTAATATATTTTTTTTTAAATAAAACGTTAATTGTTTGCCTTTCCAGAGGCATTTCTGCTAGCAGGTGTGCCTCGAAAGCTCTCTTAATGCCTTTTTTCTTAATGTTAGGATTGATAGATACTTACCTGTTAGAGTTCTCTGAGAACTTACTCTGATACGGATGTAATAATTCTTTCTTAAGGAAGCATTTTCTGAACTAACACTTTCGTATTTATGGTAAGTGATTCTCGCATTTGACTCTAGACACAATTTGCTAAATACTTTTTATTATAGCGTTGGCATTTTAAAATTTTAAACCTACATATTATCTCCTTAATTCTCTGCCTCAGTATCTTAAAGATTTTTAATAATAATCCCATAAAATTTACCCACTAGGTACTTCTTAAAAAAATATTAACCCTTTTACAAGTATGATCATATAAAAGAGTAATAGTTTGTTCACATCTAGAGGGCAAAATCATAAAGCACTGAAGGGATTTCGATTAAAATTTCACAAATATAACCTTTGACATTTCTAGATGGATATAGGCTAAATCGCTTTATCGTGTTGAAATAAAAAGATGTAAGTGAAATTAATTTTTTTTTATTTTTTTATTCCAATTATTTAAAGTTTGGAATAGCTTAGCATAGTTTGTTGTTGGTAAATTTTATGTTAGTATATGAGAAGTTTGTCTCTCTTGAGACACGATTAGTATACTGTAATACAGTTACCAAAGAAAAATTGGCAATTTCTGGTCAGAACTGGGCATCTGCAGATAAGATGTATTTCTCATCATCGGATGGATTCATTCTTCCCTACGAATAGGTTCTTCTTCCTCTAAGGCAGGGGCGGATCTGGGAAAAATCTTGGGGGGGGTAAATTATCACAGACACACATTTTCGATTTGAGAAAATTTTGCCTTTTTACAAATAGATAAATTGTACTTTTTTGAATTGAAATTATTGAATTGTTTAAGAACCATTTTTCCCAGACACATACACGCACATTTCCGTATTTATTTATTTCTCCCTTTTTCTGGAATAATATCTCAGCGAAAAGTAAATAAAAACTCTAAATCTAACAAGAGCAGCCCACGTAAAATTGTGAAATTTTTTCGTCTTTGAACGTCGATATCTTCGAAACTGTCGAATATATTGTTATTGAATGTGCAAAAATTGAAAGGTCTAGTATTTCTTCGTTGAAATCAATATAATAGATATAGCAATATTATCAGAAAAAAAATGATTATCATGTTTTTGCCAAAAACTCGAACTTATGGAGAAAAATAGAGTCCATATTTGATATCAGCAGCCAAAATTCATTCGGGATTGTTTATCAAGATCTCTGCACCTTTCATAAATCTTAATTTTGTTACTGACAAAATCATATGACAAAATCATCGCAAAATTATCAATAATTTCGTTAATATTTATTTAAATGTCTCTAAGTATATGCAATAATGCGAGTCCATTCAATCGTTCTCAATTCGAACGGAACCTATTTTTAATCGTCGCAGTATAGAAAAACTTCGCTCAGCTGTTTCTACACTGATAGGAAGCGTGGCAAAGATAGCAAACGTTATAGAAATTAGTGGAAAAATGTCATTATTACAAAGAGTAAAAACGCTGTTAATATCATTAACAATAGTGTCGCTCTCCTATTTACACTGCCAAATTTTAAGTTCATGAAATAATTGAATTTGAATTAGTTCCTTACTAAAAATGGACCAAAAGTGGCAGTTTTATTTCATGAAAGTCGGTTGTGGTAATTTGGTTGGTTTGTTGCAATTATAATTACTATTACCGCCCTGGGGTCGCAAATTGCCCAATTTTTGTTTGTTTATTTATAGCTGTATAAAATTGTCGGTGCACTCCTTCTCCGCACTCTAATTCATTTAAAAACAGAATTATCAAAATCGGTTGAAAAACACGGGAGAAAATGGTTCTTAACCGTTTTCCCCACGCCTATTTATATAAAGATGAAGTTAAGGTAGGATTGAAAAATTTCAGAATTCCAAACAATTTAGAATTTACTTAAACAACAATAATTGTATGCAACGAATTATTTGCGCAGTTGATACAATTTTAGCAACTTTAACTTAACATTAATTCACTTCAAAACAACCCTGTTATAAAGGGTGTTTTTTTAAGAGCTTGCTGATTTGAAATTAAAATAAAACACATGCCAAATTATGAAATAGCCAAAAAATTTTTATTTGGTAGATCATTTCTTAGCAGTTAACATTTAAATATAATTTCGGGCATATGGCCACCACGACTATTTTGCACAAAGGGCATTCTGGAGGTCCACTTTGCGACCCTAAAGTCTTTGAGGGCGTATTTCAACATCCATATCTTGAAGATTTGGCAACAAAAATTCATTGATCATGGTTCTGTATCGATTTCTATTCACGGTAACGCGTCGTCCTTCCTCATTTTCAGAGACAAATCGATAAATTAACGTTTTCTTCGACACTGGCCTCAACGACAGCAATATTTTCTTCTGTACGCACTCTTCTCATTCTTATCGGTGGCTTGGAATCCAAAAGAGGGAATGTAGACCGAAATTTGGTAATTACGTTATTTATGGTGGTCTCAGACGGACGATTATGTGCACCGTCTATTTATGGTAAAATTCGTTGGTACATAGGTTGCAAAAAAGTTTGGCAGGTTTTCAGTAAAAATTTAGAAGAATAAAATATTTTAAGTGGCAACTCTTGTCTGCATTGCTCAATTATTACTTGTTACTTGCTCAATTATTTCATAAAAAGGGCATTTTTAAACTAATTGTTAATATTTTGCAAAAATATAATTATTATAAAGCAAAAACTTACGCTGAGGTAGTGACTTCAAGTTTTTTATTTGTAAGAAAATAACGCGTCTATAAAGTTGATTGTTTAAAAAATGGCTGTAAATTTGAGAACATAAATTTGAGATCTGTTACTTTATTTTCAAGCTCATTTAAAAAAAAATGCGAAGTTACTACCTTGACGTAGGTGTTTGCTTTACATATAATTATATTTTGGTTTGTCATACAAGCAAAGGTTACAAGGTTACAAGCAAAATGGTCATACTCTTCTCGCATCGCTTCATAAAAACGTCATCTACACGCAAATGACGTCACAAAACAAAAATAAACAAAATTTTTTTTATATACTTTAATAATTGTTGAAATCAATAAAAAAACTAGAGTTTATCAATGTCTCTGACCATTTTTTTTTAGTATTCTTTCAAAACACGCCTTCGAATCGCTTATGTATACATAAAAGTACCCTTAAGCTGTGGGCATAATTATTTTCTTCAAATAAAGTATGAAAAAAAAGTATTTGAAAGTTCTTGGGGGGGGGGGGTAATTACCCCCTTTACCCCCCCCCCCCCCTTGTATCCGCGCCTGCTCTAAGGATGGATTCTTTCATCTTTTCGTCTATGTATCTTCTGTATTTATCTTATCTTCTTAATTTTTAGATACAGGTTGTTTCTAAATTTTAATTTTTTTGATGATATTTTTACCTAAAAACTCATAACCATTCATCACATTGTAATGATATATAACTTGTTTGAAAGCTAAATTGTCAATATTTCTAATGCAGCATCGATTATTCTTCTTTCTGTTATAGTTTTTGAGATAATGACAACAACAGTGAGAAAATATTTTATTTTTAGTTTCACTTTGCATTCAATTTTCTCCTGATATTTTTTCAGTACATGCATATTCTAAATAATTCGTTTGGTTTCCGAGTCAATTCTCTTCATTCTCGTTATAACAGCTTTTGCGTGTGATGAACGCACTATTTTTAAAAATTCATATTACATTATGATAAAGAGAATTTTCATGCATATGTGAACTCAGTATAAGAACAATTTATCAGCTATTTCCAACCTGACATTATAAATAAACTATTGTTTAATACACTCAGAAAAATATCAACTGTAACATTAACAGTCGGCCGCTGTTATTTCAAAACACTGTTAGATTGAGTGATTTGCGTTCAAGTTAACAGTTGAAGTAACGTTTCAAAGTATTTTTGTGCTGTTAATATCATCTGTTGAAATATTTTTGTGCTTTTGTTGATATGTCTATCTTCTCTAAGCAAATTTTCTTAAATATGTTTTGCTATATTTATATTATCGTTGCCAATAGCTCAGTGGAAGTCCGCTAGACTGCCATGCGGGGGACGTGGGTTCGAACCCAAGCTGTGTAAGTATTAAAAATTATAATTCAATAATTTAAATAATAATTCTGTTTCATAAATTGTTTGGTCAAAAATATATTCAAAATAAGTTGCGTACAATCTGGAAAAAAAAATTGCAAAGCTCATTTATTATTAAAAAAAATATTTTAAATAAATTTTGGCCTTGCCGGGATTTGAAGCCAGAACAGTCGAGCACTAGACGCACACGTTAGCACACTCGGCCAAACATGAACTTTCAAAACAATGATAAAATTTCAATAAGTTCGTTTTTTTAGGGTTTCGTGTTCTATAGACCAAAAGTCAACCAACTGTTGATTTGAAAGTTTCATTTGTTGGATGGTATTTAACAGTGAAATCTGTTATTTCAACCCATGATTTGTTTGATATAAAAGCATTTTTTCCCTAAGCAATACTCATATTGCGATCAAGTGTCAAAGATTTAATATTGAAATTCGTTTTCTACTAAAAGAACTACATGAGCGAACTAGTTCATAAAACCCAACTGACCTAAAAAGAGCGGTTTTTTCCAGTGAACTAAAATGCCCAAGCCTAATCAATTTCCCGAAAGTCTTAGAGATTTAAGTGAGGAGCAGGGTGAAAAATGTCACCAAGATATACGAGTTATGGCAGAAAGATATCAAGACAGATGGGACACCCATATGAAGGCAGATTATTGCTGGAATCTTTGTCGGGATCTAAAGCAAACTACTCATTCAAGAAAGTCACCTCTCTGCAGACAATGGCAAACCTCAGAGAGTAAATAATGCCATGTAAAGCTTCTTGAGAACATGAACTTTAGCCGTTCGGAGTCGGCATAAAACATGTAGGTCCAGTTCTCGGTCAATTGTGTGCAAACATTTAATAACACACACAACACAATTGATCATAAGAAGCTCGGTCAAAGTCCTTTCAAGGGCTGAAATGGCCAATTTGTTTTTTTTTTTAGTTTGGAGAGAACCGATACGTTCTTTGGGGTCAGATTTATATTGATTGAACAAAACGGCAGTAAAAATTATTTTAATACTTTAAATTTTGCCTGGATATCCTTCGTTGTGTTTCTTAAGTTCTTATTCTAATAATTTTAACAAACAACTAACACATTCAACATTTCTCTCTGAAGTTGTGTGATGGTTGATTACACCACCTATTTATTTTGCGATATAATTTTCTCAAACAAATCCTAAAAGTTTAGAAACCAATAAAATATGGTAACATTTTTTTAGGCCATTCTATTCTATTACCAAAATTGTTACAAAGCCCATCCACATAGAAATTTGATCATCTAGTACAATCAAACTTAAACCGGAAATAATAACCTACGCCAAGTTCACTTATGTAGCAAATGCGTTACATGCTTTTTTTTCCCTACAACTTACCATCAGTAAAGACACGCTCAGCTCATTGACGAAAACCAAAGTGTTTAAAATAAATTTGGATTTAGAAAAGAAAACATACTTAAACAAAAGGGAAAATTCCAAACTAAGTTTAAGAAATACAGGGAAAAAACTAAGCGTACTAAATAAAGAGGAACTACATTAAATAAGAGTCGGTTCTGCAGATTAAATTTATGTAGCAAGGTGGTCACGTGATTGATCTGGCTACCTTGCGTACAAGACGTCCAGCTGTGGAATTAAAAATTCTCATTTCGATCTTCGAAAAATCTGCTAACTCTACTTGCAGAAAATTTGACAGGCCGACCACGTTTTCTTTCTTCCAGTCAAGACTTACTGCTTAAAATGAAACCACGCGCTTATACATAAATAGAAAAAGAAAGGAAAAACAAAGTACTTAAAGAAAAAGAAATTCAAACAAACAATATATTGTCTAGTTAAAAGTTAAAAAAAAAAAAAAAAAAAATTAAAACCTTATATCTTAAATAACTTAATGTGCACTTAAAGTAAAACTTCAAGAAAGAGAAAAAAAAATATTAAGTAAAAACAACAGAGACAAGCAATAGTGTTCAAGGTTATTTAAGCATAAGCATTTTTCTTAATTTAACTTTGTTATAGTTGCTAACTTGAAACACAACGACAACAACAATTCCTGCATCAGGCCTGCTGCATCGGATTAAGTCGCAATGTAAGTCGTAATTATCTTAACTATACCTTTTAAAACAATATTAATTAAACATTATTATTCCTTATATAAATTCTTAAACTAGTTCTTAGTTATATACTTTTACTTAATTCTTAAAATATTCAACATATAGATATGTACATATGTATATACATATGTATAAACATACATACATAGAAAAAAAAAAGGAAAAAAAAAAAAAAACAACAACATACCTTAAATAACCTATATACCTATTTTAACTTATTTAATATATACTTAAACATATATACAGCTTAAACATACCTATATATTACAAACGTACAAACATAACAAAAATATTTGGTTAATAATTTATACCAATTTTTATTTTAAGCTATTTTTTTTTCTCTCTTTCTGATTTTCTTTCATACATAAATAATAACTTTAAAAACCCGAAATACAAAACGAAACCAACACAAATAAAACAATAACATATAGTTTAATATTATATATAATAACTATTTAAAATGTTGAAAACATACTTAAGATAAAGTAGTCTAAAGTTTTTCCCTAATTAAACGTAAATTAAAGTGCATATAAAAAAACAAAAAAAAAACAAATTTAGACCCAACTTAGAATTTATTAACACTTTTCATAAAATAGTGCTTCTCTAACAACAACAAAAAGCTCACCTTAGTACGAGGTGTTCCATTTTTCCCTCGTTCCTATAAGAATGTTATCTTAACATAATGAAAGCTAAATAAGTAGCTCAAATAAATAAGTATACATTTAAATTATTTTCTTTTCCGCACTTTAAGAAATAAAAGAAGAAAAACTTTATAATGAATTTAATTATATACATAAATGATTGAATAATAAATATATTTGACATGAATTTTAAATAAATAAATTTCTTTTAGCCTAATGTGATTAAAACCGGTTTAGTTAAAATCAAAGGGAATTGATGGGGCTATCATATATAAAGTTAAGAACAGTTTTGGTAGCTAAGGTTGGGATACGGGTAAGCAGAACATCATCATCTGTTTCTGCTGCTATGTATGTTTATCTGCAGTACAGTGGTAATGTTTTTTTTTGTTTTAAATAGTTTCAGTAAATTAGATTTGTCCGTCCGTCATTTTGGGTTCTCTCTTATGGTGTTCTATCCGCTCTTTTGTTCTCTCTAACTTTCATATTCTTTCTTCACTTCTATCTTAAGCACGTATATTTCTCTTGTTTATGATTCTTCAGTGTGACGTAACAAAGTTTCCCCCCCATCCGACGAGCTAAGCCTTTAACCCTTACGTGCATCCAGTTATGTGTCACCTGAAGTAGCTTCGCCCAGAAAACTTTTAAGCAAAGCAGGACAATCATTACAAAAGTGGCGCCCAACGTGGGGCCTGAAGGTTAAAAGAAAACTAATCTATTATAATTTTTCCATCTAAAGGTATATTCCTTCGAGTCCTACAAAATAATTTTCCGATTTTTTTTTGTCTGTCAGTGATTTCATTTGTATAGTTTTGTAAGGCTTTCTGGAATTTTAGTTAAATAAGTTTAAAACCATTTTATACTAAACCGATTGCAAAATATTAAGTTATACAACTTGTTATCACAATTCAAGTGGGTTTTTTTAATTTTTCTGTGTGATAATGAGGTTAATTTTAAACTTAAAGTTTGGTTTTTTTTTTGGAGTTATGAAACATTAAGTATATGCTAATGTTTTCATCCAAGTCTCTCTTTACTGTTTGGATAATTATTACCAGAGCAAGATAAAAAAAAAAAAAACTATAGAAAAAAAAAAAAAAAAAACAAAAATTTAATATTCTGCGATATTGTTGATACACATGTGGTGCTCCTTTATTTTTAACTAGACGGTTTTATATAAACACATTAGGTTAAACATAAATCTTTATATAAATTATCTTCAAAATACGAAAAAAAAAAAAAATAAAAAAAAACTAATAATATAATATTAAATTGTTGATAAGAAATCATTTCAATATATAAGAAAAAAAAAAAAGGAAAAGTGACAATAAGTTTAAACAACATACTAGACGGTTTCATTTTAGACAATCTTGTTTTTTTTTTACATAAAGATTGAATTTATTTCATTTATGGCAGTCAGGCACAGCCTCGAAAATCAATCTGGCATTATGGCTAGTTTAAACATTTGTTCAATTTGTAACATAAGCTTCAATGAATTTACAGCTTTAGTTGCTACGAGGTGTAAGCACATTTTTCATCGTGATTGCATTTTAGATTGGTTAAAGTCATCTGCCTCTTGTCAAGTTTGTCAATGTGCAGTAACAAAAAATAGTTTGTTGGAATATAAATTTCCTTCTAGTGATTCTAACCAAAGCGAAACAGGAACAATTCCGAAATCCGTTGACCGAGTTTTGCTCTCAAGGCAACAAAAACGTAATCAACATTGTGATGATAACCGAAACTTGTCATTGCCTCACAATGTTGCCAGTAATCGTAGCAATAATGAAAGTGAAGCAAGTTTTGTAAATGATGGAGAGGAAAAAAAAAATTCAAATATTGAAAATCGTTTCAACTCTGAGCTGGCTCAAATGCGATCAATGATCGGTCAATTATCCCAACAGCTGAGTCAAATTACTATTAGCAGAGCTAGAGAACCAGAATGGCCAAGAGAAAGCTTTCCGAATTTGTCTCAGCAACAACAACCACCCCTTGTGGCCAACCCAAACGTTTCAGTAGGGAGAGATAGTCGCGAGAGAACTTCATTATCATCTTTTGTTCTTACAAATAATAGCAAGGTTGCTAATTTGATAAGTAGTTGGAACATTACTTTTAGTGGGTCATTATCAGGTTTGCCCGTAGAAAAGTTTATCTATATGATAAATGCTCTTACAAAAGATAGCTTAGCTGGTGATTTTAAAATCTTGTGTGAGCATAGTCACATTCTCTTTACGGCAAAAGCAAAAGAGTGGTATTGGCGCTATCGAAGGTCAGTTCCTCAAATTGATTGGATTCCTCTTTGCGATGCTCTTAAAAGTCATTTTAACGATCATCTCTCTGACGTGGACGTACGTGAGATGATGAGAGATCGAAAACAACAATTTAATGAAAGCTTTGATGATTTCTATAATGCAATGTTACAACTGAGTGATAGATTGCGCTATCCAATAATAGAACATGAATTAATAGAAATATTGAGAAGAAATTTAAGACCAAATCCTAGAAAAGAGTTAATTTATTTACAAATAAATTCAGTAAGCCATTTGCGACACCTAGTTTTGAGAAGAGAAGCTTTAAGTAATGAATTAGAGAAGACACAAAAAGTTTCTAGAAAGCAAATTAATGAAATTTATTCGGAGAGTGTTGACTCTCGTGACGAAATTTTTGAAGAAGTTAGCGAGCTAAGAAAAATAAAAGAAGACACTGAAATAGATAGCAAAAATTTAATTTGCTGGAACTGTCGAAACGACGGTCACAGATACACTGATTGTATGTCAGAGAGAACGATTTTTTGCTATGGTTGTGGGACCGCGAATGTTTATAAACCGCAATGTGAAAAGTGTCAGGGAAACGGAAGGCCGAGCAAAAGCAACAACATCAGCTTGCGCTCGACAAGAATGTAAATAAAACTCAGAAACATTCACAAAGTCAGGAACATATCTCTTCCAATGATAATGTTTCTGTAGCCACACAAACTGATGTACCTCAATTTTCTAATATTAGAAAACCTATTTTGTATCCGTTACGACCTTATCATGAACGATTAAAGTTATATGAGGTAGCTAGGAAAAGAATATTTTGTGAAGAAGTTGAAAATACGAAGCTTAAAACATTTGATGAAAGTAGTAAGCCAAAGAGAAATACGGTACGTATACGTAACTTTTATTATCGATTAAAACAAAACAGGATTAAATTTAAAAATTGTATAGATGCTTTTGAAAAACCAAAAGACGATCTCAGGTCATATTTGGTCGTTGAAATTTTTGGAATGAAAATAGAAGGATTACTAGACTCTGGTGCTTCTATAACTTGTTTAAGTGGAACAGCTGCCGAGCAGTTTTTGAGCCTTAATATTCCGTATCGGAAATTTTCAAGTTTTATTGAGACAGCAGGAAGCCAAAAGTACAAAGTGTTAGGAAGTGTTTCAACCAATGTAACTTTTCGTGGTGAATCTAAGCGTATGGAAATATTTATAATTCCTAATTTGAAGCAAGACTTATATTTAGGAATCGATTTTTTTAATTCTTTTGGTTTGATGGAGAAACTCTTTGGAAGTAGATGTGCTAGCATTAATGAATTTAGTCAGATATCTGACACCCATATCTTAAAATTTGATCAAAAGCAGCGACTGAAAAGTGCTATATCATTTTATCCTAGTTTCGATAAAGAAGGTTTGGGAAAAACTTCTCTTCTCCAGCATACAATTGAGATTGAACAGGGAACAAAGCCCATTAAACAAAGGTACTTTTCTGTTTCACCGGCAATTGAGAAAAAAATACACGCTGAGATAGATAATATGCTAAAGCTTGGAATTATAGAGCTCGCCCCACCTAACTGTTCTTGGAGTAGCCCAGTAGCAATAGTACAAAAAGAAGGAAAAGTAAGGCTTTGCTTAGATTCGCGCAAATTAAACAGCGTTACGATTAAGGATGCTTATCCGCAACCCAAAATCAATGGTATAATATCTCGTTTGCCTAAAGCCGAATATATATCATCACTCGATTTAAAGCACGCATTTTGGCAGATTGCCTTGGAAGAAAGTTCTCGCGATATGACAGCCTTTACTGTTCCAAACCGCCCACTTTACAGGTTTAAAGTTATGCCTTTTGGACTTACAAATGCTCCACAGACAATGTGTCGTCTCATGGACTTTATAGTTCCTGCGAACTTGAAAAATCGTGTGTTTGTATATCTTGATGACTTGCTGTTAGTTAGTGATAGTTTTGATGAACACATATCGTTGTTAGTAGAGGTAGCTCAAATGTTACGCAAAGCAGGGTTGACTGTAAATTTAGCAAAGTGTAAGTGGTGTATGAAAGAAGTACGTTATCTGGGATATATTATCGGGAACGGTTGTATAAAACCTGATCCGGACAAAATATCTGCTATTCGGAACCTTTCTGTTCCACGTAATGTTCGAGAAGTTCGAAGCTTTTTGGGTCTCGCAGGTTGGTAACGTCGATTCTTAGATAATTACGCTACGCTTACTAGTCCTCTGACTGATCTTACGAAAAAAATTAAAGCTTTCAAATGGACCACAGAAGCACAGGAAGCATTCGATAAAATTAAAGACATGCTGACGTCTGCACCGGTTCTTATAACGCCAAATTTTGACCATCCTTTTATCATTTCATGTGATGCATCTAAACTAGGAGTAGGAGGTGTTCTTGCTCAAGAGAATGAAGATGGCGTCGAAAGACCTATTGCTTTCTTTTCGCACAAGCTAAACCGTGCCCAACAAAACTATTCTATTACAGAATTAGAGTGCTTAGCAGCGTTATTAAGTATAGAGAAATTTAGAGAATATGTAGAAGGTCATGAATTCAAGGTCATTACCGATCATGCTAGCCTAAAATGGTTAATGCGGCAAAAAGATTTAAATGGCAGACTTGCACGCTGGTCACTTAAGCTTCAAGGCTTTAATTTTTCTATTGAGCACAGAAAAGGCAGTCTTCACGTTGTTCCTGATGCACTATCGCGTCTACCGATAGATGAGATAGATGGCTTAGAGTTAGTAAAACCACAAGTTGACTTGAACTCACCACAATTTCATTCTGATCAATACTTGAGGCTTATTAAGCATATAGAAGATAATCAGAGTAATTTACCTGATCTTCGAATCGTTGATGGCTTTATCTATAAACGAACAGATTTTTATAGAAATGACGAGTTTTCAGAAGCTTCATCATGGAAGTTGTGGATCCCACAGGGACTCACCTCTTGTGTGATTGAACGCGCACATAACCCGCCAATGACTGCACATGGTGGAATTGGCAAGACTCTAGAAAGGTTGCGCAGAAATTTTTTTTGGCCAAGTATGGCAAAAGATGTTCGAAAATATGTGTTAGATTGCGAAACATGCAGGCAGTGTAAAGCTCCAAATATTGTCTTAAGACCTCCCATGGGAACTCAAGTAAAATCTTCACGACCTTTTCAGCGCCTTTATATGGACTTTATTGGTCCGTATCCACGATCTAAATCTGGCAACGTAGGGATTTTTATTGTCTTGGATCACTTGAGTAAATTTCCTCTGCTTAAACCATTACGTAAGTTTTCTACATCTGCAATAATTGACTTTCTAGAAAGCAACGTTTTCCATACTTTTGGAATACCTGAAGTCGTTGTTTCGGACAACGGTTCCCAGTTTAAATCAACATTATTTGGCCATTTCTTAGCTAAATACGGCATAAAACATATTTTAACAGCCATATATTCACCGCAGTCGAATAATTCAGAACGATTGAATCGATCAATCATTGCAGGAATTCGTTCGTATTTACTAAAAGATCAGCGCATGTGGGATTTAAACTTAAGTCAAATTTGTGTTGCTTTACGAAGTTCATATCATACTTCCATTGGTTATTCACCATATTACGTCTTGTTTGGTCAACAAATGATTACCCATGCCAGCAGTTATGAACTTTTGCGAAAACTTGATTTGATTGAAGAAGGTGAAAACATATTAGATACAAAGGATAGAGTTCAAATTATAAGAGAAAATGTAAGAAAAAATTTAAGCAAAGCGTATGAAACAAACAGAAAAATATATAACTTACGATCAAGACCAATTACCTTTGCAAAAGGCGACATTGTCTTTAGGCGAAATTTCGCTCAAAGTAACAAAGCAGCTCAATTCAATGCCAAATTAGCTCCAAAATTTTTGAAAGCTAAAGTGTCAAAGAAATTAGGAAATTGCAACTACGAACTTGTAGATTTAAATGACCGGAAAATTGGAATATTTCATGCTAAAGATCTTCAACGTTAAGATATAAATTGTGGGAATAGAAAAAGAAAAAAATAATCCAACAATAACCTGTAATCCACCAATTCCAGATAATTTTTTTCTGCATGCTAATTCAAAATCATCTGCTTTGTGATGGTTGATTACACCACCTATTTATTTTGCGATATAATTTTCTCAAACAAATCCTAAAAGTTTAGAAACCAATAAAATATGGTAACATTTTTTTAGGCCATTCTATTCTATTACCAAAATTGTTACAAAGCCCATCCACATAGAAATTTGATCATCTAGTACAATCAAACTTAAACCGGAAATAATAACCTACGCCAAGTTCACTTATGTAGCAAATGCGTTACATGCTTTTTTTTCCCTACAA
The DNA here is from genome assembly GCA_958299015.1 of Tetanocera ferruginea. NCBI lineage: Eukaryota > Metazoa > Arthropoda > Insecta > Diptera > Sciomyzidae > Tetanocera > Tetanocera ferruginea. The sequence goes on along the minus strand of OY282640.1, from coordinate 158,060,246 downwards.
CTTACCATCAGTAAAGACACGCTCAGCTCATTGACGAAAACCAAAGTGTTTAAAATAAATTTGGATTTAGAAAAGAAAACATACTTAAACAAAAGGGAAAATTCCAAACTAAGTTTAAGAAATACAGGGAAAAAACTAAGCGTACTAAATAAAGAGGAACTACATTAAATAAGAGTCGGTTCTGCAGATTAAATTTATGTAGCAAGGTGGTCACGTGATTGATCTGGCTACCTTGCGTACAAGACGTCCAGCTGTGGAATTAAAAATTCTCATTTCGATCTTCGAAAAATCTGCTAACTCTACTTGCAGAAAATTTGACAGGCCGACCACGTTTTCTTTCTTCCAGTCAAGACTTACTGCTTAAAATGAAACCACGCGCTTATACATAAATAGAAAAAGAAAGGAAAAACAAAGTACTTAAAGAAAAAGAAATTCAAACAAACAATATATTGTCTAGTTAAAAGTTAAAAAAAAAAAAAAAAAAAAATTAAAACCTTATATCTTAAATAACTTAATGTGCACTTAAAGTAAAACTTCAAGAAAGAGAAAAAAAAATATTAAGTAAAAACAACAGAGACAAGCAATAGTGTTCAAGGTTATTTAAGCATAAGCATTTTTCTTAATTTAACTTTGTTATAGTTGCTAACTTGAAACACAACGACAACAACAATTCCTGCATCAGGCCTGCTGCATCGGATTAAGTCGCAATGTAAGTCGTAATTATCTTAACTATACCTTTTAAAACAATATTAATTAAACATTATTATTCCTTATATAAATTCTTAAACTAGTTCTTAGTTATATACTTTTACTTAATTCTTAAAATATTCAACATATAGATATGTACATATGTATATACATATGTATAAACATACATACATAGAAAAAAAAAAGGAAAAAAAAAAAAAAACAACAACATACCTTAAATAACCTATATACCTATTTTAACTTATTTAATATATACTTAAACATATATACAGCTTAAACATACCTATATATTACAAACGTACAAACATAACAAAAATATTTGGTTAATAATTTATACCAATTTTTATTTTAAGCTATTTTTTTTTCTCTCTTTCTGATTTTCTTTCATACATAAATAATAACTTTAAAAACCCGAAATACAAAACGAAACCAACACAAATAAAACAATAACATATAGTTTAATATTATATATAATAACTATTTAAAATGTTGAAAACATACTTAAGATAAAGTAGTCTAAAGTTTTTCCCTAATTAAACGTAAATTAAAGTGCATATAAAAAAACAAAAAAAAAACAAATTTAGACCCAACTTAGAATTTATTAACACTTTTCATAAAATAGTGCTTCTCTAACAACAACAAAAAGCTCACCTTAGTACGAGGTGTTCCATTTTTCCCTCGTTCCTATAAGAATGTTATCTTAACATAATGAAAGCTAAATAAGTAGCTCAAATAAATAAGTATACATTTAAATTATTTTCTTTTCCGCACTTTAAGAAATAAAAGAAGAAAAACTTTATAATGAATTTAATTATATACATAAATGATTGAATAATAAATATATTTGACATGAATTTTAAATAAATAAATTTCTTTTAGCCTAATGTGATTAAAACCGGTTTAGTTAAAATCAAAGGGAATTGATGGGGCTATCATATATAAAGTTAAGAACAGTTTTGGTAGCTAAGGTTGGGATACGGGTAAGCAGAACATCATCATCTGTTTCTGCTGCTATGTATGTTTATCTGCAGTACAGTGGTAATGTTTTTTTTTGTTTTAAATAGTTTCAGTAAATTAGATTTGTCCGTCCGTCATTTTGGGTTCTCTCTTATGGTGTTCTATCCGCTCTTTTGTTCTCTCTAACTTTCATATTCTTTCTTCACTTCTATCTTAAGCACGTATATTTCTCTTGTTTATGATTCTTCAGTGTGACGTAACAAAGTTTCCCCCCCATCCGACGAGCTAAGCCTTTAACCCTTACGTGCATCCAGTTATGTGTCACCTGAAGTAGCTTCGCCCAGAAAACTTTTAAGCAAAGCAGGACAATCATTACAGTTGGTACGTTGACTGTTGTAAGCTCTTATTAATTTAATCTCTTTTTCAGTAACAGCTTATTTCCTCTTACACCTTTATTTGTTTCGAATTTATACTGTGAGAAAATGTCGGGTCATTTTCGCATAGATTTTAGCAATGTACGTGGACTGAGAGCGAGTTTCTTCTCGGTATACGCATATTGTTCTCTACATAGGTCTCAAATAATGGCACTAAGTGAGACCCAGGTGAGTGAGGATGCAGATCCACTGGATTTTCATATACCTGGGTATCAGTTACTGCCATTGTTTTCTCTGCATAGGGGCATAGCCCTTTATATTAGAACAGATGTAGCTTATCAGTACGAACGGAGTCTGACCGTAGCCGATCCGGAGTTCAGCTCCATGTGGGTGAGGTTCAGGGTCCGTTCGCATATGCTGCATTTCTGCTACGTGTATAGAAGCCCTAATCTAGGTAGGCAGCCCACTTTTAACAATCTGGATTTCCTCTCTGATTCGATAACGCACATTTTGGGGTTAATCCCTGACAGCGAAGTTGTCGTAGCCGGCGATTCTAATATCCACAACCCGGTTTGGTTATGTCATTCTGGCCAAATAACACCTGAAGGTCAATATGTTGAGCTTTTTGCTGAATCAAACCGGTTGATTCAACTAGTGAAGGAACCTACTTTTTCCCACGAAATGATGTGCAAAGCCATAAAATCCTAGACCGCTTTCTGACTTCCCATCATGAGAAATATGATGTGATTGTCAACTCACCTCTTGGGAACTTGAAACATGGTACCATCTCCACTGCTTTTTCATATTCTAACTTATGCACCTCTACGCCTAAAGCCCCGAAGAGGATTGCTTGGTTTTATGATTAAGCAAATTGGACTGCGCTAAATAATTTTTATCGCAACTTCAATTGGAAATTATGTTTCGCTGACAGAAATATAAATGCCGCGGCAGTTATGGTACAAGAAATTATTTTATTGGGCATGCGGTCTTTCATCCCCAATAAGATGAGAAGCATTAAACCAAATGATCAAGATTGCAGGATTGCAGTCAGGTGCAAAGAGGAAGCCTTTGAGAATTGGCGTTCTAACAAAAATGCTGATACTAAAATACTTCGCATCGTGGCTAGGAAGCGCTGTAATGCAATTTTAGAGCGCGAAAAGTTTCTTCACGAAACTCGCTTAAGAGAACAGCCCCAAAGGGAGCAACAACTTTTGGTCCTACGTTAAAAGAGTAAAGAATCAGACATTTTCGTCGATTCCAACTCTTTTAAAAGATGACCAAATCTTCACTGACTCGGCTGATAAGACGAACTTTTTGGCTAAATTGTTTGCACAAAACTCCACAATCCCGGCTAGCAATCACCCACAGCTCTTCATTGAGGATAAGCCTTCTGTAATGCAGGAGATTTACTTTCGAGCGAGAGCGGTTAAAAAGGTCCTTGCAAAACTCAACGTAAATAAAGCCTCTGGTCCTGATGGCATACCACCACTTGTGCTTAAAGTGTGTGCCTCTACTCTTGCACGGCCTTTGCGCAACCTTTTCAACATCTCCTACAGGACAGGAGTATTTCCATCTTGTTGGAAGGTCGCAAATGTCCAGCCGATACCTAAAAGGGCGATGCCACGAACCCTGCGAACTACCGACCCATTGCAATATGCTCTACTGGCTCTACTGGTGACCTAATGGCATTCCTCGTCGAAAAATGGAACCAATGCGTTCAATGATTTGGCGAGAGCAAGGTCGTTGCTCTAGATATTTCAAAGGCGTTTGATCGAGTGTGGCGTAAAGCAGTCGTGTCAAAACTAATTGCATTTGGAGTAGGGGTAAGCTTTGCTCGGTGGATCACATGTTTTCTAAAGGATAGATCCTTACAATGGATCCTTTGCTAGCAGTTTTGACCTGCGTAAATTCAAAACAAATGTTCACCGTCACTTCTCCATTTTTACAACCCTCCAACTAGCCTATTACCCATCTTCCGAATCAACACAATGCTTTCGCATTAATAGGGGGCATCCCCTGAGCGTTGGTTCAAGCTTAAAAAAAAAGATCAGTAAGCGACTCCGGTTTGGAAATTATATGTATTCTTGATCAGCGTCACCTCGTGAATGGAGGTATACATGTTCCATCTGTCCGTCCTTCCGTGTGTTGTCCGTAAATACAGGATAAGAAGAAGGAGTTGAGATAATTACATGAAACTTGGTACATATTTTTACTTGGACCCAAAGATCTGCACTATTGAATAGTTTTATAATCCGCCTAACGAAACGCCTACTTTCCATACGACCTGGGTAAGACCGGGTTATTAATAAGCCAAATATGAATAAATTAATTTTATTAGGTGGCAGAATATTTTCGGTCGAGGTCACTGTGTGACTATAAAACCATTGAATGCCCCATTCTGTTGTTCCATTTTTCAATAACATAAAATAACCATAATAATCATAATAATATTGAACCATTCAGTTCATAATATTGAAAAAAATAAACTCATCATTTAAATACATAACAAACTAAGCACGATTAATCGCCACTTGTTTTAAATTGCATGCTGGCTATACTTTTAATTAATAGCTTTGGCAGAAATTAATTTATAAAAAATTATAATAAAGAACAAGCTACTCTGTTCTTTTTTCAACAGAGAACAAGATAGAAAGAAAAAAATTATTTGAATGTTGTTGAAACAACTTTGTATGCAACATGTTTGTTGGTGACTGTGTGCAAGTGCATGTTGCAAGCAAGGCGCGCGCGTAATTAATTTATGTGCTTATTCTTGGTGTTCTTGTTGCTGTTTTGTGCGTTATGCCAGCTAAAGGTCCTGTTGTTATGGTGTAGTATACCACTCATGCAAAAAAAGCATGTTGCCAAACCATCGGTTCCAAAACAAGTTGTGGCCACAAAAGCGAGACTCATTTACCAACACCTGTGCTGCATACAGAAAAAGAAGCATTCTTCTAATCATGCAAGCGGTAAGTATGATTTTACTCCTAGCCGTTGGCATAGAATTGTATAATATTTAATATGCAGAACAGGTAGCGCAGCAGCCACTCTTTTACCCTATAGCTTTTGCAACTCCCCAAGGTTCTAGCAAGGAGAAAGAAGCTTCCTTCGCTGCAATCATGATTGTAATACAGCGCAGTAATGTTGCACCAGGAAGTTAGAGTCAGAGACTAGCAGTTTTTAATATACCACCGCCAAGCTCTGTGCTCTGATGCAATATATGCTGCCAGACTTGCGCAAAATACTCCACTCTTGATGCTATCTCAGATAAGACAGCAATTTTATTAACCCATTAACAGCAGAATGTTCGCTTTATTGGTTACATGTTCTGTAGTTATATTCTTTATGACAAGTAAATCAGCTATAAAGTTGGGAGTTACATTATCTGGTGGAAAAATATTTGATTTTTCTGATTTTGGCAGTTTGAATTTTTCTCCTTTAGCCAAAAATAAGTTATGATTAGCCAAATTTATGAAAAACCACCTTTAAAATGTTGTTTTTAAATCGATATTGGCGGTGGTTGATTATGAAGGTTTGAAGGTAAGTTAGACTAGAACTCAAACAATCATTTGGGCAAAAACTAGGAAGAGGATTTAGACAAGGATTATGATTATAATATGCATCAAAATAACAATCAAAATCATAACATTTCATAATCATAGGCCCGATGAAAAAGGGTTTCACTTAACAAATTGTAACCTACCATAAGGATCATAACTTCATATTTTAATAGAGAAGATACACATGATCTCATGTCTCATTTTTAACCGACTTGAAAAAGGAGGAGGTTCTCAAGTTGGTTGGTTTCTCTGTTTTTTTTTTGTGAATGTATGTTACGCTGGGTCGATCTGATGGAGGCAAAAAATCTGATGTTGCCTGGGCGATTTTCGTTTCGGGCATGAAAAGTTATTAAACAAAAAAAAATAAGGGGGACTGAAGGTACACTTTACCCTATCGCACCCTCAATTTTGTGAGTTTTTTCTATAGGAATTTTTTCAAAATGTTTTTTTTAAAAACGTGCACAGCTGAGGCAAAACTAACGCCAGATAAGAAATCCTCATACCTCATACCCGATTCAACCAAAAAACGGTCTTACATATAAACGTTGTCATACAAAAATTTACCGTAAAAAATTCCTAAAGAAAAAATTTCACTAAATTCAAAGTGTATTCTTATCGTTTGTGCGTATGTAATTGTGATCATCATGGCTGAACCACTGCAGCTTTCCGCCTTATATTCACACCAAACCGAAAATCGACCAGGCAACATCGGTTTAAAAATCGACCCAGCCTAATGTATGTACATCGATTACTCCTAAAGTACTTGCCCGATTGCCGTAATTTTTTGTCAACATATAGAGATCATCAACGTGGAGGTGCCCGTCTATAAAAGTGGTCGGTATTCGACAAAGGGGCGTGTCGCTGCAAGAAAAACACTCCATTTCAGTAAATATTGCCTCTAAAGAAATAAAATACGCTGTAATATTAAAAAGGCAGGCATAAATATTAAAAAATACAATCACTTAAGTGGGCGTTGTTCTAAAAAAGGGTGTGGCAATATTGGAAAACTCTATTTCTTGAATAAAATTGACACTAGAGTACTGAAATTTAGTACAGAGGTATGCGCAATTATTGAAAATTACTATCAAGTAAGTGGGCGTTATTCGACAAAGGGGTGTATTCGACAAGACAATTACTGTATCTCGAATAATATTGGCACAAAGGTACAGAAATTTATTACAGCGGTAGGTACAATTACTATAAATTTAAAAAAAAACAAATAAAGAAAGTCTAAAGTCGGTCTAGGCCGACTATGAAATACCCTAAACCCACTTTTCAAAAAAAAAAAAAAAATTTATTGTAAATGAGCGTGTCCGTGGGCGGATGAAGCCTATATTTTATATGCATTTATATGTTGATGAAAAATTTACACATACCAAGTTTTATTCCTGTAGCTCACAGTTAATGCCTTAATTGTGCTTTCGCTATGGAAGATGGGCGTGTTCATGGACGGATTAATTCCAATTTCTGAACACACCTTAGTTTTGGTATAAAATACATACATACCAAATTTAATTTTTCTATGACAAACATAATCTTATTTATTGAGTTTTAAACTTTTTGGGTTGTATGAGAGGTAGGCGTGTCCGTAAGCGGATAACGTCCATTTTCCGAAGACATATTTGTGTTGGTATGAAACACATACATATCAAATTTTATTGTTGTAGGCTCATTATGAGCTGAGTTATGCAGTTTTCCATTTTCACGTTGTATGATAGGTAGGCGTGTCCGTGGGCGGACGATGTCCATTTTTCAAAACCATCTTTTTTTTGTTATAAAAAACATACGTGCCAAATTTTAGCTCTTTAGGTTAAACAAATTTATAGCGTTTTAAATTTTTGGGTTGTATGGGAGGTGGGCGTGTCCGCGAGCGGATGACGTCCATTTTTCTAAGACATCTTTGTGTTTATATAAAACACATACGTACCAAATTTTATTGTTGTAGGCTTATTATGAGCTGAGTTATGCAGTTTTAAATTTTTTCGTTGTATGGGAGGAAGGCGTGTCCGTGGGCGGATTTCAAAAATATTCAATAATGCAGATCCTTGGGCTCATGTGACCATGTGTACCAAGTTTCATTCAATTATCTCAACTCCTTCTTCTTATCCTGTGTATACGGACAACACACAGACGGACAGACGGACAGACGGACGGACGGACATGAATAGCTCGACTCACGTGGTGACGCTGATCAAGAATATATATACTTTTCTATACCGGACTCGCTTCGTTCTATGCGTTACAAACGTTTGCACAAAGTTAATATAACCTGAACTTTCAGGTTTAGGGTATAAAAATGGGCGGTATTCGATAAGGGGTGTGGCAATATTAAAAAAACACTGAATCTCGAATACAGTGGTAGACAAAGTACTACCAATAATGTGGGCGATATTCGATAAAGGGGCGTGTCACTATAAGAAAAAACTGTATCTCAGTAAATATTGACACTAGGGTACTGACATTTACAGCAAAAATGCAAGGGTAGGTATAATTATAAAAAATTACGGTCAATTAAGTAGGTGTTATTCGACAAACAGGTGTGGCAATATTAGAAAAACTCTGTATCTCGAATAATATTGACACTTGAGTACTAAAGCTTACTACAGAGGTAGGCACAAGTATAAAAAATTAATTTCAATAAAGTGGGCATTGTTTGGTAAAGTGGTGTGGCAATATTTGAAACACATTATATCTCGAATAATATTGACACTAGAATACTGATATTTAGTATAGAGGTAGGCACAATTATTACAAATTAATACCAAGGAAGTGGGCATTATTCGACGAAGGGTGTGGCAGTGTTTGAAAAAAATTGTATGATATTGACACAAGGGTGATAAAATTCATTGTCAGAATGGGAAAAATTATTGAACATGATACCATGACAAAGTGGGCGAAATTCGACAACGAGGCGTGTCACTATTAGAAAAAAACACTATATTTCAGTCAATATTGACACTAGGGTATTGAAATCAATACAAGAATAGGTAGAATTAAAACAAAACACAATCAAAAAAGTAGATTAGATTCAACAAAGAGGCGTGTCATAATTAGAAAAACCCTGCTTTTCAGTAAATATTGAAACTTGGGTACTAATATTTGGTAGGTGGGTAGGTAGAATAATTAAAAAGATGGAAGAGGAATATAAATAGCGTGAGGCACTTTAAGGAAATACTGTATATTGGTTAATACTGATGCTAGGGAACTAAAATTTGGTGCAGGTCAAGGTTGAATAATTATAAAAAATGCTCAATACAGAACATAGGCGGGATTCAAAATAGGGCGTGATACTTAAATAAAAATTGTAAAGAGGCAGAAATTGAAAATAACCAACAAACCATGAAATAGTGAAATTTTTCGTAATAGTTCTTGCAAATGTGTTAAAAAATTCAAAAGAGTAAAAATAAGAAACGACAGAAAAAAATATTTTGTAAATTATGAGCTTAAATAATTGTGTTACTACAATTATTACTACAAAGCTTTTATTATCATAAAAAGGAAATATATTTATGATTTAAATAAAATAAATTAGGAAAAGTTAAACTAATAAGATTTCTAATATAATAATGTATATAAATAAATTATCAGATTTTACCACGATTAATAGGAAAAGTAATTTAAAAGTATTTTTTACTTTGTAGTGATTTTGAAGTAGGTTTTTTTTTTTTGTTAAAAAGTTTTTTTATACCGTGTTTTGTATTGTGAACTTTGTAATTGTTGTTATTTTTGTTATTGTTGTTCGATTAACATGTTCATAAAACTTATTTATGAGACTGAATGCGATTATTTGCTATATATATATATATATATATATATATTTATATGAATCAGTATGTCAATACTTATATTTTTTTTAATGTGTGTTCTTGTTGTTGCTGTTCATTTAAGCAGGAGTGTCACTTGACAGCAATTGATCGTACAAGCAAACGATACAACAAAAATAAAAAAAAAGATTTAAAAAAAAAATAAAAAAAACACTTAACATTGTTGTTGTTTTTTGTCATTCCGCATGAGTGTGAATTTGATTTACTGAATGAACGTGGCCAAAAATTGCGCAGGCGCAAAACCGGAACAGCCAGCTAGTTGTGAAGAATTTCATTCATAAATAAATGTATATAATTATGGGGAAAACCACTTTATAAACGGCATTTATAACGCTTAAATTGAGAAATTCAATTAACTACACAAAACTTGACATAATCAATCAAATATTTGGAAGTTGAAATAAATTAAAATACCGTAACGTGCCAACAGAAATCAGTCATGGCAAAAAAAAAAAAAATTACATATATATAAAAAATAATTTTTTATAACAAAAATATAACAAACAGCCTGGCAACAGAGCTGTTTAAACAGAAATTCAGCCCTACAAAAAGCGACACCGAATTGATGTCATGTCTGCTAACGTTGAGACAAAAGTCAACAACTTCCTGCCAGCGGAAGTAACGTATGCGACTCAAAAATAGACAAAATGCTAAATTGTGCAATAAACTTGACTCTACAGAACTACTACATTCTCAACCTTCTCATTCTCATTCTCATACTTGACTCTACAAACACTAAATTCTCAACCTCCTTAACTATCCTCAACCAAGACTGCCGAAAGCCCATTGAATGGGCACAACGTCCCTGTTGCGAAATGTAGCTCAAATTGCTCAAAATCCTTCTACATACATACGTATTGTGTTCCTTACCTATTCACATGCAATATTTACTAGATACTTATGTGAAGAACGGACTCAGTAGTTATGCAGGCTTATGTCTTTTTCCGTGTTCTTCATGGTTGCACCATTAAAATTCATTCGTGGCGCAGAAATACTGCAAAATATTTCAACTCTATTGCAGTGGAAATATTTTATTCACTATTTATGGTAGCATGGGAATGAAGCAATCCAACAAAACAGGGTGAATTTAAAACTTAACAACTCAACGTATTAAATAAATACCAAGTTGCATAAAAATATAATATTAAGAATAAGAAATTCAAATATATATCATTCGAACATTGGAGAAAGCAGGGACCGAAAATAACTGTTATTTTACAATTTTTAAATGAAAAAGACACAATGAAAATATTGTCGAAAGACTTTTTCAAATACACCATTATGATACATATGGCCTCAGCTTCACGAATATTAAGTGCCTTTTAAATTTTCGACTGATTCTATAAAAGTTAAAAATTAACTGTTATTTTTGCCTTTTATTTTTTCGGACAAAAATAACGGTTACTTTTGACTTTTATTTTATCGGTCAAACATGATTGATACCATATGTAAATTGTGCGCATCGACGAGACGAAAATAATGGTATCAATAGTTTTTTAGTCGGTAAAACAGCCTTTGAAAAAACACAAATTGCCTGATATTTTTGACCGAAAAAATAAAAGGCAGAAAATAACTGTTATTTTTGACCGATTAAAATAAAAGTCAAAAGTAACTGTTATAATTGCCCGAAAAAATATAAGGCACACAATAACTTTTATTTTTGTCGGAAAAAATAAAAGTTAAAAAATAACAGTTGATATGTGACTTTTTCGATAAAAACCATAACCGGTACGGTCCCTGCTAGAAAGTATTAATAAGATAACTTATAGTTAGGCTTGCCTTACGTCAGGATTTAATACGGATTGTGCGGACTTTTCAACCCCGTCCGGATTTGTGATTTTGTCCAGACTTGGGCCAAACAAATTAAAAACAAATTATAATATCGCTTTCCTGAGTAAAACATAATTCTCGTGTGAACACAAAAATTAAATTGATAAATTGAATTAATTGATTAAGAAAGTAACTGAAACATCCTGTATAAAAAACTAATGAACTAATCCAATAAAGACCAGTATAAAAAAAAGTAATAATGAATAAATATATGTAAAAACAAGTTGTGAAGAAAAGGGTTGGAATTGTTTTCAAAAAATTTTGCGAAGCCTACTTATAGTTGAGTTTTTACAAGTACCAAAGAATTTTAAAAAATCTATTTTTTTTCACCAAAAATGAGTTAACAATGCTTTAGCATAAGAATTTTATCAATAGAGAATTTGTTTTTAATTCGCTATATAAATTTTGTTTTTAAATAAATCACACAAGTGACCAATCCTTTGACTTTATTTCAAGGTTTGCCTCTGGTTGTGATCAAAAAATGTTTGTGCATCATTTGAAAAAAAAAGAAACCCCAACCAAGGGTACATATGTTGAGAATAAATGCCGTTGTCGTCGGTACTGGAATTAATAGGGTCGTTCAACATATAACGAAACTATAGCATCCAAATATCAAAATTTACAAAAACAGGTATTTTAGGGCTTTAAATTAGTTCAGTTTTGTTGTTTTTGGAGCTATCATCATGATGGTAGCAAGGAAGTTTTATTTTTTTACCCAAAGATTAACCAAAGATTTAACCAATCATGAAAAATATTAGTATTCGGTTTTTCATTTCTTTTTTTTTCGACAGTATTATACGTTTTTTTCAAATCATTGTTTTATATTCGATTGGTTTTTTAAATTTTTGTTGCATTCAAATTTTTATAGAAGTGACACGTACTTTTTTTAAACGTTTGTAATGATTATGCCTAGTCATGTATCAAATTTCAATATCCAAGTATCGATATTAACCCTTATTCAGCACACTTCTCTGATAAAGCGTTCCCGGCAGACTTGGTTGCACATGAACCCCAACGACAAAAACCATAATAAAATTATTACTACAGAATAATTTCACTTAATTTTTTGACGTAGAATTACGTCTTACAGCGCGGTTTATATGGGGTCATTTTAACAAATTTTTTCAAGCCCATGAAACGTTTTTGACCAATACTTTAGGGTATAACTACAGACTTTAATACTCATCGTTTAAAGATAATATATATGTTAAAATATCAGATATATCATGCGCTGAACGAATTTCTTATTTTGAATATTGTCACTTATATATTAAAGGCACAAAATATAGTAAAATCTGAGAAGAAAAATTCATATTTTTATATAAGAAAATGAATCACTGAGTGCTCTATTTTAACACAAGTGGTCAATCACAATCTCTTTTCACAAACACAGTCAATGAACTCAAACTGTCAAAAGAAACGAAATTGGTCTGTGATCTGATTAGATTTAACTCTTATGAAAAAAAACGTCTTGAATCATATTTCGGCTTATGCTATGACACACTAGATGAAGCTGTATATTCGGCTGACATGATATATGCATCCAACAGAGCAAGCGTTGGTTAGTGCGGCTTGTAGAATATTTATATATATATATAAATATAATTTATATAAATAAGTGATGTATATATATCAGGGACCGTAATAATTATGAGCAATATCGAAAAAATTAAGAAATAATAATTATTTTATGATTTTTATTTTTTTGCTCAGATATAAAAATCGTTTTCTGATTTTTATTTTTTAAATCAAAAATAAAAATTATTTAAAATTATTTAATTTATTTTTAAGTTTTATTTTTATACTCAAGTATAAAAATCGTTTTTGATTTTTATTTGTTTTACTTAAACAAAAAAATCAATTTTGATTTTTATTTTTTTTACTCAAACAAAAAAATCAATTTTGATTTTTATTTTTTTTGCTCAAACAAAAAAATCATTTTTGATTTTTATTTTTTTTACTCAACCAAAGAAATCATTTTTGATTTTTATTTTTTTTTCCTCAAACAAAAAAATCATTTTTAATTTTTATTTTTGTACTCAAACAAAAACAATAATTTTTTAATTTTTATTTTTGAGCCACAAAATAAAAATCGAAAAATGATTTGTATGGGTTTTTTTGATTTTTTTTTTTTTTTTTTTTGTCAGAAATAGAAAGAATTTTTTTGATTTTTATTATTTCGCTAAATAATTAAAATTAGTTTTTCGTTTTTATTTTTTTGTTCAGACATTTAAATCGCTTAAGGATTTTTGTTATTTTGCTCCTAAATTAAAAATCGATTTTAAGAGCTTTCTTCTTGTTAGACATTCTTAATAGTTATGTTTTTTATCGCTTCAAAATTTGAAAAGAAACTAAGATGATATTAAATTTGAGACACAATTATTATTGTGTATTATTGTGTGATATTAATTTGATTGAGAATTTTTAAAATGACAAGCATTCATTTTTAAGAACAAAATTTTGTCCAAATTTTGAAACAACAAATTCTGTTCACACTAAATAGCGGAATAGCGAAGCTTTCAATATCTACATCGTCAAGGCCAGCTTGCGCTTCAGTTTAAAACGAACATAATTTGTTAAGCAATGGTTTTAGAACATGTAAAAAAAGTAAAGAAAGTTTAAAGTCGGTCTAGCTTGACTCTGACATACCTTTGACCTACTTTTTCATAAAAAATAATAGCATTGGAAAAGGAATTGTCCGTGCGCGGATAAGCCCATATTTTGTATAGATTTAAATTTTTATGAAAAATTTACACATGCCCAAGTTTTATTCCTTTAAAATAATCAGTTTTAATTTTGAGCTAAAAACTAAAATCAACAAATAATTTTTTTTTGAACAAAATAAATAAAAATCAAAAATAATTTTGATTTTCGAACAAATTAAATAAAAATCAAAAATAATTTTTATTTCTGAGCCAAAAAAATAAAAATCAAAAATAATTTTTATTTCAGAGCAAAATAAATAAAAATTAAAAATAATTTTTATTCTGAGCAAAAAAGAAACAGTTTCGATAGTATCGTAAGTGTAGACGTAGAATTCCGTTTAAGTTGTAACCTCTTCTACTTTGTCTCTTTGGTCCGATTGTTTTGTCCATTTGCACGTATTTTTTATTGATCTTCCGAAAACTAACAAATAAATGAATAACACTCAATTATGGACTACTTATCGAGGCCAAAACAAAGAAAAAGTTAAAAAGTAAGTATGATTAAATGAGCAAGCAAAAAGAAACAAGCAAAATTTCAAATTTATTCGACCATTTCGTTAAGTTTGATAGGTTGAGTTCATTGACTTAGTTGAAAAGAAGGCGAAGCAAATGCACTTTCCATTGGTGCCACTTTCGTCTCTGCCCGATATATATTTAGTTTGCGAGCTACAGTCAGTTTAACTACTAATTTCAAATCAAAATGATGATCCCGATTTTTAAAAAATCGTATGGTAACTATATTTCACGCTGAGCACATGCCCTTCCCATTAGTGCCACTCTCGTCACTGTCCAACATCTAGTTTGCGAGCTACCCTTTCCTCTCTGTTCGATGTATAGTTTGCGAACTACACTGTATAAAAATTAAACACATAAAAACAAAAATTAAAATTTTACGCCATCTATTGGGTAAAAGCATAAAACGAAATATGATCCAACTTGTTTTTTTTCATAAGAGTTAAATCTAACCGGATCACAGACCCATTTCGTTAAATTTAACACTTCAAGTTCATTGATTGAGTTGAAAAGAGATTCATGACCTCTGGTTTCAAAATAGAGCACTTAGTAAACTAGAACAGAAATGCATACATAAACCCAATGCGAACCAATGCTTACAATGCTACAAATACGAACTAAAACTTCCAATTTCACGTAAGCACGTGTTACACGTGTTTTTAAAAAACCAAGTAAAAACACAAAACTCAACTACACGTGTCTTTTATTCACGAACTACACGTGAAGTTCGTATTCACGTGAAAGTGCCAATGACCCACTTGTGACCTCAGATAATCCCACTGCATCCGATTGGCCATTTTGGTCCAAAAGTTCCATTGAAACCATAAAAGTGTCAATGACCAACCTGTGACCTCAGATAATCCCACTGCATCCGATTGGCCATAGAATCATCCATTCTAGTTCAAATGTTTCATGAAACCCATAAAAATGACAATGACCCATCTGTGACACCAGATAATCCCACTGCATCCGATTGGCCATAGAATCATCCATTTTGGTCCAAATGTTCCATGAACCCATAAATGTACCAATGACCCACCTGTGACCTCAGATAATCCTACTGCATCCAATTGGCCATAGAATCATCCATTTTGGTCCAAATGTTCAATGGAACCCATCAAAGTACCAATGACCCACCTGTGACCTCAGATAATCCCACTGCATCCGATTGGAAACAGAATCATCCATTTTGGTCTTAATAATCCATGGAACCCATAAATGTGCCAATGACCCACCTGTGACCTCAAATAATCCCACTGCATCCCATTGGTCATAGAATCATCCATTTTGGTCCAAATGTTCCATGGAACCCATCAAAGTACCAATGACCCATCGGTGACCTCAGATAATCCCACTGCATCCGATTGGCTATAGAAACATCCATTTTGGTCCAAATGTTCCATGGAACCCATCATAGTACCAACGACCCATCGGTGACCTCAGATAATCCAACTGTATCCGATTGGCTATAGAATCATCCATTTTGGTCCAAATGTTCCATGGAACCCATCATAGTACCAATGACCCGTCTGTGACCTTAGATAATCCCACTGCATCCGATTGGCCATAGAATCATCCATTTTGGTCTTAATAATCCATGGAACCCATAAATGTGCCAATGACCCACCTGTGACCTCTGATAATTCCACTGCATCCCATTGGTCATAGAATCATCCATTTTGGTCCAAATGTTCCATGGAACCCATCACAGTACCAATGACCCATTGGTGACCTCAGATAATCCCACTGCATCCGATTGGCCATAAAATCATCCATTTTGGTCCATATGTTCCATGGAACCCATCAAAGTACCAATGACCTGCCTGTGACCTCAGATAATCCCACTGCATCCGATTAGCCATAGAATCATCCATTTTGGTCCAAATGTTCCATGGAAGCCATCATAGTACCAATGACCCATCGGTGACCTCAGATAATCCCACTGCATCCGATTGGCCAAAGAACATTTTGGTCCAAATGTTCCATGGAACCCATATATGTGCCAATTAACCACCAGTGACCTCAGATAATCCCACTGCATCCGATTGGCCATTTTGGTCCAAATGTTCCATGGAAACCATAAAAGTGTCAATGACCCACCTGTGACCTCAGATAATCCCACTGCATCTGATTGGCCATAGAATCATCCATTCTAGTTCAAATGTTTCATGAAACCCATAAAAATGACAATGACCCATCTGTGACACCAGATAATCCCACTGCATCCGATTGGCCACAGAATCATCCATTTTGGTCCAAATGTTCCATGGAACCCATAAATGTGCCAATGACCCACCTGTGACCTCAGATAATCCTACTGCATCCAATTGGCCATAGAATCATCCCTTTTGGTCCAAATGTTCCATGGAACCCATCAAAGTACCAATGACCCACCTGTGACCTCAGATAATCCCACTGCATCCGATTGGCCACAGAATCATCCATTTTGGTCTTAATAAACCATGGAACCCATAAATGTGCCAATGACCCACCTGTTACCTCTGATAATCCCACTGCATCCCATTGGTCATAGAATCATCCATTTTGGTCCAAATGTTCCATGGAACCCATCAAAGTACCAATGACCCATCGGTGACCTCAGATAATCCCACTGCATCCGATTGGCCATAGAATCATCCATTTTGGTCCAAATGTTCCAAGGAACCCATCATAGTACCAATGACCCATCGGTGACCTCAGATAATACCACTGCATCCGATTGGCCACAGAATTATCCATTTTGGTCTTAATAATCCATGGAACCCATAAATGTGCCAATGACCCACCTGTGACCTCTGATAATCCCACTGCATCCCATTGGTCATAGAATCATCCATTTTGGTCCAAATGTTCCATGGAACCCATCAAAGTACCAATGACCCATCGGTGACCTCAGATAATCCCACTGCATCCGATTGGCCATAGAATCATCCATTTTGGTCCAAATGTTCCAAGGAACCCATCATAGTACCAATGACCCATCGGTGACCTCCGATAATCCCACTGCATCCGATTGGCCATAGAAACATCCATTTTGGTCCAAATGTTCCATGGAACCCATCAAAGTACCAATGACTCGCCTGTGACCTTAGATAATCCCACTGCATCCGATTGGCTATAAAATCATCCATTTTGGTCCATATGTTCCATGGAAGCCATCATAGTACCAATGACCCACCTGTGACCTCAGATAATCCCACTGCATCCGATTGGCCATAAAATCATCCATTTTGGTCCATATGTTCCATGGAACCCACCAAAGTACCAATGACCTGCCTGTGACCTCAGATAATCCCACTGCATCCGATTGGCCATAGAATCATCCATTTTGGTCCAAATGTTCCCTGGAAGCCATCATAGTACCAATGACCCATCGGTGACCTCAGATAATCCCACTGCATCCGATTGGCCATAGAACATTTTGGTCCAAATGTTCCATGGAACCCATATATGTGCCAATGACCCACCAGTGACCTCAGATAATCCCACTGCATCCGATTGGTCAAAGAATCATCCATTTTGCTCGAAATGTTCCATGGAACCCATCAAAGTACCAATGACCCACCTGTGACCTCAGATAATCCCACTGCATCCGATTGGCCATAGAATCATCCATTTTGGTCCAAATGTTCCATGGAACTTATCATAGTGCCAATGACCCATCGGTGACCTCAGATAATCCCACTGCATTCCGATTGGCTATAGAATCATCCATTTTGGTCCAAATGTTCCATGGAACCCATAAATGTGCCAATGACCCACCTGTGACCTCAGATAATCCCACTGCATCCGATTGGCCATAGAATCATCCATTTTGGTCCAAATGTTCCATGGAACCCATAAAAGTGCCAATGACCCATCTGTGATCTCAGATAATCCCACTGCATCCGATTTGCCATAAAATCATCCATTTTGGTCCAAATGTTCCATGGAACCCATAAATGTGCCAATGACCCACCTGTGACCTCAGATAATCCCACTGCATCCGATTGGCCATAGAATCATCCATTTTGGTCCAAATGTTCCATGGAACCCATAAAAGTGCCAATGACCCATCTGTGATCTCAGATAATCCCACTGCATCCGATTTGCCATAAAATCATCCATTTTAGTCCAAATGTTCCATGGAATCCATCAAAGTACCAATGACCCACCTGTGATCCAGATAATCCCACTGCATCCGATTGGCCATAGAATTATCCATTTTGGTCCAAATGTTCCATGGAACCCATAAAAGTGCCAATGACCCATCTGTGATCTCAGATAATCCCACTGCATCCGATTGGCCATAGAATCATCCATTTTGGTCCAAATGTTCCATGGAACCCATCAAAGTTCCAATGACCCGCCTGAAACCTCAGATTATCCCACTGCATTCTATTGGCCATAGAATCATCCATTTTGGTCCAAATGTTCCATGGAACCCATCAAAGTACCAATGACCCACCTGTGACCTCAGATAATCCTACTGCATCCGATCGGCCATAGAATCATTCTGAAGCTGAATACGAACCTATCAGTTCGTGCAAAATTAAAACATTTCAACCATAAAGAACGAAACAAAAACAAAGAAAGCAGCAGGCACAGCAAGTACATTATAAGCAGCTGATGATTGATTTTCTTATATAAAAACATGCATTTTTCTTCTTATATTTTACTATTTTCTGACTTTCATATAATAGTGACAAAATCCAAAGTTAGATATTCATTCAGCGTAGCATATATCTGATATTTAAGTATATATATTATCTTTGAACGATAAGTATTAAAGGCTGTAGGTGTACCCTAAAGTATTCGCCAAAAACGTTGCATGACCTTCAAAAAATCTGTTAAAACGACCCCATACAAACCGCGCTGTAAGACGTAATTCTACGTCAAAAAATTTAATTCAAAAATAATTTTTATATCTGAGCAAAAAAATAAAAATCAAAAATAATTTTTATTTCTGAGCAAAAAAATAAAAATCAAAAATAATTTTTATTCCTGAGCAAAAAAATAAAAATCATTTTATAATAATTATTTTTAATTTTTAAGCTTAACGCTTAAAAAATAAAAATCATTATTTATTCTAAGAGTCAACACAAATTCCAGCATTTCGGTATACTCAAAAGTTTTTTCCGGCGCTTGGAACATACTGATTTTTTTCATTAAAATTTGAAAAATAATCATTATTTTCGGTCCCTGATATTTATATATTTTAGATTAAAGAAAAGATTTAGAGTTCGTTCTGGACAAATTGTTGTTTTTGTTTTTAATTCAAATTAATTCAAATACCACATCCATTTGAGTGTAGCTCGCAAACTATACATCGGAAAGAGACGAAAGTGGCACTAATGGAAAGGACATTTGCTCAGCATGAGATATAGAGACGAAAGTGGTACCAAGGGCATTTGCTTAGCCTTATTTTCAACTAAGTCGTTGAACACAACCTGTCAAACTTAACGAAATGATCGAAAGAATTTGACCATTTTCTTGTTTCTTTTTGCTTATCATGCTACTTATCTTGCTTATTTATAACTTTTTCTATGTTTTGGTCTCGATAAGAAGTCCAGAATTGAGTATTATTCATTTATTTGTTAATTTTCGGAAGATAAATAAAAAATTTGTGTAAAATGGTCAATACAATACGAACAAAGAGACGAAGTAGAAGAAGTTACAACTTAAACGGAATTCCACGTCTACACTTACGATACTATCGAACATTTTTATTTTTTTAAGCTTCTTAAGAGTGTGTTTTTACATCAAATATAAGTTTCATAGGCCAAAAATATGATTAAGTATGTTAAAAAAAAAATTTTAAAACCATTTAAATGTATATTTTATGTCAAAACTTAAAACTAGTGAGGTTGAAATGATCCCAATGTGCAATCACAGTCACTTTTTTTCGTTTAACTTTCTGATGACTCTAACAATCAATGTACCAAATTTTGGTATCGTAATGTCGATATTAACCGAGATAGAGTATTTTTCGTAATAGTGGAGCGCTCACCTTGTCGAAACGCACCGTTTTTCTTGATTGTGCTTTATTACAATTATAATTACTCCTTTATCGTATTTCAGTACCCTAGTATAAATATGCACTGATATAGGGGAAGAGTGGCATGAAAGAGCCAGTTTTAAAAAAGTTACAAAATATATAAAAATAATTAATAAAATTATAATTCTTGTATCAAAAGTATTTTCTCATTCATTTATGAACGTAATACCATGAAATATTTTCCAAAATCAACTATATTCTTGGACCTGTAGCCATTTATAAAAAACATGAAATTCGGCTCTTTCATAACACATGGGCATAGAAAGAGCCATCCAAAGTTTTGAAAGAGCCATCTTCTTATTACAAGACTTAACACGAAAAATAACGAATATTTTATTAAAAATATTAATTGTTATTATAAAAAGTATTGTTTTTACAAAAACAAATTAAATAAATAAAAAAATTCAAAACTAAAAACAAAAAATAGTTAAAAAACTTAAAAATATTTTTAGCAAAAAAATTAAATCCCTCTGAAGAAAATCTATAATAATAAGACCTATTCCAAAAACAAAATAAGAGGTTTAAAACGCTTAAAAACATTTTTGACAAAAATAATTTCAACTTCCTTTACGCTTATTCATACCACCGCAACCCAGCTCTTTCAAAACATATTGTCCAAAGAAACATAACCTCAAAAATTAGTATGAAATCAAGATTTTTCCGGCAAAATAAATATGTTATTGGTAGGCCTAATATATCCATAAAATTATAGTATAATAATATTACTGTTAGTTTTAAAGGTGAAGACGTCACAAAACAAATAAAATGTTCTGAAAAACTTACTAAATGATGAAGAAATCCAAAATACGATACACCATCGTCGTTTATTATCAGTGAACTATCAAATGTTCCAGGGTGCCATATGGCGAGTATTGCTTCTTAAAAATTATAATTTAAGAAGCATTCGTATGAAAACTACCGCGTAAATCAAGATGGCTCTTTCAAAACTTGGCTCTTTCATGCCACTCTTCCCCTACATTGTTTTTCTAACAGTGCCACGCCCTTCTTCTAAGATTTTACCTGCCTCTTTACCAAGTTTCATGATGAAAAGAGAGTTGAGAGAAGATGAAATATTTTCATACCCTATCAAATATATCGAATTTAGTCCAGATGCTCCAAAAAAGATCTTCAAGCCTATGTCAAGACTATTGTTCTCCATTTTCAGCTTAATATATGAAGTGTACATTGTGGGAAGATCGAATGGAGTGAAGTATTTCTTATACCTTTTTAAAAAATCTAGACACTTGGCCGTTTCTTTCGACACATCGAATATATGAACATTTTATCGAAGATCGGACAGGATGGATATGCTCAGAATGTCAATAGCTGCTGGCCCCGCAATATCCAATTCGTTAATATTAAGAAGTGCTAAGACACAATTCACTCGCGTATGGGTTAACAGATAACATTGGGTATTGCTTGCTCAACCCATCTAGCAAAACCTCACTCAAAGTAAATTGCCTCTTTCTCTCAACCTCCAAAGAGATCGGGCGTTTTTCGAAGGAATATGAATGACAAATGAATTGGGTTCTGTTTAAACTAACAATAATGTATAAAAACCAACAACAAGTTTGGTGAAAGGACTGAATCCTGCGGTATTCCTGCAACAATGGCGTTTCTATTGGACGAAATACCGTCGATCACAAAACGAAACAATTTTTCCTTGAGGAAATACGTGATCCATCGCGCAAAGTTACTACTGACACCATTTGCCATTAGTTTTGCCGCGAGTACTTTATGCCACATCCGGTCAAATGCTTTCAAAATATCCATACCGAAAACCCTCCTTTCACCCAAAAACATTAACACCATGGCTAAACTTCTCTCTCAGAAACGCAAATAGGTTTCAAGCACACTCAGAAAAAAGTTACTCGAAATATGATAAAAAAAAGGCATCATATTTAGAGAAAACTGGTAAAGACTTTGATCCAGATAAAGCTTTTCTCTAAATGCAATCCTAAAAATTTTCTAAAAATGATTCAAACCTTCCATGTAAAAGAGAAATATATAAAAATATATCGTTTTTTTAGAGAAGAAGACTTTTTTATTTTTGAGAAAATATTTGTTTTTATTGAAGAAAATACTAGTGAGTTTTTTATCAAAATGAAGGAAAAATTTTTCATTTTCAATAAATTTTACTCTATAAAGCCTGGTATTTTGTTCAGTTTCATAAGAAATTTCATTCGAATCTACATACAAAAACTATAGCTATGAAATATGCGTAGTTTATCAAAGTAGTACTCTGTACCGCTGTGAAAAATACTCGCAACATTTCTCTTGCAACATTTTTTCAAGACGATTTAATTGAATTGCCTTTTTATTTTGAAGTGAAAAGTGACATGTGTCGTAAATTTTTTGTTTCTATATATTTATTTTTCTCTATGTTGAGAAATAAAGCATGACTTTCTGATATTTTTCAATTTCTTCCCAACAAAATATTTGTCAGAATTTTCACGCAACAAAAAAATGAATGTTGCAAGCGAAATTTCACGCAAACGAAAGCAGTACTAAGCTTAAATTTGAATTTTTTTGTGCGAGAAAAATATTTATTAGAGATATTGATTTTTATTTCCATTTTCCGCATGTGAAGAAATATTGCTTCGAAAATGTGAAAAATTTATTCTAATTGAAGAAAATTTTATTTGAAAAAGAGAAAATTACTATTATAGAAAATAGAGAAACTTTTTATCGGAAAAATATAAAACAAAAAAACAAAACAAAAAAAAAAACAAATTGGCCATTTCAGCCCTTAAAAGGACTTTGACCGAGCTTCTAATGATCAATTGTGTTGTGTGTGTTATTAAATGTTTGCACACACAATTGACCGAGAACTGGACCTACATGTTTTATGCCGACTCCGAACGACTCTCAAGAAGCTTTACATGGCATTATTTACTCTCTGAGGTTTGCC
Source organism: Tetanocera ferruginea (assembly GCA_958299015.1). Classification (NCBI taxonomy): domain Eukaryota; kingdom Metazoa; phylum Arthropoda; class Insecta; order Diptera; family Sciomyzidae; genus Tetanocera; species Tetanocera ferruginea. The sequence continues at coordinate 158,036,830 of OY282640.1, read as the reverse complement.
ATTGTCTGCAGAGAGGTGGTGACCGATCAGAAAAATTTTTTATTGAAAAGAACTTTTCGCCGCGGCTGGGGATTAAACCCGGGCATGCTAAGCCACACACTTAACCTGCATGCGACGGTCACCACCATCGGAAAAATATAGGTTTATTTTTTTTTTTCTGAGTGTAGAGCGGAACTCACGAAAACCATACTGACGGTAACTGAGCAATTCATTGTGCTCCAGATAGCTCATCAGATGGCAAATTATTAAGCTCTGCATGACTTTGGAAAGCGCAGAGCATACCGCAATGGGTCGATAGTTTGCAGGGTTCGTGGTATTACCCTTTGAGGGTATTGGCGGAACATTCGCAACCTTGCAATAAGATGAAAATACTCGTGTCCGGAGAATATGTTGAAGATGGTTCGCAAAGGCCGAACCAGAGTAGAAGCACACGTTTTAAGCACAAATGGCGTTTAACAATCGGGATCAGAGGCTTTATTGAGATTTGTGAGTATTCTTTTAACTTATCTAGTTCAAAAATATATTTCCTACATGGAAAAGATATATTTCCCACAAAAGGCAGTCTCTGACTGATAGCCGGGATTGTGAAGTTCTGTGGAAATAGTTCAACTAACAGGTTCGCTGAGTCAGTGAAGATTTAGTCATCTTTTAAAAGGATATATGAAGACGTCTGATTGGATGTACGAAGACGTATGATTCTTTACTCTTTTAACAAATGACGAAAAGTTTTAAGCGCTGGCTCTCAGGTCTGAATTTTTTTTTCAAATACTTTCATAAAAATACTTTGAAAAGCACCTTAGCAAGAAATAATTAATGTTTGATCGATATTAGGTGCAGAGCATCTTTTCTTGTGCTTTTTTTTCAATTTTCCATAAAAATCCTTATAAGGATAAACATACAATTTTTTGGTAAAAAATATTCAGTTCAAAAATTTGGTTCTTAAAGGTGTAAAATTCTTAAATGGATTAAACGAAATCTGTTATTTGGACGCGTACTTCGTATTATACCAAACAAATTCGTAAAAATAAAATTTTTTGATTTTTCGCTTGACATGAAATGTTTAAAAGTTGCACTTAAAATGACTATAGAAATGACATCGAATTAAGAGATAATATTTTGCAAAAAATTCCTTATTAATAAAAGAGTAAAAACAAAAAACTACAACGGCTTAAATCATTATAAAAAAAAATGTTGAATTCTGTTTCCGTGCAAGCAAGTTCCATATCAACTAAAAACTCCAATTATTCCAGTTAACGCAATATAACAAAATTTCTTAATAAAACAAACACAAATCGTAGCGTGTGCTTAATATTGTACACATATTGTTTGTTTTTATTTTCTTTTTAAGTTCTATATAAGTGAGACGTTGACATTAGGCTAGAAGGTGTTATATTTTGACAACTGAAAAAAGTAGTAGACAAGTGTTGCTGCTACAAAACAAACAACATCTATGCCACTTCCTCAAAAAATGTTGCCACCTACCTGGTGGTGTACAAATAAAATGTGTTTAGAAAAAAAAAAACAAAATTAAACAAAAACATTTTAAAATACAACAACAACAACAAGAACACAAAAACAAAACAGTTTTATCAGCATTTTGTTGATTTGAAAGTTTTAACACAAATAGTTCGTGTTTAACGTATAGCTAGCTGGGCGAACTGCAAAAGATCGCGTGGCAAAAAGAATTTTTTGTTTCCGTTGAAGCTACTGTCAACATGACAGATAATAAATTGATTACAAAAAAAGGTTGGCTGTGAAAATTTGCAAAGTTTCTGCTTCTCAGTTGATTTTTGATGATATTTACGAATGACGCTTGATGGGTAAATGACAGTTGTTGGTTGACCCAGTTCTAAAATTATTTTCTGAAGGAATAAAGATTATTTAGGAAAAACAGTTCTTAAATTTAAGAATTTTTTTAAACTTTGTCAAAAGTGCATTAAAAAAACACAATAAATTTGACAGTTGTGTGAACATTTGTAACCGCAACAAATTTTGTTTTCGTTGTTTTTGCGGCAGAAAAGTTCTCACAGTTTGTAAACTATTATCGCGGTAGAGCGATTTATTGAGTTTAAAAACCTTAAAAAGCCGCATAAAACATTTTATTTCTGACCTTGATGTGCGCTAGCTTTGGCGATAAGCCAAACTTTGGAGAATGAAGCTTATGTTTCTGGAACTTATTTCCCAAAAACTTATATAAAACCACATTTAATATTAAATAAGATGGCATGCCTGACTTATGAAGAGCCTGAGAAAAATTTAGGTTTGCAGAATTTTGGGTTTTTTTTTTTGTAATGTTGCGGATTAAATGGGCGCCATGCAAAATTTTGCAACCGAATTAATTTTTTTACATAAAAAGCTAATCAACAATTTTTTTTCATTAAAAAATGCTAAGACACAAAAAGGTATCAAAATAAAATGTTTTTGTAGACAGTGCGTTTTCAGCAATGAAAAAAAAACTCCGTCTAAAAAACAATTCTCCTCCATTTGTGCCGTACATGGCATACAAAAATATATTTATATTATTTTCGTTTATGTTGCTATATCAAATTTTTTCTTTCCTCATCATATTTCGACGATATGCAAGTCAAAGTATATCCGCTGTCGCAGAGTTGCGTTCATGTTTATCGTTATGCCGTTGTTGGTGACTCAATTGCAGACACAATGATTCGAAAAATACCGCGTTGCAATCTTAAAAGCACTCACACACAACCATGTGAATAATTTGTTAAAGTCGCGTAATTTTATATGTCAATATATCTTATTAAAAAAATAAAACAATTAAGTAAAAAACAAAATTAAGACTTCATTCATGACTTTTGTATTATTTTTTAATACGATACAATACGATAACGTTGCAAATTTAAATTGCCAAAAAAAAAAAAAACAATAAAATGCAAGTTCGCATATGTGAAGGCTTCCTTAGTTTTATTAAATAAATTTCTGCATTATTGCAGTTCTCGTATTTTTGGGCTTAATATAAAAATTTAATAGCAAAAACAAAAAAAACTTGCTGAACAGCATAAATTCTAGATTGTGGGAATTTTAAGTTAATGCATGAAATTACTTTTTCTTTTTTATTATAACGTTTAATTTGCTAAATGAGTTTTTATGAAAGCGGTTATCTTAATACATAAAAGTCAAGCGTCATGCTCCGCACTCACTCAAACTATAATTATTTCCTGCTTTGCAGTACTTTTCATATTATTTTAATCAAATTCATATTGATCTTGATCTTGATCTTGATCTTGATCTTGATCTTGATCTTGATCTTGATCTTGATCTTGATCTTGATCTTGATCTTGATCTTGATCTTGATCTTGATCTTGATCTTGATCTTGATCTTGATCTTGATCTTGATCTTGATCTTGATCTTGATCTTGATCTTGATCTTGATCTTGATCTTGATCTTGATCTTGATCTTGATCTTGATCTTGATCTTGATCTTGATCTTGATCTTGATCTTGATCTTGATCTTGATCTTGATCTTGATCTTGATCTTGATCTTGATCTTGATCTTGATCTTGATCTTGATCTTGATCTTGATCTTGATCTTGATCTTGATCTTGATCTTGATCTTGATCTTGATCTTGATCTTGATCTTGATCTTGATCTTGATCTTGATCTTGATCTTGATCTAGATCTAGATCTTGATCTTGATCTTGATCTTGATCTTGATCTTGATCTTGATCTTGATCTTGATCTTGATCTTGATCTTGATCTTGATCTTGATCTTGATCTTGATCTTGATCTTGATCTTGATCTTGATCTTGATCTTGATCTTGATCTTGATCTTGATCTTGATCTTGATCTTGATCTTGATCTTGATCTTGATCTTGATCTTGATCTTGATCTTGATCTTGATCTTGATCTTGATCTTGATCTTGATCTTGATCTTGATCTTGATCTTGATCTTGATCTTGATCTTGATCTTGATCTTGATCTTGATCTTGATCTTGATCTTGATCTTGATCTTGATCTTGATCTTGATCTTGATCTTGATCTTGATCTTGATCTTGATCTTGATCTTGATCTTGATCTTGATCTTGATCTTGATCTTGATCTTGATCTTGATCTTGATCTTGATCTTGATCTTGATCTTGATCTTGATCTTGATCTTGATCTTGATCTTGATCTTGATCTTGATCTTGATCTTGATCTTGATCTTGATCTTGATCTTGATCTTGATCTTGATCTTGATCTTGATCTTGATCTTGATCTTGATCTTGATCTAGATCTAGATCTTGATCTTGATCTTGATCTTGATCTTGATCTTGATCTTGATCTTGATCTTGATCTTGATCTTGATCTTGATCTTGATATTGATCTTAATCTTGGTCTTGATAGTGATCTTGATATTAATCTTCATCTTCATTATCTTCATTTTATTTTTCATATTCATATTCATATTCATATTCATATTCATATTCATATTTATATTCATATTCATATTCATATTCATATTCATATTCATATTCATATTCATATATTCATATTCATATTCATATTCATATTCATATTCATATTCATATTCATATTCATATTCATATTCATATTCATATTCATATTCATATTCATATTCATATTCATATTCTTATTCATATTCATATTCATATTCATATTCATATTCATATTCATATTCATATTCATATTCATATTCATATTCATATTCATATTCATATTCATATTCATATTCATATTCATATTCATATTCATATTCATATTCATATTCATATTCATATTCATATTCTTATTCATATTCATATTCATATTCATATTCATATTCATATTCATATTCATATTCATATTCATATTCATATTCATATTCATATTCATATTCATATTCATATTCATATTCATATTCATATTCATATTCATATTCATATTCATATTCATATTCATATTCATATTCATATTCATATTCATATTCATATTCATATTCATATTCATATTCATATTCATATTCATATTCATATTCATATTCATATTCATATTCATATTCATATTCATATTCATATTCATATTCATATTCATATTCATATTCATATTCATATTCATATTCATATTCATATTCATATTCATATTCATATTCATATTCATATTCATATTCATATTCATATTCATATTCATATTCATATTCATATTCATATTCATATTCATATTCATATTCATATTCATATTCATATTCATATTCATATTCATATTCATATTCATATTCATATTCATATTCATATTCATATTCATATTCATATTCATATTCATATTCATATTCATATTCATATTCATATTCATATTCATATTCATATTCATATTCATATTCATATTCATATTCATATTCATATTCATATTCATATTCATATTCATATTCATATTCATATTCATATTCATATTCATATTCATATTCATATTCATATTCATATTCATATTCATATTCATATTCATATTCATATTCATATTCATATTCATATTCATATTCATATTCATATTCATATTCATATTCATATTCATATTCATATTCATATTCATATTCATATTCATATTCATATTCATATTCATATTCATATTCATATTCATATTCATATTCATATTCATATTCATATTCATAAATATATTCATATTCACTTCTTGTTACACTTGATTTCCGTTTTCCACCCACTTATCTTTATGCCCGTTTCCGAACCAAGGTAGATTGACTCAGGTTTGACACATGAAATACTTGGTTCAAAGCTAAAAAAAAAGTTTGTGATGGAAGAATTTGTTTAAAGACATTTTTATAAAGTTTCTCTAAATCAAATATTTATTTGTGTCGCATTTTTACATTTTGACAATATTTGAGTTTTTGAAAAAATTAACAATCTTTTTTACCTTTTTAGCTAACTTGCTGATGCATCAGAATTTCAATGGAAAGACAGGAACATAAAGAGAATCTACTTAAAGACCCATGATAGTGTTTGAGCTGCAAACGTATTTGTCAGCCACAAGTAAGTAGAATTTTGGTGTAGGTGTACTTAATGTTGGCGACATTTATTTCCTAATGTTTTATTTATAGTTTTATTTACTTAAAGTTTCATCTTGTTTCATTTCAAGCCAATGATACTAATGTTTCCGAAATAATGTTTACTCAATTGTGCTAGTGATGACGACGACAGGTTTGCTCTCAAGCTCCTAAGATTCTTTAAAGTTTTCAGTTCTATATTTTTGATAATTTGTACAGGTGTTTTTATGTTCGAGAACGAAAAAGGTTTTTGTATAAGCAACGCTATTTTCGTGAATACTTCTGACCCAAAAGTGTCGAAATAAGAATAAGTGTGTTTGCATGAAATTTATCGATACCGTTGTTATGGAAAGTTAAAATAATTGAAGTTGGTAAGGAAGACATTTCTTGTTTGTACTATGTTCATCTGATCAGCAATTGTTTTTTAATATTACTTTAAACATCTAGTGCCACTGTGTTGGTACTGGTTAATCTTCGAAACGGCACAACCAATTTCAATAACATTTTGTTAATGTGTATAGTTGGTTTCAGCTTGAATGATAGGATAATTTTCGAACCAATAGATGGCACTGTTGTCGAAATTTTTAATTTGTTGTGATTTTTCATTTAAAAATAAATTAAGGAAATATCTTTTCGTTCATCTTGTTTTCATTCAATTTTGCTCGACTCTTAAAATCAGAATGCAAATTCAAAATGTATGCTTATGTAAAATACTTCAAGTCATTTGATAGATTTTTTATGGATTTTCAAGAGCATTTACATTTTGACGACGTCACTTTATATGCAAGTGGTTTTATTCGATTTTGCAAAATTTCAAACTCTGGGTGCTTATTTGAGATCAAAATGCAAATGTGCAAATTATAAAATCATTTGATTCATTTTTATGGAACTTTCCGAGTTTTTACCGTTATAATGAAGTTGCTTTGTATGTGAGGTAGGCGTGGTTTTCATTCCATTTGGCTGATATTCGAACATGATCTGTAATCCTGTCAAGAGATAAACGGACATGACTAAATCGAATCAAAAGGTGGACTGAGATCGAATATTTTCTCAGATTATGCACATCGTGCTCTTAATAAGCACAATGTGCCAACAAATGGCACTAAGTGAGTCTCAGGTGGGCAAGAATGAGAGATCCACTGGATTTTCATATATCTGGGTATCACTGATTGCCATTGTTTTCTTACCATTGAGGCATGGCCGTTTTAGTTCGTTCAGAAGTATCGATCTGTAGAAGGGGTCGTTGATAGACTACGTTACCGATTTTGAACTTTTTTCAACCCCTTTTACCGTTCTGTTACTCTTCGTAGTGCATTTCAAAACCCCACCCCAGCCCTTATAAAGTAACGTAGTAAATGAAATAAAAAATGAATTGATGAAAAAATATTTAAAAATATATTTAAAAAATATTATTATCTTGATTAGCTCTTAGTATGTGTGCTTTCAGGACTAGAAAAATGTAAGAAACAATTTTAAAAATCAATCATTTTCAGCAATAAAAACTATTCCATCTTCAATCCAAGACTCGATTCACTCGAATTGAAGAAGCTGCAAGCTTAAGGGATTCTTCGAAATAAAATACTTTAATTTTTTTATGCACAGAAATTCGACTGGTCATTGAGAGAGTTCCCGAAAAGGCTTCCTTAAAATTGATTTATTTAAATAGTACATTTTATTCCAATTTATTTTAAATTCAATGAAACTCACTTATAAGAATTCATAAATGTTTTTTAAGCAAAATACAAGGTTTTGCAATTTGAGTGATTTGATTTATTTTAAAAAAAAAAAACACACTAATTCTTAAGGAAATTCAAATTTTTTTTATTTAATCTGAAGTATATTCGATACAATTAAGTTCTGAATAAAACGTCTTTCAAATGTCGTCCACGTCTTTTTTTGCAAGAGCGAATTCGTTGAACACAATTTCCGAGCACTTTTTCCACTAAATCCAGTCGTATGACATGAATAGCACGCTCAGTATTGACTTCTAAGGCTTGAAGCGAGTCTGGTCTATTGCTTAAGACCAATGACTTCAAATAACGAAATAATCTAATGGTGCTAAATTAGAACTTCTTGGAGGCCATTCAATGTCACAATTTCTTGAAATTATCGAATCTCCAATTTTTAAAAAGTTGGTTAACATCGATCTATACCGCTTTCCATTGACAGTAATGGTTTGGTCAACATCATTTTGAAAGAAGTATGGACCGATGATTTCACCAGACCAAAAACCACACCAAACTGTCAATTAAGGTGATTGTTATTAAAATCATAAAATAAAAATCAGCAACTTCATGACGTTTACGGTAGTCCAAAGGCTTCAGTTCTTGAGTAATAACAATTTCATACGGATGCAAACCCAAGCAATCTCAGACGTTACAATGTCTGAGACCCCCTCTCCCCTATCACTAATTATCGTAGTACATTTTAAAATCCATTTAACCCCCCTCCCCCCAAAAATTGCTAACGAAATTAATGAACGACACCTCAGCTCTATATGAGTTAAGCTCAGGGTCTGTTCGCACTTGCTTCACTTCTGTTACGTTTATAAAAGTTCAAATTAAGGCAATGTTGTACGTCTGAGCCTCCTGTTTAGGTATTACCATGGGAAGTTTTCAAAGGAGATACGCGGCCTGACTCCACCATCTGGTGTGTTTCCAACTTATATTTTGGGGTTGTTCTCTGATAGTGAAATCGTTGTTGCCAGCGATTTTAATGTCCATAACCCGTCTTGGTTATATCACTCAGACCAAACAACACCACAAGGGCAATATGTGAGCTTTTTGTTGAAGTGTGAACCAAGAACCAATTGATTCAATTAGTGTAAGAACTAATAAGTTTTAATTCCTAGAGTTCGCCTGCCAAGTCAAAAACTGCTTGACCTTTTACTGACTTCAGATTATGAAAAATATGATATGAGTATCAACGCACCTCCTGGTAGTTCAGACCACTGTACCATATTCACTATTTCTTTATATTCTAACATACACTCCTCTACGCCTAAAGTCCCGAAGAAAAATGCTTATGAAGGGGTAAAATTCAATTGGAAATTATTTTTCGCTGATTTAAACTCGAATGCCACGGCTCTAATAGAGCAAAAAATTATTTTACTGGTCTTTCATCCCAAATATGAGGCAAGCATTAAACCAATAGACAACTCTAGATTTAATGAAACCTGCAGGATTTCAATCAAGTCCAAAGAGGACTCATAACATCTTTAAAAAATTCTTGAGTGGGTTAATAGAGTCGAGTTTAAAGGGGGACATGACATTGGCCGTTTTTTTAAATTGACTTTTTTTTATAATTTTGTATTTTAGTAAATATTCTTAAGATTCTAAGAAAAAAAATAATTTCATGGAAAAAGTCCTACGGGTTCAAAATTAACAGCCGAATTAGTGAGAGTGCATTTCTAATTTTCCCCTTTTTTTTCTTTGTTCACAAACTTTGAACGCTTTTATCTCGAAACCATGTTTTTCGTACAGGTTGCGGCACTAGCGGGTTCATTTTTTTACGAATGTTTTTTTTTATTTTTTTAACTTGGTTCGCTATCGTATGACACGAGCTTTTATTAAATTTTTTTTTTGGATTTTTTATGAATTTTTAAAGTCAATAATTTTTTCGAAAAAACACACTTTCCAATTTGGAATCACCAAAAATTGAAAAAAAATTAAAAAAACTCCTGTCTACGATAACCAATTTTGTTAAGATTTAAAAAAGTTATTTTTGGAGCTCTATAAAACCATGTTGGAGTGAAAAATATATTTTTTTTAATTATTTTTTCTTGTTATTTGTTCAATTCTCTACAATAATAAAATAGTTATCAACCATAGTTTTTGGTTGAGTTATGAATTTTTAAAAAAAGGTCTGTTTTCTCTGCCGCGAATGTTATGTCCCACCTTAATGCAAGCAAGACCCAATGCTGTTTGCTAACCCACAATCAAGTGAATTGTCCCTTAGCACCACTTAATATGAACGGTGTGATTATTATAGAGTAAGCTGGATCGAAATTTAGATTTCACCCGACACCTACTCAAAAGTTAGAAGGACTCTTGCAAACAATTTTTGCATCATTTTTGTTTTTTGGATCAGAGAAATCCCCATGGAGCGGTTTTGGTTCTCCTGAACCCTTTATTGGCATACCCAAGATAAGCAACAGAGTAAATATTTTGATAGTACCCTGACTTTTTGGCTACTATGCATTCTGAAGATGAAAAAGTTATATGCAAAAAGCTTAATTTTTTTGCCAAAAAAGGGGTTCAGGAGAACCGATATCGCTCCATGGGGATTTCTCCGATCCAAAAAAAAATGATGCAGAAATAGTTTTTAAGAGTCCCTCTAACTTTTGAGTCGGCGTCCGGCTGATTTTTTTTTTATCCATACAAAATCTATCTGGCTTATTGTAGAGTCACCAGATCTTGGCGTTCTGGGCAATTCTATCTTCGATGCAATGATCATGTAGAAAATACTTCAGAAATACTTCACTCCAGCTGATCTCCACATGATATACACTTCAGATATTAGGCCGGAAATGAAGTACAAACCGCACACAGACAGGGGGCTTCAAGATCTAATTTGAAGCTTCAGAATTTTCTCTCACCTCTTTTGGGCATCGACGCAATGTTGATTGTCTGCATCTTATGTTTTAGTATTTTCATGTGTTCAACGGAGATACGCGACGTGACACCACCAGCTCGTTTGTGTCTAAGGTCCACTAGGGCAGCTCTACGAGTCCATCCCTATATCTTTGCTTTGGTTGCCATTAACAAATATTCACTGTAATTACTGTATCTTTTCACCCTCTCCAACTTAATATACTCCAACTGATACCTCTCGTATCACCTTTACTTTCAATCAAAGAAATTTTATAAAAAAACCTTGGCCGCTAGTAATCCAAAAATATTGGCAACGGAACTAATTGAAAGAGGCAGAAATGCAATATACTTACCTTATATATTGTTATTCTAAAAACATGAAAACGTCAAAATACTATCGATTATCATAAAAGTGTCGGTGACATGTGCCAATATTAAGAACCAACGGTAACAGAACTAGCGTAACATTATATTTTTCAAACAATTTTTAAAAGTACTTCGAAAGCTTACAAGCCCGTTGCTAGGATAGTTGAGCACAGTTGATGTTGAAGTTGAAGCTTGCCATCAACCATAACATCATAACATAATTTTACAAGGTTCCGCTCATCTAAACCTGCGGCCATGTAAACACGATTTTATAAACACATAATTATAATGTCATATATTTATTAGCTGCTTGTAATAACCGAACATAAAAGTTCGATTAAAGTTGATCATCATCAAGTCAAGTCAATTCATAATGTTCAGTCTACCAACTTGTGTGTTGTTCAAACAACAACAAACATCAAAAACACTTCTTTGCCTTGTTACCTCTATAATAATGTTAATAATAACCCAATTATGTAGACAACAAAATTATTGTTAAGTTCTATTCAATTATTTAAGTAGCTGGCTACCGTCGGAATTACAATCAGTGCGATGTTGTGAGTTCAGGGCTAAGCTGCTTGACGAGCGGGACAAGTAGTAGTACTTAAACTTAGTTTGTGTCTGTCTACATTCTTAACAGTTGTCACACCCAGCTTAAAAATGGCGACTGGAAATACAAGTTTCTCTTCCAACGGCTACCATGAGTTGCACTTTATCATTCCGGCATACCTACCGGCTATCGATGCTGGTGCTGTATAGCTGATGTTGTTGACTTCGATGAGGAAACCGATAGCTTAACCGTTAGAAGTAATTTTAAGACCTATACGCTCATGACTATTACAACAACAATAACAACAGCTAGCTATGTAATGGATTTTTCATAAAACTCGCTCACTCACTGCTGAGCGCTTAGCGCTGACTGTGACTTAAGCAAAGAAATATAATCAACGACGACCGTGCCTACTTCTTTTTTTAATAGTTTTTATTAAAAATTTTTGTCGCGAACGTTGTTGGAGCAGCATTGCACTCGCCGTAAACGCTGTTTGAATTGTAATTGGAAGGCTATTCATGGCAGGAATGGTAGAGAGTCGTCAAATGCAGCTTCTAAGGCACAACGAGGTTGGCAAGGCTGAAGACAAGGTCTTGCAGCAAATTAAGCGAACACGCTTGCAGACAGTGGGTTTGATGAGGTTGGTTTTTAAAATCATTATCAAAAAAATTTTTAAAATCATTATCAACAAGTCACAAAAGCTTCATCATGTTTTTGGATAAGAGATACAAAAACTTTAAAATACGACTCTTGTAAGACTACGAAAACACTCATAATTCCGACTCTTAAAACATGGGTCTAACAAGAGTCATAAATGGCTCATAATGTTTATTGGATAGTATAAATTTTTGAAAATAGACTAGGACAAGAACTAGAATAAGGATTAAGATAAGGATTGAGATAAACAATAATGAGGACAAGAATTTAGACAATGATTAGGACAAGGGTTTGTACAAGCCTTGGAATAGTTATAACGATAACGATTTGAGCAAAGAATAAGTCAAAGATTAGAAAAAGAATTGTGACAAGAGTTTAAAATGGATCAGGGCTTATGACAAGGTTTCAAACACGGATTTGTATAAAAAATTGAACAAGGATAAGAACAAGGATTGAAACAAGTATATGTCTAATAATGTCAGCAAGTATAAAGATAAAAATTTGAACACACTTTAGAATAATTATGACGACAACGATTTGAACGAAGATTAAGCCAAAGATTTTAAACAGAATTATAACAAGGACTTAAAAAGCATGAGAAGGACTAAAACACAAATTAAGGCCAACAAAAAAAGGACTATAATACTGATTTGGAAAAGTTAAAGATAAGTATTTGGACAGTTATAATGATGAGGATTAGGGTAAGAATATGAACAAAGATTAGAACAAAGCTCAGGCCATAAAAACAAAGATCTTAACAAGATTTGGATAAGATAAAAATAAGAATCTTAATGGTTTTGACTTGGATAAACACAAGAACTAGAACAAGTATTAGGACAAGAATAAGGTAATGCATTTGAGCAAAAACTTAAACAAGGAAAATTTACACAACGCTTGGGACTAAGGTTAGGATTTGTATAAGGAAAAGAAGAAGCATTTACACAAAGATTAGCATAAAGATTTCTGCTGCTTTATATCTGTGTTGACAAGGAATAACAGCTAAACTCATTTTCAATATTTCAGGAGAGCATTTTTAAAATTAAAATTGCTACCTAATATAAGGGCACCCTGACTTTTGCTGTATAGATTTGATGGCCTCAAACATTTAATTTTCAAGTTACAACCATAAAAATGTGCGTAACAGTGTTTTTAGTTGCGAAAAATCGCAATGAAAGAAAGTTCCTCAGTTTGTCCTAACTCAACTTTAGCGGTTATTCCTTGTCGACACTTTTGTTTTTTTTTTTTTTATTGTAAAAAAACCAATGATGTTTTTTAAAAATTTCTTTCAGTTTATTATAAAGTGAACATTACAAAATAAATGAAAATTTTATTTACACTGAAAAAATATATTTAAAAAAATATGCATTTTTTGATTAAGGTTCTCCATTAAGTTTTTTACCGACCTTTCGTTGACCTTAGATGTTTTTCGCAGTTTGTTTGGTCTTCTTAAGATTTCTTTTCATTTAAGCCCAATATCTTTCGATTGGACCAAGTTCGGGGCAATTCGGAGGATTAACTTATTTTGGTACCACAGTGACATTATTGCCTTGTTACCAATCCATCGTTCTCTGGGCGTAGTGACATGTTGTTAGGTCAGGCCAAAATAGTACTGAACCTTGTTGCTGACGTTTAAAGGCCAGACACTCTCTTATGTAAATTTCGGTGTTGATTGTGCGATCTGTCACAAATTCCTTACTTTGAAGGCCACATTTGCAAATGGCCTACCACAGCATGTGTTTCTTTGGAAATTTTATATGTTTTTCAATGGTAAATTTAGAGGATGCTCTAACCGCAGTATAATATCCGTATCCAGGTAACTGCTTGAAATTCGCTTTGCAGTACGTCTCATCGTCCATGAACACGCAATCTAATTTCGACAGGTAATCGCGATACAGTTTTCGAGCCCTCCTCTTGGCTTCGGCGTCCTTTTCTTCAGAACTTTCAGATACTTTTTGTACTTTATAGCTCCTTAGGTTGTAAAATTTTTTAATCCGTTGAACACTTGTCTTCGATGTTCCCGCTTTTGCTGCCATATCACGAACCGAAGTGCCTGGATTCTGAGTAAACAGCCGCTTAACGTTCTAGGCCACCACTTGGTTTGCTGGACCACTTTTTCTTTCTGAGCTTGGCGTTATTGATAAAGTGGTAAGCTGTTTGTATCGTTTTATGGTCCTTCCGACCATTTTTTTACGCACACGCCAACTTCTTTAGTAATCTTTTTGTACGTGGTGTTTGCTTTATCCAAGTATTTGCAAATAATTGCTTTCCGCTTTCTTCTTGTGGAGACGACATCTTTTCAGTAGCTCTTTTATTTTACTAATGAGTATTTTTTTTTAGTCTGCAATATTTATACTTTATTAATGTACCAAATATGTTGCTATAGCGGTAACACTTTTTTATAAATAACCTAAAAACAAGAGAATAGTTATTTTTGGGACAGTCTTTTTATTGTATTGTGATGGTTGCTTTATAGCATGCGAAGCATTTCTCCGATATACTTTTCTCAAATAGGGTATTTAACAATTACCTCTGAACTTTTACAATCTATTGCTTTGTAAAAGTTGGTTCGTATGTTGATGCTAGTTGGCTTGTTTTTACCACCTTTTTCAGCCACATCCCATCACCCTCTTTTTTATATAGTTTTCTTTTGTTATCAGCGTGTGTGTTGCCTTTTTCTTTTACAATTTTATCCCGGTCTCTAAGTTCCCCAACGTGTTCTAAGAGCTTTGTAATATTCGGAAGCTTATCCCGAATATTTTGTTTAAACATTAATTCTGATGGTGTTTTTGACGTAGTAGAATGAATTATTGAACGATTCATGCACTCAGAAAAAAACACATATCTTTCTTCAATAAAAAATTTCTCTATTTTCAATAATAGCAATTTTCTCTTTTTCAAATAAAATTTTCTTCAATTAAAATAAATTTTCACACTTCCGAAAAAAATATTTCTTCACTTGTGGAAAATGGAAATATTTCAATGTCTCTGATAATGATATGTATTTTTCTCGCACAAAAATATCTTAATTATAGAGAAAAATTTATTGAAAATGAAAAAATGTTCCTATATTTTTATAAAAAAATTCACTATGAGAAGTATTTTATTCAATAAAAACAAAATCCCAAAAATAAAAAAGTATTTTTCTTTAAAAACGATATAGTTTTATGTATTTGTCTTTTTCATAGAAGCTTTTTATCATTTCTAGGGAATTTTTAGGATCACATTTATACAAAAGCATTCTCTGGAGCAAAGTCCATACCATTTTTCTCTAAATATGATGGCTTTTTTTATCATGTTCCGAGAAATTTTTTTCTGAGTGTGTACATATTATCTTAAAGGTCTTGTATTCAATCTGTCTTTTGCAACCGGGCTTTTAGTCAATCGTTTGATAACAGAGCGATTTTAGTGTTAGGCTTCTCTAATACAGATTTATTACAATATTTGTGTCATTACCTTACCAGCAGGCTTTGAAATCATCACTTACAAATTGATGAAGATTATTAGCTGTAATAGAAAGACTACCAAGAGATAGTCACCAGGAAGTGGTCATAAGAAATGAATGGCAATATGTTGGTATCTATTGTACAATCATGACACTATTTTGATATTTTTCCCACTTTTAAACGATTTTGGGTCACCAACCCATAGCACGTAATCTTTACTTCAGTTTGATCATACCTGTATGACCCCCATGGTTTTTATCCTATGCATGAAGACGTAGTTTTTCAGGGACAATGATGCGATTACTTCTCAGGAGAATGTTTTTCGCAAAACAAGATTCTGTTGCAAATATTTTGAATGGAATACCACTTTCCGCGCACACCCCATCGATAAGGCCCCTTCTGAATATGTTTATTTTATCGTCAGATTTTGAGACAGCGTCAATTTTAGTTAATTTAAT
Organism: Tetanocera ferruginea; assembly: GCA_958299015.1. Taxonomy (NCBI): domain Eukaryota; kingdom Metazoa; phylum Arthropoda; class Insecta; order Diptera; family Sciomyzidae; genus Tetanocera; species Tetanocera ferruginea. The sequence continues at coordinate 158,020,772 of OY282640.1, read as the reverse complement.
TGCAACAGATGCTGGTCCATAATCATCATCTGTACCATAATTATGATTATAATCAAAACACGGCTGTGGGTCATCCATTGTTGCTAAATATAATAGAGAATCCAGGATATTATTTTTTCCTGGACGATAAATGACTTTTAATTGTTATGATTGTAGTCTCAAAACCATCGCTCGATTTAAGCGCATAGCTTACTCTTAAGAGATAATATGAATACAACGCTTTATGGTCCGTGATAAGTTCGAAACTAGGACCAAATACATAAAATTGAAATCGCTCAACTGACCAAACTTACGCAAAAGCTTCCTTTTGTCGTTTGGCAATATCTCTTTTCGGTATCAAAAAGGCTCTTACTTGTGCATGATATGATTTTTTGGCCATTGTATCCGATTTGTACAAGCATAGCCCCTAAGCCAAATGGTCTAGCGTCTGCGTAAATTTGGGTGAGATGATAACCAAATTTCTTCTAATGAAATGATGCGCTTTTTTTCGTCAACAATTGCAATGTTTCATTGTCGCTTAATAAGGAATGAATTGCCTCACAAATTTAACCAGGAAGCTACGAGTTTCTACTATATTTGATGGTCGATGGATCTTTCTGCAGAAAGTTCATGCCCTAGGAACTCAAGAACTTTTGCATCGTAGATGTATTTCTTCTGGTTGAGGACCGTTCCAGAATCGTTGTTCCAGAACCTTTAGCTATAATTCCGAAATATTGTATATTTTTCAGAACTTTTTTCAAATCTTGAATAACAAGTCTTGAAAACATTCAAAACCTCTACAAAAAAGTTGAAAATTTTCGCAAAAACAAATAGCATTGGTCTTGCTTAGGTTCCAATACCGAAAAAATTTTTCGATAAAAGTCTAGTGCTGTAATGCCAATCCTATTGGCCATCATACCAATATATCACCCTGGCAGTGATAATGTTAGGATTCCCACCAGCATCCGAATTTCCTATTTTAACAAGACCGGAAGACTCTTAGTTCTGTTTTCGTTTAGTTTTGGCTAGAGCCTTCTAGATATAATTCAATCACTTCTGGAAGCTCAGTTTGTGTTGGCATTATCTCTGGTTTTGAGGTCGATGCTTCTTTTCACAACGCCTATTGGAATGTACACCAAGGCGGTTCGCCAAAAATTAATATTAAAAGACACCCCCTCGAATGATAGCTTATCTCGAAAGCGTTTCAGAACTATAAAAAATTTTTTTTTTTGGGTATCCCGAATAACAGCCAAAATGGTCTTTTAGTTATAAAATTAGTATTTTTAGTTAAAACATTTGTCTTTTTAGTTCGATCATGGAATGCAGCATATCGTTGGATAGGTCTGAAAGAATACTAAATCGATCAGATGTCATCTTCAAGTAGATATTTTGCAATTTTTATATTTTTGCTCTAGGTACCCCATAATTTCGATTTTAAAGTAAAAAAAAAAAATATAAATTACAAAATATCTACATTTTGACTGTTTTTCGGAATATCAATAAAAAATTTGTTTTTGTAGTTCTAAAACACTTTCAATCTATGTTGTCTTCTTATATTCATTTTTTCCCCATATAATGCGAGCAACTCTAATTTACACGTCTGTAATGGTTATTTTGTATCTATCGTTAGTCCACTTCTTGCCAACTCATCTACTTTTTATTCACTTCTACAATGCTGTGTCCGGGGGCCCACCAGAGAGCGATATTGTGGGTATTACAGATACTGTTCAGAACTTGTTTACAGTGTAATACTGTTCGAGCTTTGGTCATTTTGCCTTTGAAGGCCGCTTGATATCTACCACAATTACTACTGATTACTGTAAATAACCTGTGCTAGTTTTTAAATCGGAAAGATTTCGGCCCGAATAACACTACAGTGATTAGGAACTTTATAAGACTCTTTGATCTTTAGCGTTTTGCAGTACACACCTAATCCTGTTTCTTTCTCCATTTTGGGAACCATCAGTGTAGGATTGGAGATAACCATAATTTTCTATGGTAGTATCTTCACATTCTTTTCTGCTGGAAATGGATGTGGTGCATTTTGCACCGAATATTTTTTACATTAGGTATGATGTAGTTGGCTGTTCCTTTTGATTCCTCAGTTCCATAGAGATTCAAAACAGATGATTGCCAGAAAATGCTGATTTTGTAGACTGATTCATTTTCATTGATTCAGTGAGAAAAGTGTTTTTGCAGTGATTCACTAAAACGAATCGCGCTCTTGGTTGCCGAAAACTTTAGGAACTCTTCTATGGAACGAAGATGTAGCATTATTTCTAGACTCGCTGGTGGCGCAGATCTGATGGCTCCTGTTACTCCTATGAATGCTAGCCTTTGCACTTCTGTTAGAGAGTCAAGGTAGCTTCTTTTGTGTGCAATTGTCCATGACACCAGAGAACCGTAGATGAGGTCTGACGACCACTGTATACATCCAGTTGTATACATATGCGGTCGCAGGCCCCATTTCTTACCGAAGGTCCTTTGGCATGCATGAAGGGCGCAAAGTGTTTGTTGCCTTCTTTCCTCAGTTGAGTTTACAACTATATTAAAATTTAGCAAACATTTTATTTTTTCGCATTAAAATCTGAAAAACGATGTATTTTTTAAAAAAAATAATAGTTTATCTGTTTTTTCAATAAAAAAAAATGTGTGTATTGATGAAGCTTTGCACATATATTTTCTAAAAATTTTTCTTATAGGTTGTTACTAAGAACATATATCCTTAACACTCCAGAATGACGTAGAAAAAACTTCAACTAAAGACGCTGCATTAAATAAAATTATAATAAAAAAAAATGGAATGTAAATTAAAAAAAATTTGTTTTTTCAACAAATCAAATATAATATGATTCGTGACAAGTGATTAAAATTTGTTTGTCAGTTGATTTCTTACGATTAACTGATAAGTCAAAGTCATAAAGTTCAACAGAGTCAGTTTAATTCGAAAACCAAAATATAGCGTCATATAAAGTAGCAACAGCAGGTTATCGCTATTTTGAAATAATCGATAATAAAAACTAACTATAACTTGAGAAGAAGAAGAAGAAGAAGAAGAAAAATACATGATTTTATGGCATGAGCTAATTTTTTATTGCATTAAGCCACAAACAATTTAATTTTCTGATGAACGAAATAGTTATTTTGTCCCACTGTGCTTGCTTGTCGCCCATTTATGTAGCTTTCTAATTGTTTGTTTTTCTTGAAAAAAAAAAACTACAACAAAAAAAAACGCTGACTGCAGTTTTATGTAGGCATGAAAAGTGCATATTTTTTCCGTTTTTTCGATCATATATGAAAAACTTTTTATGTATAACGCGCACTTGACTGTTTTTTTTTTGTTTTTTTTTTTCATGCATTTTCCACAGAAGTCTTCTTTAGCATTATTAGCTCTTATATGCACTACCATGACCATTTGGGACATGTTGTTGTCTGTGGTATTTCTTCCTCGCCTTAATGTGCCATAACGTTTCTAGCGAAAAAAAAAAACAAATTCTACAACTACTGCTAAGGTGTGCATGGAATGCATTGGGCTAGAGCCTAGAGCCTGTATAAAAATTTATTGTTTTCTGTTTTTTTTTTTCAAATTTTATTTATTTTTCTTATTTTAATTTCCAATAAAAACTTTTCAAACTTTGCTGCTGCCTTACATACATAAACAATTATTTATATTCTGTTTATGTAAACGCTGTGAAAAAAAAATGTATTTCGGTCTCGTTACGTGATCATGGATCATGCATCTCGAACAAGTTAACTTCTCGGACCTCATCATTTATTATATCGCTTCGCACTGAACTCGCAACGATCTATTCTAGCAACTCAGCTACAGCCAATGCGCGCCCTGCTGCCCAGTTCTAGTCTGCCTTCAATCGCGCTCATTTCGAAGCGCGCTTCTTCAGAGTTCACTGGCGCTGATAAACCCGCAACACAGCGCCTAGTTTTTGATGGCAGTCACGTCCACACATCTTTCAGCGTTTGGGGGAATCGAAAGTTTGTTTTTTAATAGCGCAACTATTTAGTTTCATTTATAATTTTTTTTCAATTTTTTTTTAATTTAAATTTTCTTACATTTTTTTTTTTCTAAATAGCGCTCATTATATATAAATCTTATTTTTAATGAACTCATTTTTATGTTAATCTAGCGCATTCATAGCTAACTGATAAGTTTCAAAATAATTTAAAAAAAAAATCTTAGCAGAATTTTATATAAATTTTGTTTTTGACCCGCCTGACATATCCTTCCATATAATCAATATATTTTGGTTGTATAGCTTTAATGTTTCGTCAACACATCGTGGTGATAAGAAATTGATTTTTATTTCTATTTTTTATTTTTCTAGCGTCTGAAGTTGCATTTAAAAATTTATGTGTTAAGTTATTTCATTAGTTGTTGTTGTTGTGGTTCTACGGTTTTGGTTTTGAATTATCGGACAAAACCTTAATATGTACGCTAAAAATTTTAATAAAAAAAAAAAAAATATTAAAAATATTTATGGTCGGTCAGTCGGTCGGTTGATGTGGTTTATCAGCAATTATTTTGTGATTACATTAATGAGCTTTTGGTTTTTAAGTGTTGAAGTTATTATTTTTAAGCATGAGTGGCATTTTTTGAGTGGTTTTGTTTTAAATTGTTTTTGTTTTTTGTATAGAAAGAGATAAGCTTGTCAACTGCAGCGTTGACAACACAATCAAGGATGACAGAAATAGGATGGCATTTATATGAGATAGCATGGCAACCAAATCAGTTTATATGTAGACTACTTTAGTAATATAACCTCAACTCAAAATCGTTACAGTTATTCAGTTTTGAATAGAAAATTGCTTGCAAAGTATTTCTATAAATAAGAAATAGTTTTAAAAACAGTAGAAACGTCTTTGGTTTTTAACGTTTTAACGACAAAAGCCATTGGTTTTCGATCTGAACATTTTTCTAGGGTCACCTAAAAAAAAAAATGATATAGATATTCATCAAATAACTCTGAAAACCATATGTTATTTCAACACTATATTTTAATTAATCTTTATTACTTTGCCAAAATATCTCTTCAATAAAGTTCATGAAAAAACGAGGTCCTCTTCATGTAACTTGTTCTTGAGTTCATTATTTCTGTTTGATGACAGGTAAGGATCAGTCAAAATCAACAAATTAGTTATCAAATCCTTATTTAAATTTTCTCGTGAATTTTTTCTCGTATGATTTAAACGGGTATATTGGATATGCTTGTGAGAAACCTCCAACGCTTCTTCCGATAAATTTCCTGTAAAAAATAATTCTAAAAATATTTTATGACTTCACATCCATGCATCAAAACTTTGTGTACAGAACTGGGCATATAGTACCAACTGCAGCACTCTAAATACAAGTTTCTAGTGTCCATTAAAAGCTTACTAAATTCCTCTGTTTTAAATTTTCTGCCATAAGATAACACTGGTCAATAAGGTTTTTTCCCAGAGACCTGAAATTCTTTTCTAGAAGCACTTTCCACGTTGATTCTAGGCCTATACACAAATTTTTTCCTAACAGGTCGAATTTTTGATATACAGGGTGATTTGCATTTTTTAGACTCTGATTTACGGAACTATTCTGCCAAATTACGAAAATTGCTAACCAGTATTTTTATGTTTCTATGTTTTTGTTGTAATTTTTTTATTTAAAAACAAAATTTAAAACACAAAAAACAAAAATTTGTTTATGAAATTGTCAATATCTGAAAAGCAGTTGACAATTTCTATCAACATTTATTATTTTTGAGGTTCAAATTTTGTTTTTAAATCAAAAAATTACAACAAACACATAGAAACATAAAAATACTGGTTAACAATTTGTTAATTTGCCAGAATAGGGCCGCTAGTTTTTCTACTCTAGAAACTAAATTGTTTCATGTGAAGCACTCATCTGACAGATAGTTAAATAAGCTATCCAATATCGTATTCATCATTTTTATGTTATGTTTCATCTCTAAGATATTTAAGTCTAAAGTTCAAATATTTAGTTTTTGATCAAAAATTTTGAACTTTGACCGTCTTTTCCATAATGTATTAAACTTTTTTTCAAATATGTTTTAATTTTATGTTTTTTTATACTAAATTCCCTTCATTAATATGTCAATAACAATATAGATAGAGTTGGGAATGAATTAACAAGAAATTAAAACAAACTTTTACAGCCGTTTTGTTCAATCAATATATATCTAACCCCAAAGAACGTATCGGTTCTCTGCAAACTACTGAAACTTTAGATAAAATAGATAAATAGATAAATATAGTAAAACATCTGCAATTATGACGAAACTTTTTTGGGACCCAGTCTTTGTCTTGGTTCTTGATAGGATACCCAACATAATTTAGTTACGCCAATTTGAGCACTTTATTTTTAGATTTTATTTCAATTGATACAAAATTGTGTTTTATAAGTCTTTCTTGAATGAGTAGTCTGCTTTAGATCCCGACAAAGATTCCAGCAGTAATCTACCATCGTATGGGTGTCCCATCTATCTTGATATCTTTCTGCCATAACTCGAATATCTTGGTGAAATCTTTCACCCTGCTCCTCACTTAAATCTCCAAGATTTTCAGGAAATTGATCCAAATGGGAATGTAAGTAATGAACTTAAATGCACATATTACACCCAAGATCTCTCAAATTTACTAACATGTCCTGTACTAATTTTGAAAAATTTCTTGATTTATGATTGCCGAGAAAATTTTGGATTACCAAAACGAATGATTTTACTTTCAATTTTTCTGCACTTAGCTGTGGAAATTTGGAGCCTCGGTAGTCGAGTGGTTAGCGTGCTTGACTGCCAACCCAGAGGTTCCGGGTTCGAATCCCGGTCTAGCCATGGTACTACGCTTTTACCTTTCTTTAGTTCTTTCCTCATGTTTAATCAACTGATATTAAAAATTCATCAATATTTACCACTTTGGAAATTGTAGTTGGTGGTAGAAATGTTTTTGGAATGAGATTGCATAATAACTCGAATTGGCTGAGGTAAAGGCATAACACTTGCCTCAGATTCAAATTCGCATGTTGATATAGCGCCTCGCCACACATACAACATTTTACACTTGTTTCTGTTGATTTCCCTTTCTCTCCTACTTATCTATCTCCACATTTTCTGAACCAAGGCAGACTTGACTGAATAGGTTTGACACCTGAAATCCTTGGTCCAAAGCTAAAAAAAAAAAAAGCTTACCAACTACAAGTGACTCTCTCGATGGCCACACTTTTCGAGTCCAATGATTCTTCTTATCGCGGCTGTCCCACAAGCACATAAAACAGGGATATTTTGTATAACCTGCTTGCTGTCCTAAAAGGAAATTCACCATTTTCAAATCCACGCATATAACCAAATTATGAGATCCGTAGGGGAAGACTGGCATGAAAGAGCCAAGTTTTGAAAGAGCCATCTTGATTTACGCGGTAGTTTTCATACGAATGCTTCTTAAATTATAATTTTTAAGAAGCAATACTCGCCATATGGCACCCTCGAACATTTGACAGTTCACTGATAATAAACGACGATGGTGTATCGTATTTTGGATTTCTTCATCATTAAGTAAGTTTTTCAGAACATTTTATTTGTTTTGTGACGTCTTCACCTTTAAAACTAACAGTAATATTATTATACTATAATTTTATGGATATATTAGGCCTATCAATAACATATTTATTTTGCCGGAAAAATGTTGATTTCATACTAATTTTTGAGGATATGTTTCTTTGGACAATATGTTTTGAAAGAGCTGGGTTGCGGTGGTAGGAAGAAGCGTAAAGGAAGTTTAAATTATTTTTGTCAAAAATGTTTTTAAGTGTTTTAAACCTCTTATTTTGTTTTTGGAATAGGTCTTATTATTATAGATTTTCTTCAAAGCGATTTAATTTTTTTGCTAAAAATATTTTTAAGTTTTATAACTATTTTTTGTTTTTAGTTTTGAATTTTTTTATTTATTTAATTTGTTTTTGTAAAAACAATACTTTTTATAATAACAATTAATATTTTCAATAAAATATTCGTTATTTTTCGTGTTAAGTCTTGTAATAAGAAGATGGCTCTTTCAAAACTTTGGTTGGCTCTTTCAATGCCCATGTGTTATGAAAGAGCCGAATTTCATGTTTTTTATAAATGGCTACAGGTCCAAGAATATTGTTGATTTTGGAAAATATTTCATGGTATTACGTTCATAAATGAATGAGAAAATACTTTTGATACAAGAATTAAAATTTTATTAATTATTTTTATATATTTTGTAACTTTTTTAAAACTGGCTCTTTCATGCCACTCTTCCCCTACTGAGTCGTTTAACTCATTTTGATTGAAAGGTTGAGGATCTGATCCTTGACTAGGTGCAAAATCCGGAAAGTATCTTCGTTTTCTTCTTTACTTTCCATCTGATTATCTGGCTCAAAATGAGTTGAGGATGTCGATGGTAATGGCAAAAGTGATTCATCAGAGTACGCAAGAGGTCGTTGGGATATGGCCATGCATTCTGGTTTGAGGAATGAATAGGTATCGGTAATGCTTACAGCGCAAAAATAACAATCGTCATTATGACTACGTGGTTCCAGCCAGCTCATTGGTGTCCTGAATTTGAGGTTTGATCTTATCCCACCAGTACATTGTCGTCAAGATACAACATAACTTTGGCATACAGTATTTCACACCCACGGTTTGTCTTGATATTGGAAATTTTTATTCCAAAGCAGGTTAAATATGCATTTATAACGAAATCCATGATAGATAACGAAATCCGCCACAAATAGCACAAAAACTGTCAGGATCGTTAGTGCAACATCTCCTCTTTGTAGCCATGGTATGAATTTAAATCTTTAACGTAAAAGTAGACAGGAAAGTACTTACTATACATATTTTTTTTTTAATAAAAAGGAGTTATTTAAATATGCTTACCAACTAATAAAAACAGACACATAAAATTAAGGATATAAAAAATGCGTTTTTTTTTAATACTGAAAACACGTAAACACACACTAACTAATACCGAAAGAAACTAGAAAAACTAGTTTCAATATTAAATCTTTGACACTTGATGGCAATATTGCTTATATTAAAGAATAGTTTGATTATAATGTCAGGCTGAAAATCTCTGATAAATTGTTCTGTTCACGTATGCATGAAAATTCTCTTTATGATAATATAATATGAATTTTTGAAGAGTGAAGAGAATTGACTCGGAAACCAAACAAATTATTTAGAATATGCATGTACTGAAAAAATATCAGGAGAAAAGTGATGCAAAGTGCAACTTAAAAAAAAAAAAATTTCTCACTCTTGTTGTCATTATCTCAAAAACTATAACAGAAAGAAAAATTATCGTTGCTGCATTAGAAATATTGACAATTTAGAGTTCAAAGAAGTTATATATCATTACAATGTGATGAATGGTTCTGATTTTGTAGGTAAAAATATCATCAAAAACATGAAAATTTGGTGTTTCTAAATTTATCTAAAAAATTATAGCTGTTAAGAAAAATTGGAATGATGTTTGGAATTACCAAATCTAAGTACATTAAAAATTGACACCAATATTTCTGGTGTACATTGTTAACCAGTGTAATATACGTAAAACTAGTCTAAACTTATAGTCTTTATTTAAACAAGTAATTTCTGCAGAAGCATCAACATTGGCAAAGAACTTTCTAGCCGTGCTACCATCATTACTTGTGCCATGGTCTGTTTGACGTAATCTACAAGCAGACCCATTTTCTCTCTGAAAATCGGAAAGGAATAGTTAACATGTTTTTGGATCTGAAAAATAATAATTTACAGAAAATATTGCGGAAATTATAGGTGTCATTTGGTGTTATTTTTTCCCTTATCATGTGCTAAAAAGAATATTTTAAAGAAAAATAACCTTATTTTCATTTTTATTTTTGTCAAAAATAACATTAGCATTTTATTTTATGTGTAAAGAAATATTTTGTGTAAAAGTTCTCTAAAAATTATAAACAAACTCTGACAACAGAGTGTAAGAAATATGGCAACAAAATCAAGAATAATATTTGAGAAAACATAAATTTTATGCCATTTAAAAAAAAAAAAAACGATAACTCAAAGAATCGAAAGAAGTCGAATAGTGTGAAAACAGTTTCTGAAAGACTAAAAACCAAAAAAAAAACAAGTAAAGAAAGTCTAAAGTCGGTCTAGGCCGACTATGAAATACCCTAAACCCACTTTTCAAAAATAAAAAATTTTTTTTTTTAAAAGGGCGTCTCCGTGGGCGGATGAAGCCTATATTTTAATTGCATTTAAATGGTGATGAAAAATTTACACATACCAAGTTTTATTCCTGTAGCTCACAGTTAATGCCTTTATTGTGCTTTCGCTATGGGAGGTGGGCGTGTTCATGGACGGATTATGGGATTATGGGATTATGGGGACGGTTGTATGGGAGGTAGGCGTGTCCGTAGGCGGATGACGTCCATTTATCAAAACCATCTTTGTCTTGTCATAAAAAACATTCGTGCTAAATCTTAGCTCTGTAGGTTAACCAGAGCCTTATTTATTGCGTTTTCAATTTTTGGGTTGTATGGGAGGTGGGCGTATCCGTGAACGGATAACGTCCATTTTTCGAAGACATCTTTGTGTTTGTATAGAACACATACATATCAAATTTTGTTGTTGTAGGCTAAATATGAGCTGAGTTATGCAGTTTTCAATATTTGCGTTGTATGGGAGGTAGGCGTGTCCGTGGGCGGATGACGTCCATTTTTCAAAACCATTTTTGTTTTGTTATAAAAAATATATGTGCCAAATTTTAGCTCTGTAGGTTACACCGAGGCTTATTTATTGCGTTTTCAATGTTTGCGTTGTATGGGAGGTGGGCGTGTCCGTGAGTGGATGACACCCATTTTTCAAAGACATCTTTGTGTTGATACAAAACACATACATACCAAATTTTATTGTTGTATGTTAATTATGAGCTGAGTTGTGCAGTTTTAAATTTTTGCGTTGTATTGGAGGTAGGCGTGTCCGTGGGCGGATTCCAAAAATATTCAATAGTGCAGATCCTTGGGTCCATGTGACTATGTGTACCAAGTTTCATTCAATTATCTCAACTCCTTCTTCTTATCCTGTGTATACGGACAACACACAGACGGACAGACGGACGGACGGACGGACGGACATGAATAGCTCGACTCACGTGGTGACGCTGATCAAGAATATCTATACTTTTCTATACCGGACTCGCTTCGTTCTATGCGTTACAAACGTTTGCACAAAGTTAATATACCCTGACCGTTCAGGTTTAGGGTATAAAAAATAAAAAATAAAAATGAAACTGGAGATATGTGGAGCTTTTTTTCTTGTCTGCTAAAAATTTAACATTTTTCAAAATATTTTTTTTTAATTTTTTGATAAATTTAAGTAATTTTTCAAAATAATTTCCAATTATTTTTCATAATATACGAAAATCAAAATTTTTTCATAGTTTTTTTGAAAATTTTGAAATTTGAAAGACTCGAATTGTTTCTTTTGTTTGTTTCTAATTCTTTGAATGATGCGCAAAATCGAAAAGTCCACCAATATGAAAACCCAAAAACCTTTCACTTTAAAAGGCTGTAAATCACTTAAAACTTCCTATATAAAAAAAAAATTTTGAATTCATCATAATGAAAGTATTTCCTATCATTTGATATACGTTTTTTAGGTTTTGTAACCTAAAATTTTTTGATTTATTCCCACTGGTCAAAGTACTGTGCGAAAAAAACTTGTTCTTAAGCAAGGTTATATAAAGTCTGGAGTGGTGACCGTAGCATGCAGGTTAAGTGTGTGGCTTAGCATGCTCGGAGACTGGGTTCGATCCCCAGTCGTGGCGAAAAGTTTTTTTCAATAAAAAATTTTTCTGATCAGTCACCACCTCTCTTCAGACAATGGCAAACCTCAGAGAGTAAATAATGCCATGTAAAGCTTCTTGAGAACATGAATTTTAGCCGTACGGAGTTGGCATAAAACATGTAGGTCCAGTTCTCGGTCAATTGTGTGCAAACATTTAATAACACACACAACACAATTGATCATAAGAAGCTCGGTCAAAGTCCTTTCAAGGGCTGAAATGGCCAATTTGTTTTTTTTTTTTTTTATATAAAGTCTGACTCAATTTTCAGAAGGCCTCAGGAGTTACGAATTTTTTTTTAACTAAACATCAAATTTTATATAATATTATGAAATAATTATAGTTTAACTAGTGCCTCTTAATGAACAACTCACGATATCGTCTAAAACCTATCAAGTGGTTTTCGTGTTTATGAGAAGCTTGTCATAAATTAAACTATGCCATAATGTGTTGAATTTTTTGCAGCAATAAAAAACTAAATATTTGCACAAATTTTCAAAATTCCACAGTGACTTAAAAAAAAGTGCGATATTAAATGCAAAAATTTTGTCAATTTATGACCCGGGCGTTATAATTTGCGGCACTGTGGCAACATGCCGTGGTATTTCCTAAATAAATCAACGCATTATTCAAATGTTGTAAAAATAGCAAACTAATTGTTATTAATTTAAAGCGCATGCAATGTTACAACAATTACAACAACAACACTAACTACAACTATTGCCATTTTGCAACAACACAGTCAGTACAGCGCGTTGCCACCACCTGTGAAAATTTATATGCTGCACCATCATCGTCAGGTTGTGCTGTCAAAGCGTTTCAAATGTATGGCGCCGCACACAGCAAAACGTGTTATTTTTATTTTTAATTCATTTAATTATATTTTTATATTCATTATTATTATTTCTTTTTAATAAATCTGTTATTTTATTAGCATAACTTGGAGAATTAGACTTGAAGCTGCTTGTTATTGCGTTTTATATGATTTAACGCTTGAATGGCAAGTGTAAGAGAGATAGAGAGAGAGTGCGAGTAGACAAGCAAGAAGATTGATGTTTTTGTTTTTATTTTTGTTGTTGTTTAAGCATTACATATAAATATAAAAATGTTATATTTTTAAAAATAAGTTGAAGAGGAAAAAAAAACTTACTCATAAACAACGATTAACAACGTTGTAAAATTTGTGCAACTCGTTCTGGCAACACGTTCGCCATGATTGAGATTTGAACCTGGCGCAACAGGTGCTGGATTTTAATTATCGCGTCAATGGAGCACAAATCAATTTGGTCAGATATAAACTGAATAAAAAAATGCAATCAGCAGCGATAGCTAGCTAGATACTTGTTGAAGATAGCAGCTATAAAGATACTTTGTAGAATAAGCTATAGAGTTTAAAAACAAGTGCTGCCACATGGTTTTTTTTTTTGCTCTTCTCATCTACATATTTAAGCATGCTCTATGCGTTTTATTAAGTATTCATATTTTTTTATTTTTTTTTATTTTTTTTTATTTTTGCAAAATTAATTAATGCTTTGAGCGATTAGATTTGAATAAAAAAAAATTTGCCATTTTTACTGGCGTTAATGTTGTTATTTCATTTATGTTAGAATTCTTTAAAATATAGTCATAAATCAATTTAAATGCTTTTTGCATTTTAATTAATATCAACTCAGAGTGCATTCTTATAAAATCTTGTGAATTCAATTTTAATTAAGTTCTTGAAATGTTGGCAGCTTGTTAAACAGCTGGGTTTTTTTTTATAAAATTCGACAAATTCGACAAATATTCTATTTTAATCATGAAAATTGCATATTAACTAAAATTATGGCTGGACAAACGACATAAAAAGTAATTTAATAAAATTATGTACAATATTTTAAAATATTCTTGATTCAATTGCTGTTTTAAATTATTGTCCAATGCATCTTCATTGCATACTTAAAACTATTAAAAAAGCACTTGTTGAGATCATGAAGCAATAAAATGGCTTGCTTATCGCCAACTCTGACAGCTTAAATATCACTTAAATTTAACGACAAAGTGACATGATTGTGTCATTTGTAACAAAATTGATGTAAAATTACAATTTATAACACAGCATTTGTTCTTAATAGGATTATGATGTAAAAACAATATAAATATTTCCATACAATTTATTGAACGAACAGGATCCGTACCAAAAACCATCACTTTCGATATAATTTTTTTTTTTCAATGTGAACTCTGCTTCTCCTTTTTTTATAACACAATAAAAAAAGGCACCGAGTTTAATTACATGTTTTTAAAAGATCCTTTTTCAATGGAGCGAATTCACATCTTTTTGATTTTTGCCAAAAAGTTACTTGTTAAATGTTATGAATTAAAAAAGTTTTCAAAATTTTCAATTGACTTCTTTAAGTGAGGTCTCCAGAAAGGCTTTTTTGTCTAGAGTTCTCCAAAAGCTTTTGATAAGGACATATTTGCTGAAAAACTACAAATTTTTTTTTAATACTTAGCCATTATTACACTCAGAAAAAGTTTCTCGGAATATAATAAAAAAGGCATGATATTTAGAGAAAAATGCTACAGACTAGAATGCTATTCTCTAATTGCGTTAATAAAAATTCTCTAAAAATGATAAAAAGCTTCCATGAAAAAGAAAAATATATCGTTTTTAGAGAAAAATACTATTTATTTTTGAGATAAGATTTGTTTTTATTGAAGAAAATACTTTTCGCAGTAAATTTTTTTATCAATATAAAGAAGAATTTTTCATTTTCTATAAATTTTTCTCTATAAATAAGAAATTTTTTGTGCTATAAAAATACTTACCATTATTAGAGACATTGAAATATTTCCATTTCCTAGCAGTAAAAAAAATATTTCTTCGAAAATGTGAAAATTTATTCTAATGGAAGAAAATTTTATTCGAAAAAGAGAAAATTGTTATTATCGAAAATAGAGAAATTTTTTTCCCGAAGCAAGGTATGTGTTTTTCTCTCAGTGTACACTCAGAAAAAGTTTCTCGGAATATGATAAAAAACATATGCATCATATTTAGAGAAAAATGGTATCGACTTTGATCCAGAGAATGCTTTTCTCTAAATATGATCCTAAAAATTCACTAAAAATGATAAAAAGCTTCTATGAAAAAGAGGAAAACATAAAAAAATATCGTTTTCAGAGAAAAATACTTTTTATTTTTGAGAAAATATTTGTTTTTATTGAAGATAATACTTCTCAAAGTGAATTTTTTATCTAAATATAGGAAAATTTTTTCATTTTCAATAAATTTTTCTCTATAAATGAGATTTTTTTTTGTGCGAGAAAAACATTTATCATTATTAGAGACATGAAATATTTCTACTTTCCACAAGTGAAGAAATATTTCTTCGAAAATGTGAAAATTTATTCTAATTGAAGAAAATTTTATTTGAAAAAGAGAAACTTGCTATTATCGAAAATAGTGAAATTTTTTAACTGAGAGAGATATGTGTTTTTTTTTCTGAGTGTAGAAAGAGCATATCTTGTAACGGTTTAAATTAATTTTCTAGACTTATACATCGAGACATAAGAAGTTGCTTTTTATTTTTCTTCGTTAATTAAATTTTCTTCGAATTCGATTTGCGAATTTTAAGCGCTCGCAGTTTGTTGTAAAAACCATATCGTTCTACTCTCCACTCTACTATGGTATAGTTCCTATATAACCTCATAATGCAAATTTGCTTTTGTTATTTAAAAATTTTATCTCTCTTGTATTTTATTTGTAGAATGTCGAAATTGAAATCAATCTTCAATTTAACTATCTTAAATTTTAGTGATTATAAAAATCGGTATTTTGTAAACGTATAAATATTTCGATATTCAAATAAAATCAATAAAATTCTGCAAAAAGTATTTAAAAATATTTTGCGTATGTCTCAATTCACATAAAATATGCAAAATTCGTTATATAACGTTTTTTTTTGTAGCTCTTCCTTTTTATTTTATTTGAATTTTTTTTTTAATTTTTTGTTGTCTCTGTTTTTTTTTTATTTTCATGTAGCACACAACTCTGATCGTGTCATGATTTTCATTAAAATTTAAACATTTGCATAACATCGTCATTACACATGTTCGTCAACGTGGCTGCGTCACGTTGCATGACGTTGCATTGCGTGGCGTCGCATCGCGTCGCTTTTGGTTTATTTTTAAATTTTCACACTTAATATATTTTGAAAATGTAATTTCGTAAATGGGTTTTTTATATAGTTTTGAGTTGTTGATACAAAGTGAAAAACAAGAGAAAAAAAAAGAAACAAAAATAACGATATATTTTGCCGTTTTTAAACTTTTAAGTAGTTTCGCATGTTGTACACAGCAAAACAGCCAGACAGACAGACAGACATGGCAACAAATACTTGCAGCACAAATGTGTGAAATGCAGTGTAGCAGTATTGGTAGAGTTGCCATTTTTGCCAGAAATTACTTTGCCTTAAGTCACATGCTGACTACAACTGACAACAACATGAGTTCTGGCAGAAAATATTTTACAGTGGCAACGCTTGGCAAAGTGCTTTCTGGCTATGTCTCGCCACAGCCAATCATTTTATAGCCGACATAAGTCTGTTCACATTTCTGTGTTTCTCATCTGTGGACACAATTGAAATATTTAATTTTTATTTAAAAATATACATCATTTATTTCTTCCGCGTCTGTGCTACACCCTCAATATTTTTGTTTTGATGAAATTGTTAAAGTTTTGTGCACCATATGGTCACCAAATTATTTGGCATTTAAGAAAATAGTACAAATTACCACAACTTGTATGTGTTCTGCATGCCGCAAAAAAAGAATTCTCTATAACTTGACCATTTATCTATGCAACCACCCATCCATCCAAGCGTCCAACCATCCATCTACAAAGTATTTTTCTTTTTCTGTCTGTTTGTCTATCTGTTCATCCATCCAGCTGAAAATTGCCTATGTCTGTCTGTCTGTCTGTTCATCATTTTAGCCAACAATGTAAGAAATATGCTAGTTTGTGCCAAGTTCAAAATTTTATGCTCGCACTTAATTTTGAATTATTTTTTTTTTTTAATTTTTAAGTTACTTTCGCATTTTATGCGCCGAATCAAATTCTCAGTGAAATCCGCGTCTGGCTGGCATTGTGGCAACATTACAAATGGACTTGTAATATTTGTTCAACATAGCTGTCTGTGCGCCTGTCTGTTCGACTGTCTGTCTGCATGTTTTATTATTTATTCGTACAAATATTTGTCTGTCCGTTTGCTCTGCCTTTTGTTTACTTTTTACACTATTTTTGGTTAAAGTGAAATTCATTAAGAGTTCATTTTACGCTCAAATGAATGTCGTTCATTAGTACAGTGGCACAGAAACGTCAAATATTACACGTGCAAAGAGCGGAATATAATGAGGTATACCGAAAATGCACTAATGGAAGTTGGTCAGTTGAAATAAAGGGAATATATCAGATTTTTGTGTACGTTTAAGCTAAAAGAGGGTTTTCTCGTAGGCTCAGGTAAGAGACTCAGCCACTTCAAGATCAACAAAATACCATAACACCTTCGTATGCACACTCGGCATGGTAAAAGTAATGATCGAAACCAGCTTTAAGCCATCCAAGCAAATAATACGATCTTATACACTCAGCCAGCAGCGTAGCAAGGGGGGAGGGGTGGCGCGGTCCGGCCCGGGTGCATGCCAAAATGGGGTGAAAAATTTGGCAAAAACTTCTTACCACATCATTTTTGATATTTTTAATAAAAAGAACATACCTCAATGACTTCGG
Source organism: Tetanocera ferruginea (assembly GCA_958299015.1). NCBI lineage: Eukaryota > Metazoa > Arthropoda > Insecta > Diptera > Sciomyzidae > Tetanocera > Tetanocera ferruginea. The sequence continues at coordinate 158,003,167 of OY282640.1, read as the reverse complement.
TTTTATATTTGAATATCAAGAGGGTGCAAAATTGAATGAAAATATTTTTTACCATCACCAGGACTTCGTTTTTATTGAAACAAACTTTAACTTAATATTAAATTTTGTTCAATATTAACGCTCACACTTAAACAAAAGTCAATTCCATATGTAATTTTTCATTGGTTAGGGGTGCAATTTCCAAACAAATAATATTAAAATTTTCATGATAAAGATGGAGTACAAAAGTACAAATGTAAAAATTTTTTTTTATATTCCATCAAGTATTATAAAAAATCACTTTTTTACATCTTATATTTAGGTTAAGAAGTGTTCAAACTTGCTAGCATAGTTGTTGTCTGTCGAACATGGTCTTATAAAATATTGTAAAAGATTTGTATTGTAATAATTTTAATGATCTGGCAACACGCCATGAAATGTCAAAACTCATTATTCATTTAGTTGCAAGCAAGACGGAGGACACACGAAAGTGTGAGTTTCTTATATATTTCTATTTTAACTTTATATTATTATTATTCTTACATTTTCATTTCATATTGTCACCATTTCTTAGGAAATAAAACACATATTCACCACTTATAAAGGTTTGCGGTGCGTTTTATTAAAATCCTCTGAGTAAGCAACAAATTTTATTTCACTTTCCGGCAAAGTAAGCCTTGTGGCGGCTTGTTAAGTTGAGGCCAGCGGAGCGCTAGAAAGCTGAACTTAAGACAATTTATTAAGTTGTGCCAGCGGAGCGCTAAAGAAGGGGTCGTTAGCAATTTGACATAGCATTGCCTAGGAAAGTTGGTAGCTGAAATCAGCTTAAATTGCATTTAAAAAACAGCGTACAAGAGCACGCAATAAGCAACAAGCTGCGTCGGCAGAGCGTTTACATAGAAACGCTTAGAATTGCAGTTGTGTGAGTGCAGTCGAGAACTGTGTCAGCGTAACGGCGCTATAGAAGCGCTGCAATTTAATGTGTTTGTAGAGCGTTGCATACAAACGAAGCAAGAAACCGTTGCATTGCGACAGTCTTGAGGTTCAAACACTGCGAGTAATAATTTTCTTGGTAGAACGTTGATTTTTAAGTGCCGTAAAGAAACGGTTCGGGTGAGCAGAGAGTCGTCGTACTTGAAAGAAGAGTTTTGCGCTGGTACACTGTCGATTTACAAGTAGCAGTTATTGTGTCAGCAGAGCGTAGGCGCAAAGGAACAACGGGTGCAGCGCGCATATACCAAAGTCACCGGGTCAAAGCGACGTGAAGAAAAGTGAGGTTGTGGAACAACGGGTGCAGCGCGCATATACCAAAGTCACCGGGTCAAAGCGACGTGAAGAAAAGTGAGGTTGTGGAACAACGGGTGCAGCGCGCATATACCAAAGTCACCGGGTCAAAGCGACCAGAAAAGTGAGGTTGTGGAACAACGGGTGCAGCGCGCATATACCAAAGTCACCGGGTCAAAGCTTCGTTACGCAAAGTGAGGTTGTGGAACAACAGGTGCAGCGTGCCTATACTAAAGGTTAGTAATATTTGAATTTGATTAGGGGTTTTGATTAGTTAAGGGTTGGGAATTGTTCAGTTGGTTTATAAGGCGCAACAAAATTCATTAGAATTGCAATGCCGGAAACAAGATCAGGTAGCAAGAGTACGTCAAATGCAGCAGACGACGACAGTGACCGCGAAGATTTAAATGATACTGTCACTACCGCGCGAAATGATAGGTTATTTCAAACATCGATCGAATCAAGAATGGCAAGCATGATGAAGCAAATTCAGAGCCTTCAAGCTGAAGTGCTTAAAAGCAATCAAATGTTGCTTCAAAGTGAAACCGAACGCGATAGATTAACTGGATCTGCTGCAACTAGTGACGATAACTCTTCATTGGCGACAGCTTTACATCAATTAAATCACACGTTGGCGAATTCTAGGCCAGAACAGACGCATCGTCTTTACGATTTACCAGATTTTGATGGTCGCCCAGAAGACTGGCCAATGTTTCGCGAAGCCTTTGTTATGACAACAGAGGAGCAGCGGTATAATGATAGGCAGAATATGTTGCGGATCCAAAAGGCTCTTAAAGGTAGAGCAAAAGAGACGGTTGAGTGCCTGCTCATTCATAGCTCCAACGTGACACGAATTATGGATACTCTCAAAGACAACTTTGGAAGACCGGAACTGCTTGTCAAAAGCCAGATTGCGAGGCTGAGAAGCGTGGCCCCGATACCGGAAAATCGCATTGAACAAATAGTACCCTTCGCGACTAAGGTTCAAAACCTAGCATCCTTTCTGGAAGCGGCGGACTGTGAACACCACTTATGCAACCCAACTCTGATGGAAGAAATACTACACAAGTTGCCCGTACAAAGAAGATTAGAATGGGCGCGGTTTGCAATTAATATCAAACCGAGGCCTTCGATAAGACACTTCAGCGACTGGCTTCAGGATTTGTCGCGCTTAGTAAATTTGGTCAGCATTAATTCTAATGACCAGTCACAACAAGCCGAAGCCAAGACTATGGGGCGCTCAAAATTCTTTCACGCCAATGCAGCGCACGGTGAACAAAATAAAGGAGGCTGCAGTTTTTGTGCTGGCCAGCATTGCACTGCAGAGTGCAAACAATTTTTGGACATGCGTCTCGCACAGCGTTGGCGCCTTGTGCGTCAGAGAAAATTATGTTTTAATTGCTTGAGAGGCGACCACAGAAGCAGCGGCTGTGACCAGAAAAATGAATGCGGTATTAAAGATTGTGCCAAAAGGTTTCACGCACTCTTACACGACCATAAGAACAAATTTGGCGGACAACATGACTCACTTCATATAGAACAACGAGGTCATAAAAATAATCACCTATACAGTGAACGTGGGCAGCATTGCGGGCCGCAGCAGGAGCGAAGCGTCTTCACTAGCAGCATCATGGAACCATTGCGGGCAAAGCTTTTGTTTAAAATAGTGCCAGTTAAACTCTTTGCTAATGGAAAAGAAGTTTTATGCTACGCTTTTATTGACGAAGGGTCAGCTGTTTCATTAATTAACAAGAGCCTTGCGGATCGCCTTGGACTAGAAGGTACTAAAGAAAATCTAACATTACAATGGTTCGGAAATAGAACCGTCACTGAAGCATCCAGTCGTGTGAGCATGCAGATATCTGGAGTATTGAAAGGAAGCAAAAGATTTAGTTTAGCGAATGTGCACACCGTGAAGGATCTTGAGTTGCCAACGCAGACACTGGACATGAGTAAGCTTGATGCCAGATATCGCCACTTAAAAAATCTTCCCGTCCAGCAATACAGTTGCGTAACCCCAGAAATCTTGATTGGCTTGGATAACGCTCACTTAGGAATAGGACATAGAGTGGCAGGAAAAAATAAATGGCAAGGTCCAATCGCCATTCAAACCAAGCTGGGCTGGATCGTGTATGGTACCGAAAATGAGCGCAACGAAAGTAGAGGTAACTGTTCCTTCTTTGCTCAACATAATTGCGAAGACGAATTGGATCAGCTCGTTAAAAACTATATCGCTGATGATAGCTTGGGAGTTTCTACTGACATAAAACCTGTGGAGTCGCAAGATATAGTGAGAGCCAAACAAATTCTGAAGGAAACGACAATTCGAGAAGGATCTAGATTTGTAACCGGGCTGCTGTGGAGATGTGACGACGTGAAACTCCCTGAGAGTAGAGCCATGGCTTTAACGAGACTACAAGCACTTGAAAAGAAATTTCATCGTAATCATGATTTCTACATAGAATACACCAAAATAATGAAGGATTATGAGATGAAGGGCTTTTCAAGAAAATTAAGCGATGATGAAGTGTCCTTTAAGTCAAGTCGCATCTGGTACCTACCACATTTTGGAATCCAGAATCCAAACAAACCCGGTAAGTTACGCTTGGTATTCGATGCCGCAGCGAAAGTGCAAGGCATTTCGTTGAACTCAGCTCTTTTGAGTGGCCCGGATATAAATCAACCGCTAGCAAGAATTTTGTTTAAATTCCGTCAAAAGGAATTCGCTGTGTGTGCAGACATCGTGCAAATGTTTCACCAGGTTGGAGTAAGATTGGAAGACCAAATGTCACAGCGCTTCTTATGGAGATACAAACCCGAAGACCCAATTTTAGAGTACGCTATGACTGTCATGACCTTCGGAGCCACATGCTCGCCATGCTCAGCCCAGTATGTAAAGAATAGAAATGCACTAGATTTTCAAGCTTTATTCCCGGAAGCAGTGGAAGCAATAATAAACAACCACTATGTCGACGATTTCGTGCACTGCTTTTCCACTGAACAAGAAGCATTAAAAATTACGAAAGAGGTTGCTTGGGTTCACAAGAATGCTGGCTTTGAGCTCAGTCGATTTACTTCGAATTCTCCACTGGTCAATCAGCACTTCAACGAATCTAGATTAACAGCCCCGATTTTAAACTTAGACAGAGATGAAGTTGGTCAATACCAGAAGGTGCTCGGAATGCACTGGAATACACAAGGTGACAGGCTTAAGTTTGTTTTGTCGTTTGGAAAAATAGACCCTGCTTTATTAAGAGGAGACGTAAGACCTACCAAGCGCAATGTTTTAAGTGTAACAATGTCGGTTTTTGACCCGTTTGGTATCGCCGCAGAGTATTCTCTGGTCGCTAAGCTTCTGCTGCAGTCTATATGGCGTGCAAGAGTGGAATGGGATGAACGTATTCCAGACGAAGCTAACGATATGTGGATAAATTGGCTTTCCATGTTGCAGGACGTAGAGAAGCTCAGCGTACCTCGCTGTTACAGCAAGGTGTTTTCGACAGTGCCAGTGGAGCTACATGTGTTTGCAGACGCAAGTGAAATGGCATACGCTGCTGTCGCTTATTGGAGAATTCTCGGGAGGTCATCAGAGTTTCGAGTGTCATTTGTGGTAGGTAAAACAAAATGTGCACCACTGAAACTGACTTCCATTCCTCGCCTGGAGCTACAGTCAGCGGTCATGGCTACGCGTTTGCGCCAGATGGTTATAAAATCTCACGATATAAAGGCAATTAGAGTGGTCATGTGGAGTGACTCAAGCACAGTGTTGTCATGGATTAAGTCGGACCACCGAAAGTATAAACCTTACGTTGCGCATAGAATCAACGAAATCTTAGAGAGCAGCTCTATTGAAGAATGGAGGTGGGTTCCAAGCGCCCAGAATCCGGCTGATTTCGGTACGCGAATCAAATATGGTAAACGCGATTCGTTATGGACAAGCGGTCCTGAATTTCTAAAGCGAGATGAAAGCGAATGGCCACAAACAAAACCAACTCCTAGTACGAATGAAGAAGTAAGAGCACCATTTGCCTTCCTCCATACCAATACTACTTGTACCATTTTTGAAAGATTTTCGGACTTCGATAGACTAAAGAGAGTAATATCGTGGGTTCTTCGATTTCGAGACAATTGTCTCCTTACTAAAACGAAACGAGTTTTTCTAAAATTACAAATGTCCGAACTCGATAGAGCAGAAAACACCGTTATACGTAGCGTACAAATGGAGTCATATCCGAACGAGTACCAAGCCCTAGTCTTTAATAAAGCCGTAGACCGTAGTAGCAGTTTGTGGAAACTGACGCCATGTCTTGATGCAGCAGGCGTGATTCGCCTAGACGGCCGAATTAACAACGCAGTAGCAGTTCTTCCGTCAACTAGGAAACCAGCGATTCTACCAAAACATCATCACGTAACGGATCTCATCGTAAATTTTTATCATCGAAGCTGGAAACATCAAAACGAACTTACGGTTATCGCCGAAATACGACGTAAGTACTGGATACCCAGCATAAGAGTAGCCGTGCGTCGAGCAGTCAAAATGTGTCAGCTGTGTAAAAATAGAAGAGTGCAGCCAGTGAATCCTATAATGGGACAGTTGCCTGAAGATAGACTGACTCCATTTGTAAGGCCGTTCACTTACACGGGACTGGATTATATGGGTCCATTTCTGGTCACGATCGGGCGGCGGTGTGAAAAACGATGGATCGCGCTCTTTACATGTTTGACAACGCGTGCTATACACTTGGAAATCGCACGAGATCTTTCCACGGATACTTGTCTCATGTGTCTTCGAAATTTTATGAACAGGCGTGGATGTCCAGTGCGCATAAGATCCGATAATGCAACGAATTTTGTCGGCGCTGACAGGGAGCTCAAGAAAAACAGAATCGAGTTTGATAACGGAAAAATTGCGGATGTGCTGTGTAGCAAAAATATCGAGTGGTTATTCAACTGCCCACTTAACCCTCACGCGGGTGGATCGTGGGAACGATTAGTTCGCAGCGTGAAGACAGCGATGGGACACGCTCTGAAAGATGGTAGCCTGCAGGAACATAGTCTCTATAGCTTGATGACAGAAGCTGAAAATATCGTCAATTCGCGACCTCTGACACATATTCCGCTTGACTCACCCAACGACGAACCCTTAACTCCTAATCACTTTCTTTTAGGTACGGCCAACTCTGAGCAGACACCTCACCCACATGAAGAAAAGCTACAGGTGACTCGAAAGCAGTGGCGTAAGGTACAGCAGATACAGCACAGCTTTTGGAAGAAGTGGTTAGCGGAATATCTCCCCGACTTATGCCGTAGGACAAAGTGGTATCAGCCAGTAACCCCTCTCGCAGTCGACGACATCGTCCTAGTTTGTGACAGCAGTGTACAACGCTCTAAGTGGCCTCTGGGCAGAGTGATAAAGGTTTATCCTGGCAAGGACTTCCAGGTCAGATCAGCAGACGTTAAAGTAAAATCAGGACTTCTAAAGCGACCGACCTGTATGTTGGCGAAGCTCGATGTTGGTGAATCAAGGGTCTAGATTCACGGGGCCCGGGATGTTGTCTGTCGAACATGGTCTTATAAAATATTGTAAAAGATTTGTATTGTAATAATTTTAATGATCTGGCAACACGCCATGAAATGTCAAAACTCATTATTCATTTAGTTGCAAGCAAGACGGAGGACACACGAAAGTGTGAGTTTCTTATATATTTCTATTTTAACTTTATATTATTATTATTCTTACATTTTCATTTCATATTGTCACCATTTCTTAGGAAATAAAACACATATTCACCACTTATAAAGGTTTGCGGTGCGTTTTATTAAAATCCTCTGAGTAAGCAACAATAGTTTCAGAGTATGATGAATGGAGGCGTCAGTTGTTTTGTAAGCAATACTTTTCAGAAAAACATGTTCATGTCATAAAGGTCAAAAATAAAAATATACAGTATATTTTGGGTATACTTTTACATAAAACTATAAGTTTAAAAATTATTAATACACTTTTTACTTGCTTAAAAAATTTCTAAAAAATTACATTGATTTAAATTCATTACATTTTTTATATAAATTATATAAATGGCGTTCTATGACAATTTATAGCGCTCTGACTTTTTTACTTTATTTTGAAGATGACTATTAAAAACCTGAATCCTTTATTTTGCTAAAATAATTATTATTATGTTCAAATCAACCAACAAAAACTATTAAAAATACAGTTTTAAGAGAAGATAAGATGTACAGTTCCTTAAAAATTATTCTAATTATTAAAATTGAATTTTGTTCTCAATCACCGAATGTGAAGAATCAACAGATTTCATGGAATTACCAGCTTCTTTTTGAGCCATTCATTAATCTTGACCTTGTCGAACCTGGCCAAGTTTGCTTTGGGAATTATGTAGATAAAGAGAATGAAACAAATTTCTGATATCAATTTGGTATCCCTGGTTATATTGTGATACTGAGATATTAAGGTTGTACTTATGCTCATATTTATAAAGTTGTGAAATGTCTACTCAATCTTGTCTATAAAAGTCCAAGCGGAGATTGATAAAGATACACTGAGAAGAAAAGCATACTTTAAAATTAAACAAAAAATATTAAAATAGAAATTTAACGTCTTTGCGTTTCTACAAAACAATATTTAAAACAAGTGTGTTTAATTTTCACCTACCTATAAACTCCTTTCTTTTTTTATTTTTCTCTTATTATTTCTTTGAAAAAACAAACAAAAATTTGAATTCAATGACAATTTTTAAATTTTTTGAATTGGTTTGACAAATATTGAAAATATGATGAAATAAAAACTAATTTATTAAATATTAAAATATTTCAAATGCAAACTTCATCGAATTGAGTTAACATTTGGTATTCAGAAGGTCCCGGTGGTAGCTGGTTGTGAATCTGGTGCAAAAACTCGGAAAAGTTAAAAAAATGACATCGAAAAAAATATGCTTTAAAACATGTGTTTTAAATTTTAAAATTTTTGTTTTAAATTTGTTTTTCATAGCAAAAACATTGTTTTAAAAACAAAAACTTTTGTATTGAATTTAACTTTAAAACAGCTCTTTTTAATTTTAACACATTTTTTCCTTAGTGATAAGAAAAAAGAAATTGATAAAAATGATGAAAAATGTTTATAAAAGAATTTTAATATTTTATATTAATTTTTCATTTAAATTTTATGTAGCAAATGGGGATTGATTTCGCAAAAATATTCATATTAATAGTTATTAAGGGTCACTAGGGAAAATTTGTCAACGTTTTGATTTCAGGTCCTATTTTTTATTCAATTATGCAAAATTTTTCGTAAATTTTTCAAAGTTTTCTATATTAAACTAACTTAAGTTTTTACATTAAAACTGATATTGTGTGGTTTACTGATAGTAAATTTTTCTCTCACAACTTATAAGCCCAGTAGACAAAAATATTGGAACAATTCAGAGAAAATTCTTTAAGTTTCTGAAAATTTTAGATTCTTACATCTTTTATCAAATATTTATGGATAGCATAGTTTTGTTTATTTTTTTAATCTCTTCTAAAATATGTCATTTTTGTAGAGGCTGACATGAAAATATGTAGTAAGATTCATGGACTTATTTTATAAAAAAAAAAATCTTCTAAAGGGGTGCACAATTTTGTTTCCGCCCCGGGTGCGACCAACCCTAGCTACGCCACTGCACTCAGCATAGCGAAAAGACCTACTAAAAATACAGCGAAAAGACGCTCAATGATGTTGAGACCAACCTAGACCGGCTTGTAAGTCCCTTGAATACTAAAAGTATAGCTTATAGACATCCGAATTGATGGAAAGACCGACTTAAATTGAATTGAAAGCCAACCAAACGAATAATACGATATCTTATACTCAGAACAGCGGACAGATGATACTACAGACAGCCAAGATAGTTGAAAGAAAGACCGAAGGCAACTTAAAAGTCACTTGAAGATAATAATAATGGCTTAGAATCACTCTCAATGGTGAAAAGACCGTCCAAATCCGGCTTTAAAGCCACCCGAATAAATAATACTATCTCTACATACTGAAAATGCTGGAAAGACCAAAGCCCAAATCCAACTTATAAAACCACTAAAATTCACAAAAATTTACTAAAGACACTTTATATGGTGAAAAGACTGACCAAAACCGGCTTGTACGCTCGGAAAAATATCAACTGTTATATTAACAGTCGGCCGCAGTTATTTCAAAACACTGTTAAGTTGAATGATTTGCGTTTAAGTTAACAGTTTTCTGTATTGAATGAACGTTTCAAAGCATTTTTGTGCTGGTAAAATTATCGGTTGAAATATTTTTGTGTTTTTTTCTAATTATCTTATCATTGCCAATAGCTCAGTGGAAGTGCGCTAGACTGTCATGCGGAGGACGTGGGTTCGAACCCTAACTATGTAAGCATCAAAAATTGTAATTAAATAATTGAAATTCTAATTCTGCATCATTAATTGTGTGGCAAAATATATCCTTCAAAAAAATAAATTTAAGAAAAAATTGTTTGTTGGTCTTGCCGGTATTTGAACCAAGTACTGGACAGCCGAGTACTAGACGCAGACGTCAGCACACTAGGCTAACCATGAACTTTCAAAAAAGTGAAAAATTTCCATAAGTACGTTTTTATATGGATTTCGTGTTCTATAGACTAACAGTCAACCGGCTGTTGATTTGAAAGTTTCAATTGTTGGATGGTACTTAACAGTGAAATCTGTTATTTTAACCCTTGATTTGTTTGATATACCAGCATTTTTTTCCTGAATATACGAATATACCTGAATATACGAATGAATACGACTTATAAAACCAACCAAATTAACAAACATTTACTAAACACACTCGATATTGTGAAAAAAATGACCGAAGCCGATTTGAAAGTCACTAGGTGGTCAAAAGAATGTATTACAGGCACTCGGAACAGAGAAAACACCATCTTGTAGTCGGTTTGAAAATCACACAAGCAAATTTGATTATCTTGTTAAACTCGAACTTTGAGAGCCGCCAAATTTTTCACTTGAGATGATGAAAACGACGAACAAATCGGATTCTGTGTAAAATTCCTTTTTTATTATTTCCTATTTAAATATTAACCATTCTTTGCGTTCAGCTACCGATGTGATGATAATTACCACCGCCCTCAGCAAAACCAAGACCAGGAGACTCGTGATACCACAGCAAAGATAATCGCCACTACGAAACCGCCCTGTAGTCGGTTGTACCGCGTGCTGCTATGAAGCCCAGAGGAGGAAATAGCATTTTAAAGCGAAAAAAAACGAGAGGCTGAAAAGCGTGAGTTCGAGAAAATTGAGATGCATAGCGATTGGAATGAGACTCGAAAATTGTTCGAAAAAATTAGACGTCTGGCCGATTGTTTTACGACTGGGACCTGTTTCTGCCAGGATGAAAATCAGAATTTACACTCAGAAAATAAGACCTATCTTTCTGTCGTAAAAAATTTTTCTATTTTCGTTAATATCAATTTTCTCTTTTTCAAATAAAATTTTCTTCAATTAAAATAAACTTTTCGAAGAAATATTTCTTCACTTGTGGGAAATGGAAATATTTCAATGTCTGAATTTGGTCTTCTTATAAAACAAATACGTCTTTGTATGATGACTTTAAGCTTTGTATCAAATTCAAGTACCCAAGTACCAATATTAACCAATGTACATTATTTTTCTAAAAGTGATACGCCCAATGCAGAATCCCGCCCACTTTTTCGCATCACTGTGGGCAATCCTTGTATCAATATTAATCAAGATGCAGTGTTTTTATGTTAGATAAAACATGTGCCTTTGTGCGGAATTCAACCCACTTATTTGATCTTACTTTGTAATAACTCCTGTACCTTTTTAAATTTCAGTAACCTAGTGTTTATTACAACTGAAATACAATGTTTTTCTAATATTTCCACTACCATTTGTCAAATACCGCCCACTTTTTAAAATACGCACGCGCTAGGTGTATAATTTCTCCTGGTTTTGATTCCCATTCTGGTTAGTGCAAGAAATTTATGAAGATTTGGCAATACAAGGTACGTGTGTAGATTAAGGTACTCATGTTTTTGAGGAGCAAGAACTATTTAAAGTACAGACATAATTTTTAATCCATTAACACCTTAACTTCTATTTTCGATACGGCATATTTGAGTACTTATTCAAACAATCCGAGTAGACTTTATATATTTAAGGATGCTCTTTCAGGTGGTAGAGAATTTCTTATGAAAATTTCTTATAAAAAATTTTAAAAAATTTAGAAAGGGAAAGTCTGATGGGAAGATTGTTTTGTTTGGGAAGAACATTTTTGAAATCAGTTACTTTTCTAAGACCAGTTATTATACTAGAAGTTTTTAAGAGTGGATCTGCATTTGTTTTTTCGCATTACGATGTAGTGGAGCGCCATTCTTTAATAAAGAAGAAAGAAGTCATAAAAATCGTGAAAACTTACTACTACACTATTAGTGACCAGTTGAACGACTCCACGTTATTTTTTCCCATAATTTTAATCAGAGTAGAACTATTTGACCCTATAATCACTTCGTTTAACTTAGGTATATTGTTTTGTTGACCTTTATTCACAGGAAGAACCTTGTTGTAATTTAAGAATACAATTGAGCCACAGTCACTCGTTTGGAATTTGAATGTTCATTTACATCATCCAAGATTGTAAGAACTTAAAAAAATGTGTCTTTCTTAAAATAACTATAAAGATTAATTAAAAAAATATTACAAAGCTTTTGTTGAAACAAAATTTGAAAAATGCTAAAAAAAAATCAAACAAAAGTAAAAATGTTGTAAAAATCCATCTGCCCAAAATGGTGGAACGAGCGAAGCTTACTTCAAGGTATGCATAACGGAAAAATCGTTTGCTTTCATACAAAAAAAAGTTTGAAAAACCACCCCCTATTTAAAAGTTGACCTCGAGAGGATTCCGAAAACCAAAAAAAATTTTCTTTTGGTCTTTTTTGCACAACTTAAACATTACATCAGATCATTCAAACATTTTGACTTTAGAGGTCTATTCAACTAGTAAGCCTCGTTAGCATGATTAACCATCCCCCTCCCCCCTCCCCCCTCCCTAAAATTTTTTTTTCCCATAAGATTAAACTCCTTCAAATTTGTTTAATTTGTGTTCAAAAAAATTATTTATTAAGTTTAAAAACAAAGAAGTTATAATAGTTCAAATATTTGGTATAATCCTTTTTTTATAAAAAATTAACTTTTATTTTAGTTAAGTTATGCAAAAAAGACCATGTTGGCAGTCTTTCCGGTGGTCCAAAAAAAAAAATTTTATTTTCGGAATCCTATCGAGGTCATCTTTAAATAAGGAGTGGTTTTTCAAACTCTTTTTTCCGACCCACTCTAGTATACATATTGAAGCAGACTCCATATATTTTGAAAGAAATTACCGAAGATTCATTCGCCTTCGGTCGTTGAAAAAACTCACCTTAGGTGAAAGTTACCGGATTAAAATAAATATGCAAGACGTATTTCATTCGATTCACCGCCCTTAGAGGTAGAATTTTTATTATTTCTTTCAGCTCAGTTCGAATTAGTCCCACTGTGCTTGCCCACCACGCTCGACTCACACTTGATTAATCACACTTCGTTTGACAAAAGCATTAATTTGGATTTTCTTCAAATTAACGTGCGAACGACGGCGATGCAAGCAAAACATCGGGATACCAAAAAAATGATGATGCATTAAAAAAAAAAAAAATTATATAAAAACAATTTGTAAAAAATATTAAGCTGGTTTTATTGAGTTGAACATAAAAAAAAACAAGGATTTTGCATGCCAAAATAATTTATAACTTGATTTTTTTTTGGCGAAATAATTAAGTGCAACATAAGTGCTACAAGCTCCAAACACACAAATGGTGCGGAGAAGATATCAAAATATGCTGGAAAGACGAAATTATAGGGAAAGACAAAGATATTATAGGGATAAGAGGCAAAAATTATGACTAATGACTGCTAACAATATATGTAGAGTTATTGCATATGACTTTACTAGGTCAGACAGTTAAAATAATGAAAGATGAACGAAACCAATAACGGCATCATAAAAAAGTATTAACAGCAATTTCAGAAGAAAGAATAGCAGGAGAACACTTGAGATCATCTTAGGTAGGAGAACACTGAATATCTAAGTGTTAGTTCACGCCTGTGTATATCTTAACAAAAATCTCTAAAATTTCTTTTTTTGTGAGAATAAATTTTTATCTATATTCTTTTTCTATATACGTTTTCTTAGACGTTTTCAATCTTCATTTTTCTATACAGTGAATCAAAAAAGTTTAGGCACAAAGCAGTTATGAGTTTAAATTTGTTAGTACAACTTTTTCCAGTACACTTGCAGAAAAGAAAAGTATAAGCATTTAAAAAATAAACATTTCATTTTGTATTTACACCAAAATAAAAATTTAATTTCAATTTTAATTCATATTAAATGTTACAATACTAAAAAAAACATGATTTTGACATCAAAAAAGTTTAGGCACAAGTGATTATGTTTTTATTAAAGTGAGTAAATTTCAAGTCCTTGAATATTTGGCTAGACCTCCTTTGGCCTAAATTATCGCCTCTTAACGTCTTCGCATTCTTACAGATTTTGATGTCTTCTCTGGTGATATTATTGACCATTCGGTGCGTATGGCTTCCTTGAGCGCATTTTAGAAGTATTTTATTTGAGATTTCGTATTTTTTTCTAGTAAGTACCAAATATGCTGAATGGGGTTCATATCGGGTGCTTGCAAAGGTGTTTTTAGCTGATTTCAGAGCTAGATAAGCCATTCCAGCAAAAGGTAAGACAAATTTTTTGGGTCGTTATCTTGTTGAAATTTATATTGTTTACCAGTTAGCCCCAATTTTTCAACACTGGGTGTCAAATGCTCATTTAAAATATTCAAGCAAAGGTGTTTATCCATTTTATCATCAATAAAAATGAGATTCCTAATTCCAGACACCGCCAAATAGCTCTTAATCATTCGATTTCCGCTACCGTATTTCACTGTTTTTTTATGCTATTTTCCTACAGCTCTTTTTTCAGTTTTCTCAAACGGTTTTGAGCGCCATATGATGCAAACAAATTGTATTAAGGTCCATCACTAAAAATAATACAATCCCAAAATGAGTCCGGCTCATTAACGTAGGGTTTTGGGAACTCCAAACTTTTTTTTTTATTTGAAGCTTAAATTTGTAGCTTGCGCCGATAAACTCGTACATAATATCCAGCTTCATTAAGTGTATCGCGAAGTGGTCGAGCATCAAAGTTTTTTCAAATCGTTGCTGTATTTCGTGGCACAATTTAACAGCTTAATTTTAGGGTTTTGAGTAACTGCAGCCACTACAATCTAATCCTGGTGTAGCGTTAATATTTTGGCACGACCAGATCGGCTCTTACGCTTTACTTAACCGGTATTTTATAATGATTTATGATGTTACTGACACTTGAATATGATCTCTTTACTAATTTACCGGTTTCGCGATACGGTTTTTTCTATACATAAACATTTATTATTATTTTACGAACGTCAACCGAAATTTCTGTTCCATTGCTTATTTCTTCGCTCAATCTTTACCGAAACCGCTCAATCTTTACCGAAACCAACATCAACACTCAGTAAAAACTTTTAACAAATAACTTAAGCGCAAAAGTAAAGACAAAAAACCAAGAGATATTGCTAAATAAGAAACAACATGAGACACATACAAAGTGTGCCTAAACTTTTTTGATAAGAATTTTTCCTTCATCCGCTTAAATTTTGATTGGTAGTTTGAAGTAACGGGACATTTTTTGGATATTCAGAAAGAACTATTTCTAATGGTACTTACTTCATTAAAACTTTGGTCAAATTCGTTATTATTAGATACTTAAGCAACACTTTTTTTCAGAAACATTGCTTGTGCCTAAACTTTTTTGATTCACTGTATCTTTAGACTTTCGATCAGAATTTTTTAAATTGAAAATTTTCTCATAAAAAGTTACAACAAAATTGTTTGAGATTTCTTATTCGAAATCATAAGAAAATTGTTTGTCGCACTTATTGTCATGCTTGCTTTGGAATATTATATTTTTAGCACATGGTGCGTTCTTGTCACCTCTAACATTTGGCACACTAACAGCTCAAGATTATCTCGATATATGTATGTATTTACATTTGTGCATTAATGTCATTCGTTGATGATTTCATCTTTGAATACTGCTGTGTGCGCCCACTTAGTTTTCTCCAGCTCAAGTAACGGTGTTGATCTCTCGTCAGCGCTGATCGTGACGATATTTTTACTCATGCATCACATTCGCATCGGTCTGCTGCATCGGCCAAGAAAAACACTTAAGACTACATAAACAGAATAGATGCGCTTTTCACAACATGGGTGGCGACCTGTTAGTGGCTGCATTTCAACTAAGAAGTGGGCGGTGTCTCGGCTAAACAATTTTTAGAGCACATCTAATCGTTTTAAAGTATTTAAAAATATTCCAAAAATTGTGTTTTTTTAGATTTAACGAAATTTTTACACATATTTTCAAAAAAAAACTTTTTTCGGTTTTTATTTTGAGTTCTATTTTTTCGAAAATTTTTATTTATTGCAAAATTTTAAAAGTCAAAACTATATTATTACAAATTATTATGTGGCATCCTAAAATATAATGCCGATAACTCTTTCGATCTTAGAACTTCTTAACTTCAACTTAGTTATCGTCTTAAAGCATCTTAATATAATGAAGAACATAATTATTATCCGAAACCAAAATAAAATCAAAGCAATTAACGTAAATTGATTTGTCGCTTTTGTAGCAAGGCACACAAAAGACCGCCGTACGTCGCGCAAAAGACGCGCAGCCAGTAGTATTGAACGTATAGAAAAGTTCAACGTCGTTGAGTTAAAAATAAATTGACAACAACAAAACAACAACTATAATATTGTCAACTACAACAACAACAAATACCATCGAGCTTTATTGTCTACAATTTTCAGTTCTATAGCTTAAAAGTATCTATAAAATATATGGTATATGGCATAAAAATAAACAACAAGTAAAAGTAAAATAATGTCAAACGAAAGTGCAAAGCACAGAAAAAGAAATAAAAACAACAAAAAAAAAAAAACACCATCAACAGCAAAAATAGTAAAGCTAAGATAAAAACAAAAAAAAAAAAATATTGAAAAATAAATACAATGCATAAGTTAAATAAATACAATTATATGTAAACAATATGAAGCAAACGGTCAAGGCGATATGAAGTATACCCTAAAGAAGATTTGTCGATTGTTACTTGGTATCTTAAGTTATCTCCAATATTTTTTATTTGTGCTTAAAAAACTCAAAATGTGCTGTAATGTGTATGAATTGTGTCACTCGTTTGTGCATAAAAATAACTTCGCCATTTTTAATTTATTTATAAAAACAAAATATGTGCTATAAAGTGCTGAATTTGTGCTATCTTATATCATATTTAAAAAATTATTAAATGTTATGGTATCATTTTTAAAGGTGGTATATTTTATTCCTGTTCACTACATGTTTTCCAGCACAGCACATGACAGCACACATTCGGCACAATACAGCACAAAATGTTTATTTAACATATAAGGCAATTTTACATATATGTTCTATATTAACAGCCTTAACCCATTTAACTTGCAGATTACAAGTTAAAAAAAATGTGTGCTGTAATGTGCTCGATGTGTGCTATCATGAGCTTCAGTAGAAAAAAGTAGTAGTTAGAATTGACAAATATGCTATCCTAATAATCATATCTTAACGAACAATAAAAGTATTTTTTTGAATATGGCTTATGATAGCACAAATCGAGCACATTACAGCACATAGTTTGTTTTTGGATAAAACATCAAAATTGGTGAAGTGTATGAACAATTTGGATAGGAAGCAAGAAAGAATTTTTTTGTGACTGTCACTGTGATCATTAATCATTATTTTTGTGAGAAGAGCCATCATTCAAACCAAGGCTTAGCTTGTTTAATACTATGGGAACTCTCCACTATCAATTTCTATGTTGAAGAGTGATTTACTGGATACGGTGTTGACCGATCGGAGATTGAAAGTGAAGAAGATTGTGGAAGCCATAGGCATATCATATGGCTCAGTAGTTTCGATGTTGAATGACCACTTGGGTATGAAAAAGCTTCAAGCAAGATGGGTGCCCTGTTTGCTCAGAAGCGACCACAAATGCAATCGTGTTAGAACTTCGAAGGAGTGTCTGGCGATGTTCAACCGCAATATGAACGAATTTTTGCGCCATTTCGAAACCGTGGACGAAATATGAATTCACCCCAACATACCTGAGACCAAGAATTAGTTAAAAAAGTGGGTTTCTCCGGGCGAATCGGCGCCGAAGACGGACAAAGTGAGTTTGTTCGAAAATAAAGACATGACGACCGATTTTTGGGATTCACGGGATAAAATCCTCATTGGTTACCTTCAACAGGAAAGAAACCATTCAATAACGATTTGAAGAAAAATGTCGAACGCATTTGTCCAAGAAAAAAAATCATTTTCCAACAACGCAACAGAAGTGTGCAGTCCCCATGACGAAATTTCATTACTTTGGCTACGAATGGCTCCCTCGACCACACTATCCTCCGCCTTTAGCCCCGAGGTACTATTTCTTGCTTCTAAACTAAAGGGAAGCATATAAGCCATTAAAATTGGCAAAATACCCTTTAAAAGATAACAATTAAGAGACTTATTTTATAATGAAATTCCTTTGTGTCTCAATCAATCGAAAATGGCTCAACCGATTTAGATGAACTTTTGTGTAAAGTTGCATCACAATCAAGAAAAGAACATAGGCTATTACAATTTTTAATGAAGCATGCCTTTTTAGTTAAATCTCTCGTTTTTCAAACATGCATAACTTCTCAATCAAGAAACTTTATACGAAGATGTAATTGTGTGGTACTTAGGCGCAAAGGTGATACTGAAATGGTACTGATTAGCTAATTAATATTTTTTTTTATAACATTGTATGAATAATTAAAAATTATTTATTTGATTTTTTTGATGTTTCAATCCTTTTAATCCTTTGCATTAGCAGTCATATGCACAAAAATTCTATATCTATAGCCTCAACAATAATATTTTGATTTCTATATTTGACTCTCTTTTAAACTATTACCTCAACAGCATTTCTAGCAATTCATTCTTAACAGATGTCCAGATCATTAAAATAAATGTCTACCAATTAGAGTGCTTCTAGGTCAGGTCAAATTGGCTAGGTTTAAATATACAAATATTACTTATTAGAAATTTTTTGAATAAAAGCACTATTAAGTATCTTTTTTATATGAACAATGTTGTAAAAATATATTAAATCTTCAAAAACTGCCATTAAGGGGCTTATTTAATAGTTAAAATCCTTTGTTACTCAATAACACCTAAATGGCTTAACCGATTTTGATGAAAGTTGCTGCAAAGTTGCATCACATTCCGGAAAAGAACATAGGCTGTTAAAACTTCCGTAAGAGGGTTTGTTTTTTACTTTAAGCTCGTTTTTGAATCTTGTGAAACTTCTGAATCTATGTGGAAGATGGTATTGAAAAGTACTAAGACTGAGAGATACATTGGTATCATTTATAGATACGAGATCAACATTCTGTTTTTAAAATTTGGCTCTAATAAAAACAAAATCCTTAAGTTTTGTAATCCATAACCTTGAGATGATCTAATAAGGGACTAATTATTTTTATGTCATACCAAAAATATAAAATTTCCAGATCATAAAAGAGTATTTTCAATGATACAATGGTCTATGGCCTGTCAACTATTTTTAAGGTCATGAATATTGATTTCAGTTGAGTAGAAATGAGAAAAGATATAAAGAAAAATAAAAGTGTAGAACAATTTTCTAGCCGGGTTTCTAACTCGTGACATCTAAACTCGACACGACTACTCAAGCCGCTAAATTTACTTGTTTTTTAGTTTCTCAACGACAATTTTTTCGCTGTGTCAAATCAGAATAAATGGAGTAGGAAAAGAAACCTACTAAAATTATTTTAGTTTTTTTTATAAAAACAATATATTATCAAAAATATTTTAGAATTTTTTATAAATATGCTAAAATTTTTGAAATTTTTTAACACACGAATATTTATTTAATATTCATTTACAATTAACATTGCTTATTGATCGTTTTGAAAAACTTTTCTTTAAGACATAAATTATTTTTATCAAAAATGTCGGTATTATTCCTCAAAAAATATTCAAAACTTTTCGATGTCACAAAGATCCAT
Source organism: Tetanocera ferruginea (assembly GCA_958299015.1). Taxonomy (NCBI): domain Eukaryota; kingdom Metazoa; phylum Arthropoda; class Insecta; order Diptera; family Sciomyzidae; genus Tetanocera; species Tetanocera ferruginea. Next base: position 157,983,643 of record OY282640.1, on the reverse strand, counting down.
CAATCAATCATTCACAATGATTATCTTTAACAATAATTCACTTTTGAAATTTTTTTTTTTTTTTTCAAAAGTTAATTTACTGTCGTGCACGCTCAGATAGTTTAAAAATTCAAATCACGTAATTTTGAAGATTTCATGATACTGCAGCGCGCTTGTCAGCTGTCTTACTTGCTGACTGTATAACTTCGAGGTTCTATGCTAAACTGCCGTCTGTCGGTCTGTCAATGCATTAGATATGCATTTGCATTCTGTTTGTCTAACATTCTTTGTTGTAAGTATCTTTAGATACTTTTTTGTATAGGGTGTGTTTGGTTTTGGCACTCTTTTGTAGGGGGTGTGTATTTTGTCTGAAGAAAGAATTTTTTATCTTTTAGTATTTGATGTCTTTAGACTGAAGAAAACAATTTTAATTAAATTTACAGAAATTAAAAGAGAGAGAATGTAATGTTTAATGGTGTGTTTTATAGAGGAATATAAATGAAAAAGAAATCTAACAAAAGCCAGCCAATGTCTATCTATTACTGAGAACGTATATCAATTTAAAATATAGAAATAGCAAGATAACTGTACTCGTAATTTATACTAGATAATACAAAAATGTCTGATACAAAATCACAAATGTTTTACATAAAATAACACAACTCATAAATTGAAAAAAAAAAACAAAAATCACCAGCAACAACCTTGCTTCCAGCTATCTATGTTCTGTGTTGAGATAAAATAAAAATAAAAATAAAAAAAAAACGTGTAGTTTATAGAATGTCGTTGATGATCAACGCAATGTGTTGATCGATGTACGATACGATCGCAATCATTGATAACATTGCCTAATGACGATGACGAAAATATCAATGACGCTGCTGCTGCGGATGATAATCAAACTTATATCTTAAACAAAAAACGATGTAGAAAAATAAAAATCAGAGAAAGCAGCATATTTTATAAACTTACTTTTTGTTGACCGCGGCGGTCGCCATGGTGGGAACGAGAACTGATGATCATGGTTGTCTGATTAGCTGGTACAGAGTACCTAAAAACACCAAGAAGTAGAATTGAATTTATATGCTAAGAGTAGCGCTTGAAGATGCTTTCTTTCGTTAATTAAGTTATTCGTTATTTTAATGATTATGACAAGCGAAGGAGTAAAAAAAAATTAAGGAACCGAAATATGACTGACAGGTTGTTTTCATTATTTTTGGATAATATAAAATATGTGAACATAAAATGAGAGCGATGAACCAGTTACAATACCAGTACTAGTACCTGTTCCAGTACTAGTGCGATTGCAAATACCGATACCAAAATAAGATCGAGTAATCTATCATGTTCCTCAGAGAATCTTAGTCGAAGTTTTCTGTAAATATGGCTTTTTCCGCAGTACCCTTTAAAGTTTCCAAAACCTATCAAGTTCCATAGAATCTACGATAATTGTCGAAGCAGTGCACAGAATCAAAAAGAGTTCCTAAGACCCAACTAGCTCCGTAGATTCTCCAGTGGAACAGTCAAATCATGAATATTCTCCCAGATTTTCCGCATACCAATTTATTTTTCTCTCGGCGAAAATTCTCCTATTCTGATCGATCGGGAAGAAGAAAAATAAAGGGAGACAAAAATTTCGAAATCAGATGTAATGCATTTTAAAATGAAAATTTTACATTTCTATGTAGTTAAGATTAATGAAGAAAATTTCTTTATAAAATGTTCCTTATGTGATAGGCCAGGTTAGTCTCCATAAAAAAAAGTGTTTGATAAACTCTGTCTTAGAGCACTTCCCTTCTTCTAGGAGTACTTCCCTTGGAAGTCAGAAGAAAATAAGTTTAAGTTTTTACATGATTTTGTATGGGAAGTACATTCAATAGTTGGCCTCGGTCCAAAGGCTATACATATAGACTAATGTGTACTTAAAATATATTAAATCGATGGGACCCCATGGGTGATTTTTCCAAAAAAGTCTTTGCATAACATGGTTTTATAAAACACCCTTTTTTATATCTTGGAATCATCGGATTTTTTTGAGGGACTCCACAAAATTCATAAAAGTTCTAATAATCCAAATCGATAGCGGGGATAACCTTGTCATAACCTGGCATAAGTTAATCGATCCGAACTTTTGAAATTTCAAAAATATTGAACTTTCCTTTATATTACAATTTTTATTTCCATCTCCACTCAACCTTCAGCAATCAAGTACAAAATTCAATATGATTTTATGTTTTCAATAATAAAGAGTACAATAAAGAGTAGAAATCCAATTACTTATTATAATAATTATAATAATCCTTAAGCAGTGCTGAGTACGTAGTAAACAGTCGAAGACGTTCGAATGTACTTCAAGTCGATTTTTAATACTGATGGCGTGTGGTGGTGATCATATTGAACGCTGTTATTCGGTTATAATGGTATTCGATAATATTGGTATGAGATTCTGTTTGCTTAAATGACATTACTTAAATATGGAAGCATTCGGTTATCTTGGTATTCGGTAAAGTTGGTACGCAGTTATATTTTTCGGAAATGATAATATTCGGTGATCTTATTCTGAAATGAGGGTATTCGGTGATCTTATTCGGAATGACGGTAATTGGTAAAATTGGTTGGGACGTTTCTTAAAAGAAGCGTTAGTTCTGTGAGAGCAGTTTCTTTTAAGAAATCGTTTACCAGAATCCGTTGAGAATCATATGATCAATATATAGATGATCAATAAGATAGATCTAATTTGTATGAAGAAAAAAAAATTCAGCCGGACAGCGACTCAAAAGTTAGATGGACTCTTAAAAAGTATTTCTGCTTTTTTTTTTTTTTTTGTTTTGAGTAGAAGAAATCCTAATGGAGCGGTTTGATACTCCTTTTCGATTCTTCTTTTTCCCCTTTTTTGGAAAAAAAAAATCAAGTTTTTTTGCCTAAACTTTTTTTTTCTTCAGAATAATACCCAAGATAAGCAAAAAAGTGAAGATTGTGGTAGTACACAAATATTAGCTAAATCAAAATTAAAATTTTTGGATTTTATAACCTTTTTTGAGACCTCAAAATGTCGATATTTCGTCAATTTCGAAAAGGTGTTTTTTAAACACCTATAAAATATGCAGTCTGAAAAAAAAATAAAACTATTTGCAAAAAACTTATTTTTTTGTGTCAAAAAAGAGGTCCAGAAGAACCAAAACGGCTCCATGGAGATTTCTACGATCCAAAAAAAATGATGCAGAAATTGTTTTAATGAGTCTAACTTCTAACCTCTAACTTTTTAGTTGGTGTCCGGCGAAATCTAAATTTCGATCCGGCTTAGTGATCAATCAACCCAGTCATCAATAATCAATAATGATGACTGGGTTCGAATCCCATGACGAACATTGACCAAATTTTTGTATCTATCTATCTAATTATCTTATACTATCTATACGTGAAATGGCATAAATTACACAATATGGAAGGTATGCTTTTAAAATCGGGAACGTATTAAACATAACTACTGAAACAAAGATGTTATTCCCAGATCAATGGGGCATGGTACCGCCATACAAGTCTGACACTTGAAATGCAAAAAATTACCAAATATAGAAAGTACACACTTGAACTTAAGAACGGAAGTAGGCACAACCAACTATGATTTTGATATTTTAGAACGGAGGGTAGAAAAAGCACTGCCTAGATAGAGTTAATTATAATATATCCCATCAGATTTTTATATCAAAAATCTATTAGCATGACATGTGAAGATGGTGGAGTTTTAGTATAAAAAGTGAAGGTACATACTTTTTTTTTATAATATTTTTTGAAGGCATTTGAACGATATAAGCCAGTAATCATTTTTTAGAGCTAATTCGATTTTAATCTTTATTTATTAAAAAAACAATTAGGTTTGCATTTGTGCTAGCTTTTGCAGAAAAGACAGTTGATCTTAGATAAATACAATTTTAGGAACTTCATACCTAAGTAACAAAAGTAGTGTTTTGTTTAACATGTCACAATGAACGGAACTGAAATGGTGCGTTATACCTCCTATACATAAGATAGTAAGAAAGGGAGGTCTTGTAAGTTAAGAAGGTTTAAGTCATTTTTCAGAATAATGAACATATGAAAAGAATTGCAGAACGTCACATGGTATCCGTCATGTATCAAAAAATAATAAGGATAATCAAGTCACGAAATGTAATGTCTCCCATAGAACAACAACTTCCAAAAAAAACAATATTTTGGCTTTAATTGAAGCTAAAATTTTCACTTGAAAAAATATGGCCGTGTTAATATAACCCAGAGGGAAAACTCTCATTCATTTACCATAAATAAAACAAAAAATCTAAGTTTAAGCAAAAGCTAAAGTTTCAAACTTGAAAACCGAGATCAATATTACCAGGAATTCTAAAAGAAAATAATATGGCAAGAAATGGACATTGCAATATATCGCACCCTTTTACCCATATCAGCTAGTAAGTAATATTTCAAATACATTTACAAAGAAGTTTCGTCAATATTAAAAAATTATTTTGTTTTTGTAATTCCTTCTCGGTCTTAAAATTTGAATTTGAAGATTTTTTTCACACACTTTTCGAAAATCTCATAATTTTCTTGTACAAAAAGGTGATGTATAAAAGCCTCTCAATAATTTTTTATTAAAGATATTGTGACAAAAATATTTTAAATTTATGAATACATTTTTTTTAAAAAAAAATATTTTTTTTTTCGTGTACAAAATAGAAAAACGATTTCACTTTTTAGACATTTATTTTTTAACATTAAAACTTTAAATTTTTTTCACAAATTTTTAATTTTGAATCAATTAAATAAGCAATCAATTTAATTTTTGACCTTTCTTAAATTTTTTTTCAGTTAATCCAACGAGTTTCATAGATAATGGACAGTTGAACCTCTAAGTCATGCAATCATCGGATTTTGTCAAGACCCATAAAAGTTCTAATGGTTCGAATCGATAGCAGGGTTTTCGGATTTAGCTACTCATAGGTTAATCGATCCCATTTCTTAGAAAGTATATAATTTTTATACCCTAAACCTGAAAGGTCAGGGTATATTAACTTTGTGCAAACGTTTGTAACGCATAGAACGAAGCGAGTCCGGTATAGAAAAGTATATATATTATTGATCAGCGTCACCACGTGAGTCGAGCTATCCATGTCCGTCCGTCCGTCCGTCCGTCCGTCCGTCCGTCCGTCTGTCCGTCTGTGTGTTGTCCGTATACACAGGATAAGAAGAAGGAGTTGTGATAATTGGATTAAACTTGGTACACATGATCACATGGACCCAAGGATTTGCACTATTGAATATTTTTGGAATCCGCCCACGGACACGCCTACCTCCCATACAACGCAAAAATTTAAAACTGCACACTGAGAAAAAAACACATACCTCGCTCCGGTAAAAAATGTCTCTATTTTCGATAGTAGCAATTTTCTCTTTTTCAAATAAAATTTTCTTCAATTAGAATAAATTTTCACATTTTCGAAGAAATATTTCTTTACTTTTAGGAAATGGAAATATTTCAATGTCTCTAATAATGATAAGTATTTTTCTCGCACAAAAAATTTCTCATTTATAGAGACAAATTTATTGAAAATGAAAAACTTTTCTTATATTTTGATAAAAAATTCACAATGAGAAGTATTTTCTTCAATAAAAACAAATCTTTTCTCAAAAATAAAAAGTTTTTTCTCAAAAAACGATATATTCTTCTTTTTCATGAGAGCTTTTTATCATTTTTAGAGAATTTTTAGTATCGAAATTAGAGAATAGCATTCTCTGGAGCAAAGTCTATACCATTTTTCTCTAAATATGATGCCTTTTTTATCATATTTCGATAAGCTTTTTTCTGAGTGCATAACTCAGCTCATAATAAGTCTACAACAACAAAATTTGGTATGTGTGTGTTTTATATCAACACAAAGATGTCTTTGAAAAATGGACGTCATCCGCTCACGGACACGCCCACCTCCCATACAACCCAAAAATTGAAAACGCAATAAATAAGCCTCTGTTTAACCTACAGAGCTAAAATTTGGCACGTATGTTTTTTATAACAAAAAAAAGATGGTTTTGAAAAATGGACTTCATCCGCCCACGGACACGCCCTTTTACAATTAATTTTTTTTTTTTTTTTTTTGAAAAGTGGGTTTAGGGTATTTAGACTTCAGACTTTCTTTACTTGTTTTTTTTTCTAAATTTAAAAAGGTTTTTTTTAATTTTTTTAAAATTAGTATAATATTTTATTCGAAGACTTTAACCAGAAAAGATTAATTGACCCAACGAGTTCCATAGATAATACCAGTGGAACATCTCAGTCATGGAATCTTCAGATTTTTTAGAAGAATTGCAGAAAACCAAAAAAATTGTTCAATAATCCAAATCAATAATGCAGCTTATGCCCTCTGCAAAAATTATCACTCGTAATAAGTGATCATTTCGCCAAAAAAAGGACACACACATATCAGTACGCAATCTCTGTAGTCGCCTGACTAAGTACCTTGTGACTTCTGGCTATACACTAAACTCAAGAGACCGCTCCGAAACCGCTCAATAAACTTTTGAACTGATGGAAGATATAAAAACCGAAAGGAAGAAGGAATTGAAGGCTATACCGGAAGAGCACTTTGCAGCATGTTTTAGAAAAAACGTCAATTTTTGAAAAATAAATGAAGATTTTTGATTTAAAAACATACTTCCGATATATGTATTTTACCCACAGTAGTATATCTGTGCCAACAAGAAAGAAACGCTAAAGTCGAGTTAGCACAAATATAGTTTATTTTTATTGTATTCCTCGCAAAAGAATACACCAGTATAAAAATTTTCATGGTTATACTCTAAAAATTAAGTTTTTGAGGTCATCAAATCTAAACAGCACAGTCTGGGTTTCTTAATTTTAAGTAGAGATTTTTATTTTTAAAATGGTCTCCAGAAAACTTGAAAAATTACTTAAGCTGTTATTCCTTTCGGCACAGAAATGCTCTTTTCCGAAAGAAACAAAATTTATACAAATTGTAATGAGAGGGTCAGAGTTCATTGTGGTTTATATCATACAATTTTTGTGTTAATTACCTCGTGTTGGTTTTAATTCCTGATATTGATTTCGATGTTCCGGTCAAAACTATATGAAAAATTTTGTTTTTACTTAAACTTCAAATTGATATTAAATACTTAATGAAAAAAGTTGTTTTTTACGTAAGCTCCAAATTTATATCAATGATGTTCATAAGGGTTATGTCATGGTAGTATCAGAATTCAAAACCAAGACCCATAAAAGCCAAAAAAGTTCTATTGACTCCATAACTAGTTTCACAGGTAGCCCCAATAGAGCCCTTTTAAAAAAAAAATCGTCACTATTTATACGAGTGGTACATAAAATCCTTTAAAGTTCCTTTTATCCGTCTTTTTCAAACACATCTATAGATAATTCCAGTAGAACCTACTTGTCAAAGCTACATGCGACAATTTTGGTCCATGAATTCAATAAAACATATAAAAGCTTTTTTCCTTTAGCTCGTCTGATAGATAGTATACATGAGAGAAACTTTTCCTGCTCTACTTCGAGGACATTAAACCATACTTAAAAAGAAGTATCCAACTCTAACATTGTTGCATGGTACATTGAACTCATGAAAGTAAATCTGCCTCTCCACAAGTTAGCGCGACAACCTAAAATCAAACTAAAAGTTCATCAATTCGTCGAAAAAACCTGAAAGGAATAAGAAAGCATAAGTTTGACCCAAAAAGTTCATAACTCATAAATATTCCGTAGCGTTGATGAATGCAACGGAAAACAATCTTGCAGCAGAATACAGCCCAAAAACCGTTGTAACGCATCTAAAGGAAGGAAGACACAAAAAACTGATATCCGCGGGCTATGGCGAAAAAAACTGGACATGCGTGTAGCTTATTAATTACGCAAAATTGTTGGTATTGCAATTTCTATACAGAAATTGATGACGAATCAAGAAACCAAAAGAAACAACAGGGCAAACCAAGATAAAGAGGAATCTGTTGGAAAATAAAAAAAAAACAAAAAAATATGCATATGTCAAGGAAACTGAAAATACAGCAAAAAGCAACAGTTATGATAAAACGTAAAATAAAAATAAAAATAAAGAACAAAATTAAAAAAAAAATTTTTTTGAGGCAGTTCTATACAATACAAAAAGGCTAAAATTGCAAGACACCCAAGGAAAAAACAAAACATTTTTAACAGGCGACAGACGTCACGTTGTTACACGACACACACGAGAGACACATGTGATATTTTGCCGCTATGAATTTGTGTTTTTTGTTTTTTTCTTGTATGTGTTCCTGCCCAAATGTATAGAGATAAAAAAATAGAAATAGAAGAAAAAGAAATAAATAAAAGTGTGAAAAGAAAACAAATTTTAATATGCGGCAAAATGAACAGCGACGAAGACAGGCGAACAAAAAAACGCTGATCGAACTTCGCCAAGAATTCACAAGAAAAAAAACAAAATTAAAGAAATAAAAGTTTAAAAGGAAAGAGTGAGAAAGCTAATATAGAGTGATGCATCGAGCATAAAACACGCGGTTCAAACATGTTCGAGTGAGAGTGAATGAAAGCACAAGAGAGCTGCAGATAAGCTTTATGAGCACGCAAGAGCGAGAAGCAGAGATTTCAAAAACTCAAGTGATAAAAATTCAAATCAACAACAACAGCGCCAACAAAGTGTAGCTTACAAAGAATGCCAACAACAAGCAACAGCAACAACAACAACAACAAGAACAACAACCCGAATGACAATTAAGAACTATTTAAAATATTCTAAGACTCAACAACTAAACTGTATAACATACAAATTTCAAGACCCTACACCCGTCCCCACTACCCCAATATACTACATACAGCCCCCACAGCCTAAAAACAAACAGCAGACATAGCTACAACAAGCAGCTACATATGTCGGTCGCTCGTTCCAACTCTACGTCTCCAAAACTGCTGCGTCTTCTGTTGCTGCAACTTCGCTCAGAAGCCGACGCAGTCGTTTATCTGGGATCTTGCACTGCACCATGTGTCTTCGGCACATTCAACATTAGAGCCAAGTCAGTCTTCGTTTTTCACTTTTCCGTTACAGTTGATCGTGCGCTGCGATCGGTGGCAGACACGTTAGCGGAAGCTAAACAAAAACTTTGGAGAAAAACCAAAAAAAAAAAAAAAAAAAAATAAATAACAAACCAAACTTAAAATCCACACAACAGAATAAAACTTTTAAAACAACACCAACAACAACAAAACTGTGTCAAACAAAGCATTGAACTTATAATTTTATTGAACTAAAAATAAAAAACAAAACGAAAAAAATGTCCTACTGACATAAATCTTAAAACCGTAGGATCGTTCACATAAAAGGAAATACCAGCATCTTAAGAGAGCGCATAAGATCTTCGAATCAAGAAAAACAAGAGCAAATACTCTGCAAGCTTCCTTAACTGGCCGAAAGCTTTGCACTCATGCTCAAGTGTTGCCTTAAGCTAGAAAAATAGTGTTTCAACAAAATGCCGTCGGTTTTGTGACAATGACTAAAACAGAGAATGTGACAAATTTTTGTAAAAACTTTAAAAAAAAAAAAAAAACAAAAAAAGTAAACTTTCATAGAGAACATAAAAAGCCAGAGATTATTTATTAAAAACAAAAACTTTAACCTAAAATACGCGCGTTATTTCTAAGATGTTTTGAAGAATGTATAGTTTTAACTAAAGCTTTTAAGAAAAGCACACAGAAAATTTAAAGTGAAACAATTAATTTTTTTTTTTTTTTGTTAACTGTAAATAAACCCATACACTTAAATTCGGAACTTTCTTTATAATTTTTATGCTTAAAATAAGAGGAAATCGCTAAAGCTTTACAAAAGCTTTGAAGGTAAAATTTTGGTTTAAAAACCAGCAAATAAAATTTATTATCGAAGTAAAAGAAGAACGTACTCTTAAGTTTAAAAAAGATTAAGTAAAGCTTAAAAAGCTTTAGAATATTTTTGATATAAGATATGAAGACTAATTTTAAATAGTTTTTAAATCTCTGATAGCTTTCAAATAAGTAAAGCACTTACTCGAAGAAAAAAAGCCTTTACAATATTTATATTGTATCGTAAAAAGCTTTTACAATATTTATATTGTATCTTTTCAAATATTGAAAAAATATGTTACAATATTTGAACAGAGCTTTTTTAATATAGAAGACATTTTTTATGTTATATTCAAAATATGAACCGAGATAATTTAAAACCATTATGCTGCCGCTCTCGAGCAAAGAACTGTGCCAGCTTGGCATAAGACATGTCAGACATACCGTATCTTTAAATTGTACATTTGCGATTTCGCCTTAAACATTATTTGTTTTATTATATAAAAAAATGGAATAAATGATTTCACCTTAATACTAAATAAATTGTAGGCACCTTTTTGGCACTCTTATTTTTTTATTTGGCACTCATACCTAAGAGAAGGTTGGCAGCCCTGGTCCCAGCTGCCATTCACGGTTTCTGAGAAAGCTGTTTGTTCGCTAGAGGCAGAAAGCTCGACCATGCTTTAACACAGTGCTGGCCGTCACGTTTGCTCACGGGCAATCGTGCTCTTGTGCTTGAAAGCTCTTCATGTTAACTTCGATATTTACTCATCATTGATTGATCAACTACTTCACAGCCTTATTCTGGTGATTGACAATTGTAAATTTATTGAAAAACGTAATAATTTTGTATTGCTCCAGGCTATTTTTATGCAGTGAGTTGAAAAGTCATTAATTTTTTATATAATTTTTCGCTTTGTTATCTATAACGTTTCTGATGTTAACAATTTTTGACATATAATAAATAAATAAATTATCAATTGTCAAACAACAGTCTCGGTAGTCGACTCGGTAGCTTGAATGCTTACCCACAGGTAGCGGGTTCGAATCCTGGTCAATCTATGATCCTACGCTTTAATCTTTTCTCAATTCTCTCCTTATGTCTAATCAACTAAATTTCAAAGTTTATCAATATGTATGGATTTAGGGTTATGAAAATGCTTAAAAACTCGATTTATTGAGGTTAAGCCTCATAACAGTTAGCTCAGAATCATATGTTAATAAAGTAATAATTGCATGTTAATTCACTTATTAGAACATGTGGCTTCGCAACACAAGAATCACACAAAAGAATTTGTGAGAACTTTTGTGAGAGCCGAGAAAATTACTCAAATAAACGTTTGAGTTGAATTTTTAAGATAAAAGAGTTTGGTTTTTGGTTATGTTACTTCAGTTTTTGAACTTAAAATTCGCTCTTGATACTTCAAATACCACTTTGTACAAATTAATTTCAACTGCTGACGTTTCGAGTACCACTTTTTTTAAGTCAAAATACTTTTTTTCAAGTCAAAATACTTGTAAAAAAGCAGAATTTGAATGAAAGAAAGTTGAATTGGATTTTTAAGAAGTTGTATTTTAACTGTGAAAGATTGTATTTGATCTAATAAGCCTGTTTGTTTGATTTTCAACTGCTTCGTGCTTCAAATTCATCTTTTTCAAGAAAAAAATAGTTAAATATTGGAATTGGAATGTAAAAAGTTGAATTTGATTTTTAAGAAGTTGTATTTGAATTGTAAAAGGCTATAATCGATGATTTTCAATGGTTTCCAACTGAAATACTAGAATACAAAATACTGAAATACAAAATACTAGCTCAAAAGTTGAATTTGATTTGTATAAAATTTTATTTGAACTGTAAAAAGGTTGTATTTGTCAGTTCAAGGTTAAGTTTGTTGTAATATACTTATGTTTGCTTTTCAACTCTTCCTCACTTCAAATTCAGCTCTTTTCAAGACAAATTACTTACCAACAATTGAAATTTAAATATCAAAATTTGAATTTGGCTTGTGAGAAAATGTGTTTGAAATGTTAATGGTGCAATTTGATGTAATAAACTTGTATGTTTGATTTTCAATTTTATCTCAATATAAATTCAACCTTTTTTAAAACGAAATTTGATATTGAAAGTTGAATTTGATTTTCGAAAACTTGTATTAGAACTGTAAAAGGCTGCATTTGATTTGATAAACCTCTATGCTTGATTTTCAATTGTTTCTCAGTTCAAATTCAATATTTTTCCAAAACAAAATACAAGCTAAAAAGCGGATTTTGAATATACAAAGTTGAATTTGATTTGTAAAAAGTTATATTTGAACAATAATAGGTTGTATTTTATGTAATAAACCTGTTTGTTTGATTTTCAATTTTTTTTCACCTCAAATTTAAATTTTATCAAGTAGAAATACTAATTAAAAAGTGGAATATGAATGTGAACAATCCAATTTGAATTTTTTAAAGTTATATTTTAACTTTTAATGTCTGATTGTCAACTGCTTCGGTCAGAACTTCAACAAAAATTAAACTTTTCAATTCAAAATACTATTGTGCAGAATCAATCAAACTTTTTCACAAGCTAGCCTTTAATGCCGATTTGGATTTTGACCGAATGTCATTTTTTACTTTTGAACTTTCTTTTTGGACATATTTTTCAAATTGTTGACATAATTGTTACATTTACATAACTTACAACTTGATTTTTTTTTTAATAATTTCAAATAACTAAGTACTCTTAACTAACCCTAAGCTTTTAATTACTTAAATGATTTTTGAAGTTTTGAACTTTGTTCTTTTGAAATACTATGTATTATTTCCCACATAATAGGTATCGACCGTACCCAAGCGGGCTACCATACTTGACCCGGGTTCAAATCCCATTTGATGCAAATTGAGTTTTGAACCCAAGTCAATCTGATATAATTGAGTTGCTTCTCAATTAAGATCAATTTTTGTGATCAGCTCACTGCAAACAATGGCACAACTCAGAGAGAGTTGTTGAACTTCTTAAGAATAAGACATGTAGTTCTAGTTCTCGATAATTTTGGGTACAAACATTCAATAACACACACAACACAAATGATCATAAAAAGCTCGATTAAAATATTTTCAAGAGCTGAAATGGTCAATTCAGAAAATAGGAGACACAAAAAGACAAGAGAATATTCTAAAAGAGTCTTAAACTAGCATTTCTCTCAGTATTATAGGACTTAACATTATCTTAACATGATCAAATATGCTTCAATGTTTGTCTTATCTCATTCCGGATTTTTTTTACTTTATTGTCTAAAAATGTAAAAAGTAAGAAACAACAGAAAACTTTTAGAGACTCAGCATGGCTTGCTTAGTTTTTAATTCTTTTCACTCCGCAACTTATATCGCTCAAACTGTTCATTCTTGCTATTACAGTGATTTTACTATTCGTACCAAAAATGTTCAGCCTGAAAGCATGCACACAAAAAAATTTATTTTTTAAGTCATGCTCCGCACCTAACTAATATCTCTCAAGCTGTAGTAAGGCCATTAACTTTACGATAAAATTTTCAGACTTAAAGAATGCACAGAAATTTTAGTGACGACATTAAATCGCGATTGATTCGACAGTTGCTTCTTAACAACTTAACTATTTATATATTTAGGAACTATATCCTTAAAAGTAAATTTGATGCCCAATTTTTTAAAAATTTTAAATTTTTTATTCGAGAAAATATTTTATACCGTTTTGAAAGAAATTTTCTAGGAAAACCCCAATTTTTGTAGTGTTTTTATAGCTTTGTTTTTATTTAAGGCCATCATAGTTTGTTCTATTTTGACTGAAAATGACTTTTCCATCTTGACATATTTTCTAATAAGTTGGGAAAACTTTTCATTGGAAGATATCCCGGCTTTGTGGCTACTACAGTTCACTTGCTTTAAAAAGCTTTTAAGCACAACAGCAGCAAAACCAAAACGGAATTACATGTGCATGTAGGTCACTTCAAAGACTATAATATTAAAGAAGTTGATTACCTTAGTACACTATAATGCTTGGAAAACGCTTACTATTTTATTTTGAAGAAAACTTAATTCAATTTCTTCACAGGTCAAAAAATGATTAGTTTATCGAAATACGTTTCTAACTGTTTTACTATTTTCCTTGTTAAGGAAAATGTTTTTAATATAAATTGAAAATATTCTGATTGTTTAGGAAACGTATTCGCCCAAATTTTTTTTTTTATAAGTATCAAACAAACTTTTTTCCAAAAGACTTAAGTGTCTCTTGATTCTCTTTTATTTTTGGTTTATAGTTTAGTCAACTTTTATATCAGTGAACTTTTTACAAATACCTAATTTTGCAATGATGGATTTTTTAAGGATTGGATAACATAGCAAAACAGCCATTCCACGCCTAATGCAAGTCCCGCTTGGCCTCATGGTTTTCGATATGCTTGAAATGTTGTCTACATATAAGAATATAAATGAATTTCTTTATAAAATTGCCATTTTTTGTAAAATTATGGAGGAACAATTTTTTACTAAAAGCTAAAATCATGAAAATGAAGTCGTTTCCAAGGGGCGATATGATTAATGAGCGAGTTCGAACATATATTGAATAGTTCTTTGGATGTTGCTTTTGAAAAAGTTTTGATCTTACCGGACTAAAATGATTTTGGGTGCAACTCTAGTTTTTATTTTTTTTATTTATAAGGTCAAGCTTAAAAGTAATGCCAATTTATGAGTTGTTGTTGATGAGAGCTAAGTTTTTGGAGTAGATATGGACTACTACTGACCATTTTAAGGTCTTACACAGAACCCTCAGATACTTAAATTTTTAAACTCTATAGAATCTACTGCTATTCTGTAACTTTTAGAACTACTAAAGTAGTTGAATATGAGATGGGGCTCTCGTATTTTCAAAACAATGCTATTGCATTACTCAAGGAATATAATAAATAACATTTTGCATACTCTTATCACTCCCCATACCATCTTATTTTCGAAACAAGGTAAAAGTTGATTCAAGAGATATACAAGTAAAAATTTCCATAAAAACTATATCAATTACATGCAATATAGCTTGTATCAAAACAGTTGGTAATTTTTTGGTGCAATTTCAGTATAGAATATGTGTCTTTATCAACGTTAGGTGACTTTTACAGGACAAAAAAACTTGATTGCAAAAATTTAGCTATTGACACGCTGAAAAGCTTTTTCATAGTAAAGTTTCTTAATTTAAATTTTAATTTAATTTAATAAATTTGCCAACAATTTTAGTACAAGCTATGCTGTGTATCTTTTAACTCAAAAAAGTGCTAAATTTTTTCAAAATTAATGGAAATGTTGGAAAATGTATAAGACTTTTTAATAATTTGCTCAACTGTACATTTTAGCCTAGATGGTCCACTTGGCGTATCCTTTAATATATGCCAAGTTTCTTACTTCTTTCAAATATTTATAGTAAAGTTTACGAGTGTTATTTTCGCCAGTCTCTTATGTCTCTAGACCCTTAATATCATCTATGATCCATTACTTTCCTTTTAAGATATCCACATAGCCCCAAAAGGCATTCTTATAAGAAAAACATATAGTTTATTGAACAATGTATCGGACGTTTTATTGATTTTTCATCAGAATCGAAGTCAAGTTTGAGAATACAGTCATATTCTGGGGATTGACATTTGTAACTGTAATGACAAGCCTAAAAATTCCTCATTCTTAAATAAAAATTAAAGCATATTGTTTACCAGAAATTGTCAATATCAGAAAAGGTTTTAAAGACAAAAAGTAATTCTAAAAAATTTTTGACTTTTCAACTCCAAGTACCTGACAAGATAACTCTGACAATAAGTTTAAAATTGTCAATTGTCACCGGTATAAGGCTGTTAGATTTGAATTCTTATAGATAGGCCCACTATAATACTTCAATTTCAAAATTGGTACGACAACTAAAGGCACACATAACTATAAATCAGGTGTTTTCTTTTTTTCAATTTCATCAAACCTTATAACTTTCATAAACTTCTATTAAATCAGTTTTTCAATCAACCCACTCCAACTTATTGCAGATAATGGAAACATTTTTTTGTTTTTTATTGAACATTTATTTTTTTTTAGTTTGTCCTGCGCGCCTTGACTGCTTTTTTGCTGTCGCTATCGATTGGTCTGTTGAGCTGCGGCTCCAACGATTTGTCGTCGTTTGTCACCCCAAAACTAACTTGGTCATTTATGCTACTAGTTGTTGTTGTTGTTGTTGTTGTAATTAGTATGTTTGTTGCTTTTGATCATCATCGAACTTCGATCACGTCAACTGTTCGTTGCTGCGCTGATCACAAAAATTTTTATATGGTTTTGTTGTTTTGTTTGAGCGCTCCAACTACAGTTCTTTGGCTGTTTTTAATGTTGTTGTTATCGTTGATATTGTTGTTGTTGCTGTTGCTGCGATCGCGTCGTCAATTCGCGCGCGGTTGCTCATACTTCGGCTAGCGATCGTGTGCGACGCGAGTCAAAAGTGTTCCGCCTATTCAGTTAGTTTGTGGCGCTTGTCCGGTGCGTGTTGGTTGTGCTTGTTTGGAGCTTGAAGAGTTCATCAACCAACGCCGCCTCACTACCGCCCGTTCGTTGCTAAAAGATTCCTAAAATCGCCTCGATGAAAGCTCGCGCGGCTCGCTGGACAACGACAACGACGAAGACGAGACGCCACATTTTCAACACATATTCACAACAAATCAATAAAAACTAAAATTATTTTTTTTTAATTAAAAAATCACTGTTATTTTTGCTGTTTTTGTGTTTTTTTTTTTTTCTTTTTTTGCCTGCATAAAGAAGAGAGGCGTTTTCAGTCACGTTACGTTGCGCTGTAAAAGTTGATTATAAATAATTTTTAATAGTTATCTTAACAAAATTACAATGTTTTTTGCTGGTGCAAGTTTGTTTTTTTTTATTTTTTTTTTTTTGTGAAATCGTGAGTGTATCATCTAGTTTAAACAGTGTTTGTAACCAGTGTTTAAGTGCTACTTCCGCCATTTAACGGAAGGACGTCTGTTCACATCTTACCGGGCAGCATTAGATCTTAAATATATCTCTAATACTGTCAGGTAAAGATGTCGTCCGAGTCCTTATTCATCATTATAAAAACAAAAAGAAAAAAATTTAAAAAAAACAGGATAACGAACAGCAGAGAAGGAACTATCATCAAAACGTGCCAGCAGCAGCAAAAATCCATATCGGCAGCAGCATTTAACGTAAAGGTAATTTTTAAAAACGATATTCAGAATTATATTTATTTCATTACTTCAAAAGAGTAAAATTATACCCAGATACTTTTTGAAATTTTTATAAATTCCAAAAGTTTTCTCATTTCAAAAAAATCCTTACATTTTATTTTTATTTTAAGGAGATAGATTTGACGCAACAGATAACCTGAAATATAAACAAAAAATTATATAAATAATTTTTTTATTTATAATTTATTATAAATGATCGCCAAAACTTCAAGTTTTTAAAATAAAAACGTACTAAGAATATAAAAATTATCGCCAATACGTCTAGTATTGAAAAAAGTACTTAGATTATGAACAAATTTTAAATTTTAAATTTATAAAAAATTGTTTAGGTATCTTATGACTCAAATTTTTAAGAAAATATTTTTGAAATCATTTTCTCATGACTTAAATTTCATAACGAACTTTTATTTGTCCTTATCTCTATGTGTTAATCTCAAAATCGTTACTTAAAAACTCAAACTTGTTCTTCAACTCGTATTACCTCTAGTTCTCAGATAAGTCTGGCGATTAGTTTGCTTATAACTCATAAACTTTATTGTTGGTTATTTTTTTTTTTTTCACCCAATCAGTTGCCGATCAATCAGCTAAAGTTGTGATTGATCACCTTTAGCTTTTACATAAATATCACTAAAACTGTATCTGGAACCCACCAAAAAAAACCTGTCGGTGACAAGCGTTACTAATTATGTTAATTTAGACATTTCTTAATTTTAGTTATTATGCTACAATAACTCTAAAGAAACATACATATATAAATCTCAGATACAATCTCCCTGAAAAAAACAAATCACTGGTACTGGGTAATGCTCATTATGGACATAGTTTTACTCGACAGAAGAAAAAAAATTTCTATCGACTTAATCGTTGACTATCATATGACTCACTAAGGGTTAAAAAAAATTATTAATAAGACTGACATGTCTTCAAATCTTGCATTGAAAATATTTCACAGAACACTTTAATAGCATTTTGCCTCTAAAGTAAAAAAAAAACTTTTTTTTTCTTTTCTTTTAAATCTATGGATGGCAAGGGTGGCTTTAGGCAGGCCGTACTTAATCATTTTACTTAAAATTTAATGCTTATACATATATATAACCAGATCTCTCTTTTTCACTTCCTCTCTATCTCTGTTTTTACTCCTTTTTCTTTAAAACTACAAAATTATGTTAATCTATGTTCATTTTTAAGTATTATACTAATTATTAAAATAAAACTAGTATTAAACTAAAGTATTACTGTGAAATCTAAAATCATAATTTTACATTTAACATAAGACCCTTGCTGGACTTGACAACCTTATTTTGCAAAACATTTTCTATGGTTGTAGCCCTCATTTCAACAATAACGCCATCAATATTAGTCTTTTCCAACATTCAAATACGATTTTCATACAAACAAAATCCTGCTTTGGATTAGGATTTTGTTATTTAGTAGTTCTAGATTAGTAGTTCGGCCAGGTGACATCCCTGCAAACATTTGTAATCGTCTGAGAATCTCCAGCGAATCGCTTGGAAGATGAAACGATCGCCGGCGAGCTCTTCTGAGAGTCTTCCGGGAATCGCCGAATGTAAGCAGCTGAGGCCATAAAAGCGATTCGCCGGGAAGATTCGCCGGCGAATCGCCAAGAGGAGTCTTAAGCGATTCGCCTGGAAGATTCGCCAACGAATCGCCGAGAAG
The DNA here is from genome assembly GCA_958299015.1 of Tetanocera ferruginea. Lineage (NCBI taxonomy): Eukaryota > Metazoa > Arthropoda > Insecta > Diptera > Sciomyzidae > Tetanocera > Tetanocera ferruginea. The sequence continues at coordinate 157,964,866 of OY282640.1, read as the reverse complement.
AGTCTTAGGCGATTCGCCAGGAAGAGTCGCGAACGATTCGCTGAGAGGAGTCTTAAGCGATTCGCCGGGAAGATTCGCCAACGAATCGCCGAGAAGAGTCTTAGGCGATTCGCCAGGAAGAGTCGCGGACGATTCGCTGAAAGGAGGAGGAGAAGCGATTCGCCAACGAATGGCAGAAGGGGTTTTGTTTGTTGCAGAGCATCGTTGTTGAATGTTACAAGTTGCTGCATGTTTGAACTAGCGGGCTCTTCAGACTTTGTTTTATCCCAGTTTCACGAAATTTTTTAAAAGTTTAATTTTTTTGATTAATTTAAACGATTTTTCAGAGCCTGCTTCATATGACAATGATAGATTTTGAAAAGCTTTTTAAAAAGCAATCTTCCAACGATCGCCGGAATGAGCGAAGGAAGATTTTGAACATTTTTTTGTCAATCGCGCATTCATCGCTTGGACGATCGAAAAGCGATCCATCTTCCAACAATCGCCGGAATGAGCGAAGGAAGATTTTTAAATTTTTTGAGAATCGCGTATTCATCGCTTCGGCGATCGAAAAGCGATCAATCTTCCAAAGAACCCTTAGGCGAATCGCTAGCGCGTCGCCAAATCTTCTAATCTTCCAATCGTCTTCCAAATGTTTGCAGGGATATTACTATGCATACACTCAGAAAAAAAGTTTCTTGGATTATGATTCAAAAAAGTCATCATATTTAGAGAAAAATGGTTTAGACTTTACTTCAGAGAATGCTTTTCTCTAAATTTGATTCTAAAAATTCTCCAAAAATGATAAAAAGCTTCCATAAAAAAGAGAAATATATAAAAATATATTGTTTTTAGAGAAGAAGACTTTTTTTATTTTTGCGCAAATATTTGTTTTTATTCAAGAAAATACTTTGCAAAGTGAATTTTTTATCAAAATATAGGAACAATTTTTCATTTTCAATAAATTTTTTCTCTATAAATGAGAATTTCTTTGTGCGAAAAAAATACTCATCCTTATTAGAGACATAAAATATTTCTATTGCCCACAAGTGAAGAAATATTTCTTCGAAAATGTGTAAATTTATTCTAATAGAAGAAATTTTTTTTTGAAAAACAGAAAATTACTATTATCGAAAATAGAGAAATTTTTTATCAAAGAAAGATATTTGTTTTTTTCTGAGAGTAATCAGAAACAAACCATTTTTTCCTTTAGAAGTAAGCTGCAGATTAATATAGTCCGAATAGATTGTCCAGATAAATATTGTTCAAATAGACTTATTGTGAAATTTTGCAAGGAATACCATATATTCATGGATTTCAAGAACTGTGCCAACATAGACGCAGAAAAAAGCGTACACACCAGAGTGTACAAGAATTTACAAAAATATTTCTCATGTAATTTTATAATGAGGGCTCATTTTATGAAAGGGAGTTTTCATTTTGTTCAGCCATCGTCATTATTCATGACTGTCGTTATCTGCCCTCTTAAAAACAAAATTCCCTTTTCCGATTCCGGTCGAAAATTATTCATTTCGTACTGAATACGCCTATGAGCATAAAAACTCATATTAACTCATAATTTTAATTTGAGGACTTCTAATCATCAACTAACAATAATGAACAGAATGCAAAGTGCCCTACGCATAACAAATAGATGGTGTCAGAACAAAGGCTTAACTATCAATCCTTAAAAAAGCCTTAATCGTACCTTTTTTTAGATAGACACTCTACATGTAAATTTTGATAACATTGATACAGATATCTCTGATGATGCAAAGAAAAAATTACTCTTAATTTTGAATGAATTTAAATCTAATTTTACCAATGGACATAGCACGAAACATAGTTCGTGACAAAATTAACGAGCTTCTTGCTGTAGGTGTTGTTCGACCAAGTACTTCGCATTTTGCCAGCCCTATATTGCTTGTAAAAAAGAAAGATGCATTAAAAAAAGCAGATTTCCGTTGCCGCTAATTTCTGATCAGATAAATAGACTTCATGGGTGTTATTACTTCACTACACTTGATATGGCCAGTGGCTATCACAAACTGCCTGTCCATCCGAATTCTATAGAAAAGACAGCTTTTATTACTCAAGAAGTTCACTACGAATATCTTTCTATGCCATTTCGGTTGCGAAATACAAATTGTTCTTTGTCAGGGATACTGATCAAGCTAATCAGATTCAGCCTTCAACTTTTAATAGGTTATTAGGATTATAGGTTATTAGGATGAATAGTCACATTACATTTTTTTAATTGTTAAGCGATCTGCAAACTCGGATTTCTCTACTGTGATTTGTCATTTGTGACACCATCAAACGTCTGGGATAAAACGATCAAAAACTATCAAAGGTATTTTAAATTCATAAAAGGCTACATCTTGAAAAGGCTAGGTTTACATGATACAATGAACGGAATTGAAAAGGCGTTGTACCTCCCTTAGAACTCAAATAGTTAAAGGCGATTTTTTGGACGTTATGTAATCTTAAGCCTTCAAAATAGAATCTTAAGAAAATTAACAGAACTATGAAAATATGAAACGCATTGGACAACAGAAAATAGTAATTTACATGACTACACCACATACATATGGGCATCTCCCAGTGGCACGGACGCGACATTCGCACGGTTTTAATTACTCGAAAAACAAGAAAGAAGCAAAATGAGCCGATATATATATAAGTGCTCTAACGCGACGATAGAGTGCTACATTTTATAAAAATATTGGCGAGATTTAGTACAAATTAGTACAAAGTAATAATCAATCATTCAATGAAACGGACGCGACAAAAAACAGAAGTTTTTTAAGCTCGTATAGAAATACGCAAAATTTAGCAAATTTTGAGAACTTTTTTTTATATATAATATACATGTTAATGGAGGTCAAAGGATAACTATTCTTAGTAGACTTATGAAACATAAAAATTATCTCTTATCTTTTTTTAAATAGATATAGCACGAATACGGACGCGACATCATGGACGCGACAAATTTTTCCACAGTAGTAAAATACAGTAAAGATGTTCGTTATAAATTTTAATAAAAATACATCATAATAAGTTAAATTCAAGTTACATAGCAGTCATACTAATCAAAATAAAAAAAAAATAAAGTTATAAGCTTTTAGAGTGCTTTATTTTAATGTTTTTCTTCATTTTTGGTGGACCTTTTTTGGGAGATGCCCATATGTAAAGAGTGCTTTTTTAAGCATTGGGTTTTTGCAAATTGAAAAAAAAAACAGAACAATTGCCAAAGTGAATGAAATATTTATTTGGAGCGATACATCTATACCTGCCATTTACTTTTTAAAGATTATTTCATTTAAATGTTATGCACGGCTATACATCATCCACTGGTTCATCCAATTTAGGCATACTTTTTGCAGCATTTCGGCCTGAATCTCACCAATGGCTGTGGTAATATTGTCTTTCAGGTCTGCAATTGGGGCTGACTTTTTCCCGTACACGAGAGACTTCACGTAGCCACACAAAAAATAGTCTAGTGGGGTCAAATCCCATGATCTTGGCGGCCATTGGGCTGCTTCAAAATTGCTGACCAAACTCGCCTCTTAATAGGTCCATGGTAGCGCCTGCAGTGTTGTATTTGACACCGTCTCGTTAAAACTAAATGTCAACCAAGTGCAATACTTCGATTTTGGACAAAAAAAAGGTCGGTAACCATCGCACAGTACCATCGCACAATGGCACACAAACCGCACCAGACAGGGCATTTTTTAGGGTAGATTGGCAGCTTTAAAGTGCCTCTGGTTCTTCTTCAGACCAAATTTGGCAATTCTGTTAGTTTTAAGCCAAAAATGAGATTTTTCACTGAAGACTGTTTTCGATAAAAAAGTGGATCTTCAACCAACCTTTCTAAGGCCCATCCACCAAAAAACGACGTTGTTTGAAGTCTCCCGGCTGTAGTTCTTGCACCAGCTGTATATTGTATGGTTTCATACCAAGGTCCTTACGTTAAAAATTTTAGGTGGTCGAATAACACAAGCCCAATTGTTGAGATCGGCGACAAATTTATCGCGATCTTCATTGGCACTGACCGATACAGCAGCAATATTCTCCACGGTATGCACTCTCCACATATGGGTTGGTGGATTATCAATGTCATTACACCAGGGGCGCAACCAGGAATTTTTCTGGGAATATATTTTGTCCGCGCAGAAGGTGAACAGCAGTGGTAGCGGTCATTTAAAAATAAACTTGCTATAGCGCTGTTAAGGATCTGTACGGCCAAAATGTTTTGCAAGCACCAGTTCAAAGCCGTTTTTCGGATATTTTTTGTTCGGCAGTTGTACGAGGGTTGTAAGGCTTGGTCTTCCCAAAAGGGTCAACGAAAATACAATTTTTTCTCCCCACAGTGAAAATTTTAAATTACAATTTAAAACGAAATTTCTTTCATTATTTCGGTGACAAGGGGCTTAACTGATTTTCCTCAAATTCAGGCTTTCTTATTTTGTCTCACCTTTATAACAAAAATTAAATATGTGTTGTAAACCGGATCGAAATTTAAATTTCACCGGACACCAACTCAAAAGTTAGAGGGATTCTTAAAAGCAATTTCTGTATATTTTTTTTTATCGCAGAAATCCCAATGGACCGGTTAAGGTTCTTCTAAGCCCCTTTTCTTCATATAACTTTTTTTCTTCAGAATGCATACCCAAGATAAGCAGAAAACTAAAGATTTTCATTGCACACATATATTAACTAAAAAACTTTTTGAAATTTTTTGTCTTTAAAACTTTTTTGAGAAAATTCGACATTTCATCATTTTTGAAAATAGGTTTTTTTAAACACCTGTACAATATTTCATTTTATTCACATGAATTTAAGTTTATTGGAAAATTACACTGTACAACAAAACTTAAGTTTTTAAAAATCCCAAGAGGTTTTACAACGGTTTCCTAAGTTTTTGGGTTCGCAGAATCCGAATCTGAGGTCAGATTTTTCGGGTCACACTAGGTTTTCGAGATACAGGCGAGGCCGAACCCTAACTCCCTACTGTTAATGAAATCAGTATGACTGACCCCGTTCCTTTTTCAAGAGGAACATTTCTTGCGTTGGAACCCATTTCCTCCGACCCCTCCATATGGGGGCTCCCATGCCAATTTTATGATTTTCATATTTTTTTTAATGAACCTTTTTATTAAAAAAAAAGTTCGACAAATGTTTTGTATGCCTATAATGGCAATAATAAAATATATTAAAAATAAGAAGAAAATTAATTTCTTCTTCTAATAAATTAATATTAATTAAATTTGTTTTTTTTTTTTTTAAATTTGTATGGAAGCCCCCATACGGAGGGGTCGGAGGGGATGGGTTCCAAGCAAAAAAATGTTCCTCTTAAAAAAGTAGTGGGGGTCGGTCATATTGATTTCATTAACAGTAGGGGGTAGGGATTCTGCCTCCCCTGTAGCTCGAAAACCTAGGGTGACCCGAAAATTCTGACTTCAGATTCAGATTCAGCGAACCCAAAACCTTAAGAAACCGTTGAGAAACCCTTTGGGATTCCTTGAGTGTTGTACCGTGTTATTGAGCTCTTCTTTCCATTGATATATCGTATGATGTGGTTTAACCAAAACTAAGTGCCACAATTATATAAAACGTGAGATATCGATATTCAAAAGCTTTCTTCAATTCAATTATTATTTAAATACAATAATTACTATTCGATTTCGGCAAATCTTATAACTCGCACCCACTTTGGGGAAAAAATAAGGTTGACTTTTAAAAAAATATTATAGTTTTTGACTAGAAAAACCTAAGAAAACCTAAGAATTTCTTTCAACTTTTTAAATATTTTTAAAAAAACTTTGTCTAAAACACACCAAAATCAAAAAATACCGATAGTCAAAAAGACATTTTAAGGAAAATGTTGATACCTTGAGTACTTTTGAATTTCATGCACTCTGGGCTCAGTGTTGTCCTGGTTGACGTGGAATGTCCCAAATATAATATAATTTTTATGCAAAAAATTTGCTTTTTTAAAATCTATTGGAATGATCATTAAAAAAGTGCAAAAGAACACTTATTACAAATATTTTATGAGTACGGTTAGGAAACAGAACTCTTCAATGGCAATAGTTCTCTATCTGAAACAATCAGTCTAAAGTAATAAGTTCAAAATTCGAAAATATAATCAAAATTTTGCCAACGCCAAGATATTACTATTTATTTCATATTATTGTTTATCTGCTGCCCAAAAATAAACTCAAACTCAGATAAGTTTCTGACTCTGATAATCACTGAAATGAACACTGATAATAATATTATAGCTATGACGTTTCATATACAAACATCTCACAGTTCGACAAAATTTTATATATTGTCTCATATCTTGGCTGGATGGATTGTATATTAAGATAGAGCTGTGTGAGCAAGGCACTTAAAATATTAAAAACGAAATCTAAACAAAGATAAAACTTATGAGTTGGTAGAGTTGGCTGCTTGATCGTTCGCTGGTCACTCACTGGTAACTTGCCTCGCGCACTCATGCCAATGAAAATATTTATTTTGTAGTTTATATCTCGTAACGACGATACTCGAGTATCTAGCATTATTTTTTTATTTTTTATTGATTTCCACTAATCGCATCAATACTTTCGAGTAGAGGCAGGCAGTCAACGCCAGCGTAAAATAGGTTTTCATTCAATTGTGCAGGTGAAGGTAGCTAGCTGGGTGTTGATGACATCGCAGTGACTAGCATGCCAACCTGTCGTCATGAACTTGTTGCAAGCAGACAAGAGAGAAATTAATAAACATTTTCAGTTATAGTTCGATTTTAGAGTTACGATAACACAGCAATTAGGAACAACATAAATAAGCCCAAAGTTGTTAAACTTGTAGGAAAAACGTTTTTAAGATGTTTATTGAAGCTTTTATGACTGCATTCATGAGTTCTATGCCACCAAAACAAAAAAAAAAAGGCGTTAAAATATTATTAGACATTTATTAAAGCTTTTAAATATCGCATTATTTTGAAATTGAAAATTTATTGACCTATAAAAAAAAATGCTATCGTTTTTAAAAATTGCGATAATTTAACACAATCACTTGTCAAATTCATTTAAACTCTCGACACAATCATATATTCAAAATACTTTATACTGCTGCTTATCTTGATTATAACCAAAAAAAATATTTATTTATCAAACAACTATTTAAATCTAAAAGATTTTAACTGTCAATTGAGACAATTGTTAAGAATTCTTAACAACATTTTTTCACGTACTTAACATGTTGATAACAACTTTTATGACAAAATATGCTAACAAATATAAATTGCTACTCAGTAGTTCAAAATGAGCAGGAAGAACATTTTCAAATACCTTATCTTATAAAAATTTGTATTTTTTTAATTTGGTGCTATTTAATAGAACTTTCTTGAAACATACTTAACAAAAAAAAAATGAAATTTTATTAAAAAAGAATTCAACATTTTAATGACAACACTATAGCAATCACCGATATAACAGATCTCATGCAAGAAGCATGTTAGTGGTGTTTATTACACCACTGAAGGCTGACCTTCGTTCGGCATGATCTTTTATATATTTTTGCTCTATCTCTCTTAACACTCAACACGCAATTGGAGAGCAAAAAGATGCACCCACTGGTAAATAAGCTCATGAACAAATCTATCAACTTCTTTAACATTTGCTTATAACTCATTACATCTGTTCGAGCATGGTTTTCTTAACATTGATAACATATAGATGACAATGTATGTAAGTCAAAATAGAACGTGTTGGCTAACAACGTTGATTACAATGTAAGTGATGGCTTTTGCTTTGTTTTGTCAACGCACAAATAAGAAAGAGAACACACGCATTTGAACGAAATTTCTTTTCCTTTCATAAAGCAAAGAAAAGAAATATACGAAAGTTAATGACGGCACAAATTACACATTGCCACAATTTAAAGATTTTCAAAAGATGCCAAAACGAGTCCCACATGAAATTAAAGAAGACTATTATAATATATATATATACTTTATAATATATTTGACTTTTATAATTTATACTAATATATATTATAAAAGTCAAATGTCACGCTACGCACCGTGTATCGCTCAAACTTCTGTTAGTCTATTACAGTGCTTTTCTAAATTTTTGATTACAAAAAAACATACAAAAAAATGTTCAGCCTGAAAGCATGCACGGAAAATTTATTTGATAATTATTGATGATGTCGTTGTGGTTGTATAAATGCTTCCAACGCGTCGCACATTGATTTGACGTCTTACTGATTATTGAGTTGGTCTTTCAGTGGCAAAGAATAGAATGCTTCCATTATTGGGTCGGCTATCTGTAGAGGGGTGATTTGCAAATTAATTGATATTAATTAACAGCCCATCAATTTACAAAAAAATTTAGAAATAATAATGCCAGAAGAGTGTCACCGCTGGCTACAAATGAGGATGTTTTAATAGGTGCCTCTTATAGTCAGACCCGCAAATCTCTTTGTGGGGAGACAGACAAAAACAAAATTAAACTTTAACCTCCTGATACTTCTATTAGAAGCTTAGTTTTTTATTATAAATATTAAAAATAATATTATAAATACTAACAGTAATCAAAAAAAAATGATGAGGTCAAAAAATTCGAATTGTTTGTACCTCAGATTCATTATTAAGAGCATAAAAAAAAAACTATAAATACTAGGATCTTAGAAAAGTTAGTTTTTGGCCGCCAATTTGAATTTCGAAGTCATAATACAAGTTAGCACCTTCATGGCCGCCATTTTGAATTTTGAATTTTTTTTCAGATTCATGGTCAGCGACCCTGAAAACTTTTAGAGCAGTTAATTTGAGATATATATAAAAGTTAGCATCTTCATGGCGGCCATATTTAATTTGAAATTTTTGACTTCAGATTCGTGATCAGCGAGCCCGAAAACTTTCGGGGCACCAAATTTGAAATGCATAATAAAGTTATTAAAAAAGTTAATTTTTGACTTCAGATTTGTGATCAGCGACCCTAAAAACCTATACATTCACATTTTTTTCCAGATAAGATAACTCCTTGAGGTTTGGCCGTCTTGTTTCGATTTGGAACCGTTGTGCATCGTTTAGCAAAAAATCAGCATTGGCATCAGGATATGTGGTCTTCCTCGTCTGCGTTGGCCACCGCTGAGTACCGAATCCAATATTTTGTTCACTGGGACTTCGTCGCTCATTCTCTCGACATGACCTAGCCAGCGAAGCCGTTCTATTTTAATAGGCTTGACTATATCTATGTCGGCATATAGCTCATACAGCTCGTGGTTCTATCGTATTCGGTACTCGCCATGGATGCAGATTGGAACATAGAAGGATTTTTCTTTCGAACGCTAATTAAGTGCTTTCAACAGTGTTGCTCAACGTCCAGGTTTGTAATGCGTATAGTAGAACGGGCATAATAACTGACCTATAGAGCAATAGTTTTGTTTGTCGAGAGAGAGCTCTGCTTCTCAATTGTCTACTGAGCCCAAGCAAGAGCTATCCTTCGTTTAATTTCAATACTGATATCGTTGGAAGAGTTAATGCTGGAACCCAGCTAAATGAAGTCCCTAACAACCTCAAAGGTGGTGTTATCAACAGTGAAGTGGTTTCCAAGAAGCTGGTATAGTTTGTTTGTTGATACAAGATACTTCGTTTTATCTGCATTTACTGCAAGACCCATTCGACTCGACTCTTTTTCTAGCCTGAAGAATGCTGCACTGACTTCGCGCGTATTATGGCTTATGATGTCAATACCATCTGCATACGCCAGCCACATAACACTCTTATAAAAAATTGTGCCTCTGCGTCTCAGGTTTGCAGCGCGAATGATTTTCTCATAACTATATTAAAAAAGTCGCACGATAAAAAATCACCTTGTCTGAAACTTCGCTTGGTATCGAACTGAGGAGAGAGGTCCTTCCCGATGTTCACTGCCGATTTTCACTTTCAAAGATGCATAAACTTTGCAGGAATACCAAATTCAGACATGATGGAGTATAGGTGGCTCCATATTGAACTGTGGAAGGCGTCTTTGAAAACGACAAAAATATGGCATATGTCGATGTGTTATCTGTTTTTCGAGGATCTTTTCCAAGATTTGTCGGAGCGTAAAGATCTGGTCGATGGTGGACTTTCCAGGTCTGAAACCACACTGATAAGGTCCAATCAGTTGGTTGACGATGTGCTTTAGTCTTTCACACAATACGCTCGACAGGACCTTATATGTGGTATTTAGAAGGCTAATCCAACGGTAGTTCGTGGAATTGCCTTTTTTGTGGATTGGGCAGAGCACACTGAGGTTCCAATCATCTGGAATGCATTCTTCTGACCATGTTCTGCATAGAAGCTTGTGAATGCATTTAAACAGAGCTTCGCCTCCGGTCTTAAACAAGCCGGTAGGCCATCGGCTCCTGCGGATTTGTTGTTTTTAAGCCGAGCTATAGCTGTTAAAACATCGTTAAAGTCGGGCAGCGGAACTTCAACGCTGACATCCATAATTGGGGTTTCCGGGATATCATCTCTTTCCGGGATTTAGAAGACAAGAGAAGTGTTCTCTTCATAACATAAGTGTACTCTGGATATCTGTCACTAGATTCCTATTTGCATCCTTGCAGGACGAGGCTCCGGTCTTGAAACCATCGGCCAGGTGTCTTATCTTTTGAAAGAATGTTCGAGTCCCATTCCTGTCGCCATGCATCTCAATTTTCTCGCACTCACGCATTTCTGCCTCTCGTTTTTTTTTTGTCTGAACAGGCATCCCTCTTCCCTCCTTTTCTCACGGTAACGCTACATAACAACACGCGTTACAACGGACTGTAGGGTGGCTTTGTAGGCGGTGTCATTCTATGCAGTAGCGTCGGGACACTTCTGGTCCTGCCAATGTTTTCGGCAAAGGCGGTGGTTGCCTATCTCCTATTTGGCAGCCGTACGCATAGAGTGGGATATGTGCGTCCACTGTGCACATATTTCGTCGATAAAAGAAGTGCTTTCTTCGAAGCAGGAGTGAGAGTCGAGTAGCGAAGGCTTTGGCTGACCGTTTTGACTGTAGCTTGTCGACGTCTAGCTTTCTCTATGCAGGATTGCGAGCATTCTTAGCTGAATACAGGCGTGTGTGGATCTTGGCTGCGACAAGATACTGATCCGAGTCTTTTTTAACACCGCAGATCGTGCGTACGTCTAGTAATCTGGCAGAGTGGCTTCCGTCAATTAAAACGCGAACAATTTCGTTGCGCGTTTTTTTATCAGGGGACAGCCAGGCGGCCTTATGAATATAGAGATACTAGAATCTAGTGCGACTAACGATCATGTTTCGTGTTGCGGCGAAGTCAATCAACCCCATTCCGTTATCGGATGTGTTGTCGTTTGGGCTGAAATTTCTGACAGTTGGACCAAATATGTTTTCCTTACCCATCTTGGCGTTGAAGTCACCAAGCACGATTTTTATGTCATGACGGGTGCAGCGCTTGTATGCATCTTCAAGGCGCTCATAGAAACTTTCTTTGCTTTCGTCATCTTTTTCTTCTGTCGGAGCGTGCGCACATATTTGGCTAATGTTAAAAAAATTAGCTTTGAAGAGGATTTCCATGCATTTCTTGGGTTGCAGTTATATCAGCTTCATAACTTTCCAAGATATAAATCAGTTGAATAGAGGCACCACCCCAACTTAAGGTGTGGAGACTCCAGGTGCATATCCGTAAATCATTATCAGTTTTTGTTTGCAGTAGTCGTCATCAGATTTGCGAATAATTCTTTTATGATTTTTGAACAATATCAAAAGGTCCATTTGTGGGTTGGTTTAATCGAAAAAAAATAAAGATCAAACAAACAAGCAGAAAATTAGTTTTATAGATATAAACGGATGCATCAAAGGAACTTTTCAGTAAAATATAGTACGTATGGTCACCTTAATTATATATTAACGTATTATATCATGTTAATAACCCTTCTTGGACACATAACTCGAGAACAACGTTATCAGCACAAAAACTGTCATAAAACAATTAACTTTAGACTGTCCCAGAAATAACTGTCCTTTTGTTTATTTTTATTTTAAAAAAATCAAAGTATTTTTTTTTTAATTTTTTCCAGGTTTCATTATTTCATTGATTAATAAGTGAACATTACAAAATAAGTGGAAATTTTATTTACACTGTAAAAATACACTTAAAAAATTATGCACTTTTTAACCTTCTCCATTAAGATTCTCCATTAGGTTTTTTATCGACCTTTCGTTGACCTTAGTGTATGCCCGTTGCCATTTACGTCGAAATATTTCGATGTTTTTCACAGTTTGTTTGGTCTTCTTAAGATTTATTTTCATTTAAGCCCAATAACTTTCGATTGGACCAAGTTCGGGGCAATTCGAAGGTTTGGCTTCTCTTGGTACCACAGTGACATTATTGGTTTGGTATCAATCCATCGTTCTCTGGGCGTAGTGACATGTTGCTATGTCAAGCCAAAATAGTACTGAACCTTGGCGCTGACGTATAAAAGGCAGCAAACGCCGCTCCAGATACTCTCTGATGTAAATTTCGGTGTTGATTGTGCGATCTGTCACAAATTCCTTACTTCGAAGACCACATTTGCAAATGGCCTGCCACACCATGTATTTCTTTGGAAATTTGGTATGTTTTTCGGTGATAAATTTAGAGGATGCTCCACCCCTTCTAACCGCAGTATAATATCCGTGTCCAGGTAACTGCTTAAAATCCGCTTTGCACTACGTTTCATCGTCCATGATTACGCAATCAAATTTGGCCAGGTAATCGCGATACAGTTTTCGAGACCTCCTCTTGGCTTTGGCGTCCTTTTCTTCTGACCTATCTTATCTAAATCCTATCTAAAATTTTTAATCCGTTGAACACTTGACTTTGATGTTCCCGCTTTTGCTGTCATATCACGAACCGAAGTGCCTGGATTCTGAGTAAACAGCCGCTTAACGTTCTGGGCCACCGCTTAGTTCGCTGAACCACTTTTTCTCCCTGAGCCTGGCGTTTTTAATAAAGCGGTAAGCTGTTTGTATCGTTTTCTGGTCCTTCCGACAGTTTTTACGCACACGCCAAGTTCCTTAGCGACCTTTTTGTGAGTATTGTTTGCATTTTCCAGGTATTTGCAAATAATTGCTTTCCGCTTTTCTTCTTGTTGAGACGACATCTTTTCAGTAGCTCTTTTATTTTACTAATGAGTTTCAATCTGCAATATTTATACTTTATTTAAGTACCAAATATGTTGCTATAGAGGCAACACTTTTTTATAAATAACCTAAAAACAAAAGGACAGTTATTTCTGGGACAGTCTTTATAGACATTTTGACAGACCTTTTTTCATTGCTCTTTTAAGAGTGTATTTTTTAATAAAATACAAGTTGCAGTGTTCAAAAATTTAATTAGGTACGTTCAACAAGAGTGTATTTTGTATAGCATGACAAAGAATATTAGGGTGCACACGATCCCAGTGTGCCGAACAAGGGCTTGAATCAGACAACACAAATGTAAATTATTAGGACTTGTTTTTAATGCCTACTATCTGCAATTATTAACAGCTTTTTTGCCTCGAATTTATTAATCATATATGACAACCTATTATTACTATATAATTCGCAGTTGGTTCTGCAAAGGTTAAGCACTCTGAACTATTATCATACAACTTTGTGACGAGTTTTGTAATCAAATGTAATTCTTTGGCTTAAACAAGCTATACATCTTCATTATAAAGTCGTCAATAGCTGTTTCCTTTTTTTTTTTATAGTGTACAAATAGTTATAACATATTGCATGAACATTTAATTAATTACAATAGAAGTTCTGCGAATAAGCGGGTTGGATTTTTTGAAAAATTCCATTATGTTAAATATTATAACGTCTCTAAAAAGCCCTCATTTGGGGCACTCGATATCATGGCTAAATGCATATTTCTAAAGGCACAATTTAAAAATTTGCATAAATGACTTAAGTAACAACAACAACAACAAAAAATAACAATTACAGGTTTTAAACTGTTCGTTGCACTTCGATTGCAGCACTACTTAAAATAAATAAACGTCAACACTGCCAATTGAAAAAAGACTTATAACACTCGCACATAACGACTTATTAAAAAGTAATAATAATTAAAAAAATTATATAAAATTAAATAAAAATTGGCGCCCATATTTTATTTGACACAATGTAGCCACATTTTTCATGCATTTTATTCAAATACATTTAATGGCAAAATTCAACAAATGTCAACTTCATTTTATGTCTCTAGCAAAACGTGTCCCTCTTAAACCCGAATAATATGTAGAAATCGTTGTCTGTCCATCTGACTGTCACTTCTTCCGTCTGTTTATTTAAACAGCACACTGTATGCTAAATCCTGCAGGCGTTATACAAAAATTAATGTTGGAATTTTAAGTTGTAGACAAGTTACCGCGAGTTACCAACACAAACCCAACGATCAGCCAAACAACCGGCCAACCAACAACTCAGCCTAGCTTAAGTCAAGCCAAGTCAAATCAACTCCAGTTGGCGGAACAGGTGAAATAAATGCCAGCCATGAACGAACAAACGAACGCATGTTCGAGTGTTTGAGAGTGTTCCGAGGAGCGCAGAGCTTGTAAACGATCAAGTTATTAATAAACTAGTAGATAGTTCTGCTTGTTATTGTTGTTGTTGCTGTTGTAAGATAGTGTGCCAGAGGACGGCAAACAACTTTACAACTTTAGTTGACTGCTTCAGTCAACTAACTAATACCTGTATTATGTTAATTATTAATAGGTTTTTATGACATGCCATACACTGCACGAAAAAGTGTACCAACTTCTTTAAAAGTGTACCAAAATTTTGGCTTTATGAACTCACAAATTTCATGGCATTTTATGTTTGAAAATAATTTGTGGCATATGGCTATATGACCGCCATCCTGTCGATCTTATTTCGGCACTCTTATTTCGTCAAAAGTGCGTCGAAAGTTGACATCTAAAAGATCAATCGTTGCTGATTTATCAGCATAGACCAGAGACTTGACGTATGCCCTCAAAAAGTAGTTCAAAGCTGTCAAATCATACGAACGAGGTGGCCAATTCACAGGTGCATTTCTTGAGATGATTTGGTCAGCAAACGTTTGGCTCAACAAAATGATGGTTTCAGGCGCGGTATGGCATGTTGTGCCGTCTTGTTGGAACCATTTCTTTTCCAAGTGATATGCTATGACATGGGGAATAAAAAAATAATGAATCGTAAGCCCGTAGTATTCGCCATTCACGATAATCTTGACACCGATTTTAAATTTAAATACAAATGGGCCGATGACGCCTTCGGCATGTAAACCGCACCAAATTCTACGTCTACACAGAGAGTTAAGTTTGAGTTACCAGTACAAAGCTGAGTTTTCCCATTTAACGAGAAATAAACTCTTGCGTCACCAGTACAGAAATGTATGATTTAACTCAACTTAACTCATTATATATTCTGAGTTTTTATGACTCAATGTAAAAAGCGCCTAAAAGTACAACACAAAATAATATAAATGTGTATATTCAGTGGTATTTTTCATGAAAGAATCTTTTTTTTACAAGAACTGTCAAAATAGAACAGCTGATTCGTTAATTATACAATTTATTTTTTTAACTATATGTTATTTTCTTTAAAAAATGAGTAAAAGAACTTCGAAAAGGATTTGGGCAAAAGTGGGGAAAGTAGTTTTCATCCAAATATGGGCAGAGCTTTCGCATAATAAGAAAAAAACGCATGTGTACGCAGAGACACCAGCAGCATTGTCGGCAAATTTAACTCAATTCTGCTACGGTATCTCTGTGTGAACAACTTCGGTTAAATGTTAGTTAAAATTAACTTATCTCCCTGTGTAGACATAGCAAAACAGTGATTTTTCGGGATATAACGGAGTCTCAAGAGTCTCATGAGGATTGTGCTAACTCCAAAAACTATAATGCTGCTTGTTTGCATACACGTTAAGATAGAATTGAGCCTCATCGTTAAAGATGATTTGACGATCAAAATATGATTCAACTTCCAGTTCATTATCAGCACATTAACCGAACACACGACGCAATTGATGGTCCGCTGGCTTCAATTCTTGCACCAGTTAGATCTTTAATGGATGTAGGCCAAGATCTTTCCTCAAAATTTTGCAAGTAGTGGACGGGTAGAGACCGAGTTGCTAAGAACGGTGTCGGATCGATAAATTCGGGTTCTCTTTCTTATTCTACAGCGTCTACACTGGCGATGTCTTATTTTGTGCGCACGGTACGAACTTGATTTCGATGTATATTATCTAAAAGAGTAAATGTAGTTATGAATGGATCCATAACATTGCGTATTAGCTGCTGAGATGGACGATTACGATCACCATAAACTTGATGACGTGTTCTATAAGCTTGGCGAACTGAACGCGAATTTTGGAAATTAATTTCCACGATTTGTGACTGAAAGTCAAAGATACTTTACCAGTATGACAGCTAATTTGACAGTTATCTCTATTGGAAGTTCTATACCTCTAAAATAAACACATTTAGACCAACTATAACCATTGTACCAGATATTTTTATATGCTCTATTTGAAGCATCTTGAGCATCTTGATTCTTCTTGCTCGTCGTCTCAGCAGAAGTTTTGATGACAAATGTTTCATCTTCGATCATGGTTTCTGATCCAGAAGTGTCCTTTGAGATCTTCGAGCAGTATTCTGTTAGTACATCTATGATGGATGGCTAAAGAGGCAAAACTGCGACGGCCGATATCCAAATGACTCTATTGAGTTGTTTTTTGTGTGGGGCAGGACGCCTTAGATATACTTCCTGAAATCATTCCCTAGTGCGGTTAAGGAATGATTCGTCTATATCTTGCTAACGCTGGGCAAGCACATGGAAAGTGTAGCATTTTTTCCTTTTTCTTAGGAGCATTACAGCCATGACAGTGGGAGTTGAACGGAATATGAAGTCTATCGACGTTAACACCAATACATCTATGGCCAGTACTGATAGCCTTTAATCTACCCAATCAGCCAAACAAGCTTGGAATAAGCTTTAAACAAGCTTACTAACGTAAGCCACAAGCTTGCATAACGCTTTCATTTACTATTGTAGAACGCTTACATGTAATTGTAGGATAAACAAAAGTGAACCCTTGGAATAATATTCCTTACTTCAAGCTTAATGCAAGTGTTGTTTTTACAATTGGATATAAGTGTTTTAATAAGCTTTTTCCAAGTGTGCTACATTCAACAAATCAATTAGCACTCGCGAAAAATTTTTATTCCGTGGCTCAGTTGATAAGCCACTGGTTATTTGATTTGTTGTGGTTTGGACATCCAAGGTTCAATTCCCAACCGGAACATTTTTGTTTTTATTTATTTTGTATTTTCGTTTGTTAAAATTGAAGCATATATTCATATGAAAAAGTGCATGCCTTCAAAAATTTTTGTGTTTGCTACCCCAGGGATCGAACGCGCGAACCACCGCATATGAGTCGGACCCAATCAGCCATTTAGAAATAGTGCTTGGATAAAGCTTACATGCAATACAAAAAGCAAGCCTTATCCAAGCACGCTTGAAAAACACTTGCCCAGTTAATAAATTTCCAAGTTCCTTTGTATAACTATTGTGTAAAACACAAAAAGCAAGTGATGCACAATAATACTTGGAAAGGCTTGCATTAAGTAAGTGTTTTGCAATCATACTTACAAAACGCTGACAACAGTAATAGTTGTACAACTGTTCAAAGTTGTGATGCTCTCATATATACATACATAAATGTATTTTATTTTCATTTTGTTCGCTCAGCAGCCATAAGGCTTACGGCAAGCTGTTAGAGTGTCCGACTCATATGCGGTGGGTCGCGCGTTCGATCCCTGGTGTAGCAAACACAAAAATTTTTGAAGGCATGCAATTTTTCATATAAATATGTGCTTCAATTTAAACAAACGAAAAAAAAAAAAAAAATAATAATAAAAATGTTCCGGTTGGGAATTGAACCTTGGATGTCCAAATCACAACAATTCAAATAAACAAGTGGCTTACCAACAGAGCCACGGAATAAAAATTTTTCGCGAGTGCTAATTGATTTGTTGAATGTAGCACACTTGGAAAAAGCTTATTAAAACACTTATATCCAATTGTAAAAACAACACTTGGATTAAGCTTGAAGTAAGAAATATTATTCCAAGGGTTCACTTTCGTTTATCCTACAATTACATGTAAGCGTTCTACAATAGTAAATGAAAGCGTTATCCAAGCTTGAGGCTTACGTTTGTAAGCTTGTTTAAAGCTTATTCCAAGCTTGTTTGGCTGATTGGGGACACTCTAACAGCTTGCCGTAAGCCTTATGGATGCTGAGCGAACAAAATGAAAATAAAATACATTTATGTATATATATATGGGAGCATCACAACTTTGAACAGTTGTAAAACTATTACCGTTGTCAGCGTTTTCTAAGTATGATTGCAAAACACTTACTTAATGCAAGCCTTTCCAAGTATTATTGTACATCACTTGCTTTTTGTGTTTTACGCAATAGTTATACAAAGGATATTGGAAATTTATTACCCGGGCAAGTGTTTTTCAAGCTTGCTTGGATAAGGCTTGCTTTTTGTATTGCATGTAAGCTTAATCCAAGCACTATTTCTAAATGGCTGATTGGGTAGTTACATCTGCCAGGGATCTTGACAATAGTTGGCGAGATTTGCCTAGGTTATATCAGGGTCACATTTTTTTAGCTGTCGCGCAGGATATTAACTTAACTAAGACTCCATCTTCTGTCAAATTGTTCTCTTACAGGCATAGAAGACTAAACAGGTATATTTAACTCCCTGTTCAATGTTTGATTGCCAGCTGAGTTTCGAATTCAGAGTGAAGCCGCACCCGGAAGCCCAGTGACTGCATTTGGCCAAAGCCCTCTAAGATAAATCTAAAGAACTGACTTCTCTTAGAGGACTTAATCTAATTTTGACTTTGAGCATTTTGAGTTTAGAATTGTCCAAACCTGACCCGCAATGTTGCAAGTGCTTCGCTTAGACCACCTTAGGGAGTGTATGATTTCTAAGCACTAAACTTTAGACTCCGCACTTAATCGTCCTGCCTTTACAAAACCCGTAGAACCGCCTTAAAGCATTACTTCGCGGGGCATGGGAACAGCACTTAGCTGAAAACGTTTGGCTCACAAATTTTCTTGGCCTTTGAGTGAATAGTTATCTACATCAAGATAATACCAATAGGCGTCGTCAAGAGAAGCATCGACCTCAAAGCCAGAGATATGCCCACACAAGCTGTAATGATCCTGAAGAAACGGAAGCAATCCCCACTTTCTGTGTGAATGTCCAAATCTACAGAATCATCGACTCTGATATACAGGAAAGATATGTTTTTAAAGATTGGGAGCATCGAGTGAACATAACACTGTTAGACATATGGAAGTTCACTAAGAGCACGGGATGATTTGGCACGGGACCACAACCTAAATGGGTTAAAAATAATCAAATAAGGGATTTGTAATATACCACGGAAGCACCTCAACGATGCACGACCTTTTTAGCCTTACCTTACTTAACCTAACCTATCTACATCTACAACCTCTATCTTACCTACTAAGGGGTTTCTTCTAAATTTAAGGGGCAAAAAAAGGTTTATATTATTTGAAGGACTTCTTGAAGACTTAAGGCACCATATTAACCAATTTACTACGAAGTTTTAAAGTTTACTCCGAGTTTTTTTACCCTGTTATATTCCCTGCTAATAGCCAAGAAGTATGCTTCGGTTCTCATTATTAGAGACAGCAGGTTTTGTGGCGTTACAGTCTCGACGGGTCTCAAATCTGTCATTATGGAACTTGTGCCACTTGAAAGGAGTGTGTACAGATGAATGTAAGCTCTGAAGTAGCCGCGTCCGTTAAAATTTGCGTGATATAAAAGTTAATGATGTCGTGGCTTTTTACACCAGTCGGTCAGGTTCGAAATAAGCTCTAACGATCTTTTATAAAATATTGGGCTTTCGATACGAGCCAAAAAAAGCTTTTCATCTACGAATGAGGCCGTTTTATCGTAATTTTATCCTTTAAACGCTACAACAACGCAATAAAATAATCACTGTTGATGGTCCGGCTCTTTTCAAGGTAATCAATGTATATTATACCTTGCACTTTCCAGAACAAAGATGCCATAGCCTTGCCAGTCGATTGTTGCATCATTCCACGCTTTCGATTTGATTTATCGAGTGCATTCCACTCGGCTGTCTATCGATTGCACTCTAGAGTATAGTAATGGAGCCATGTTTCATCCTTTGCCATATATCGATGGAAAAATTCATTATTATTACGGTTGAATATCTTTAAACATTGCTTCGAATCAACGACAAGTTATAGCTTTTGACCGATTGTGAACTCGCGCGGCACCAACTTAATAATCATGCACGTTATGTCTATCCCGATAAAGTTCATTTAAACTTTATCAACCCCTTGAGCAAATTTTCTTAGTATAAATCCTACCCAAGAGCATTAGGTTATCGTGGTATATTCTTACGATTAAGGGTTTTTCAGTGGTGGAGACTGTAAGTAAAGAGAAGTTTTTCACGGATTTGCCTTTGGATCATTTTGTAAAAGCAAGGATATATTTACTTGTCTCAAAAATACATCTGTTACTCTTAATTAGTTTAAGATTTTCTGGGTTTACATAAAAGCTTTTTTCGTATTAGGTTTAAAAATTTCATGAAATTGTGATGAGATCATAAGCTTTTGGTTTTTATTATTTTATTTATTTGAGCATCGTAAGCTTTTTAATTTCAATTGGTTCTATGTCGTTTGATCCTATGGACTTTAGCGGCTTAAAGCTCTCAATAGCCTGTTTTAACTTCAATTGTGTGATTATATCAAAGGACTTATCAACAGATGGTGGTTGTTTCTCTTGTGTTATATATAGCTAAAGTGTTATGTATAGCTACCTATAAATAGACATCCATGAAAATTCGTTTCTACAAATATGTTAAAAAATTTTTCGGTGTTGGAGTTGGTATAGATCCTTTTGGTTCATGTTTCATATTATTTCTTCATTAGCTGAGGCAACGTGTATCTTTTGTAAGGTAGAGACGAGATGAATTCTGTTCGACTTGTTCGAGATTTTAAAAACTGTGTAATGTCGGAACAATATATTCTGAAGAAATCAGATCTTTTTTCATATACGGTCAAAGAAAGGTATAATCTCGGAAATATTTACTGGCTATTGGTGATAATGAAGGCAAACTCACTGCCAACATTATTAATAATAAGATAAGTAGTAAGGATGTAAACAAAAAGAGACTCAGCATGAATGTTTGTATATAAGATCACATGATGAGCGTTAGTATCGCTTATTATTATTAGATAAACAATTGTTTTATATCTTTGCCTTGTGTTGTAACTTTTGAGACCTGGTCTTTGATGATACGTTTTTGGGAAGTCTTCATGGTCGCGTATCAGGTATACCGAAATAGACACAAACTGCGTTGATCCATCTCAATGCGCTTATGATGGCAATCCTTTTTACTGAAATTAGAAAGAATAAAAGCATTAAAATGATTTTGGCTAACCTTGAAAACTTGTATAAACTACCGTATAGAACGTAGGAATCCTGAGTACGCAAACCTTTTCGCAGACCACCTGGGACTAGACATGGGTAACGCAGTAAAAATTGCAGCGCTGACACACTTACTCAAGCGCAGTTAACTGTATCAGCGAAATGCGTTAACGCAATTGCGTCATGCCGCTGTTCAAAATGTTAAAGTATCTGTATCAACAAGACGCGTATCAGCACAGAAAGTCTCACAGTAAAACATTGCATAGTGCGTTGAGTCATGTGCTAAAGAGCCCATACATAGAAAGTAAAAAACATCAAAATTCATCAGATGGTTGTGTTTTTATCATTAAATCAAGCTTTCAAACAGATACATACACATTTCTGGTGGGTAAAACAAGTTTGAAGTTGGATTTAAGTTCAGTTTGAAATAAACTCACACATGTGTGCTCAAGCATCATCCAATCAGTCATGCTCCAAGAATTCATGCTTATTTTATTTTGTTACATTCAACTTTCTGTCTTTTTCAACTGTGCTCGATGAACTGTACAGCTTGTACATTTGCTTTCAATGTTTTTCTTGCTGTTTGTTCGGCTTTGAGTGTTGCATTTGTATTAATGCGCTATTGCGTTACTTTTTTTAAAAGAAGTGTATCAACGAAGTAACGCACTTAAATGCTTCAACTCAAGAACTCAACGCAACGCTGCGTTACCCATGTCTACCTGGGACTCCTGCATCAGTGTCATCACAGACCTCATCAATGTTTTTGATGAGGCGCCGAATTAAACTTGTGGTCGGAGTCTTTGAGTGGAGAACTTTAATTTTTACTATTCTCAGCATTTAGACTGCTTATAGTAGGATTAACCTCTATGACCGTAATGTCGGTCTCATAGTCCGTTTAAGGAAGTCATTCTTCAAAGAGGACAACCGAAGGTACTCCGCAAGTTCAGTGTAGCAGCTATCATCGTCTGGTGTAGGTGTGCAGAATGGAAGAGATGGGAAGTCGTTAAATTTTTCGAAAGCCTGGTCTTCCTTCAATAACTGCTAAGCTCTTTTGAAGGCCCATTCATAGTTCGTTTAAGGAAGTCATCGCTCTTGAATTAAGAACGCGCCACTTTAAAAACTTATTCCTATTCTCGATAAAGAGTTTCTCGCCCAACCATTTCTCTCAGAGACCCCGATCATATAAAAATCAAGAGTTTTCTGAACATGTGCTTAGACGCCATCAACTGTTGCGTCAAAAAGGGACTTTACCAGGGAATGACTTCATTATTGAAGGGGTAGTGGCCGTTTTGATTAATACTACTTTTACATGCAGAGTTAACTCGGGGTAAGAATTTTCGTTGAGTAAAAAACATGCCGACGCTGACTCGATGCTATTTTTGTAAGTTTAAAATCTTCATATTTACAGTGTGCAGCTCGTTATGAAAAACTATTCTAAACTAATAATTTTTTTAAGTCATTGTATATTAATTTGCAGTCCTTATGCCTCCCCTCAACCCACAAAACCTCCTCTTTGTGCCTATTGCTGCTGACTCTCTCCCGAACGATAATTATTTTGCAGTATTTTGCAACTTCGTTATGCAAAGCAATGTGTTAAAACCAGCTAGAACCACACACACATACCCATATAAGTGAAGAATACACACATATATCCATGGCAACCTGTTTTAAAATCTTGAATGAATATTTGTAGCTAAGATATTAAAAAAAAAAAAAAAAAACACACAAACCTTGTCAAAAAATTGCGCATGCAAACGCTTCTGGTTTAATTGCTTTCCTTTGCTATCTCATTCTAGCCAATAATAGTTTTTATCTCGCTCCTTGGCTTTAACAAATTAACCTAGCCTGGCTAAATGCACCGCGGAACAAAACCAACAACAGCAACAGAGCAACAACAGAAACATCAACATTAATGCACAGTTAAGAGCTTTAGACGAAAAGGAAAAAAAAATATGAACAGCAACAACAACACAATTGCTGCTGCTAATTTAGTTAGTGGCTACTAGAAAAGCTAGTGAGCAGCATGCGGCTGACGATGTTACCTTTTAGCCTAAGTACAGTTTAGGTCGTTGCTGCATTGTTGCTGCAACAGCTGCTGCTGTTGAAGAACATAACAATCATTGTTGAATGTGTTGTTAGTGCTTCAAAGTTGATGATCACTTTGATGATAACGACGACGACAACAACTACTTTGTTGCTGATCTTGTTAATCCTCATGATTATCATCATCATTACCACCATCATCATCATTATCGTTGTCGATTGGCCAGCTCATGATGACGTTTTAAGTTAAGTGGTCAATTAATATTTGCATGACTTAGTTGGAATTGAAAATTAGTATTCAAGAAAAACAAGTAAAGCGAATCTTCTTTGAACTTGAATTTGTTTAATTTGATTTTTTTCTTCAATAATTTTACATGAAGTTTACGACTTTGCTGGCAACATTTTTTTGTGGCTTTATTAATTATTTATGGAACAGCGTCATTCTCAGCAAATATTTAAAATTAATAAATTGTTGGTATTGCGTGAAATCTGACGGAAGTGAATAGTTTTAATTATTCTCTTTTTTCTAGGGAATTCAACGGCATTAGAACAAGGAATTATTACTCACTAAGTAAAGGTAAAAATTATGGTACAACAGTAAAGAATAATTCTTTGTTCTCATGGAAAAAAATTAAAAACACAATGACTTCAATAAGATACAGAAGAAACAACTTAAGCAACGAAACTTGGAAAATTGTTGCCTGAAAATATAACCCATTTAAGGCAGTATTCTTATCTAGGGGCAAACAATTTTTGTGATTTTTTAAGATATTAATTGATATTTTAACATTAAAAAATAAAAATTAATAAAAAAAATTTTTAAATTTTAAGGGCCAAGACCAAGAACAAGAGCACCAGGAACAGCAAGAGCATAAACGAAACGAAGTGGGGCCTCGGTAATCGAGCGGTTAGCTTACTTCACTGCCAACTCAGAGATTTCGGATTCGAATCCTGATTTAGCTATGGTCCAACGCTTTTATTTTCTTTAATTCTTTCTTCATTTCTAGTCAAATGAAATTAAAAATTCATCAAAATATCAGACTTCGGAAAGTTGTAGTTGGTGTTAGAGATGTTTGGGGAATGAGATAGTTTAAAATAACTCGAAATAACTGAGGTAAAGACTTGCCAAAGATTCAAATGCATGTTGATATAGCACTCCGCCACACATAAAACATTCTACACTCTTCTCTTGATTTTCACTTGATTTTTTTTGAAAAAAAAAACTTCACATCACGTCACATACAATCTCATCACGTCACATCCCATTTCATCACATCAGATCACATCACATCACATCGCATCACATCACATCACATCACATCACATCACATCACATCACATCACATCACATCACATCACATCACATCACATCACATCACATCACATCACATCACATCACATCACATCACATCACATCACATCACATCACATCACATCACATCACATCACATCACATCACATCACATCACATCACATCACATCACATCACATCACATCACATCACATCACATCACATCACATCACATCACATCACATCACATCACATCACATCACATCACATCACATCACATCACATCACATCACATCACATCACATCACATCACATCACATCACATCACATCACATCACATCACATCACATCACATCACATCACATCACATCACATCACATCACATCACATCACATCACAACACATCACAACACATCACATCACATCACATCACATCACATCACATCACATCATATCACATCACATCACATCACATCACATCACATCAATTCACATCACATCACATCACATCAAATCTCATCACGTCACATCACATCACATCACATCGCATCAAATCACATCACATCGCATCACATCACATCACACCATATCAAATAAAGTCACAATCAAATTCAAATTCAAAATCAAAATCAAAATCAAAATCAAAATCAAAATCAAAATCAAAATCAAAATCAAAATCAAAATCAAAATCAAAATCAAAATCAAAATCAAAATCAAAATCAAAATCAAAATCGAAATCAAAATCAAAATCAAAATCAAAATCAAAATCAAAATCAAAATCAAAATCAAAATCAAAATCAAAATCAAAATCAAAATCAAAATCAAAATCAAAATCAAAATCAAAATCAAAATCAAAATCAAAATCAAAATCAAGGTCAAGATCAAGGTTAAGGTCAAGATGAAGGTCAATGTCAAATCAAAATCAAAATCAAAATCAAAATCAAAATCAAAATCAAAATCAAAATCAAAATCAAAATCAAAATCAAAATCAAAATCAAAATCAAAATCAAAATCAAAATCAAAATCAAAATCAAAATCAAAATCAAAATCAAAATCAAAATCAAAATCAAAATCAAAATCAAAATCAAAATCAAAATCAAAATCAAAATCAAAATCAAAATCAAAATCAAAATCAAAATCAAAATCAAAATCAAAATCAAAATCAAAATCAAAATCAAAATCAAAATCAAAATCAAAATCAAAATCAAAATCAAAATCAAAATCAAAATCAAAATCAAAATCAAAATCAAAATCAAAATCAAAATCAAAATCAAAATCAAAATCAAAATCAAAATCAAAATCAAAATCAAAATCAAAATCAAAATCAAAATCAAAATCAAAATCAAAATCAAAATCAAAATCAAAATCAAAATCAAAATCAAAATCAAATCACAGTCCAAGTAAAAGTACAAGTCCAAGTCCACGTCCACGTCCACGTCCACGTCCACGTCCACGTCCACGTCCAAGTTCAAGTTCAAGTCAAAATCAAACTCAAAGTCAAGATCAACGTCAAATTCAACGTCAAGGTCAAGGCCAAGGTCAAGGTCAAGGTCAAGATCAAGGTTAAGGTCAAGATGAAGGTCAATGTCAAATCAAAATCAAAACCCAAATCGATGTCAGTGTCAAAACCAAAGTCAAAGTGAAATGCTATGTAAAATTCAAAGTCAAATCAACATCGAAACCAAAATCAATGCCAGTGTCAAAATCAAAGTCCAAGCCCAAGTCCTAGTCGAAACTAAAGTCAAAGTACAGTCAAAATCAAATTCCAAGTCAAGGTCAACGCCAAAGTCAAGGTCAAAGTCAAAGACAAAGCCATAGTCGAATTTGAAATTAACATTGACGTCTAACATCAACATTATCAACATCATTTATATCAACAACATCATTCACATCATCAACATTATCGAAATCATCAACATTATCAAAATCATCCACATCATCAACATCTTCAAAAACAAAAGTAAAAAACAAAGCAAAAACTTAAGCAAAATAATAATAAAAAAGTATCAAGAAATGGATTATAAAGGGTGTTTTTTTTTAGAGGAATAGAACTTTGAAATGAAAATAAATAAGGATTAATTTTTAAAATTGACATGAAATGGACTTTATTCAAAAGATAATCTTTTGTCATTATAATGTAAATATGATTTGTGGCACATGACTGCCACGGCTGGCTCTGACGTAATCTAATCTGGAGTTCCAATTTTCAATTTCAAAAATTGATTTTTAAAAATTTTTTGCAGTTATGTAAGTAGTGCAATATTTTGAATTTCAACATAAGTTTTCGTTCATAAAACGATTAAAAATTAATTTATATAATTAAGTTCATACAAGAACTGGACAACTCAACCCTCCCAGTTGAGTTCTCTCAAATATAAATATTTATATAATTTTTATTAATTTTTGTTTTTCAATTAAAAACAGTACAGTTACCCAAGCATTACAAATAATTCACTACATGGTGAAATTAATTCCACCAGGAGAACATAGTTCAACGCTATGGGTAAAGTAATTGACGCACGAAGGTACCGCTGAATACCCCACTTATGGCGTAACGTTCAAATTAACGCCATCAGGCAACACACACAAGATATATAGTTAAGAAAAAAGGTAACATATAAAAACGTATAGAACGAGCAACTGCAACAGGTTGAAGTGCTGCCGGTGTTGGTAACCAAGTCAGAAAAAAAGTCAGAATAAGCCGTAGGGAACCACACGAAAGCTACAGCCTGACGTCCATCTTGTAACCTACAACTATGTATAAATAATAATAATAATTAAGTATTTAACAACGACAAAAGCTAATGGAAGGGAGGAAGCACCATAATAAGTGGCAGGAAGCTTGAAACAGTGAAGGCTGCACCACCAAGTAGGGAGTGGTAACTGTGCGCTGGTGCATTGAAGTTCAAACATAAATGCTTTGGGATGCGATAATCATTAGGTGTGAAGAATTTATTGCTGCGTGGCAAGTGCTGCGCATGTGCAAGATAAAAACTAAACAAAACAAAAACTGGTTACAAAAAACTTCATGCATATTTTTAGGAGACTCGAAGCGACCAAGCGCAGAACTGACAGGTAAAGCAAGTGAGTGTGTGAAGAGCAAAATAAATATCTTTATAGCATTGTGAAAGCAGTTATTATTAAAGAAAGCTTAAGTTAAAAAAACAAGAAAACTATTCAAGCTTTTGAGTATCAAACAACAACAACATATGCGCACAACCCACTCCAACAGTCTGCTTTCAACGCTGCCTGGTTAAATTCTACAGCCCAAACATATTGTTGGCAAGAATATTGGCAGTAGCAAACACCTGTATCTTGGTATCTATTGCAGTATCGACATCGCTATCCGATTGCAGCAAATCAGGTTTATTTTTCGTAAAATTTTTGTTAAACTTCAATAAAATTTGTTGTAAAATGTTCCTTGCATGCTCAATGCGGAAACAAGATATATTAACTAGATTCTGAACAAACACGAGCCCCGAACATAAACTTTCAGCATTAGAGTCTTAAATCATTTGTTAGTTTTATTTTTACTCCAGTGTTGCTTGATGAGCCAAAAGCTAAAATGCAATAACAAAAATTCTAAACATGAAGATGCGTAACTCAAATAAGAAAAAATTGTTGGCGGTCTCATATAAATATAGTCGATACGACTTAAGCGTGGCTTCGATATGGTCACAAAAGTCATCTGCTGGTCAGAGCATGCATCGGACACACCCTGTCACAGTGAGTAAAATAACATAGGAAACGGCATAATTTATTGAAATGAAATAAATGTGTTTAAATTTCTAATAAATTGGTTAACTTAAGCAAAAGTTTCAAAAATTGATGTTGATGTGTTGATGTGATGATGATGATGATGATGATTATGATGATGTCGATGATGTTGATAATGTTGATGATGTTGATGATGTTGATGAAGTTGATAACTATGATGATGTTGATGATGTTGATAATGTTGATGACGTTGATGATTTTGATGATGTTGATGATGTTGATGATGTCGATGATGTTGATGATGTTGATGATGTTGATGATGTTGATGATGTTGATGATGTTGATGATGTTGATGATGTTGATGATGTTGATGATGTTGATGATGTTGATGATGTTGATGATGTTGATGATGTTGATGATGTTGATGATGTTGATGATGTTGATGATGTTGATGATGTTGATGATGTTGATGATGTTGATGATGTTGATGATGTTGATGATGTTGATGATGTTGATGATGTTGATGATGTTGATGATGTTGATGATGTTGATGATGTTGATGATGTTGATGATGTTGATGATGTTGATGATGTTGATGATGTTGATGATGTTGATGATGTTGATGATGTTGATGATGTTGATGATGTTGATGATGTTGATGATGATGATGAAATCAAAATAAAAATCAAAATCAAAATCAAAATCAAAATCAAAATCAAAATCAAAATCAAAATCAAAATCAAAATCAAAATCAAAATCAAAATCAAAATCAAAATCAAAATCAAAATCAAAATCAAAATCAAAATCAAAATCAAAATCAAAATCAAAATCAAAATCAAAATCAAAATCAAAATCAAAATCAAAATCAAAATCAAAATCAAAATCAAAATCAAAATCAAAATCAAAATCAAAATCAAAATCAAAATCAAAATCAAAATCAAAATCAAAATCAAAATCAAAATCAAAATCAAAATCAAAATCAAAATCAAAATCAAAATCAAAATCAAAATCAAAATCAAAATCAAAATCAAAATCAAAATCAAAATCAAAATCAAAATCAAAATCAAAATCAAAATCAAAATCAAAATCAAAATCAAAATCAAAATCAAAATCAAAATCAAAATCAAAATCAAAATCAAAATCAAAATCAAAATCAAAATCAAAATCAAAATCAAAATCAAAATCAAAATCTAAATCAAAATCAAAATCAAAATCAAAATCAAAATCAAAATCAAAATCAAAATCAAAATCAAAATCAAAATCACAATCACAATCAAAATCAAAATCAAAATCAAAATCAAAATCAAAATCAAAATCAAAATCAAAATCAAAATCAAAATCAAAATCAAAATCAAAATCAAAATCAAAATCAAAATCAAAATCAAAATCAAAATCAAAATCAAAATCAAAATCAAAATCAAAATCAAAATCAAAATCAAAATCAAAATCAAAATCAAAATCAAAATCAAAATCAAAATCAAAATCAAAATCAAAATCAAAATCAAAATCAAAATCAAAATCAAAATCAAAATCAAAATCAAAATCAAAATCAAAATCAAAATCAAAATCAAAATCAAAATCAAAATCAAAATCAAAATCAAAATCAAAATCAAAATCAAAATCAAAATCAAAATCAAAATCAAAATCAAAATCAAAATCAAAATCAAAATCAAAATCAAAATCAAAATCAAAATCAAAATCAAAATCAAAATCAAAATCAAAATCAAAATCAAAATCAAAATCAAAATCAAAATCAAAATCAAGATCAAGATCAAGTTCATGATCAAGATCAAGATCATGATCAAGATCAAGTTCAAAATCTAGCTCAAGATCAAGATCAAGATCAAGATCATGATCAAGATAGAGATCAAGGTTATGATCAAGATCAAGATCATGATCAAGATAGAGATCAAGGTTATGATCAAGATCAAGTTCAAAATCTAGCTCAAGATCAAGATCAAGAACAAGATCAAGATCAAGATCAAGATCAAGATCAATATCAAGATCCAGATCAAGATCATAATCTAGATCAAGATCAAGATCAAGATCATGATCAAGATAGAGATCAAGGTTATGATCAAGAT
Source organism: Tetanocera ferruginea (assembly GCA_958299015.1). Taxonomy (NCBI): domain Eukaryota; kingdom Metazoa; phylum Arthropoda; class Insecta; order Diptera; family Sciomyzidae; genus Tetanocera; species Tetanocera ferruginea. Next base: position 157,934,223 of record OY282640.1, on the reverse strand, counting down.
CATGATCATGATCAAGATAGAGATCAAGGTTATGATCAAGATCAAGTTCAAAATCTAGCTCAAGATCAAGATCAAGAACAAGATCAAGATCAAGATCAAGATCAAGATCAAGATCAAAATCTAGATCAAGATCAAGACCAAGATCAAAATCTAGATCAAGATCATGATCAAGATAGAGATCAAGGTTATGATCAAGATCAAGATCATGATCCAGATAGAGATCAAGGTTATGATCAAGATCAAGTTCAAAATCTAGCTCAAGATCAAGATCAAGAACAAGATCAAGATCAAGATCAAAATCTAGATCAAGATCAAGATCAAGATCATGATCAAGATAGAGATCAAGGTTATGATCAAGATCAAGTTCAAAATCTAGCTCAAGATCAAGATCAAGAACAAGATCAAGATCAAGATCAAGATCAAGATGAAAATCTAGATCAAGATCAAGATCAAGATCATGATCAAGATAGAGATCAAGGTTATGATCAAGATCAAGTTCAAAATCTAGCTCAAGATCAAGATCAAGAACAAGATCAAGATCAAGATCAAGATCAAGATCAAGATCAAGATCAAGATCAAGATCAAGATCAAGATCAAAATCTAGATCAAGATCAAGACCAAGATCAAAATCTAGATCAAGATCATGATCAAGATAGAGATCAAGGTTATGATCAAGATCAAGATCATGATCAAGATCAAGATCATAATCTAGATCAAGATCAAGATCAAGATCATGATCAAGATAGAGATCAAGGTTATGATCAAGATCATGATCATGATCAAGATAGAGATCAAGGTTATGATCAAGATCAAGTTCAAAATCTAGCTCAAGATCAAGATCAAGATCAAGAACAAGATCAAGATCAAGATCAAGATCAAGATCAAGATCAAGATCAAAATCTAGATCAAGATCAAGACCAAGATCAAAATCTAGATCAAGATCATGATCAAGATAGAGATCAAGGTTATGATCAAGATCAAGATCATGATCAAGATAGAGATCAAGGTTATGATCAAGATCAAGTTCAAAATCTAGCTCAAGATCAAGATCAAGAACAAGATCAAGATCAAGATCAAAATCTAGATCAAGATCAAGATCATGATCAAGATAGAGATCAAGGTTATGATCAAGATCAAGTTCAAAATCTAGCTCAAGATCAAGATCAAGAACAAGATCAAGATCAAGATCAAAATCTAGATCAAGATCAAGATCAAGATCATGATCAAGATAGAGATCAAGGTTATGATCAAGATCAAGTTCAAAATCTAGCTCAAGATCAAGATCAAGATCAAGATCAAGATCAAGATGAAAATCTAGATCAAGATCAAGATCAAGATCAAGATCAAGATCAAGATCAAGATCAAGATCAAGATCAAGATCAAGATCAAGATCAAGATCAAGATCAAGATCAAGATCAAGATCAAGATCAAGATCAAGATCAAGATCAAGATCAAAATCAAGATCAAAATCTAGATCAAGATCAAGATCAAGATCAAGATCAAGATCAAGATCAAGATCAAGATCAAGATCAAAATCTAGATCAAGATCAATATCAAGATTAAGATCAAGATCAAGATCAAAATCATGATCAAGATAAAAATCTAGATCAAGATCAAGATCAAGATCAAAATCATGATGTTGGATTTTTTGAAAATCGTCATTTTTTACCTTGATCTTGATCTTGATCTTGATCTTGATTTTTATCTTGATCTTGATCTTGATCTTGATCTTGATCTTGATCTTGATCTTGATCTTGATCTTGATCTTGATCTTGATCTTGATCTTGATCTTGATCTTGATCTTGATCTTGATCTTGATCTTGATCTTGATCTTGATCTTGATCTTGATCTTGATCTTGATCTTGATCTTGATCTTGATCTTGATCTTGATCTTGATCTTGATCTCGATCTTGATCTTGATCTTGATCTTGATCTTGATCTTGATCTTGATCTTGATCTTGATCTTGATCTTGATCTTGATCTTGATCTTGATCTTGATCTTGATCTTGATCTTGATCTTGATCTTGATCTTGATCTTGATCTTGATCTTGATCTTGATCTTGATCTTGATCTTGATCTTGATCTTGATCTTGATCTTGATCTTGATCTTGATCTTGATCTTGATCTTGATCTTGATCTTGATCTTGATCTTGATCTTGATCTTGATCTTGATCTTGATCTTGATCTTGATCTTGATCTTGATCTTGATCTTGATCTTGATCTTGATCTTGATCTTGATCTTGATCTTGATCTTGATCTTGATCTTGATCTTGATCTTGATCTTGATCTTGATCTTGATCTTGATCTTGATCTTGATCTTGATCTTGATCTTGATCTTGATCTTGATCTTGATCTTGATGTTGATGTGGATTTGGACTTTTGCCTTTACCTTAAGAAACAATTTGGGAGAGACTTAAAGAAGACTTCGGCAAGACTTTGGCAACTACTTGAATTTGGAAAAATGTAAACTCAATCAAATATATTCATTTTTAAATCCAACTCAACCCACTGTCTTCGTAAGCAACCGCATCTGAAATTCAACGATACTAAATCGAACATGGACATCATATTGATTTTTTATTGCATTTCTAGCACATAACAAACAACTCTGGCCAAAAGAGGTAAAAACAGAATAACATGCGCTACAGCGAAAAAATAACTTACTGGCATGAGACAGCGCGGAGACCAGCCCAATACAAACTCAATCCAATCGTTTGAAACTTTGTATAAATTGTAAAAATGAATGATCTTTGTAGAAATTCTAACAAGGCACAAGGCAGCACAAGCCAGGATAAGCACAACGGCAGCGCTATACAGTCAATAAGCCAGCCAGTGACTCAGACCGGTCCGCAATCAAACTGGGCGAGTGACATTAAGTACAGTAGCCGAAGATCAGGAATCAAACAGGAATCGAACAAAACAAAGAATTTATTATGAACTTGGAAAGGTAGAGACAACAACAACAACAACAAGATTCTCCAGATATGGTGAAATAAGAGCAAAGTGGAAATACTTTATGGAAGAACAACAACAACAACTTACTGAAGAGCATGGCAAATGAGGACGCTATAATGGTAACAGGTTCATAAATAAAATAAAAGAAGTCAGAAGATAAAACAATATAAAATTGAATTGCTTGAAATTGTTTACCTGTGTCACAAGTTCGGTATGATGACAAATTTGTGTATATTTATTTTGTTCCTTCTGTGGATGGACAGAATTTGAAATTGAGTTGGGATTATGATTTATGAGGGTGATGATCTTTTTGAGCGAAACGGCGAATTGTGCTCATAAGAATTAAATAATATCTGTAAAAATACATGAAATAACTCAAGTTTGTACTCCTTTTGAAAATTGTTTCGACTTTAATCTAACTAGAAAATTCTGTTTTTGAAATCCGCTTAGTTGTGATTGAGTCCAGGATTGAAAAAAGGTAATAGGCAATTATCCAGGAGTGGTTGGCCTCAAGGCTTTATTGTATTTTAAAAATTGTTGGTTTTTAATCGTTTCTTTTTAACACAAACCGAAATTGAAGTTGCACGTGAGAGGTATAAATATTAGAAAATAAAATAACTGCTAAACATTGCTTTTTTTACACACAACTCATAACAGTTCAAGCCCCTAGTGGTCCTTTCCAAAAATAAGATAAAAAGCGTTAAATAAAGTTTATTTTCATTTAGATGATAACATTTCATTGTTGGATATGAAAGCACAAAATATACTCTACTACATAAAATTCTTTTTTATACTCTTTTCTTAGTTAATTCTTGAAAAATGAATCGCTGTAACGTTCGACAGTTTTCAACAGTTGGCAACTCTAACAGCAGTAGACAACAGTAAACAGCTGTCTTTTAGTTACAATTTAAATTTTTCTGTTGAATGCAAAATAATATTTATATTTAATAAAAAAATAAGTGATTGCTTCAGTTTAAAAAAAAAGGTGTAAGAAAAATGCAAGCTTCATTCAAAAACTTTGCATTCTTTTGAGGAAAAGCCAGTTTTTTCAGGTCTTTATGTCGAGCTGGGCCCTGTGGCTCATATGGCTAACCGTGTTTATTTTCATATTCAAATTTCCATGAGAGATGTTCCAAGTATTCCAAGAAGAATACACTATGAATATCAAGAAAAAATGCTAAGTGCTATGCAACAGAATAAACCATATCAAATGGAGGTTAAGGTGAAGAGCGATGAGCTTCTAGTATTATTAAATTAGTGACTTTTCACGTGGATTCTGAATTCTGATTCAAAACAAAATTTCCTGTGTTTTTCGTATGTCTTTTTCTATCTGGTGGACTTTTTTTATCATTTTTTTTTTCTTTCCTGATAGCCTCGGAACGGATAGTAATAAGCAAACCGAAAGATTTCACCAGGACATAGCTGCGATTGATTAAAGATACAAGGAAAAAGATTCACTGTCAGTGATAGGCAACTATTTATGGTCTATTGTCAGAAACATTGGTTCATAGATGAAACTGTCGATGAAACGTGGATAGACCACTACACTTCAGAGACAAAGGATCCATTAAAAAAGTGGAATTTTAAAGGAGCACGTGCTCCGAAGAACGTGAACGCGGTAAAATCAGCTGGAAAGGTTATGGCCATGGTTTTTTTGGATGTACGCGCAATCATCTACATCGACTCAAGTAATCGAAAGAGAGAAAATGGCGAAATTATAACAAAACAATATTATCGATTTAGTGATGAAATCAAGAAATAACGTCCTCATTTAAAACGGAAAAAGGTCCTCTTTCATGAAGACAGTGCATGTTTTGCACTTGCAGTAACCGCAAAACAGTCATGTTTAAATATCGAAAAAGTGCTCAAAATCCACTTTGAGCCAAAACATGGATGACATCGCAAATCTCTTATTTGAACGTAAGTAGGCGAAAATATTGATGCAGAATTTCTGGTTTCGACAAGTACTTTAACGAGAGATTAACAAACCTGAGTGCCAAAATTACGAAAGTCTTCGTTTTTCATCTTCCCTACAACAAATGTCCTCCTCCGTTTTCCTCCCTAGCCAACTTTTGAGCTGATAGCCGTAGATGAGGTCCATTTTTATGTGAAGAGGTACGTCTGCAAATAAAACTACACATTTAAAAAAATAAATTAGCCATTTCAGCCTTTGAAAGGATTTTGACCGAGCTTCTTTTGTTCAATTGTGTTGTGTGTGTTGTTAAATGTTTGTATACAATTGATCGATAACTGGACTTACAGTTTATGCCGACTCTAAACGGCTACTATTCATGTTCTTAAGAAGTCTTTTATGCCAATTTTCACTCTCTGAGGTTTGCCATTGTCTGCAGAGAGGTGACAGCCTGTAAAAAATGCTGTTCGTGTGAAAAAACTTTCTGTCGGATTTGAGGATTGAGCTTGGCCTACACATTTCGTTGGCTCGAAAGCCAGACACTTAATACACACCGTAGCCACGGATTCCATTAAAGATTTTGAGATATTGAAAAATCAATTACATCCCAAAAATTCACCGTTTGGTGCGGTGTTATGTCTGAAAGAGTTATGAACTAATGCATGAAAAATACACAGATAATAACTATTTCCAAATAAAGTTATAAAAAATTAAAAATAAAAACAAAAAAATTTCAATACAAAATTTATTTTAGTTTTACAACAGTCAGTCTTTAATGGGCACATTAAAAAAAAGTTTCTTTAACAACTTCCAAAATTAATCACTTTCACACAATATGCTGTTGATTGGATGCATTTTTAAATTTAGTGGATCAAATCATAAAATTTTAAGCACTAAATAATCGTATTAAATCGAGAGATCTCTGAGTTTGAACGCCCATAATCTGTTTAAAGTGCTGCAATTAAAACTATTCAAAATGGCTTTAGGTTTTTTAAATTTTTTTTCTTTTGTTTTTTTTTTTTTTTTGAGCACTCTAACGGTGCATATATAATTTTGACCTATATCAAGTTGAGATGCAAGCAAATGCCGCTATATAAAGAAATAAGCAATTAATTCGGGTTGTCTTCAAGTTAAAGTAAAAGCTTTTTGTCAAGGCTTTTAAATTTAAATCCTCAACATAAATTTTTTATTGACCACAGACACAACTTTTAAATAACGATTAGTTGGTAATTAAAATTTATTAAAATATTCTAAGTTTTTTTTTCTTCAATATCAAAATGCATGCGCCCACCACCATAGAGCAGCTATAAATTTTATGCTTACTACTAGTAGTAGTTTACTACGATGCAACGGTAAATAACCAAAAAAAAAAAAAAAAAAAACAGAAATATGTAAGTGTGTCACTCTTATCAACAGGTCGCATCTAAAAACTCATTAAATTCCTTCGATTTCCAATTTCATGCTACAAAAAAAAACCTTTAAAAAATTGTTGAGAACCTGTTAAACACTGTGAACAGCTAAGAGGAAAAAAAAAATAAAAATTAAATTGAATGCTTGACTAACTAAGACGCAAGCGATAAATTAAAAGTTGCCTTTTTTTCCTTTTTTTAACCAATTTTGGGTTCTTTGATTCCTCTTTAATAATTTTTGTTTTTTTTTCCACTGATTCTGTGGTTTCTTCAACGCTATCAAAGGCACTTGAACAGGATTCAATGACCTCGCGGCGTATCATGCGTACGCATCCTTTTTACCAGCATGCTTGAGCGGGAAGGCAATAGTTGTAACATTAAAAAAAAAGAAAAACAACAAAACTGACATAAGCAGTCAGTGAAGGTGTCAAATTACCAGCGTACCCAACGCAGCGTACTTGACGAACGAAAGCAAACAAAGCTTGCAACCATGCATTATTCGTTCGTCTTCACAGGCAGAGGTACAGGAACGAACCAGTAGAGGTGTAGGACGTCAGAGCTGACTGCTTGTAGGCAAAAAGAAATAAACTCTTAAATAAAACTACCACATAAAAGACATAAATAAATACTTGGAAATATTTTGTTAGGTCTTTGAGAGGTTTTTTTAATATGCAAGCAAGACATGCAGTGGAATTAGTATGCCACGCAATGTGAACATGATGAGCCTTGCCAATGACATAGCATCCTTTCGCGGCATGCAATTTGGCAAAGACTAAAAGAAGAATTGAAAAAGTGCTGTGGGGCACAACTTTTTACTAACGGTTTTTATTGTCTAACGGAGAATACAAATGTTAAAACAAAAACCAATTTATAATCTCAAACAGCTTTTCCAAACATTTGAAAATAATACACGAATAGTGAAGTTTTATATTAATTAAACAGATTCCTCCATTTTCAACCAAGAGTTTTGCATTATCGCCCTACAAATAGCTATTGATAATAATTTATAATGTCAAATATGTACAACAAAACCAAGTATCGAAAGTATCTATATGATAATCCAAAACTTCATATTCAGAATTTCGAAACAACCCTTGCACCAATGTGGAAACCATAAAAGTTAAATGTATTTGATTGTTTTTTTTTTTATTGTACAGTGAATACCCTTAAAGCAACCCTTATTAAGTGATCTACATAATTCTTGGCTCACATAATATTCAGAAAATAGCTTTTTTCACACGAGTCGGCATTCGTCATATTCGTCAAAAAATTTAAGCAAAGACAAATTTTTTTGGAAAATAGTCTGGAGCAAACGCCTTAACAAAAGGAATGCATATTTCAAAAAAATATGAGAAAGTTGTCAGTAATGTAAAAAATAAGTCTAGTTCTTGAGATTTCATACCTACTCTTTTTCTTACTTTGTTCTTAGAAAAATGCAACACTGTCAAGTTACATACCTTCAACAGTTGGCAACTCCAACAGAAGTGAACAAAAATAGCTGCCTAAATTATAATTTAAATTTGTCAGCAGAGTGCACAGTAATGCCAAAATAAAATGTGTGATGAGTGTTAAAGAAGGATTCCAGTCCGGAGCATCCACTTGTAGAGCTGAAAATGTTGATTTGGTTACAGATACGCAGTGCGCATTGAAATTATGGAGGTAACATAAGTCTAGTTCTTGACATTTCATACCTACTCTTTTTCTTACTTTGTTCTTAGAAAAATGCAACACTGTCAAGTTACATACTTTCAACAATTGGCAACTCCAACAGAAGTGAACAAAAATAGCTGCCTAAATTATAATTTAAATTTGTCTGCAGAGTGCACAGTAATGCCAAAATAAAATGTGTGACGAGTGTTAAAAAAGGATTCCAGTCCGGAGCATCCACTTGTAGAGCTGAAAATGTTGATTTGGTTACAGATACACAGTGCGCATTGAAATTATGGAGGCAGCATTTTTCTACTCTACTTGCGGGTGACGATTCCAATAATTTCGCCCTTGAAGAATGCAATAAGACACTTCCCATGGACGATGATTGAGTGAAAATTTCACCATCTAGCCGTAACGAGGTTAAAATTGCTATCCAGCGACTCAAAAGCAGCAGGTGCGGCGAGTGTCCTGACAGCGGTATTGTTTAAAACCGGCTGCGATGAATTGATAAGTTGGTGCATGCATCAACTCATCAGCAAAATATGGCTAGCAGAAACTGTGTCCGACGAATGTCACTGTGCTTTGTCCTATACCAGGGAAAGGAGAACCGACAATCTGCGCCTACTATCAGGCCTAGGTATAAGTCTTATTTTTTTCTAGCGTTTTGCGTGAAAGATTGAAGCCACATACCAAAACACTGATTGGACCTTATTAGTGTGGCTTTCGTCCTGGCAAGTCCAACATAGACCAGAATTGCGTCAAGACCTGGAAAAACCCACGAAAATCAAATCGACATTTGAACCAAGAGAGATCACTTTGAACCGGCCAAAGTGGGTTTGACGGTGATCGAGGTCAAAAAATAGTATACGGTATTTGTAAACAGAGAAGCGCGGCGTCTAGGCTTCCATGTTCCAACTGTCAAATATAAGTTTGAAGCAGTCAAAGAGTTTACATACCTTGGCACCGCCGTAAATAGCAATAACAATATCAGCCTGGAGACTAAGCAAAGAATAACAATTGTTAATACGTTACTATGGGCTAAGTAAGCAATAAGATTCCAGAGCCCTTCCTTGATCCACAAAACTGGCACTCCACAAGACGCTCATCATACCTGAATTTCTCTATGGCGTTAAAACATGGGTGGTATCGCAAACAGATGCAGCTGTTCCTGGGGTGTTCGAAAGGAAAGTGCTTAGCGAAATTTTTGGTCCTGTTCGAGTTGGCGATGACTATCTCATTCAAAGGAACCATGATAACCACGACATTGGACTAGTTGGATGAAGGAGCTCCAGCAAAATAGGTGTTTGAGGCGAAAGCCGAGGGTCGACGACGAAGCGGAAGACCATGTTACCGATGGATTGACCAGGACGAAGACGCCCTAATCGCACTTAGTTCAACAAATTGGAGAAGGCGCGCGCAAAGCAGAGGCACCTGGCGAGAGCTGATAAAGTCGGCAGTAACCTAAACACGGGTTGTCATGGCCATCTTAGTAAGTAAGTAAGTAAATATCGGGAGTATGAATTAAGCAACACGTAATTTTTTGCTAAAATGGGGGCTTTATTGTGAAAAATTGTTACAATATGTGTTATTCAAAGCATTGTCAATGGCTATAGCCACTACTTTTCCCCATCTCTATAGTAAGTTACAGATTTGTTTCGAAAAAAGTCCTTAGACTTTTATCCACGAATCGATTGATTCATTTGTTGCACGGTTAAAAATTTTGGACTAGTTTTTAATCCGAACTTTGGTTTAAAGCAATTTTTAATCCTAAAAGTACTAATTTTTATTCCATATTTTAGTCTAATTTTTTTTTAATCCGAAAAAGTTTAAGTTTAAGACTATTTTTGGACTACAAATTTGTATTAAGGTAGTAATTTCAGGAAAAAGTATTTATGTTATTTAATAGCTGAATTACAATGTAGCATTGGCACTGACAGCAGCTGTGTCAGTGGCAGCGGCAGTGATGAGCTGTTCCGTATTTTACTGCCTGCCAATTACAATCTAGCAGTGGCAGCGTCAGCTTCAAAATCAGTGAACGTTGAATTTTTCTAAGTAGTTTAATTTCTTGCATGTTGGCAGTGAATTTAGAAATAGGCCTGACCTCGGCAGTACTGCTTACTGCCACAGCTGCTATGTAAGTTTTACCATTGAACAACAGTATTCCTAAAATAACAGCTGATCAATGCCACTGCCACTGACGCTGCCACTGCCGCATTGTAATTCAGATATAAGATTGAAAACTACTTCTACTACGAAATTTAAGCTAAATATAATTCTAAATGTTGTTAAAGCATCCGAAAGTTATTTTTAATAAAATGAAACAAATAGTTTATTAAAATCTGAACCAAAATATTATTTTACACATTATTACAGTAAACAGTGTTTAAACCTTTGAGGATTAAATAGTAATCCCTTTTCGGATTACGATGTTTTAAACTTTTTTTGACTAAAATCTAATCCTTTTTGTATTATAATATTTTAAGCTTTCTGTGGATTAACAATTATTCCTTTTTGGATTAAGAAATTTTAAACTTTTTGCGGATTAAAAATAAATCCTTTTTGGATTGAAAAATTTAAAACTTTTCATTGGATTAAAAAATAATCTTTTTTTGGTCGTGTCCTATATGTAATCCAAAAAAGTTTAAAATTAAGTCCAAGATTTTTAACCGTGTGGCTTCTTCATAAGAACGCAAGTGCTACTTACGCAGGTTATAGGCCATCGATCAAAACAAAAAGTAATCAGTAGGGACAATGTCGAGTGAATATGGCGTGTGTGGTAGGACATCCCTTTTCAGCGTTTCAAAGTTTGTTTTGACTGACCTTACAACATGTAGTCGAGGATTTTCATGCTTTGTCATATCTTTGTTGGAATTGTGGCCGTTTTTCTTTCAATGCTCGACTCAAACTCGTCAATTGTAATTGTAGTTGTCCTAAGGTTGATGCAGTTCGTAACAAATAACACTTTGCTGATTCCACCAAATTCTAATACAATAATGAGCATGAAACCTTGCATATTCGGCTTTGTCGTCGATGTTGAGCTATGACCGGAGTAGCCATATGATTTATAACGTTTTAAACTATCGTAATGGATTCACTTTACATCGTCAGTGAGAATACGATGCAAAAAACCTTTACGATTTAGCCGTTGGAGCAACAGTTCGAAATATCGTCTCTCAACGTCTTTCGGCTTCGGATCATACGTCAGCCAATTTCCATGCTTTTGAATAGCTAGGCTTGCTTCCAAACATCTGCAAATGATTGCTTGATCAACTCACAACGAATTTACAAATCGTATTGCGTTTGAAACGAATCTTCATCGAGAAATGCTTCCAAGTCCTTACCTTCGAACTTTTTCGGCTAGCCTGGATGCGCTGTCAAAATCCCCACTTCTGAAACCACTTCTGAAAACTAAATTCAGACATGGTAGGGTATCGGTAAGTCTTTATTGGACTGTCGAAGGTTGGCAGAGTTGTTGACAGAGTCGCCATTGAAAAGTCTAGAGATCTGTTCCCTTCACACCATCAGTGTACTTTAAAAATCTGTCACTTGAAATTTGATTACTTTAGATATGATTCTCGTTTTCATCCTTGCAGGTAGAGGAATCGGTATTAAAGGCGTCTTATCTTTTCGAAAAATTTTTGAGCCTCTCAAATTTGTCACTCTCTACCTACCCTCGAGTTAGCTAAAGTTAGTAAGTAGATTTGGTTAAAAAAAAATTAAACTTCGATACCACAATTAAAAGTTTCGATATAGATATAAGAAAGATAATAATTTGGAGTTTTTGTCATAACTGAATTGAATAAACAACAAGTGTCGTTGAAACTCATAACCTCAATTTTTATGAAAAAATGTTAAAATAACGCAAGTGTTCTGTTAAGGAAAAATTTGTCTTGAGTGAATAAAAACTCAATGTTTGTGCGCAAATAAACGCAGTCTTGTATTGTTCTCAAAAAAAAAAATTTTTCTTTTATTGTTATAGTTTGAATTTAAAGTTCCAAAAAATAGCTTAATACACAACAAGTCAAATAATGTGTGTTGATTGATTCAACACTTCAAGTTTTGAAACATATGACAAATGTTTTGGAGACAAGCTGCGTCATAAAACACGCGCCAACAAGACTAAAATACCAACAACCATTTATTGAAGTAAAAATAATGTGTCAACAGTGATGGTTGACCCTTAAAACAAAACCACAACAACAACAACAACAACAACACACAAAATTAAGCATATGTTGACCCCAACGTAAAAACCGAGTAAGACCAACAAGACCAAAAAACTTAACGTTTTATTAATAATTTCGTTAAAGTTGAAATTGTTGTTGCTGCTGAAAACCAAAAAAAAACAGAAACACTTAACACATGTTTGTGAATACAGGTGGCGCTGATAGCATTCAAGACAACATTTACTTTGAATTTCAAATAATGCTGCTAAAATAGTAGGTACAGTTAAATTTTTATTTAACTTTTTTGTTTGCCTTAACTGCAGAAGTAGAATTTCTGTTTTGTAGGAATCTATTTTTTCGACTGTTTTGACAGTTCTTTGTCGCTAAGTTCATATATTGTGAAAATATTTTTATGGCGTTGTCAAGTAAAAGAAATTTTTAGATAAAATGATGAACAGAAAGATGTATCTTTATGAACTACAAAGTGATTTGGAACATGGTTTTTTATGGCATACACCAAAAAAAAAAATTTGTTTTTAAAATTTGAAATTTCTGTAATCAACGCTTTAATTATTTAATTCAACCCACTCAAAATTGCTGCTTGAACACCTCGTGTTCTTAAATTGCCAAATTTACAATCAAACATGCTTGAATGTGTGTCTGTTTAGAACATTTTTTCGGCGACAACACGTTACATCAAAGCAACAGCGACATTATCATCATCATCATCTTCAGCATAGCTACTCGCATCGTCACCAGCACAGGCAGCAACAACAGAAAATTAACACACTATCATAACAATGGCAAATACAACAACAGCAATTTTCTTATTAAACACATGCTTGATGCGACATATTTTCCAAATGAAAATTTTTTCCATCAACAACCTAACGAAAAAATTAAAACAAAACTTTCGCTTTCAAGCACGAATTTTCCGGCGCAACACACACCATTTCAAATCCATCAACACCGTCACCGTCGCCATCACCATCACCATCGCCAGTCACGTTATGAATTCTTCTTGTACAAAATTTTTGCGCCGGACAATTTAAAACTAGGTGGGCGCTACCGTACCGGAGAGCCACCAAAAGTAGTCGCAACGTCAAATCATCAGCAAGCTGACGCCCCAGACGCGTCAACTTAACGTACTGGACGGACATTTGAGATTTGAGAATTTCTTCTAATAGACAGCGACACTTCAGATCAAACCCATGATGAGAGAGGCAGTGTTGACTGCCACCCAGGGGCAACATGACTGTTGAAAGATGTGTTAGAGCAGGGCGGTGAAAAATGCTTGCAGAACCAGGCATGTTTGGAAAAAAAGTAAAAACTTGATGTTAAAAATTTTTATGATTTCGAATGATGGCGATTTCCTAATGTCTCGACAGCATATAAAATGTTTCTTCTACTTTAATTCTCTTTTTTGTTTTTTATTTGTTACATTTCTTTTTATTTTTTTTTTTTATTTTTTTTATGTGTATTTTCTTTTTAAACATTATTAAGTAAAATATTTTTAGAAATCTCATGAATTTTGATAATTTATGGCATTATTAGTGAGAGAAAAAAAAATTATTGCTAGAAAAGACATTTTTTTTATGCTTTGGATTTTATCAATTTTTAAAATAAACAACGTGACATTGGACGATTCGGCATTAAGTGAGTAAGCCTAGCAACTAGATAGAAATATATTTAGATTTTATTATAAAAAATAACATTAGTTTTTCACACGGACAGCATTAATTGGCTTTTGGACGATGGAATTAACTCTTGCTAAATTCATCTAATATGTTGCGCAAAATTTCTCTTCACTAACCTGAGAAAATCAGTTTATTTTATGTATATCCAACAAAAGCGTTAAATATGATGACAAAAAGATATGCATTGTTGATTTCCTTGATAGCGAAGAATTCTTCAATAGCACTTCATATGTTCCAACTAACAATTGAACTTCTAATATGCAGGAGGAACATTTTCCCTACATCTTAAGCATTTGAGTGAAACCCAATTTCCATCTTTTTAACGTTCGGTAGCCTAAAGTAGAACTGACTATGTAGCCCACACAGGCGACCCATCAGCAACAAACAACCCACCATACTTCAGAAACCACCAAGTCACTTCTCAGAAAGCTACGCACTCACCTTACCACCGTCAACAGACGCTCTCCCAATTTCTATAGATGCACAAAGTTCATTCTTCTTCATGGTTTTCTCCAGGTGTTTGACTTCGATCACATACCTGAAGCCAACACCCTCCAAACTGACAAAAGAAGGCCGGCATGTGATAAATTGTCCTTAAGCAACATCATTACCATCTTGTCCCTTGCCACACTGACATCTACCGGTGTACCCGTGTCGTTTAATCTCAATACTGATATCATTGGAGGAGTTGATGCTGGATCCCAGTTAAACCAAGTCCTTCACAACCTCAAAAGAGGTGTTTTCAACGGTAACGTGGTTTCCAAGACGCTGGCACTGTTTGTTTGTTGACACAAGATACTTCGTATTATCTGCGTTCACTGCAATACCCATTCGACTTGACTCTTTTTCTAGCCTGGAGAATGCTGCACTGACTTTACGCGTATTATGGCCAATGATGTCAATATCATTAACATACGCCAGCAGCATGACACTCTTATAGCACGGATGATCTGCTCCATAGCTATAACTATATTAAAAAAGTCGTCGCACAATAAGGAATCACCTTGTCTGAAACCTCTCTTGGTATTGAACGGAGGGGAGAAGTCCTTCCCAATTTTCACTGCGCTGCTGGTGTTGTTAAGTGTCATCCTGCAAAGACGTATTAGCTTCGCAGGAATACCAAATTCAGACATGGTGGAATAAAGGTGGTTCCTTATTGGACTCTCGAAGGCGGCTTTGTAATCACCAAAAAGAGGTATTCTCCAAGATTTGTCGAAGCGTAAAGATTTGGTCGATAGTGGACTTTCCAGGTGTGAAGCCCGACTGATGAGATACACTCACTTGGTTGACGATGGGCTTAAGTCTTTTACACAATACTGTCGATATTAAGAAGGTTAATCCCACGGCAGTTGGGGCAAATGGTGGTATCACCTTTCTTGTGAATTAGGCAGAGCACAATGTGGTTCAAATCATCTGGAATGTATTTTTTCGACCATATTCTGCATAGAAGCTTGTGAATGCATTTAAACAGAGCTTCACCTCCGATCTTAACAGTTGTGCGCACACTACAAATTGTAATGCATTGCCCTAGAAACCCTATTTATTTACATGATAAGTAGAAACATTACCGTCACAATTTTTTTCATGAAAAAATATAACCACCACTTCAAAATTGTCAAGTCGTAAATGTTCTTAAACATGCATTGTTCCTCGTTTCGTACTTAGATCGCTGGCTTTTCACTCAACGCTAGTCTTCCATTAATTTTATTCCATTAAATCTTGAAGTCGAAAGATTGATTTGCAGACCTGACTTTTTAGTAATCTTATCAAATTCCTTATGTTTCTGTGCACACACTTGCTTTACCCTCGTTTGAAGTCACATCACCAGCAGTTTTATTTGCAAAGTCATCTTTAATAGAAAAATAAATCTATCTTTTGTGGCATCCCTGCCAGTTATTTTTCAGAATATACTATCATCACTTCTCTATCACATGCAAATTAATACACATTTCCTTATGATCTTTAAAAAACAAACTTACCAAAATCTTTATGCAAAAATATCAGTCAACTATACACTAATTCAGTAGACTTCTTTATTCACAATCTGCACACGTGATAAATGGTTTTGACAGAAGAAGTAACGGCAAATTTTAAAGCTTTCTACACACTCATTATATGCACCTAATTAAAGCATTGTGCACATGGCACTCATGAACGTTTTTACGTGTGTATCAACGTATGAATGTTTTATGAGTGTTCTGCTATTACGCTACGTTAATGAATTATATGTGAACATACAATTCTTAACAGGTACAGCTGTAAGGAAATATTTGATCAGTGAACTTGCATAAACAAAAGTGTAAGAAGATACCTTTCCAAAAATGTATTTCTGAATTTATATATTAATAAAGTTAAACTAATAACGTAATTTTTTTTGAGATTTACAAATCATAAATTCGTGGCCACAAAGGATGTGGTGAGCGGAAAAACTGATTCCTGGCTTCACACTAATTGCACCTGCCAATATTTTTATATTCTTCTGTTGACAACAAAAGTCAAATAATATAAATAAATCCATGCAAAGCTTGCTCACAGAAGTACAACATTCTTAAGAGTATTTAATAAAATATGGGCATTTCCACGGAAAGGTCTACCGGGACCGAAAAAAAATTGTTAAATAAACAAATAATTTTTTTGTTATTATTTAAAAAAAAATGCTTGAATTTTTATAATTTACTGCATTTACAACTAATTTCAGTTTTTATTCTGAGAAATATGTTTTTCTTGCTTTTAGCTGCTTTTAAGGACTTTTCTCTTTAGTATTTTTTGTTTATTTATCAACGTTATGTTTGCACTCTTCTTATAAAATTCATCTATAAACTACAAATAAAAAATAAAAAATAAAAAGATACCAAACAAAGCACGATTTACGGTAAATTTTTTAAATTGCTTTAATTACTATTCGAATGTCGCGTTCTTGTACCTAAATCATCATTTGTTATCAGAACTTCGTGATCGTTCTAAGCAAGTGTCTGAAAATTGTAACTTAAATCAATTTTGGTCGCCTCACTATAAAAAAAAAGTTACTGCAGGTAAAAATCATACTAAACATTTAATATTGATCATCAAAATGTGTCGCGTTCGCGATCATGCGCCGTTTTTTAAATACACTTTGTATGGGAAGTATGGAAAGGTTTCATTCGATTTTGCTGAATTTTTTTCTAAGTGTTAATAGTTCAAATTAAAGCTCATGAGCTAATTCTCAAGTCATTGGATTGATTTTTAATAGATTTTAAAGAAATTTTCCAATTTGAGAACGTCAGTTTGTATGGGAGGTATACGTGGTTTCCATCACCGAGAAAAAAAACTCGTAAATTCAACAATTTCAGACCTAATTCTAAATAGGTTTTGTATTTGTTTTGTGCTCAACAAAACATCTTTTTATAGTTACAATGATGGATTTGTTAAAGATTGCAACAATTTTTTTGTTGGATAAACCATTAATGTATTTAAAAAATCTAAGAACAAAAAATTGTAAATTCAACAAGGTTGGTATTTGAATGAAATAAGTATGGGATTTGTTCCTTTAACAAGGTAATTATTTAAAAAATGTAAGAAGAAAAATTGTTGTTTTTACTAATTTGTTGTTGTTTTTATGTATAAATTAATGAAGCAATAAAATTCACATTTTTAAGCATATTATTTGATTTTATTAAAAATATCTGGTTTTTACATATGTGTTTACAATGTTTGTTTGTTTACATGTTTACATTTGTGTTTACAAAATTATGTTTTTTTTTTTAAAGAAATAAATAAAAAGTTGAATTAATTTATAATAACACAGGTTTACAAATAAGGGTCAACTTTTGAACCAGAGATGACAAAAGTGGTTTCGTATGTATTTGTACGCGCTGAATTCAAATCCGCAGTCTGTTTTGTCTATCAGGTCAAGTTTTGAAGATATTGGCCAAAAAGAAAGTAACGGTGCATTTTATTATATATAAAATTGCTTATTCAATCCCTACAAAAGTAAATTTAATTTGGCCGATGCATTAAAAAGATATGGTTCAATTAATTGAAAAATAACCGTTTCTAACATTTTTGTCTGTGTCTCCAAAACTTAACCGGATAGAAAAAATAGACTGCGGATTTGAAATTAGCTCGCAAAAATACATATGGGACCACTTTCGTCTTCTCTGGTCCAAAATCATGTAAACGTGCAATTTAAAAATAAGTATTTCGAATATAATTCAGTTAAAACAACATAAGAATTTTCCTTACATTATAAGAAATCACTTATAAAGAAATCAAAGTTCCAACTTTTTTAAGAGCTGTTGACCTGACTATAAAAATATGCTTCGTATTCCACCTTGAATACTCGGCGAAGAGCAAATATGTTTGGATATTTCTGAGGACTGCAAATTACTTAACATTTTTTAATATATTTATTACTTTTTCTATTTTAGGAACTTTCTTCAAAGAAGATATTTGATACATATACTTCTGCAGAAACATCCAAACAAATTTGCTCTTTGCCGAGTATTCAAGGTGGAATACGAAGCATATTTTTATAGTCAGGTCAATAGCTCTTAAAAGAGTTGGAACTTTATACAAAACTTCATTTAAGTATACGTAAAATTCACAGAGTTTGTCCGGGGATTCTCCTACAACTAGTACCTTCGGCTGCATTTTTAAGTTATCATTCATTGAAGTGGCATTCGTATCGTGTTCCGTTTTTTTCAGATCATTTATGCAAACTAAGTGTACTATCATGTCATTTTGTCCGTCTGCTATTGTAGGTTTTAAATTTCTGCTTATTCGAGGAGGAGGAATGACATTGTGTAGCAGCTTCAAGAAATAAAAATGCTGAGAGTCTAAAAAAATAAGATTTGAGTTAGTTTCAAATACATTTTTTAATTAAAATGTTTACCTTGACAGGATTCTATTGACAGCATTTTTTGAAAAAACTGCACATTGAAGGCATCTTTTATGGAATTCGGAAATAGGGCATCAGAAAGTGCTTTCATATAAGTCGCAAAATTTTCAAATAACTCTTGAAAAATTCCAGTTAAAGAATTTTTGATATCTCCCATGCGAAAAGCAGATTTCTGTTTCCAATGCGTTGCCAAATCTCGTGGATTATTGTGAGCAAACCATACTTTTTTTGTTGATATTCACGATCAGATGTGGATATGAAATACTATTTGATTGCCAGATTTTTAAAGAACTTGCTTCCGTTCCCGTTGTTGGTTTCGTAAGTGTTGTTGTTGTTATGAAGAAGTGAAGAAGTTTGCGTTTTTTTCATAGTAATTACTGCTTTAACAACATAAAAGTGGGCTACACTGAAACATTAAGCAAACATTAAATTTAATTTAAATTTATTTTGAACTTACATTACTTTTGCGCCATTCCATCAAATTATGGCGAAATTTTATTTTTTCAGCAATTAAACTTCTTTCATTAAAAATGTCGTCTATGTCATGACAATGCATCATTCCCAAAATCTGTGTCGTTCTTACGTTACACTCTACCAATGTTGAAATTGCTGCGTCTGAAAGACTCCATTGAATGAATAAATTTGATATATTTTCATCGAGGTTAATAATGTCAAAACTGTAGTAGTCCACAACATCCTCCGACTCAGTTTCATCCATAAAGATCTAGAACGTACATGTTTCAATTAAATACAGCCAGTGCCAAAAGAAAGTGAACACGACTGTGTGTTGTTTTCAATTTCATTTCAGGCGTTTGCTGTACGGTTTGATCAACAGTTTTAAGTTTTTGTAAAATGGTCTTTTATTGTTCATCAATTTAAAAACAATCAACAACAAAAATTTAACAAAAATACAAAATATCCAACGATTATAATAAATACTTATTTTTTCAATACTGAATTCATATTTTTTTTTTACGTAATGCTGCACTGTTGACTATCTTTTGACGCGTAAAATCATAAGTAGGTTTAGTTTTTGCAGAGTATATTTTGTTGTTGCAACATTGTTGTTTTTGTTTGTTTATAAATTGAGAAACAATGAAAGACTATCTTACCGAAACTTATAAAGTTGGATCAAACCATATTGCAAAAGCCTGAAATGAAATTGAAGTCCTGAAAGCCAGTCGTGTACACTTTCTTTTGATTGTATTTGAAAGTATTTTATATATAAAATTGGAAAACTACCGAGTGCTCTCGCATAGTAGAGTAGGCTGATATCAGAGTGAACGCTATGAGGCGAAGCAAGACAATACTCGAAGCGGAGTAATTTTGCTTTAGAGCCCAGTAATCAACATTTGAACTGAACTTTCGAACTTTCGCGAATTTTATCTCCTAAACCAATAGAGACCGAGACTTTTTTATACACCATTGGGCTAAGAGGGTCCAAATACATTAAATAAAAATAAGAAAAAAATGTTGGGGACTGGGCCCTAAAGTAAAATAGTGCCCTCGAAGCTCAGGACTTTGTCTGTGTTTTAGCAGAAAAGGCTCTGATATAGCATCTACAAGCAAAGCTTCAATTAACGCTTCGCTTATGGCGCTCGCTTTGTTATTAGCCTCTATGAATAACACTATGAATTGAATACTTACTTTTAATTTTATTAATTCCAAGCAAAAGAAACAAAATTAAATATTAACACAAACGCTGCGCACTTGACTACAACTCAATTTGATATACACACATACTTTGTTTTATTACAGTGTTGCAGAACACATGGATGATAGGGCTGCAGTACAACATTTCAATTTGTTGTACAAACAGTAGTAAACTAAGTTCGTTCGCTTAAAACAGTCATGTAGTCACATAATCTCAAATATTTAATATTAAAAAATATGAATATATCGACATAATTTATTTTAAAAATATAAATATTCGCACAGCTCTGCTTGGAATCTTTTTATTCACCTAGAAATTGGCGAACAAATTATGTCGTTCAACATAGTTTGAACGCTCAAAAAAGTTGATAAACCTAATGGTTTTTACAATTAACAATTTTCAACAATTTTGCACTTATAGCAACAAGTTTCTCATTTAAATTGATCAACAGAAATTCCACTTTATAAGTGACAAATAATTTGTTGCTTTTACTAAGCTAATATTTAAAAGTCAACAATATATTATTCATTCTAACAAGTTTTTTGTTGTAACAACAAAAATTCTCATAATTTCGAATAAGTGCGAAATATTGTTGTTTTTACTATATTTTTTTTTCTCGGTGATCCTATTGGGATTATTTTCGAACATGATCTTTATTTTTACGATATAAGCTTAAATATTGAATTTCATTTTTATAACTTAATAATAACGGCTATAATCATGTCAACAGATGGGGGGACATACAAAAACAGGGATGCCATGGTTAAAACAACTTAGAAGGTGATACTACAGTATTATAATATTTTCACTTTTCTATATCTGCCACGCCTCCTTGTGGGCGTAAAAAGTCTTCATAAAGTAAATAACCACATACGTAGGACGGGTGGTGTTACAAAAAAATATAATATTTTTTCTCACTAGCCTCATATATTTTTTTTTTTTTTTATTAATATTACTAATATAAAACTCACAAATAATATTTACGATGTTTTTGGTAGGTAATGCAATATTTAGCTGAAATTACTTTAACTAATTCTTATTAAAAACGTGATGAGAAAAAATGTCGCGTGCTAGATGTCGCGTTCGCGATCAGGCTTAAGCTCAATAAAAAAAAAACTAATGGAAATATGTCAAAATGACAAATATTTCTTGAAAGCCACATTAATCTTATTTAATTTACAATTAACCGCTTTAAAATATTATGTTACGTTTCGCAGATATTTGCATTTTTCTAGATGTAGTCGAAAACGAGTTCCATTTTTTGTCGCGTTCGCGATGCCATGTTTATTGCTAATATTTTGGAAACATAAAATCTAGAGAACCTAACTTTTTTTTTCTAAATATAGTGCTAATAAAATGCTATCTAAAACTTGAAAAAAAAGAAAATTTGTTTTGAGTTTTCTTTATTATTTTGCTCCTCAAAGGCGTACGAATGTCGCGTTCGCGACTATGGAAATGCCCATATGTTTTCGACTCTGTTGAAATTAACAACCGCATTCGATGACCTAATCTGAGTAACTGTAGAAATTTCTTATCTTAACAGCATTTTTAATTATTTAACTTCTCGGCATGTTTTCTGTTTTTTTTTTTTTTTTTCTTTTCTTTGTGAAAATGCAAATCCTTTTTATAGACTCTTCACATTAAATACACAGACAATCACTTCTTTGCTTTTTAAGTTGTATTCTCCGTAATATCTAGAGCGCAACGAAACTATTAACCAACAGAAAATATATAAAAATAGATGCCATTCTATAATCCTAACATAACTCGTCCAAAGATCATAACCTCGATTATAGAAAGAAAGAAAATATATGACTAAATTGCAGTTTTTTTAATGGTTGCTGATAAACTTTTCTATAGAGACGAAAATCTTATAACTGTGAAGTATTAGAATAAAAATGAAATAAACTTTAATATTCAACACAAAAAGAAAAAGAAATATGACTATAGCACAGAAAACTAACTTAGCAAATGCTCTTAATTAAAATTTTTTAAAAAAAAACACTACGCGTGTTTTATTTATTGTACCCATTTATTGTTTTTTTTATTTTTATGTTATTAAATTATGCATTTTGTTTGAGTTCTTGGCATATGTTGAAATTATATAAATTATATTTCAAAAGATCAGAAGATCAAATGTGATTTTGATAATAATTCGTTTGTTTAAACGTTAGCATGCTCGCATATATTTTCAACACAAATCAACTAATTATGCAACATGTGACCTATTTTATTTATAACACAAGTCACACAGAGTGGCTTATCTACATCAAGGGCACATGCTTGGACAAACATAATATGAGTGCACCTTCTCTGCACGTTTTCAAAAAAATCTTTTGATTAAACATTTCCTGTATGGTATTTAACATATATTAACGGTTTAACCACAATAACATACAAATAAAAACTATATTCGTCAGATAAAGATTGCCGTTAAAGCCCCAGCCTCTTTATTGTAAGTTGTGGCTATTTTATCTTTAAAGTCATAAACATATCAGATTTTATAGTTTTTATTGCCTACGTTTTTTCGATTCGATTCTTTATAGTGGATGACAAAAATTAAAGATATTCGTTGTACGAAATATTAATAAATTATTATTTTATAAAACGAGTTAGAAACTAATATATAAAACTTTTAAGACAAACACATAAAAATATATGCATCGAATGCTTTGTTATATATTTTATTACTTTAATTTAATTTGCATTTATGTATCACACTAAAATAGTTTAAAGAATTAAGAGATTTGTTTCTGATTGGCATAAAATTGGATCACAACATGATTTTGCAGATAATGAACTAAATGCTTGAGTTGTGAAATTTTTTGTTTTAGGAATTAGATAGAAAAATTAACTAGAGTTCATTTATATTTTGTCTTGTCGTTTGATTTAATTATTTTATTAATGAATACTGAAATAAATTCAAAAAGAATAGTACAATGATTCATTTTTATTTAAAATAAAATATCGAAATTAAATTTTTCTATAAAAATTAAAAAAACCAATCAATGTAAGTAATAATTTATATATTCCAATGTTCAAAATGTACGCAGAAAATATACTGTTGCATTAAAATTTCCAGTTTATTATTATTTTCTTATTTAAGTCTTGAAAAATGCAACGCTGTAACTTTTCTGTAATTCAATAGTTGGCAACACCGATACAAACAAGCAAAAACAGCTGTCTTTAAATTAAAATCTAATTTTTTCTGTTAAATGCAAAATAATATTTTAATAAAATATGCAATGTTCGAAAAGGATAAAGTAGTTCAACTTACCAAAAAAGGAATAAAGACGTTTAAAGAAATATTCAAATCAACGGTTTCCAACTTACAGCTGCGAGACGATAACTGGTCATTGATCTATTTATTGATCAACTAATGTAAATATTAAGAACACATCCGTAGATGTGACAACCTCCATTTCAACAAATAAATATATGAAGCGGTAAAATCGAAAATCGTGGATCGTACGCTTTGGAAAGGTAGTGCAGTAGTAAAATAACTATAACAAGGCGATGTAACAAGTGTACCGAAGTCCATAGCTTCCTATCAGGATTTCAGAATTAAGCTCACGATAATTAAAGAAATGGCCATATCTGACGTAAATAGTTATATAAATGAAAATATAAAGAAAATTGTAAGGAATTCACTAATAAGAACACGGCTATGCTTAACGGATAACGTGCGAAAGATGCACCACCAGCAATTTACCTCTGGATAGGCAACAAACTTAATTACAGAAGCGTCCAAGCCGAGTTTGGCTCTACAACCATGGTAAGAGAAGTGACTAGGGGGACACCCCAAGGAGGAGTTCTCTCGCCCCTCCGCTCTAAACCCTCGAGACATACACGCAAAATTCATAGCTGGTAAAACGGCAATCTGGCAATCTTTGCAAACAAAGTTTTTCACACTGTAGAATTGGCAAGGATTCAATAAGTATCACAGACTTTCTGATTCCTCACACAACTTTCGAACCCAAAATACCAACACTTCTAGGACCAACCGACCGGCGTGTGCATAGGTATCAAACAAGCCCAGTGGGTGACCAATTCACTCCAAAGTTAGTTCGGGAGTAGGAGCGGTAGTGAATTGTGCACAGTCCGAAATAAGGTAGGTATACAAATGACCGGACCACTTCAAAGTCTTCCAAGCGGAGGTTTCAGCCAAGCGCCAATAAAATCCATGTGCTCCGATACTGTCAAGTCCCGAAATGTGCTAGCAAGCAGTAACGCACAAGATGTATTGAACCTTCAAAAAGAGTGTGATTCTACTGGGTTCCAAGCCACCGCGGCATTGTGGAAAGAGATGGCAGACAGACTAGCAAAGGAAGGTGCCGGGCTAGAATCAGAGCTCATATAACTCATAGTTTTTCCACTACAGGAATTGTACAAAAATCTCGAAACTAGAGCCAACATAAATCATGTATAAATGTGTCATGTTTAATCAGGAGCATTCGAAAAACGTACTTCGTTTATCCTGGTACGCACCCAAAGAGACAGAAATCATCAATTCAATATATTGGGTTGAGGAACAAGTTTTCGACGTTTTCGATTTCGCTTGATTTCAAAGTATCTTAACATTGAAACGGTAACCTGTATCTGGTAAATCTTTTTTTCTCTTAGCAGAAGACGAATCAGCTGTTTATTATTTGTGATTATGTTACTGATATTGGTGCATCGTGTTAAAAATTATTGCATAGCAAAAATGAGTGAATTTCAGAAAAATACGTTATATTTTACAATTTTACTACGATAAAGGGAAAAAATGCGTCACAGACATGTGAAAAGATTTGTAAGGTTTATTCTGAAGGTTAACCCCAAATTGCAATCAACTGCCGGGATTCTCTGCTCTGGTGGATTCACCACCGAAAAAGTCAATGAACTAATGGATAAGGTTCAAAGCAATCGTCATGTGAACATCCACGACATTACTAAGGAACTGAAGATCGACCACAAAACAGTTTTAAACCATTTTAAAAAGAAACTTGATGTTTGGGTGCCTAATGAACTAAGTACAAAAAATGTTATGGACCGAATTTCTATCTGCGATTCGCTACTGAAATAAAACGAAATCGAGCCATTTTTAAAAAGTATGGTAACAAGTGATGAAAAGTGGATCACATACGATAATATTGTTCGAAAACGGTCTTGGTCGAAAAAAGGTAAAACTCCAAGAACGGTGTCAAATCCAAGATTGACGACAAGGAAGGTGGTGCTGTGCCTTTGATGGCTTTATAAGGGAATCATTCATTATCAGCTCCTACCGCCGGACCAAACGATTAGATCGAATCTCTACTGCCAACAATTAATGCGATTGAAGCAGGAAATTGGAAAAAGAGGCTGGAAGTGACAACGCAAGGACACACACATCTTTATTGACCTGGCAAAATCTAAGTGAATTTGACAGAAAAATTTTTAAGCATGTATCGAACAGTCCTGACATTGCGGCTTGGATTATCATTTGTTTGGTTTTCTTTGACACTCTTGCTGGGAAAAAATTAACCTCAAAAGATGACTGCGAAAACCACCTGCGTCAACGATAAGAGCCCTGAATTCTACAATAAAGTCATCATGGTTTTAACCCAAAAATGGCAGAAGTTAGTTGAAAAGCATGGAAAATATTTGACTTAATAATACATTTTTTTATTTAAAAATAAAATTTTGTTTATTTTTACTAAAAAAACGGCGACTACTTTTTCCCAACCCAATATTATAACATTCCTTTTTTCTTAACATTCATGAAAATCACCAAAAAACTAAAGTCTAAAATCTATTTACTATTTAATGG
The DNA here is from genome assembly GCA_958299015.1 of Tetanocera ferruginea. Lineage (NCBI taxonomy): Eukaryota > Metazoa > Arthropoda > Insecta > Diptera > Sciomyzidae > Tetanocera > Tetanocera ferruginea. The sequence continues at coordinate 157,908,116 of OY282640.1, read as the reverse complement.
CAAGCCAAATATCCTAGCCAAAACACAATTAGAAAATTTTTGCAGTTGCCATCCGGTTGGATGCGTGAGTCAACTACGTTATACAAATGGCTGAATTGGCTTTAATGTATTGGTCAGCTCTTTGCTAATTTGACTTTTCAATTTTTCACTTATTATAGATAAATGAACTCATTCGTTTTTGGTTACTTGAAAAATTGCCACACTATTTAAGTTTTCATACATTCTTTAAGTCCACATTTAGGTGTCTGCTGACGTCTTATGTCTAGATGACGACACCGGGTGCGCTAAACTTCAGACTTTGACTAATGTTGTATTTCTTTGAACTATTATAAATATCAAGCAATTAGGCAAAAGTTTTTTCAAAATTTTTGTGACAGGCAGACTTTTTTTACCCAAGTTCATTCGCATCTGGTACTTTTGCCTGAAAACTCAAAAACTATAGGTGAAAATATAACTAGAAAATAATTTTGACTCACATCGTGAAAACAAAAGAAAACAAAAAATTGAAGATATGTTTATAGTTTGACACGTTTGCGCTACTGAGTCAATACTAAATCAGAAGTAGACAACAAGAAAAACTACACTTTGGAAAATATTGTCAACAGCTGCTTGAAGTGCCTTTTATTTTTTTCCCATTATTTCTTGAGTTATGTCAAAATAAAAGTATTTTGAAATCTTTTTCGGCATCGCTAGAGTTCTTCTTTGTCCGAGAAACCAAGCGGAAATGAATGAATGAGTAAATGCAACAGCAAGCATATTCAAATCAATGAAGACATCCCATCAAAATTATAATAAAAAATTGCAAAATAACAAAAACATCAAAACAAATACTTTTGTCTCGAATGCTTAAATATTTCAAAACTTGTTAAAATTTCAAATAAAAAGCTTAAAATGTAAATCAAACAGTTTTATGGAGTTACATCAAAAAATTGTATAAACATGTTTGGTTTGTTATAATAAAATGATTACCTCGACAAATGCTAAATATTTATAGATCAACTCTCACGTCTAAGTTAACAATATAACAGCATACTTTATATGAGTCGAAAGTCTTTAAAAAAGAGTCATAAGTTTGTGTTGTTTTAATTTTTACACCTAAAAATATTTCGAAATTCCCTCAATCTTAAATGCAGTTTCCATTTTAATAGCGTATTTAATAGTGTGCTCAAACCACTTTATGTCAGAGACTTTCAGTATAGTTTTTTTCTTTACACAATCTGGCAGCTCCTAGCGATCAGCAGGTGTTTTGTTCTTATTATTGTGTCAATTTTTAAATGCTGCCTTCAAATCAAATTAACATAATTTAATAAATTCAATACTTATTGCCATAAAAATTAGCATAGCAACAGTGCTCAAATTAAAAAATTAACGCACACTATTTTGACCAATCATAAGCAAATGCTTATCAGCAGTTATAGTTTTGAACTTAATACATAAATATTCAAAAATTATGTCTATTTAGCTGAATTCAAGTGTCAATTAAAAATTTCCCCACTGATATATAATTATATAAATCGTGATACGGATGCTATGTGAACCGCAATATAATGAAATAATAAAAATAGCTTGTTCAAAAGCTGTATCAAAAATATTCCGATTTGATAACCTTTAGCTTGTTGATGATACTTTCAAATATTTTAATAGAAAATTTAATGTATGGGTTTTTAATAGACATTAAATGAAACCCGATTTGAATTATAAAAATTTCAATATTAGTTCCATATCAGGAACATTCGATGGTAATGGATGCAATCAACGTCAACATAGCGTAGCCGATGGAATGTGAATGTGCTACATAACAAAAAACATATATAATGTGCTAGACAAAAATCATGTAATGTGATACACAAAATGCTTGTAATGTGCTACTAAAAACACATGTAATGTGCTATAAATATTAATTACTTCGATTATCTGAAATTTCTATGATTTCTGACTATGAGTTTATTTTTAATTCCTAGGAAAGAATTCATCTTTCATTTTCCTTATCTGAGCAATAAAATGCATGTCATATCTATTTTTCTTCAGAGATGGAGTCTTGACTACTCAGTAGGGGAAGTAATCATTACTGAACCAACGACATAATGATAACTTGGTAATGGGAGGTAGTTCCCTGTTGGATTGCAACACACAGCAAGAAGGCATTATTTTAACATGGACCTGTCATAGGTGGTAATAATCAATAGAGCTTACATCCAGTATTACAAGTAATTCAGATAATTAACTTATAATTCCGTGGTCAACTAGTTATGACCTGCATTACACATAAGTGAGAAGTCAACTACTTACCTTTAATATTACCTATAAGTCAGATGGTAACTATGTACTTCCAATATTACCTATAAGTCAGATGGTAACTAATTACTTCCAGTATTACCTATCAGTGAGAGGATAACTCATTACCTCCTATATTATCTATAAGTCAAAAAGAAACTACTTACCTTAATTATTACAAAAAGAGTATCCTTTCAGTATTTATATACTGTATTTTCATATATTTGGGGTAATGTACACGACATATGGCAATTTTGGGCATTTTTGAGGTAAGGTGAGGATGCACAAAATTTTTTTTGAATTTTGTTTAATTTATTTCAACATTTAGTACTATTTTTCTTCAAAAAAAAATAGGAGCAGACTACTTTGAGGAGGATAAAATAAATTTAGAATAATAATTTCAGATTTTTTTCACAAAAATATATCAGTTTCACTGCTTTGAGAATGAAAAGTACCCCTCTTCTCCCCAGATATTGGAAATGTAACCGATCTAAGCCAAGATTGCTTTGAGCCAGGGCGTATTACTGGGAAGAGCGTTTTGCAACATGGCCACTAGGATAACATCCAGCAAACTTTACAGCTGGCCTTGTGATGATACTGGTTAGGTCCTGTAAGGATTCTATAAGCAACATTTTCAGGTTGTTTTTAACAACAGCTTTATTTTGATCTTCCGTGAGTATCAATAACGATCCTTAGCTGGATTCTTCGCCAGGTCTTTTAAGGTATTTTAGTTCCAATGGTCTTTGGATAGCGTCTTGTAAGCTTCTGTCTTCGATGGACTTAAAGATATCTGTGCAAGATCTTCCCCACGACTTATGAAGTATTTGGATAGCGTGTTACGAACTCTGACGTCTTCACTTGTGTCCTTAATGGACTCATAAAAATTTATACAAGATGTTCACTGTTCTATTCTTCCTTTTATAGCATGAACATTTAACATAGATCTAAAGTTTAGCCAGTCTTACTCCAGACTCCCGTTGGTAAGCTTGCAACTTGTAGAAAAATTTTTTGAAAGCCTTTTTAATTTTTTTCCATTATAAACTGCATTTCATAAAATAGATACCTCGTACTCAGAGGGAAATCGAATTCGCTGATCAAATTATTGGTTACCATCATTCGCTGAACGTCTTCGATTCGCATTGAAGGGGTGTTGTAGCTGGGAGACCAAACCAGACTGGCATATTCAAAGATGGTTTTAAAAAAGGTAAGATAGCGAGATTTTGTGACGAATAATTGCAACTAATGATATTATCAATTTGAAACTTAAATTTAAATTTCTTGTCGCAAATAACACCGATGTCCCGTAAACCCCACTTACAGAGGAAACTACTTTGCCGAGAATGTAATAAGTTTTATTGGAAAGTTGGAGTCGCTTACGAGAATATGTTATTTATTGACGCTGAGTTCCGAAAAATGTTTTGATGCAAAGTGAAAACGTTGACCAGGTCGTCTTGAAGATTGAGAGAATCGGCGATGTCATAGGATTAGCACACCTCGAGAGATTTGTAAAAAAAACTAACCTTATTTCATATTATATCACTTACTGTTTTAGAATTTGGTCGCATGACCACGATATTTTATGGTTTCCTGGCATCTTCAACGCATCTTCTTCGAGGTAAATTTTCTAATTTAAGGCATCTGTTCTGAGAACCTAAGTGCCAGACTTCCTGGATACCAGTCCAAAGTTTGTCTGCACTTTTGTCGAAATCATTTCAAAGGTTTTCTAATGGATTCCAAGCGGAATGAATTCTGATGAAGCTAGCTCCATTTGAATAAACCATTTGAATAAAGTTGATTTTAAAAATAAGCTTAATGTTTGGGTGCCTCATGAACTAAGTGAAAAAACTGTAATGAACCGAATTTCTTTATGCGATTCGCTACTGAAAGGAAACGAAATCGAGCTATTTTATTAAAGTAACTGGTGGTAAGAGATTTTGAAAAGTGTCACAAAAGAATCACATACGATAACATTGTTCGAACACGGTCTTGGTCGTAAAAAAAGTGAAGCTCTAAGAACGTTGTCCATGACGGCATTCAAGACAAGGAAGGCGATGCTGTACGTTTGACGGGACTATAAGGGTTTCACCAATTAAGATCGAATCTTTACTGCCAGCAATTTATACGATTGAAGCAAAGATTCAATAAAAGAGGCCAAAATTGATCAACAGCAAAGGTGTTGTTTCATCATTACAATAAAGGGTCACACACATCTTTATTGACCCGGAAAAAACTAAGAGAATTTGGCTGTGAAGTTTTAATGCATCCGCACTACCTACAGTCCTGGCACTGCAACGTCAGATTATCACTTGCTCCGATCTCTTAAACAGAAGAAATTAAGCTAAAAAGATGATTGTGAAAACAATATGCGACAGTTTGTCAACGATAAAATCCCGGAATTCTTCAATAAGGGAATCATGGTTTTAACACACAAATATTTGGATTAATAAAATCTTTTTTGCTTAAAATATGAAATAAGGATCTACTTATTTTCATTTAAAAATTTTCATTTAACAGAACTTTGTGAGTAAGAGTGACGAGCCAGGAAGCAGTTTGTACCAAAAGTTGATTGTACCAAAATAACCAAACAAAAACAAATTGGCCATTTCAGCCCTTGAAAGGACTTTGACCGTGCTTCTTATGATCAATTGTGTTGTGTGTGTTATTTTTAATGTTTTTTATTGACTGAGAACTGGACCTACATGTTTTATGCCGACTCGGAACGGCTAAAGTTCATGTTCTCAAGAAGCTTTACATGGCATTATTTACTCTCTTAGGTTTGGCATTGTCTGCAGAGAGGTGGTGACCGATCACAAACATTTTTTTTTTTATTGAAAAAAACTTTCGCCGCTACTGGGTATCGAACTCAGGCTCCGAGCATGCTAAGCCACACACTTAACCTGCATGCTACGGTCACCACAATAAATAAAATAACCAGGAAAAATATTATCATCGTGTTTTGATCGAATGAAATGAATAGAATAGGTACATAATATAGACAAATTAATTTAAAACAAATAAAATTGACCATTTCATCCTTGAAAGGATTTTGACCGAGTTCCTTATGATTTATGGTCATATAAAACCGCTACAGATCATAACAAAATTCAATTAAAGAAATTCAATAAAAGAAATTTTGCCATTTCAGCCCCTGAAATGATTTTGAACGAGTTCGATCACTAAAATTTATTTTTATTACAAAACTTGCAGTCAGATATGAGGATTAAACTCGGGCAGCCACGGTTCGTTTTCGTCTCTTTTAACATTTTGTTAGTGTTGTACAATGTACATACATAAACATTGCTAAAGTGATGGATGGTTGATAGTTGATAATCAAACTAATCAAAATTGCTCTAAGTAAGATGATGAGAGGTAGATTTTTTGTTATTTATGACATCAGAATATGTTGATGAGGTATCAATTTCCAAAACGATCATCAAAACAAATTAGTGGAAAACAAACGTTGGCCGTTTAAAAGTTAAATAATACTTTGATTTTTTTTTTTTTTGCTCCATAATTTAATGTTGCCACAATTTCGCCGACAACTCAATTAATCAGCAAAAAAATTAATCTTGCCGATTGTTTTTTCTAAGCGACTAGCTTAAACAATTCAATAAATCAAATTTTAAATCAAGTCCTTAAAAAGCTTATCAGATAAAGCTTATAGAAAATACCGTAGAGCATTATTGTGTTAAAAATCGTTTGTTTTGCTTTGTACCAGATTCCATTTAGGCCAGCATAACTGATAAATTTATATACATATATTTATATGTATATTCAAGCAATTTCCACAAGAATTTAGCTTATTTAGCATAAAGCCTAAACTGTATAATATAACCATTTCTATGCCAGCTCTAGCTAGGTCCGCATGGAACGCGTTTTAATTTCGTTTCGACTAATGTTCGGCTTATTAACATCATCACAAAGAAATCCCGCTGTCGTCATAGTTGATTTTTGGTTTTGTTTTTTTTTTTTAATTTTTTATATTGGTGTTCTTTTTATTGAATCAACATTTGCATAAAACACCTTGCGCTGCCATTAGGTAAAACAAAAAAAAAAAAAAAAAAACAAAAACAAAAAAAGAATTCAAATAAAATTTTTATAGATTAAAATCTATTAAATGACGATTTATGTCTTTGAAGCATAAAAAAAAGGCATTCAATTACACCGTAAGAAAAATAGCGACATTTTTGTTGGGCAGCAAGAAAAATTATGCAGTTTGAGAGATTTTTTAATACCTGTTAGAACAAAATAATGTATTCAAATTAAGCTTTTCTGAACTAATTTGTTGTTAACTTATTCCAAGACAAGACTGATGAGTATCATAAACATAATTAAATAAATATTTCTCTTTTATCTCAGTGTAAATTCTAGCCTTGTTACTGTGGCATATTTTTTATTTGCCACTATTTCTTAAATATTCGGGCGAAGGGAATAGCAAAAAAAACTATTTTCAGCTGCTTTACATTTTTAATGAATCCAGAAAACAAAAAATGTTTCTTAATTCAATGAACTTGGTTTTTATTCAACTCAGTTATGCTAGGCATTAAAAAACTGAATTAATATTTAAGATAATAAAATTTTAATTTTATAACATAACGTCTGACAAATCCATTTAATTGAATAAACATTTCGAATAAGAGGCGCGAATTAGAAAGCAAAACTGTTAGAAAACCAAAAAACCGAAAACCATCTTTTGCCGTTTTCTACTCTTATTTAATTTTTATTTAAATTTTGTTTAAGTTTGAGCATTTATGTAATAAATTTAGTCGAAATTTAGTCTAATCGCATCAAATTTCTTACTGAGTAAATTGTCAGCTTAAGTTTACCGATTAAATGTCAATTCAGCAAGAATTGAACTAAACATTCGTCTGCTTATTAGAGATTCCAATATATTAAAATTTATCCCGAAAAGCATGCAAACATGCTAGTCTTCTATGTCAAATAAAAAAATAAAAATATAGTCAAATTATATTCATAAAATTCAAATAAAAATTCAAATAATTAAATCAGGGTATCACATGTAAATGTATGCGCTGTTTTACTCAACGGACGACCGACTGCGAACGCTTACTTCACTTCGATGCGATAATGAAATGCATTTTTGGTTTAAATCGGCATTTGGAAATCGGTTTTTGTGTTATTTTTATGTGTTTTTTTTCTTTATCATTTCGTATGTCAAAACGAGGTGAAATTTTGAATATTTCATTAGCTGGACAACTGGAGTGTCGGAATTTACATTAAGCCCAGCAAATAGATTCTTAATATATACTCGCATCAAATCCTGCATGTTCACAGTCATTATGGGCTTCGACTTTGAGACAAGCTAGAGCTCTTGAGACATGTTAAGTGTTGATAAAGTTTGTTGGCTTAGCTTAGCACATGAATATAATCGAGAACTTACAATACTTACCTACATTTAATCTCCAAATTTGAAAGGAACACTTAAACTTTAAAACAATTATTTCTTAATTATGACAACAATACGTAGTAATAATTTTGAATATATTTCTCGAAACAGTTAATAAACTTGACGTCAAATAACGTTCTCTTGTTTAACTTTTATATTGAAATTTCAATATAAGAAATATTTCATTGTCACCCTGTCATGGCCACCTGCTACACAGCAAAAGGTTTTTCTCGATCTCAAAATACACTTAGCAAAAAAGTTTGTAGATTATGAAAAAGTAAGAGTACAAAGTTTTCAAAACGTAAAATAGTTATCAAAATATAAGCAAATATTTGCTGTTTTTAAAAGTTTTGTAATTTATCTGTCAATGTGACAGTTATAATTTTTCTTTTATAGCAACTGCTCGAATTTTTAATATAGTTTAAATTAATTTGTATTTTTATTAAATTTAAATTATCTAATTTTAAGTATCAAGCGTTTGATTACGCTTGTGACAATTATTTTTAGCAGTTACAATAAGTGGGTTCATATAAACTCGTATACACTGCGGTACAACACTAAACAGTTGCTTTATTTTTAAAGATTTCGTTGGCTTTATTCGTTAGGGGTCATTCATAAATTACGTTACCAATTTAGGGAAGGGCAAGGAGTCTTAAAATTTACTACAATAAGTAACGATAGGTTAGAAGGGTCTCCGACGTTGTAACGAGATAAAGAAAAAACAAATCGAAATACTTCGCTTAAAAAACATCTGTGAAATTTTATAAGTGATTTTTATTTAATTTAAAATAAGTCGGAATAAAAATTACTATTTAAATAAATAAATTCACAAAAACACTGAACTTGGTGCTGCACGTATGTAGCCTTTACGGGTACTCTCTCAAAGACCAGGCAAATTTCTTTGCATAAGAAAGTTGAAGAATTTTATTTCAAAGAATCCCCAAAGTTTCCCGTTTCTTCGAACCCAGTGATTGAAAGCATCAACTTGGAATTAAAATGGAATAGTTTTTGATGGATAGAATTGATTTTTAAAATTGTTTCTTAAATTTATCTAGTCATGATAGCACACATACTAAGAGCTAGTTAAGATAATAATATTTTTTTATCAATTAATTTTTTTTCATATACGACGTTACTTTATAGGGAGGGGAGAGATTTTGATATGCACTTCGAAGAGTAACTCCAGTAGAGGGGAAGAAGAGGTAAAATAAAAGACGCCTTAGTAGCCAGTAATAACTTTCATTTGAAAAAAAAACACATTGTTCTGCCAAGTAGTAGAGTGTATCGAAAATATGACCTTCAGTTGAGGTACCAAAATTAAATAGTATACAAAATATCATTTGTCAAATTTGGTTTGACCCAATTTTGGCATCCTTCTAATGGGAACTCCCTAATGGTTGATTTGAAAAGAAAATCGAACTTATTAATCAATTCCATTCTATTCCATACATAAAAACATATAACTGCAAATTTAATGGCAGTTGACACAAGCTCGTGCAAAATTTTACGGTTTTTTTTTAAGTGAATATGCTTTTTGCTTCATTTTAATTGTGTTTTTGTCACTTTGGTCTACTGGAATAAAAATTTGTCTACTATCATGAAAATTTAAATTTGATTAAAAAGCTTGATCTTCTTTTTAAATCAACCATTATCTTGTACTAGATGTCTAAAAATTTAACAAAAATTTCATTTGGGGACCACCAATATTGGTTCAGACCATCACAAAGTAAAGCAATCGGAAGAATTTTTTCTATGCTTTTAATTTTAGTAGACACCAAATACACTCAATTATACACTCAATTAAGAACCCACTTATTTGGTTTCAATACAATCTGCAATTAATTGTTAAAGACAACTGTGGACATGTGCCCAGTACCAGTGTTGCCGGAAGACTTTTAAAAATATGCTTTTTAAGAAAAAAAAATATTCCAAAATATTCCACTTACAATTTTTATATTCCACAAAAATCTTCCACTTTAATTTTAAAACTAAAAAAAGAAGAAAAATGAGTTTTTAACTGCTGTTACCCATGGAGGCTTTAAATGGCTTATACACATTTTCACAAAAAATTTACAAATAACCCTTCATGCAAATATATATATTTACATTAAATTTAAATTCAGAAACATTATTGTTATTAACATTTAAATGAAAGGCTTTGTTTTTTTCATATAAATTATTTTATTAAATATTTCTATTAAGTTATCAGGTATATTGTAAGTATTACAACACTTTTTATTACATGAAGCCATGTTTTTATATTAATTAAATTATTCAAAAGTGAACCTTGTACTCTGTTGCGGATTTAAGTTTTAAAAAGGTTCATGTTACTTTCTATTCGCTCAACTGCAGCATTGCTAAATGGTAAGGAAAATAGGGGGCACAAAATCTCTTTAGTCTGTAATTTTAATCCTTGGAAATACTTAAACAACAATACCTACTTGTACTTCCCTCAATTTCCAATCAACAAGCTTCAAGTTTTGAAATTGTTGAATAACTTTTGTAGCCTTATTTGGTTCATTCAAAGGAACTATTTTCTTTGCTTCATTAACACAATTTTTTTTATATAAATGATGAACGGAAAAAAACGATCATTTTTAAAAGTTCAATATTTTCTGGTATTCGAGATCTATCTTAAAGAACCAAGTAGAAAACAAAAATTTTATAAGAGTTTGTGACTTCTTCTTTACATTAATATGCACTCTTGCTAGCACATTTTTAGTTTGAAAACCTAAACAGAGCTTTGAGAACGTTAACTCAACATTTAAATTTGAAGTAAAAATCCCTAAAAACTGTATTAGAAAAACTAAGTCATTTAATATATTCGAAACATCAATGTCATTGCTTTCAAACATTAATTTTACCCTCTGTACTTGCTCCAAAACATGTTAAATAACATGTTAAATCAATAAAAGTATTTTTTAGTAGACATTTTTTAAAAATTTTATAAAAATGCAGATTAAAAAAATATTACACTTTATATGGTGCATATTTTTGTACAATATAATGCTCCCAGAAACAAAAATATTCCACGAGTGGAATATTATATTCTACTCCGGCATCACTGCCTACTACAGCCTCATCCTAAAGACAAAGTTTTGGAGCACTTTTTCACACATTTATGGCCATGTCATCAATGTCACGAATAAGTTTTGGAGAACTTTTTCAAACATTTATGGCCGTGTTATCAATGTCACGAATAATTTTTGCTTCCAATGAACCAATATTGGTTTAAATACCAATACCACACTATTTAATTGGTTTGTCGGCGTAGACTAGCAATTTTACGTTCCCTCAAATATACTAATCAACCGACGTCAAATTTTAGAAAAAAATTCGAAATTTTGTAAAACAAAGTATTCTCATTCGTTTTCCGACGTGATCGTGCAAAATTGGATTTTTGTATTTTTCACTTGCGACACACAGCGCAAATTTTTCAATAACTTTTTATTACAATTAACCGCGAATCTGTGAGAGTAAGCTGTGAGAGTATTTTTATTATCTGTGCCTAGATTTCATGTTTCAATGGGCTGAATCACATTTTGATTATAGATTACAAAAATTAGCTTGTTTTTAAAAGTTCTACACTTTTCAGATTTGACCTTGAGTACCTTATAACTTTAAAAACAAAAATATTTATTCTCTTCTTCACTTCGCTTTATTTGGAATTAAAACCGCGATAAATCATCATGACAAGATCCAATTAACAACGTATAAGTGGCTTTTACTCACGAGAGGCAAACATAACTAGTCAAAATCTTTATTTTTGTTGAGTTTTGTATAATGTTATTTTATTTTTTCTATTTTTGACAACTTATATTCTCGCTTAACGAAGTACCACTTCTTACTCATATAATTATCAAATTTCTCAATTTATATAAGAAGTTTTGTAACCACCCTATGTATAATGAATGTATAGTTGGCAACGCTACAGAAACCGGCATATTTGACATAAATTTTTGACGTTCAACAGCTGTTTTCAAACGCGAAATATATTGAATTCATTGAATTTTTCAATTTCCTCCAATTATTAATACAAAATTTAGTAAACGTAAAATAAAAAAATATATAAATTAAAAACTTGATTATGGAGGATCCCTTGAGACCCAAAGCAGTGCCGCTGGCGGCTGAAACTGTGTTATGGTTTGAATTTCTGCTGGATCCACAATTAATAACAAAACATTTGAAGAAAATAAATCCTGGTAAGCCTCTAAAAAGCCATGTTATAAGCAAAGTTTCCATATTAACTTAATGCAATCGAATAGAGCCAAGTGCCATTGATTTGATGGCACAGTTTATATCAATGACACCGGATACGGTTGTGGGCCAACAACAACTCTACGATCTCACAGCACAGGATAGCGAGAATGTGCCGAGTGGCATACCTTTAACCCCGGGTGGTGGTGGTGCAGCAACAGAAGCTGCTACTCCAGCAGATGGTTTGCGTATAACACGTAAACAGTTGGCATTGAAGATACTTGCGCTTAAAGTTGCTACTTGGCTGAAGTGGAATATGGGTTAGTATGCGAGTAGCTGTTATTTTTGTGTGTTAATATGACTTGTTGCTTTACTTATTAGATATGCTGGAGAGAACCTTACCCATTCCTAAGCAGCTGTACTTATTGCGTGATCTCTGCACTGTTGCTTTTGGCAAAATAGTTTCCATACCACTGGCTGCAGATTTTATACCAAACATAAGTATGTATATTAACAATGTAATGCATAAACTATGCTCTAACGTCTCATTTGTTCAATATAGCACCTGATGGTAATGAGAATGCGGCGCGTTTTGCCTTGACTTTCTATCATCGCTGGGTCTTGCGTTTGCAAATTTTAAAGGACATTGCTATTAAATCTGCGCGTCCAAATCTTGGAAATATGTAAGTCAACTGGCGCTGTTCAAATAAATCAAAATTTTGTAATCATCTTAACTTAAGGTTTGTGCCCATGGAGCCTATGCATCAGTTTTTTGCTCCCGAAATCCCTCCACAATCCAGCATTGAATACCTGCAGGACCTGTGCAAATCGACTGAACCATTTTATATCTTTACATATGACACCTTTGCTGCATTGCATCCGAATGCACCAGAAGCTACACAGCAAAATTATGGCGCCATGCTACAAATAGCTCTCTGCGAGTTGCGCACGCAGATTAATTTTGATTTGGTTAATTTTTATTTGTACACCAAACAGTATCCGCTGGCACGCGATGCTGTCATAGAGTGTCGCAATAACTTAAATGCCACAAAGTTGGAATATCAAAACAAAATTAAACCCTCTAAAGATTTTCTCTTCTGTCATGTCAATGAGGAGGAGCTAGAAGGCTATCTACTGGCGTGCGGTGTAAGCGCACAGAAAGTAACGCTTATGGAGCGTTTTAACTTGTCACAATTAACGCAATATAAGGTATGTGTACAATTGAGATATCAAACCAAATATGAGCTTAACTTAATGCTTATTTTTGCTTTTCTAGAACATAATAGATATTCTTAAACTCGATAATTGTAGTCGTGAAATTCCACTTGTAAATCGTCGCATTTTAGAACTTGATATTGAAGGTGCCATTGCTCTTGGCGCGCTTAAAGAATCACGCACTCTAGAAATGGAGGTGGCGGCACTGAATGTTATACGTAGCATTTTTGAGGAAGGCAATATATTTGCCAGTGTCGACTATTTTGATAAATATCGACAGCTCAACTGTTTTACGCCGATAGTAGATGTAAGTTTTAGTTTCTCTTTTTCAAAATTACAGCATCCTATAACAAAGAACAAAAATCATAAATTAAATTTGAGCATTTTTAAATGCTTTGCTTACCATTTTCTAATATCACTTCACAGGGAATAATTGATGTCTTGCCGCATTGCAGCCTCAGTGAAAGTAATCATATTAAAGAATTCCTTGTGGATTGCATGCTTAAGCATACAAATGGCAAACAACTTATGATACAGGTGGAGAATATTGGACTCTTTACCAAGCAGGAATTAGATGAGCTAAATCGGCAAACAGCTGAAGATGAACTATTTGTGCCCGCTTTGGCTATGCAAAGCGAATGGAAATTTAATTCAAAAAGTATGTTAAATATTTTATATTAAATGCAACCATACTTATTTTACTATTTGCTTGCTAGTGCCACGCATAGAAATTGGTTCGCTGGAGCGCCAGTTAATAAGCTGCACCAATGCAAATACCGTACGTAAACTACTCGTTAAATTGGCTCATACAAATCTGGCAAAACCACTTTGGACAGTTAATCCCAGCTGGGAGATAGCCACACCCATCAAGTCGCTGCTCATGTCCATGCAGCGTGGTTTCCTGCAAGATTTTGCCTATGTGCTTCTAGGCAAGGCGCGCGAAATGACTGCCAAAAATGTAACTTGTTTATGTACATATTTCTATGTAGTAAATTAATTGTTGTTGTTGTAATTATGCAGGATTATATTGGCGCTGTTTCCATGTTAAGCGTTTTAAAATCGGAGACTCAGCGCCAAGAGCTTTCCAATGCTTCCACGGTGGCTAAACTGGGTAAACTTGTTAATTGGGAAATTTTGCTGATACAAATAACGCAATGCCTGGATGAGTGGAGTCGCAAAACTTTGGACTTGCAATCGCTGGGCAATCGTTGCAAGCAGTGTTTAAGCTCGCTACAAAACGGCGATAATGTCATACCCCGCATAGAGGTTGCTCAAGCATGGCTTTCTTTAATGTTTTAATAATTTAATATTTTGATATTCCCTAGATTATTGAAAGCTGTTCCATGATGCTGCTTAATCTCAACGATTGGAATGCTTTAATGTTTCTGGACAAACGGCTGCCACAGCTAGAGCTGCCTATATCATTTGCCGCCACATTTCTCGATATGGAGAAATTGAAGGGACCAAAAAAAATTTGTCGTGATGCTTGGGATATAATATTGTCCATGTTTTTAAATACTTCCAAGCGTAGCGGTGGTGGTGCTGGTAATTCTCGTAACTCACCTAATCTAGCTGGTTCATCAGCTGGTCTGCATACATTTCTGCGACGCATACGTCATCAAATGTTGTTTTCTCTGACAATTTCGCTCTTAGGCAAAATTCATAACATACTCAAAGATGATCCAAATCATGATCTTATGGGCGAGTATATGCAACTATGGCCGACTAGCATAAGCAAGTGAGTTCTTAAGTATTTAAATTTCGCTGTCAATAGTGCAAAAAATTAACGATTGATCATTTTCCTATAGTACTTTTTTTAACTCCATAAAACTATTTGAAAAATTTTCTTATTTCAGTCCCATTGGCTACAACATACGTTCTGTCAGCGAAACTTTAAACTGGCTTTTGAAAGAAGCCTTAAATTACTATCCACAAAATATAGCCTGGCTTAAAATGAAGGGTGATCTAGAACTAGGTACATTCTCTTTCTCTTATTTTATACCGAAATTCTTTTAACATGAAATACATTTTTTTAAAGCCATTGGCAACAATGAGGCTGCCATGCGTTGCTATGTTAATGCTTTAATAACTGGCACTGATTACTGTACCATACCGCTGCAACGCAACATTGCCGATGATTATGTCATACGCAAAATGATACGCTGCTCCTCCAACTTAGGTTGCCACATGCAAGCCACTGTTTTGTGTCAAGTAGGTTTAGTCATTTTTTTTCATTTAATAAAAATGCCTTAAAATAAGTTTTTTTTCCTCCCCAGTTTTTAGATGAAATCGATTATGGCATCGTTTTTAAGAACCTTACCGAAAAGTCTTCTAATTTCACCGATGCTGTAGATGCCTACTACAACTGTATTTGGGACACAACTCTCTTGGAGTTTATTATTAATTTACACGCTAAGAAGGGCGAACATAGCAGAAAACTAGAAGCGGTAAGTAAGAGTCGAATTGATACCAAAGGTGAAAATGTAGTATTTGAAAATGATCAAGCGACAATATTTTTGAACAATGAACTAGTAGGTGTTGACGAACTACATAATGGACTTTATTGGATTAAGCTTAATACGCACAAAGTCTCAGCTAATATTTGCTTAAGTCAGAGTGGCACAAAAGATTAGCACTTTTGCTTATCAAATCGGTATGTTCTATTCCAAATATGGTCAAGGGTATAAATGATAAACTGACAGATGAATTGGACTTTTATAAAAGTTACGTTACAGGGGAAAAAAACGAAGTTTTAAATTTAAAAGAACTCGAAGGAGAGCAAAGCGTCAAATACAGCTTGTTCATTCAGATGTTTAAGGTAAAGATGATGTTATATCTCATGATGTGAGTTGTATTTTGTTACTTTTGTTGACGATTATACGTATTTGGTGGCAATTTATTGAATTGCGCAAAAATTCAAAGGTTTTATTTGCTTTAAAGAACATAAAGCTATGGTCCAAAATTTTCACAAAACAAGATTGTCTCATTTAAGATGTGGCTAAAGCGGAGAATATACATTGAAGAAATTTAAAGCATTTTGAAGGTGTATTAATGGAATATCATTGAATATACTTTGAATTAAATGGAGTAGCAGAACGCATGAATTGAACTTTGGTCGGAGGAAGTAGATGTAGTGTGAAGCTATTTATACTGCCACTTTCTTATCCAATCGGCTTTTTAGATATTATATCTTCATATCTTAACCAATCAAACGATATCGTCTTTGGGACAAAAATATTCGAAAAATCCTCATGTCAAAAATGTAAAAATTGACGAAAAGAAATGTGGTAAAAAGAAACTAAATTGAGCAAATTTAAAAAGTTTCTGGAAGCCGAGTTTATGTGTGGATTCCAAGATAAAAGAGTACAAAAGTCGATAAGAAGAGTTTCGAGCGTATTATAGTTAGTTATTCAAATGATGAATATAGACTTGGGGACAAGAATATTCGAAAAATCCTCATGTCAAGAAATGTAATATTTGAAGAAAAGATATATAAATCAAAAGATCTAAGAATATACATGACGATTAGTATTTTGAAACGATTCTAAAAAGCAATAGCGTGGTAGACAAAGAGTGCAAAGTTGAATTACTTCGTAAAAAAAACTCAAGCAGAATGTGGAATAATTTTGCATAGACCTAGTTTTCAGCAAAACTCAATTATACAAGCCAAGACTTCAACTTCTTTTTTGTATGATAATGTTGCAACAAATTTTAAAGATAAAGAAGAATGGTCTGATTACGTCTAATGGAGACTAGCTATTGCAGAAGAGCAAAATTGTCAAAAATGCTCAATTTAATTGATAAAAATTCTGGCAAAATGAAATTGATTGGTGATGGAAGATAAATTGAAGATAAAGAAGAATGAACTGATGACGTCCAATGGAGACAAGCTACTGCAGAAGAGCAAAATTGTCAAAAAGGCTCAATTTAATTGACACAAAATTCTGGCAAAATGAAATTGATTGGTGATGGATTTTAAATTGGAAACTGGCGTAGTCAAAGGGTATATGCAAAAGCACCTTTTCACCAGCTGCCAGATTATGATGTCGATAAGATTTTTCCAGCAAAGTCGACGTTGCTGAAATAGACTTCACAACTATGTCGTTTCTTGATTTTGAACGCTCGAGCACTGAAAACTGTTTGTAGATAAGTGCCATAAATGACCCTAAGAAAAAGTTGTCGACTCAATTTAAAATAAACGATTTAGGTAAAGCATTTATGAAAATTAACGATACGATAACGATGACAGATCCCGATAAATAATTTGTGTCCCTGCCAAAGCACTCAGGCACAAAAGTCCCGAGTATCAGACTCAACTTCATTTTTAGAAGCTATGGGTAGTAACGCATTACTGCTAAGTTTATGAACGAAAATGAATCGAACAATGATATTAGGACGAATGCAAACGAGCCCCAGCTAACAAGATCCAATAATAAATTCATAAATTTTTCCGAACATAGTATCGTAACTGATCTGAGTCTCAACTTTAATTTACTGGAAAAATACCCAACAAGGAAATGCTCTCAAAAGTCTCAAAAAATGGTTGAGTGGCGTGGAGCATCGAAGAAAACCTACTCACTGGCGGATAACCGTATTGTTAATTTTGCTAAACAAGATCCTTTCATATCGTCGAAGGCAATTGCAGCCGAAATATGTAATATTGTTACATCCTGAACAGTGCGTCCCAGATTGGTGAGTGCAAAACCACCCGAAAGGATAGCTCAAAAAGTTCCTTTGCTAAGACCCATTTTACATTGATCAAGACTTGAAATCAAGTCTGTGAGCTTGTAGGCAATTCGCCGCACTTCGGAAGCGACGGAAGGGGAAAAGAACATTGAAGCTGTACCGTCAATTTTTTCGTGTTCGTTATGTTATTTTCGCGTTGTTGTCTGTGCTCTTTATTTTATTTTTCGCATATCAACGTGCGTTTGTTGAGCTGCAGCTATAAATTTATGATATTTCATTTATGCAGAGCATATTTTTTGGTATTGTTATTATTTTATGTTTAACAATTCATTATTTGTTGTTTTTAAGCCACAACAATTTTTTATTTGCTTCTATTTGCTGTTTTTATTTCATAGAAAGCAAACAAAGAAGAAACAAACTTGAATTAAAGTCTTGAACAATGTAAAAGGTTTCGTCAAGTTCAAAAGAAAACGTCAAAAAAACTTGCTTTCAAGTCTTGATCAATGTAAAAGGGGTCTAAGAACGGCAAATTTAAAGAAAAGACAAAATTTTGCTTTGGCACATAAATCCTGGAGCGGTCTTGAAGGCGTAAAGAAGTGGCGAAACATTATGTGGAGTGATGAAACCAACCTAAATTTTTTTCAGTGACGATGCTGAGAGGAATGTTCGATGACCCAAACGCAAAGATTGTTAGATGTTAGATTTACAAAAAAAAAAAACAGTGAAGCATGAAGGCGGCAACATAATGGTGTGGGGCTGCTTTTGTTAGCAGAGGTTGGTCCAGTACACCGTATTGAAAGCACCATGAACAGATTCTTTTACAAGAATTTATTAAGAAGTGTCATGCTACCTTACGCTGGAGATAACATGCCTATTTTGTAGAAATTTCAGCAGGATAATGATCCGAAACATTCATCCAACTTCGTAAGAACATCACAGAACAAAATTCACAGGAAAAATATTGAAAAAGCATGGTATAATATCCCAGAAGAGTTTTGTCGCAAGCCTTCTGGAACATTCTTATGTCCCTCATGTCCTCATGGATTACCTCCATGTCCAAGAGAAACGAGGCAGTACTAAAAAGTAATCGTGGATATACCGGCTAACTAATCACAATTTTTATTTAAAAACCTCTTACATGAAGTTCATGTATTATGCATCTACACCTATTACACCTAATGTTTTTTTTTGTTTTTGTTAGTTTTATAAGCTTTTTTTGACAATAAACAATTTTTTTATATGTATTCTATAAGTAAAGATGTGATAAAATAACTAAAACCTAATCTAGCGTTCTTTTGTGTAAAAATATAGTGCATACACCTATTTTATTGTCCACATGTGTATGTCATTTGGAAAATTCAAAGTTACCCAATAGGCAATTAAGCCAGCGCTCTTCAAACGAAGGCCTGCATTGACTGCTACTTTTGAAGACCAAACACATCCTTTCTTCGCTGCTCTTATGAGCGCTTCTTGAAGGCCTTCTTTTTCTGCACAAAAGGCAGCACAACAAACTTTTTTCCCTTCAAAGACTAACTTTTCATATACTTCAGGGCAACTTTTTCGTTTAAAGTCAAAATATATATCAGTTTAAAAATATGACATAATAATGGCCCTTCTTACTGCTGTATCAAAGTTTATAGATTGAAATTAATCTGACTTAAAAAAACATAGGAGAGAAGATAAAATAATAGAATTTATAAAAAAAAAAAGGTTTAAAAGAAAAATAATATTTTTTCAATACTCTTTGTTGACCCCTTCTTTTAGCCATTCTTAAGAAGTGCTTCTATCAGGCCTCTTTTGAGCTATCGGAGCGGAAGGCCTGCGAAATTTTCCCACTTCATATAAAAAAGAAAGTGTAATTGTATATGAGTGCGGCAGTACTACAAAATCTACAGGCAGGCCTGCTAGCAGCGCTGTCATTGTCTACTGGGTAGTTTATGGGAACTAGTATAAATTTTTTGGTCTTCCGCATGTTATAAAAATTTTTTTCTATGGTGCAAATCTGACACTAAAACTAATACAGCTTTTGTCGCTTTTGGTTTAACTGCCCGGCTAGCTCAGTCGGTAGAGCATGAGACTCTTAATCTCAGGGTCGTGGGTTCGAGCCCCACGTTGGGCGAATTTTTTTTAAGTAATTTCTTTAAGAAATTTAAATAATTAATTTTATAGCTTTATTTTAATAAATTTAGTTTTTTTAAATGTTCTTGCAGATAGCGATAATGGGAAATCTTGAACTTAATGCCAACAACAATGATGAAATCAAACGCGAAGCCGCTGCAATACGTAAAACACGTTTCTTAAGAGCGCTGGCAAAACAGTATTTATTGTAATACATACATATATTTTTGGCAACAATTGGTTGCCCATTAAATTAAGCAATAAACTGTATGATTTATGTGTAGAATTAATATTAAACTTAGAATAGACAGATTTTCTACAAATCAAAGCAAATACAAATTGAATTTATTTTGATTTTCTGCCGCGACCACCACCACCAGATGATTTTGCCTTCTTATTAGCATTCTTTTTAGGCTCCTCTGCTTTGCGCTTGGGTGTAGCAGTGCCGGTTGAGGGCAGCACCTTAACATAACGAAAAACATTGAAGTAACTGTATTATAATATAATTCAGGTAACAAATATTACCTTAAAGAAACTATCAAGGCGGCCTTGAGTTTGAGCTGATTTTGATTTTATTAGTTTCTTAGCGCCCGCACGTACGCGATCCTCATTGAATTGACGGTCGCCGCAAAGAAACTCAACTAAGCCCTGCTCATCGGGCTCAGACCATTTAAGCTGCAAATGCATGAAATATATTTGCCCATTAAAAATAAAAAATTAAGCAAAAATGTTATGCCTACCTCAATTTCTTCGGGATCTTTTATATCTGGCTTTAAAAATAGCTCACGTGCCAGTTCATAGTTCCAATTTTCAGGCACAGTGTATTTCTTTTTATCGATATTTTTAAGTATGGTCTCAATGTCACGATGACTGTTGATCAATTCAAGCGCTCGCTTGGGACCAATGCCCTTAATAGTTTCGCAATAATCACAGCCGAGCAAAATGGACAAATCTACAAACTAAAACAAAAACAAAAATTTCAGTATTAAAATGTACACATGACAAAGGCTTGTTGCTTACCTCCTTGCTAGTCAGCTGAAAGCCATTTAGCATCTTTTCGTAGCTAAACTCCTGCACTGGCATTTTACGTGCCTCGCTGAATGTTAGATGACGCAATAAAACGCTAGAACCGAATGTCAAGGAGTCCATATCCTCAGTAGCGGTGGCAAAGACTTTGCCCGCTTTAACCATTGAGGCGCATTGTGCCTCAGCTTCACAGGGTGCCTCCACGTAGGGCACACCCATCAGTTTCAGCAGCTCTTTGGCCTCATTTGCATGGTCCTTAGTCACTCGCACCAGGCGACGATTGAATTTGTCAACTTCTGCGGCATCGCCTTCTTCAATGGCTTTGGTAAGCGATTTTTGTGCATCCTCACGTCGTTCGGCACGTTTTGCCAACTCGCCAGACTTTAGATCTGGTGGCTTACCATCGAACACATAAACCGGCTTGATACCGTTCTCCAGCAATCGTATTGTGCGGTAGAACATGCCCATCAGATGCGATGTAGGTTCTCCATCCTGCGTGGTCAACTGCGATCCCTCACTGCGAACGGCAATCAAAAATTGATACAAACACATGGAAGCGTCAATTGCTATTTTGCGACCTGCAAATAGAAAAGAATGTTTGGCATTTGTTTGGAGAGAGTAACAACTTTATTGGCTTACCGAAATAGTTCTTGATTTCATTTTCTTTGATGGCAAGTGGTGCAATTTCGTTAATTAATTTAGATAGTCCCAAAATTCCCATAGTGGCTGTTTTAAAATTTAATTAAAATTGGTTGAAACATATAACGCCGGTGTTGGAATTTTGCAAACTATTGGCGCTTTTTTGTTTACAATTTTATATGTCAAAAGCCGCGCGATTTTAACAGAGTGCTGCCAAGTTCCTTGAATCTATTGGTGATGTCATAGATGCCAGATTCGTGTGATTAATACATTTTCGTAATTTTTGAATTGCAGTGTGATCACGTTATTTTTTTTATTTACATGTGAGATTTTTTGCACACACCTTATTTTTAAAGAGTGCGTTCAAGCATATAGATAAATGCATATATTTAGCATTCATACATTAATGGTATTCAATGAACGCCTTATTGATGATGTAAAAAGCGTATGTTCGCTAAGTTTACGGCAACGTAATTTGCAATAAAAAAATTGTAAAGGATTAAACTACAAAACGTGGTGTAAACAGAACGAATAGTTCCTATTATGCAACTGTGGCATTTGCAAATTTTTTTGGCACTTCAAATGAATATTTTAAACTTTGCACTAACTCCAATATGATAATCTTTTGCTATATGTAAAAAAATTCCAATAGTTTTAAATTATTTTGATATGTCAAATTTTGTTTACTACTATTAAATCTGTTTTATTCATGGTGGGTTCGTGGAAGCACACCGCGTAAGCTAATAGTTACACGATTCAGTATGTATACGTCGTTCATTGAATACCATTATTGACTTATACGACACGTAAACAAAACAGCGTATATCAGTTAAAGCGTTTACGGCGCATATGAACTGTCAACATTTGGATGGAAAATAATAGCTATGTTTTTTAACCAAGCTGGTTGTAAAAAAAACGAATATTAGCTTAAATAACACAGGAAAGTGTTAGTCGCTTAAAAGTTTGCCGAGTAAACAAAAAAAATGCTTCCAAATTATATATCAATAATTGCGTAAATTTACTATAAAGATGGCCACGATAACGACGATCGGCAGTGATTCATAAAATAAAATTTGTTTGTACCCAATTCTTGTACCGAAATATTAAAAATGTCTTTTTGATGAATATTTCGATGAAAATATACTAATTAACAAGATTGGTCAAATATTCCTATTATTAAACAAAAATGATATGAAACTTTAGTTTTGAAAAATCTTAGAGTATAGCTTTTATTTTCAGAACCGTGTTTCAAATACATTATACCGCAAAATGTATGCAGCACTAGTTGTCAAAACTTTGAAATATAAAATAAAGTGCCAAAAAATTGTTAGAAAAATTGTATCTGAATATCAACAGAAAATTTTAATAACAACCTAGCGGACTTTATTCTGTCCTTAGTGGATGTTACGCATGTCGCAAATCCATCATCGTCAAGACTTCCGACGCCATCGACAATCATGAGAAGCCATTTGCACATGATGTGGTCGCTTGAATCGACAGCTTCACACAAAGGGTGACGAAGCAGATGGACAAGAACAAGAAATCTACGAAAAAGCCTTTGCTCAAAGCGGTCAATTAACGGTCTAGCTGTCAACTATAAACATCAAAATCTGAGGACAATAAGACGTGACAAGACACCTTGTGAATCCACTAAATGTTACACTTTTAAAATAAAAAAGAGTAAAAAAAGACAGTCAAATTAATCATTCCAACTCTAAAAAATTCATATCTTAAGCCCGTATGGAACTTAATTTTGTTGTCCAATTTTTCTTTCTGAAAACAAGTGGCGCGTGGGCAAGACAATAAATGTATTAAACAATAAGGGTATTCATGCAACTGGGCAAAACCCTTATAAACGGTATAAACCGTATAAGTTTATTCCCTTTATAAATGAACTGTCAAAGTTTGTATGAAGAAGCTTTTGCACAAACCAGATATATTTGCTCAACAATTTAGCTGGGCAAACGAACAGGCAAACTTATAACATCAATCAGCTGATGTATTTTATTAAACCAAAAGAAAAAATTAGAAGCAGGAGAAGATATAGTCAAAATTGTAAAACTAATTAAATAAAATGGAAGAGGTAAGAATGGAAATTTTGTGAATTGAAGGAATTAAAAAATATTTATATACTTCATTTGCAGAAAGCAAACCCTGAACTTGCAAACAGCTGATATATGATGCAAATGCTCAATCGACTTTTAAGGGATGCTCATGCAACCTGCCTGATAAAAATAACTAATTGCCCAAATTATATTCTTGCCTCTTTGCATGAATACCCTTAATAATAATACATATGCTAGCATGGGATAGACACATACTCACTACCAAGAGCTAGTTTTATCAGTTCAGCATCATTGTTACTCGGCGTTTTTTTTTTTTTTTCTTGTCAGCAGCTTATTGCATTGAAAAACATTGACAGTTGACAGTTAATTTTTTACCATTAACTTGACGAGCAACGAATTGAGAGGGGAGATTACGATTTCCGGGGCGCCGCGATTTGACGATGGATTCGAAGAGTAATCTTAATAAAAATAAGAATAGCTAAAGGAAATGTTGTGTTATCGATTTGTTTTCAAGTTATCGATTTTTTAAAATTTTTTTTTGCTATAAGGTCTATGAAGAAAATCGGCTATATTATTCTTAATACATTACCGATATTAATGATTAAGGTGTTATTTAAAAGGTTATTTATAAGGCTTTTAGAAAAGTTTAAATTAATGAAATCTGCAGCTCGTTTCTGCAACTTTTGCGACAAATAGTCACTTTTTCTGTCGTCACAATATTTCGTTCCAAAATACTCACTTTTACGAAAGCTAGTGTTTCTGCATTAATAAGTGAGAAAATATTGCTCTGTAATGAGAAAGATACACAAGTGATAGGGAATATATAAAATTGAAACAGTTGACATTTTTGTTTTGTTTTGATTTTTTCAAAAATAAAAAATAAACAAAACAAATTTTTCATGTTTTGACACTTAGTGATGTTGATATTTATAAAACAAACCCTATTCATGCGTTGAGATCCGAGTATTCTTTTCATGCGGTTGCTTAATGCAGTGATACAAATTTTTATCATGGAATAAATCTCATTAATAGCTGTGTTTTTTAACAAGCGAGTTGTAAAAAAACGCTCGCTTATCATATGTATACTCGCTTAAATAACACAGGAAACTGTTAGTCGCTTATAAGTTTGCCGACCAAACGAAAAAAAATGCTTCCAAGTCATGTTTCAATAATTGTGTATATTTCCCATAAAGGTGGCAACAGTTACTTATTGACAGTCAATAGTGATTTACGAAATCAAAATGTTTTTGTACCGAATACATTTAACAAAATATTCAAAATTTCTTTTTGATCAATATTTCAATAAAAAAACAAAATTTAATAAGTAATGTAAACAAGATTGATTAAATTTGCTCATTATTTAAAAAACATATAGGTTGTTCAAGCGTTTAGTTTAGCAAATTGTTTGAGTATCGGGTACTTTTTCAGAACCGAGTTACAAATACTTTATATCGGACAATTTATACAGCACTAGTTGTCAAAGCTTTGAAACATAAAACAAATTGTCAAAATATTCAAATCATTTTAAAAATTGAAGATATATTAAATATTTCATCAGCGAACTAGAGATCTGTATCCGTGAAGCTATAAGACCTCCTTCAAGATGAGGAAGTGTACCAAACGGGATAAAGTTGAAATTGTCCTAAGTGCAACGTTACGCTGGTTGCAAAGCCAGCATCATGAAGATCTTCGACGCCGGTACTTCTGAGGAGTCATTCGGACATTCTGTAGTATATGGAACTCACAGATAACCAAATAAGGTGACCAAGCATATGAGCATAACAAGATGAAGAAGAATTTTCAAAATAAAGCTAAGTTTGGACAGAATCTAAGCTAAAGATTTCGAAGATCCCGCCAAGAGGAAAACATTTTATTTTATTTTATTTTCTATTTTATTATTTTATTTTTTTTTTTAGAATATTATATTATATTCTATTTTAACTTGAGGTTAACGTGAAGTTTTGCATGATTGTTGTGTTAAGGCGAAGAGACAGTTTCAAAAGTTATAGTTATAGTTAAAATATTCCAATGCTAATAGTAGAAATAAAGCACTATAAAAAAATCACAGCTCTTGGTTTATTCTGCGCCATTCATTGTTGTTTCAGCTTCTTTCTGTTCCTCATTAGGAACTCTGTTCCTGCTAAGATATTGACATATAATATTGTTTTTTAATTTTATTTTTGTTTATTTTTACTTTATTTGACATTAGATAAAAATGCTTCCAAGTTTGGAAAACATTCTTAAGCGACTTTGTGGTCGTTTTTTGACTACTCGCTTTGTAAAAAACACAGCTAATAAAATATTTAAGTTTGTATATTCAATAATTTATGCATGGTAATACTTATAATATTGTGTTTTTTATATATTTATAGTCTTAATGAAAAATTTAAGTTGATACCTTGTACCGGGTAGAAGTATTAGTAACCACTTCATTGAAATCGAAAGTTGCACTATCAACCAAAAATTGTTCTCAACTAATCAGAACATAGTGACAACTTCAGCCAACTCGAGTCGCATATTTAAGTTTACAGAAACACTTTGGCTATTGAATTCCTACGAAAATAAAATTGAAACAAGCGAGACGAGTCACCGACTTTTCTCATTTTATTACAGAGACGGTGAGAATGACGTCATTATGGCGTCAAAGTGAGAAAATATTGTGAGAACTGCGGTGACAAAAGTTGCAGAAACGAGCTACTGTTGAGTACTTTGTATTTTATAGGTATTTTTGTCCAATAAAAAAATATTTTCTTACATAAAACCGTTATTTTCTCAAAAATTACCGTTATTACTATGAATTATAAAGAGTAAATTATTAAAGCTTAAAAATTTATCTTTCATGTGGTATATAATATATATATAATATATTTGATTTTTTGTGGTGTTTTTATGATACAATGATTTGCCCTTGTACGGAAAATTGCTTATTTCACTCATATTTACCTTAGATGTTTTGCTTTCTTACTCCATATTGACGAATATCGCCATTACAATAAACTAATGTTTTTAAGGCAACATTGTAGCTACAATATTTATATGAATTAACGGGATTTTCGAGTCAGTGAAAAAATTTTTAATTTTTAATCGATTAATTAATAAAAAATATACATATTTTTATCCATGGAAAAAAAAGGTAAAACTTTCAGCTTTTCAAAAAATACATATTTTTAGTATCTTAAAAACGTAAATTTTGTAGAAAACAACGGTTCTTTTAATTAAAAAATTCAAATCTGATATTTATTCGCTTTTAAATTTAAAAACATTTTTTAAATTATATTTGCATTATATATCGTTCAAAAGGCATTTAATTACCTTTCGAATAGCATGTCAATCTTTATGATTCATTGGATATTGGCAAAGATATAGCAAATTTTGTGAACAGATTTTTTAAAAAAGAAAACACTTGGAAAATATAAATTTTATGTTATATAGTGTGAAATTTAATAAAATATGTATATTTTTATATGTCAAACAAAAGGTCTATTTATAAGCTTTTCAAAAAAAATATATTTTTAGTAACTTAATAACGTAAATTTTTTAGAAAATAACGGTTATTTTTATTAAAAAATTCAACTTTGGAATTAATTCGCTTATAAAACTAAAAATATTGTAGCAATGATATATGTAATAAATGGTCATAAAATGACCTTTCAAATGACATATCAATCTTAAAGATCCATTGAGTAACGGCAAAGATATAGATGTTTTTTGGAACAGATCTTTTAACAAAAAATTTTTTTAAAAAATCGATAACTCGATTAATAATAGAGTTATCGATTTTTTGTTCGGCAAATCATGTTTTTTTGTTGGTCTCTACCAGAAAAAATCTTCAAATCGCGGCACCCCGGAAATCGTAATCGTGCCAATTGAAAGAAACGTCAATAATAATGCATTGAATACAGTCCATCCCACATTTTTTCTCCAATTCGTACTAAATGCATATCCTTTCACACCAATTGAATTTAAGCTTGCGCTATATTTCAACTCCTCTAAGTTAATTTTCAATGCATAAAATTGGAAAAAAAATAATGAAGTATCATACGGGCTCTATCATAATTTTGTCTGCAATTGTTGTGCATGCTACGTACTCTCAAAAATTATTATGCCTTACAATTTTATTTCCTTCATGCTGAAAACAATTCTTCACTTGGCACATTGCCGTAAAACTAGTCTGAATGGCAGCACTGTTTGATGTATGCATAATAAATCTATTACAATTCTAAATGACTTTTCTGAATTTGCCGCGTATTCAACCGTCATACTAGTGTCATCTCTTTTTCACACACGTGTTATTTGCAATATTGTGTATATTGTCTACTCGGTCTTCTCAATCGTTGAAAACGCCGCCATTTCCATTTTCATTTATGCTAAATCGCGTGTGTGCATTTTATTGTGTCGATTATTGTAAAATTGAAAAAATAGATTTTAAAAAGTTTTTAAACAATTGAAAAAGTGTAATTTAATTGTTTTAACAATAGCTTTATGCTGCACTGCGTTAATTTGTGGCAGAAAATTTGAATTGAGCTTAAGTTTTCTGAAGTTTTTCATTCGGGCATATCTCTTGCAAATTTTCTGAATTTCTTAAGAACTATTAAAAATGAGTGATTATTCTACGGTAGCACCACCCCAGTCAAATCTAAATCAATCGCAAGCATTTGCTGCTGCATTGCAGCGTGCTAAACAGGTAAATATGAAAAGAACTTAAAAGTGAAAAATCTATAATTCTACCACCCACTAACAATCGATGCTCTCGCCACGACATAGATAGCGGCAAAAATCCAACCGAATACCCAACAACAGCAAGGTGGAAGTGTTAGCGGCAACGCATTCAAGCGTAGCCACAACGACGATTCTGACTCAGGCCCAGATGCCAAGAAATTCACGAGTCCCGGTCAAGATTCTTACTCTCAACACTCGAATAATTCCAATTCTGGGGCTCAAGGTGGAGCCGGTAATATGTCGCAAGCTTTGGCTCAAGCAGCAGCAGTTGCTGCACGTTTAGCCGCCACTGCTGGTACCACATGTGAAGAACAGATACGTTATCCGGAGAGTATTGTTACCCACATGGTTGGACGCAACAGCAACGATACATTGTCGCACATTCAGGCGGAGTCTGGCTGCAAGGTTGTGTTGTCTCAGGACTCAGGTGTGTACATTTTGGAGACTGATAAGATTTTTCAGGTTATTTGTAATAAAATAAAAAAAGTATAAAATGATTAATTATTTAGACCCCTGAATATATTATTAAAATTAATGTTTTAGAATGTATGATAAGATCTTTATGTTTTTACTATTTTTTTTTTTTTACAACTTCGTTCAACCATTTAAAATAATACTCAATTATTTACTATCGATTAGTAAATCAAGAAATTTTTAATAAAAATTTAATTCGCGTCTCTTCAGAAACTTTATGCACCCTACGTGGTTCCCGTGAAACGGTTACCAAGGGACGTGAAATGATTCAACAGTTAGTCAATCAAAACGGTGGCGGCAGCGTTGAAGTGATTCTTACAATCAACATGCCACCTCCTGGACCCTCAGGCTATCCACCATATCAAGAAATAATGATACCCGGCACTAAAGTGGGTCTTGTTATTGGCAAAGGTGGTGATACAATCAAGCAGTTGCAAGAAAAAACCGGCGCCAAAATGGTCATTATTCAAGATGGACCCAACCAAGAACTTATCGTAAGTTTATACATAAAATGTAGAAGATATATGATTTGTATTAAAATCATATAACTGTATTTTATAGAAACCATTACGTATCTCTGGTGATGCGCAGAAAATTGAACACGCCAAACAACTAGTGCTTGAACTTATTGCCGATAAAGAGGCACAAGCTGTGGGACGTACTGGCAATCAAATGGGTGGAATGGGCGGTAGTGGAGCTGGTGGTGGTGGAGGTCACAATGGCGGTGGTTTCAATGGTGGCATGGGTGGCGGTGGTGAAACGGCAGAAGTATTTGTTCCAAAGATTGCTGTAGGCGTTGTCATTGGCAAAGGTGGCGATATGATACGCAAGATTCAAACCGAATGTGGCTGCAAGTTACAATTCATACAGGGCAAAAATGACGAACCTGGCGATAGACGTTGTGTGATTCAGGGCTCACATCAGCAGGTGGAGGATGCAAAGCGCACAATTGAAGGACTTATTGAAAATATGATGGTAATTTTTTTATTCCAATAAAATTGACAGTTTACAATAATTGCTAATTGCATTGTTATTATTACAGCAAAGAAATAGAAATAACCCAAATGGCGCCGGTGGTAGTGGCGATAATGCTAACTCAAATTATGGCTACGGTTATGGTGTTAATCATACTCAGCAACCGGCACGTGAGGAAATAACGTTTTCAGTGCCGGCTTCTAAGTGCGGTGTAAGTAGTAAAAACAAACAATTCTCTTAAACTCATGACAATATAACTTAAATGATGTTAAGTTAATGGTGGTTTATATGGATATGTATTAATATGTCGTAATAAGAAATTTATTAATTTAACGCCAAGTAAAAACACTTGAGTGAAATCGTAACTGACGTGAGCTTTGAAAAATTAATTGACTGAATAATGAGTTTGATGTAGAAAAATAATTTGTTGGAGACATGAATAATGACTGGAAGGAGAAACACTCTACGGGATCGCTGCACTAAACAAAATATAATTTCTAACCTAGTTTAAATGACTCATGTACACCTTATATCAAAACTTTAATTTTTCTTTTTTTTAAAGTGCTTTTTCACTTTTAAACTCTAGCAAATATGTAATGATTTTAAGTATATAATAGATAGGCAAAGATCTTTCAGCGGGCATAGAAGTTTCAGCATCATGACTCGGCTTCGTAGTTAAGTCGAGTTATTAATGGTGAAGTTATAAATATATCCCAGGGATGTTATTGATATTTTTAAGTATAAAAATGAATTTGTATATGTTACATAGCTTTGGAATTACATGTTCTACAGCCTAAAAATTCGGTATTCGAGATCAATTTACAAGTGCTGTTTCACTGGTAACTTTTATAGGTGTTAAGAAATCGTGGCACTTTTTAAGCATTCAAACTTTTCGGAATAACTTTCGAAATATAAGTCACTCATTTCTGAAACTCAGAAGGAATATAATATTTAGTCGTGTCTTTCGACTGGAGAATTAAGCGAGCCATGGAGAACTTAACATTGACATTCATTGTGATTATTTAGTAATTTTTTCATAACAAAGATGAACTCAACACGCACCCCAATTTTAAATTTACATTTGGAGAGTAAATCAACTTGCCAAATTATTAAGCCCTTAGATAACTTAAAAGTCTACAGGCGTTTCGTGCAGCGAACTTGGCCCGTTACAGATGAACTGGCATCGTTCACATAGAACGTAATGTAGGTGCAAAACGAACAGTGAGAATGCCGCTCTTGAGTAAGGAAGTGAGGGAAAGTATTCGTAGGAATTGTGCCGTTTTTGTAAGAAAAATTGCGCCTGAGCTGAATCTCAGCCAGGACACAATCCATAATGTCATTAAAAGTTATCTAAAACTCACGTCCTTACGGAACGTCAGTGTATGATGGGGAAGAAAAGAAGTGCGTCTCTCCTTAAGAGACACGCATGTTGCGGTGTGATGTTTTTCGATGAAAAACTTCTCTGCTACAATCAAGTTACCACCAGCAAAATAATAGAGTGTACGCAGCGAGTATGAAAGATATTCTTAAAGAAAAACATCTATTCAGAGATTCCAAAAGTCACCTCCGTCACGGTCTGCAGTGCTGTGTCCGAGAAGGGAAAATTACCTCTTTTTTTTCTTAGAAAAGGGCTGCTTCACATTAGTTGATATGGTCGAAGTTTCTTTAGTG
Organism: Tetanocera ferruginea; assembly: GCA_958299015.1. Classification (NCBI taxonomy): domain Eukaryota; kingdom Metazoa; phylum Arthropoda; class Insecta; order Diptera; family Sciomyzidae; genus Tetanocera; species Tetanocera ferruginea. The sequence continues at coordinate 157,876,649 of OY282640.1, read as the reverse complement.
AAAACTATAATATCATTCCTTTACAAAACCTACTTCCTGCATCTTCTCGTATTGAAGATGATGATCGTATGAGTAAAATTCAATAAACATGTGTAAAATGAAGAACTGCTTTATACAGTAACTACCTAGACAGACCAAACATTTTATATCTCAGCAATAATTGGATAATAATAAGGAACTCTAATACAATAAAATCAATTCGCTAGACACTGTGCTACTGCCTGATTTCGTTTAAACTTGAGCAGAATATAAGAAGATTTTGAAGCCCTATTCTACCTGAATATAGCCATATTTCGCCCTATAAGCCCTATTCTCCTATAAATATAAGACTATCTTAAGATAGTGACATAGTTTTTTTTGACACAAAGGTGGGTATCGAAATTACCGAAGGAGTTTAGAACATAATGTATTTTGGAGTCTTACGTCTGGTGCTACCATATGAGGGTAAAATAAAGGCTTCTTAAAAGACATTGCTCAGAGATTTCTGAAGAGATGTGCAATCAGGCGGTTTTTGCAGTATTGCAGTTGTTGAAAGTAGCTGGGCTTAGTCTGGCACAGCACAAAACTAAGGCAGTTCTTAATGAAAACAAGTAGAAACATCTACAATAACGATATATATAGGACTTCTAAGCAGCTAAACCACGTTCCCCAATTCCAAGACATGAAATGCATCGAGCAAAAGTCAGAGTATCCTGACAAACTGATTAACTCGGTCTAAAACATTCCTTGGCTCATTGTATCACTATCCACGAAACAATTTAGAGATGTTTTAACAATTGGGACTTGGTAGAATATTATAAAAATGTGTTTTTAAGCAATATATGCATAGTAAACTCTACCCAACTCAAGAGTTTTTATATAGATAGCGTGAAAACTTTAATATTTTTTGTCAACCTTAAACATCACGAAACATTATATTTAAGAAGAAAATATAAATTATATTTCACTCGTGAAAGAAAATAGTAAAAATAGACCGTGTTGAATTTTGTTCTTTGTAAAAATCACATCCTTACATGTTCTTTGACTAAAAAAATATGGTGACGTATTGAAAAGTACCATTAAAAAATTGTGTTCCCACAGACCCTGCGAAGTATACAACTTCAGCTTAAATTTTAAGTCGTCCGTTAACAAAATCAATCAACCTCTAAGTTTGAACATTATATTTTTTCCTTCCTAGATTGTCATTGGTCGCGGAGGTGAAACCATAAAATTAATAAATCAACAAACTGGTGCCTACTGTGAAATGGATCGCAGTGCTGTAAATCCGCCATCAGAAAAATTATTCAAATGTAAAGGTACACCTGAGCAAATTGAGGCAGCACGTCAAATGATTGCTGAGAAAATTAATATGGAGTTACCAATACTCAGTCGCAAGTCCATAGGAAATGCACCCAATCATCAAGGTCATCAAAGTCAACAGGGTGGCTATAATAATCCCATGCAAGATCCGAATGCTGCATACCAACAACAATGGGGGGGATATGCACAGCAAAGCGGTTGGGATCAATCCCAACAGCAACAGCCACAGCAACAAATGGGTGCAGCACAAATGGGACCCGGTGCTGCAGGTGCAGCCTCTGGTCAAGCCGACTATTCTACTCAGTGGATCGAGTATTATAAGTAAGTCAAAAGAAGTGAATAAAATTTTCCAATACAACGTTTGTTCCACTACTCACTCAGATCAATGGGCATGCAGCGTGAAGCTGAAATGATTGAACAACAACTAAAAGCTAAACAGGTTGCAGCTGGTGGCAATCCCATGGCTAGTGCACAACAAATGAGCAGCATGCCTCAACAGCAACAACAACAACAGCAACCACAAGCAGCACCAGTTGCTGCTGCATCAGCTGGTGGCGGTCAAACACAGGACTACAGCGCACAGTGGGCTGAATATTATCGCAGCATAGGCAAACACGAAGAAGCTGAAGCAATTGAAAAACAAATGAAGGTTGGTGGTCCTTCTAAGGTAGCATAAGTTTGAGAATTTTTCTAAATTTCTTTAATAATTTACTTACAGCAAGGACATAACGGTCAAGCTGGCAACTCGGCCAGTGCCGGTATGGTGCCTAGTAACCAGAACAGTGCAGCAGCTGGTGTAGGCCCTGGCGGTGCGAGTGGTGGTAATGCAGCTGGTGGTGGTGGTGTTCCACAATCACAACCAGGTTACCCACAAGGTATGACCCCTAGCCAATATGCACAGTATTCACAATATTATGCCGCAGCTGCTGCAGCTGGACAAGGCGGAGTTCAGGGCGGCGGCGGTGGTTATCCACAACAACAAGCGTATGGTGGTTATGGCGCACCCGGAGGCTATCCTGGTGCGCCACAACCAGGTATGCCTGGCGGTGGCAACAGCGGGCCCCAAGGCAGTAATCAACAAAAACCAGGCGGCAATAAAAACGATTAGAAGATATAATAGCTGTAGCTGCATTAAAATATTTGCTGGTAAGTTTTCTTACTTCTGTTCTCTCACCATTGATTTGATTTCTTTAAATTATATTCCTAAATTTGCTATTTACAATATACATATAATTTCAATACCGTTGATTTAAATAATGTTTCACTATAAAATTTAATGCAACTTTTTTAACCTCTTTATTTAATTTATTTATAAAATACTATTTGAAATATTTATTTTATTTTAATATAAACCATAAACAAACATATTCTCCACCAAAAACCATTCTTTGCAGAAGTCTCAATCAAATGTTGGCGTGCGATGATAATGATTTAATAGTTAATAAGAAAAAATCTAAACAGACTCAATGCAATGCAATGTTAAACAAAAACCTTTGAGCTATTTTTAACGAAACACAATTTTCTGCGTTTTGTTGATTAATGCGAAGCGAAGCGAATAAATTGCATCGTCTATGAATAACAATTGTATTCAACCCACATTTAAGAAACTTAACATAAGCTTCTCCCATTACTTAGTTAGTTTTAGATTTAATAACATAAAAAAAAAATAATTATATTGAACAAATAAGTATTTCTACGTCAAGAAACATAACTAGTTTTTAACTGAAAATCTAACACTTTAGAAGAAAATACATACGTGAAAGAATACTTAATTTAACAACATAAGCACTTTAAATAATTTAACAGAATACCTTTGTTTATAAATTCATATAGCGAAATTATTATTACTTAATAATGCTAAAAACAAGAAAAAGATAATTTCTTTTAAACATTCAATTTTAGCTATAAATGTACAAAATTTCATACAACTTATATACAAATTTTTAAAAATACATAAAAATAAAACATGTTTAAAAAATTTTACTAAAATATATTGTATATCCAAGCAATTTTTATCCACACAATAAAGCATAAAAGTGTCCGCCAGCAGTCATCACCACATCACCCAGTCGTAAAATGCAAAATAACCACCATTGTACTCAATAGCAGCTATGAAACTATGACGAATTCCGCACAACCACAACCCCGACAGTTTTGGAAATATTGGCACATTTGCTTGGTAAGAGTTGTTGATGAAAATTGAAAAAAAAAGACATTTCTTTAAAATATTTGTACATTTTTGCAAATCTATATAATATTATATTATAAATTTTGTCTTAATAATACAAACATAAATTTATATATGCATATACGTATATTTTAAAAGTATCAACAATAATGTTTAGTGAATATGGTACTTCATATATTGGTTAATGAAAATGACAAGAAATACTGGTAAACATAAAAAAAAATTCTGTTTGAATGTTATACATATATTATAAAACTAGATTCAATCAACGTATTTAGTGTATAAATACTTTTTGTATTTTTATTTTTTGTATATTAAAAATTATTTTCAGTGTTGATTTTTTTTTTTTTTTTTCTATATTTTGTGATTCCAAGAGTCTCTGATTTGCTTCAACTTAATACTCAACTGTTTGACACATTCTTAATAGTATAAAATGCTTAATGCAGGCATTTTTTACCGTAACTTTGCTAGCAAAATATTTTATGTCGCTTAAAATTAGTTTCATTAAAAGTAAAATATTTAATGTGAGATAATTGAACAGTTTAAGGTGCATGTTAAAAAAATGCTACGAAAAGGAAGACGTTTCTAGTAAAATCTTGCCGAAAGAAACAACTCGAAAGTTAGGCCGCGTTCATAGCGAATAATCGCCCAAAACCCTATCGTCTAAAACAAAAATTTGCGAAAGCCTAACAAATTTTTGAGCATATTTTGGGCAAAAAAAAAATGTTGAGCTTTCGTTGATTTTTTTGGATTTAATTTAATTTTGATATTTTGGTAAAAATAAATTTAAAACTGTTTTTGGATAGAATAACTTGCACTGGAAATAACATTTGCTACGACATGGAGCCCAATGACCACTTATTTGAAGAATTTGCTACTCTGAAGAAAACAAATCAATAAACAAAATGAAGAGCACTCGTCCTCGTGCAACAATATGCTTCCGATACAGACAGTGTGCTTCATTTGTTAGCCAAATATAGTCCTTATGCATTGTAAACACTTGCAGTTTTGTTATAGATGTCATTTGATGTTACAAGCATAAAGCCTTGCACAACGTCACACTTCATATTCTTGACCCATGGAAGATTCAATGAAAGTTTACTTTTAAAATAAAACTGTAAACAGCGTGCTCATTGTCCATTGTTATAGTTATCGTTCACAAAAGATTTTAGGGCGAGAATTCATTTGATAACTTTTGTGCAATCGTTCATAATGAAAAATCGCCAAAAAATCAAATGTTGGGCAATTCACTATGAATTGTTCACTCTCCGTTTTTGGGCGATCATTCCCACAGCCTTTATAGTGGAAGCTTTAGCTGAAGCTGAAAGTAAAAACTAATCAAACCTAAAGTGCCGTATAGCACGTGCTTCCAGTAGACCATCTATTGTTGATTCTTTCGAATATGTCGAGAGGCATCCAATTACTGCCCCATCTGTCGATAATTGCTTGGTAGAACCGATTGAAGATATGTCCGGAATCCAACATTGCAAGATACAGAGCTACTCTGTCATCTCATTTAGAAATCCGTGGCAACTAAGAACTGATACAATCTAATCAGAGTGTATTACTTTGAAATTTGTATTAATCTTATTAATTCTGTTAATTTTGTGATAATTCAAATAATTTTAACCAATGTACTTTTCCAATTCAAATGTCTTCCCTTTCCGTCAAGAAAGTATTTTCACCATGAGGGGCCTTCATTTAATATGGTTGGCAAGGATTTGAGAAATAATGTCTTTGCTCATTATTTCCCTTTTACATTAGTAGTTGAACTAGAAGTTCGAAGTAATTTTTCAAACTCGATTGGTATAGTTCAAGTGTACGCTTTATCTTTCTCTTCACCGATGCGCCGAAAAATTTCTACAAACACGAAAAATTCTATTTAATATTAACAATAGATTCAAATGTATCCTCCTGTTAATATAATGTAAAGCATCTTAAAATAATGTATTCTCCTGTTAATATAATGTAAGGCAGGGTATACGAGGATATATGAAGAAATAGGAATATGAGGTTGATGATCCGAGGTATCCAAATTTTAAAACATGATCGAATTGCTTATACTTGTTTAATAGTGACATTAACTTATAACTTATTAATCACATGGGACGTGTGTGACAGACTCAAGTTTAAAAACTAATACTTCTGAGTTAAACGTTGAAATTCAGTCCATCAACTACACTGAGACCATTCCTGACTTTTGTTGAATACTAGTGAAAAATATTTTGGAAAAACGGCAATTACCATCCTTTTTTAAATTTTGAAATAGGAAGGGTGTGACCTAAGATTGTCCCGGGTGTGGCGAGTAAAAATTTGATGGGAATCGTTTAAAAAAATTAATCGATGAAATTTCATCTCTCTAGTCATCTTATATTTTTGACTGCAAAAACAACCCAAATATTTATTATTATCAATTTAAAAAGAAAAAAATTTTGACAAAAAGTGAATGAGTTTCTGTAAATTTGAATTAGCTTAAAAGAATAAACGCAGACATTTTTTTATATTAAAGTTATTTATGAAACCGAAATAGTGTTTCCGTTGTATTTTGGAAGTTTTAATATCTTTTTTCCATCTTGACATCATAATATTCAACGGTACTTCAAGAAACAAAAAAAAAAGAGGAGTAGAAAGAAATAATTTCATAAAAAAGTTTACCAATTTATGCAAAACATGCATATTCTTACTTTGGGAAAGTTTCATTATTCTCAGAAGTCCATGTAACTTCTTAGCAAAACTATTGCTTTTTATACCCTAAACCTGAAAGGTGAGGGTATATTAACTTTGTGCAAACATTTGTAACGCATAGAACGAAGCGAGTCCGGTATAGAAAAGTATATATATTCTTGATCAGCGTCACCACGTGAGTCGAGTCCGTCCGTCTGTGTGTTGTCCGTAAACACAGGATAAGAAGAAGGAGTCGAGAGAATTGGATGAAACTTGGTACACATGGTCACATGCACCCAAGGATCTGCACTATTGAATGTTTTTGGAATCCGCCCACGGACACGCCTACCTCCCATACAACGCAAAAACTTAAAACTGCATAACTCAGCTCATTATAAGTCTACAACAATAAATTTTGGTATGTGTGTGTTTTATATCAACACAAAGATGTCTTTGAAAAATGGACGTCATCCGCTCACGGACACGCCCACCTCCCATACAACCCAAAAATTGAAAACGCAATAAATAAGCGTCTGTTTAACCTACAGAGCTAAAATTTGGCACGTATGTTTTTTATGACAAGACAAAGATGGTTTTGAAAAATGGACGTCATCCGCCAACGAACACGCCTACCTCCCATACAACCCAAAAAGTTTAAAACTCAATAAATAAGGTTATGTTTGTCATAGAGAAATTATATTTGGTATGTATATATTTTATACCAAAACTAAGGTGTGTTCCAAAATTGGGAGTAATTCGTCCATGAACACGCCCACCTCCCATAGAGAAAGCACAATAAAGGCATTAACTGTGAGCTACAGGAATAAAACTTGGTATGTGTAAATTTTTCATCAACATTTAAATGCATATAAAATACAGGCTTCATCCGCCCACGGAGACGATCATTTACAATAAAAATTTTTTGTTTTTGAAAAGTAGGTTTAGGGTATTTCATAGTCGGCCTAGACCGACTTTAGACTTTCTTTACTTGTTTTTTTTTTTTTTTTTTTGACGTGTGTGCCAAAGAAAAAACACTCGGTTTTAATATTTTTTACTTTGTTAACGCAGTAACCAATCTTTGTTAAAAATTATCTTTTTAACATTGCTAACATAATTTTTTTAATGTGTATCAAGAGATGGCTGTTTTACACGTTAAAAAATTTAAAATATTTTCTTCAACTCTGAAGTTCGTTTAGTTAAATTGTAAAAAAAAAAACGTAAAAAGCCTTAACCCTTGCATAATGATGAAAATTTCTATCAAAGAGATGAAAAAAAAAACACAAAACCATTTATTGTGATGATTTTCTGCGTATGGAAACTTCTTTTGTAAAAAAAATCATGCAATTTAACATTATTAAGGTTAAAACTAAAAATAATTTAGGATAAATAATTTAGGAACATGCATTTTAGGATTCATGTTTCCGTTCCTTATTTGTATGGAATCAGCCAATTACGGGGTAATTGATAGGTAATTGAATTAAATATAAAAGAATATATTTATTTTTGAGGAAATTGTCGTCCAAAAAGAAAACCTGTCTCCAAAATTACACTTTGACTAACAAAAGGACCTTCGAAAAGAAAATGCTGGCTTTATTTAACATTCTTTTCGTGGTTTTTAGTTATTTTAGATATTGAAAATCATCCCATTAATCAAGATAAGTTGACTGTTTACTGAAATGAGGAACAATCAGCCCAATCAAGAAAACTTTTTCCCTCGGAATTGGAAAAGGAAATTTCTGTTTTTAAGATAAACCAGAAAAACTTTCTGAAAATTTTGGATGTAGATTTTTTTCACCAAGCGTCAATCTGCTATCTAAGGCAAAAATTATTCATGATAGGGCTGAATATGAACAGAATTACACAATATACACATTAATATACAAATCTCGAATTGATATTGAGTAATTTCATTTAAAAATTTTGTTCATTTTAATCTAAATTTCGATACCATGTATTCCTGGCTATTATTATTTTATTGGGTTCGTGATAAGAAAACGAACTGGTCATTTTAGCTCGTGAAAGAAATTTGACTGAGCTTGTTATATAATCAATTATGTTGTGTGTGTTACTTCACATGCCATTGTTTATTCTCAGAGATTTGCCATGGTCTACAGAGAGGTGACGACCGATCAGAAACAAAATTGTATTTTTATGGTGAAAAACCTTCTGTGCCAAATGGTGATTCGAACTCGGGCTTGTCGTAATTCGTTAGTTCGCATGCCACATCCTAAGCACGAACGGACACGGCCGCTACTCCGTATATTTGAAAATTTACGACTACTTATTTTTCTACTCCAAGCTTAACCATAGGGACCGTTAAATTGTACAAATTTGAGCTGGCAATGAATTGAGCACTAATTTGTATCTTCTCAATTTTAAAATTTTATTCAATTTTATTAATTTGTATTAGAAAATGCAAAAACAAAAATAACTAAAAATTGAATTTCCACCAATTCAAAAATCTTCACAATGTTCTAACAATTTTTCATTTACTATGTGTATTACCTTAACAGTTTTTAAAAACGTAGACCTACATATTTCGTGTTATCAACGAATTTGTGCTTATTGTATACCGTAAAATATATGAATTGTGCGAATTTTTTTAAAATCCCAGGTCGTACTTTATTTCTGTCCTCATGTAAGCCGATATATTCTTGAGCGAACATTTTATTGTAATCTTGCCTTTAAAAAAATTATTTTTTATTTTGATTTCAACAATTTATAACTTTATAAAATATGGTAAAATAACAAAATTAGGTAAGATGATGCATGTGAACAACTTTGCTTAAAACTTGGTAAAGTTTATTGCCATTAAAAACAACCATGATATATATATATATATATAAAAAACAAACAATAAAACAAAACATGTCTTTCCTTGTGAATGTATGTATATCTTTCCAGTTAAACGCCTAAAATGAACGCTTAGCACTACCAGCGGCTTTAAAACAACAGTTACTTTTGTGAGCATCTGGTAAGATTTCTTTAAAAATATGAAATTTTTAAAACAAAATTCAACATGAATTTTAAAAGCTCTTTCTTTATATTGATAATAATATTAACTATTATACAATGAATATGTGATGTTATGATACAAATCACATCTTTGTATAAAAACACAAAGATCTCTCAATTAAAATGTTGCAACATTTTATGAGACCAATTAATAACAAAATATCCTCTCCAACCTTCATTTTAAAAACAATTTTAGACTTTAAGCCTTAAATCATAATTAATATCTTATTATAAAATTTGGTTATAATTATACTTAAATAAAATATGTTTGGTTCAAAAAATATATCTTAAATAATAATAACGGTTAAAAAAACAAAGAAAAAAAACAAAACAACAAATAATATTTCATTATGTATGAGATATTTTGTGTATTATTTAATTGCATATATTCACAATTCATAAACATATTTGCCATAAATGTCATATAACTTTTGATATATCTTTCAGAGTCAAAATGTAACAGGCATTGATTGATTCAGTTAGCTTTTTTGAGTGAACTTTTGATTTTGGTTTCCGAGTTATTTGTTTTTGAGGGGTTTACCTACCACATTCATTCTATGCTCTTTCTGCTGGTATGTATAAATCTTTGACGCGTATTTTTTTTCTGCCAACTTTAGCCATATATTTCAATTTTAATATATTAGAAAAACATACATATAATTTTAACCTTTACTACGCCATACTTGTTAATTACCATATCTATTGATAAAATTATACGACCATTATAATATATTCATTTCAATATATTTATGTACCTATATATTTTCATATATATATATATATATATATTCATGTATATTACTTTCTTTGTATCATTCTTTAGCTCTGTCGTCCAGCTTCTTCAGAGTTAACCTCTTTTGAGTTTCATTTTGAGTGCAAGGATCTTCTTTACATTCACACATACAATCCTAATTGAAATGAAAGAAAGGCTTCTTCTCTTCCCAGTTTGGAACTTATATATTCAAAGCGTAAATTTTCTATGACAATCTTATGTTTTAGTATATATATCTCTATATACATACATACGTACATAAATATGTTTACATGCATTCATATATCAAATATTCTCTCTAATATGTATTTTTATGTTTCTATATATAATTTTTGAATATGATTGCGATTTTGTTTTAAAATATTACATTTATTATAATATTTATTAACCCCTTAATTGAATGTTGAAAAATATTTTGTTGATTCTTTCTTATGTTATGTTCTGTCCGTTTTACAGCAAGTTGTCTGAAAAAGTATAATTATAAAATGGGAAAACCAAAAAAATTAACAATGACTGTTGATTCCATCTCAGTTGGTCTGACTCAAATTACTGGCTGATTTTGGTAGCTTATCGAGAAATTGTTGTAGTAGTGGTTTTTTTTTTTAAATCTTTTTGAGTTTTTACAATTAAAAACCAGGAGAATTCATGTCTTCGTTAGCTTTTTTATAGTTATTTTGGTTTAACATTCAATTACTCCGTTTTATTGCTAATTATATAGTCATTTCATGCAAGACTGTTGGAACTCAATGTTTAGAATTTAGGAGAAAAGAAATTAGTCAAAATTTGCCGCTATTTGTCTTCTAGCACTATTGAACTCTATTCCACCAATAGTCAATGGCAGTACGCACCACATCCATCGAAAAGTGGAAATACATTCCATTGAAAAAAGAGTGAAAATATAGTTAATGTGCACAAAAACGGATTTTTGGAGCCCTGAACAACACTGTTCAAAAATGAGCGTTGAATGGTTCAACAAGATTCTGCTCCAACACAAGACAAAAACAACATAAGCTTCATTGACAAACAATTTATTTCTACTAAGGATTGAACTTCTGCTAGCCCATTTGACCACAATCGCCATCCAAATTTCGAATCTTTGAAGCGTGCACTTGTCCGGGCAGTTAGCAATTTTTCGAACTACGATTGTCGATAAGCCGAATAGGAAAATGGCGACCATTTTATTTTAAATATTTTGTTTCTTGAAAGTGCTATTTTTTCTTGATTTTGCTGAATGAATTTTCCGTGGTATGAAATTATTAAACCCTCTTTTGACGTGGAAACTTTTCAAAAAAGTATTTACAATTAAAGTTAGGTCTCAAGTGTCTCATAACAAAAATATTACAACAACAACCTGTCAAAAATATTAAAGACGTCATAAAGGCACTGGGTACCACAGTCTAGGATTTTGCATGAATCTATAGCATGGCATGGAATCTATAACCTTTGGACAAAGACAAAGGTTAGCATAAGGCTTAGGAAAAAATATTAGCAAGGATTCTAAAACGGTTGAGAACAAGTTTTTACGATTAACAAGTAGAACAAGAATAAGGATTTGAACAGATAATAGACAAGCGTTTGAACAAAACTACATGGGTTTGAACAAGGATTAGGGAAGGATTCGGACAAGGATTGGAACGATAATTAAGACAAAAATTTTTAAAAAGTATAAGAGTACAAAAGTACAAACATATGCATAATGTTTGGGGCAAAGATGAGGACAAAAATTTGAGGACAGATTGGGAGAAGCATTAAATTCAAACGAAATGTATTCCGTAAACTAATCACCGTTTACATCTATGGTGCATTGAAACCTGTTGGCAAATCAAAAAATTGCATTTTGAAAAAAACTCATATTTTTTTTGTTTAAAATTTCTTCAAGAGACGCAATTACAGCGTTTTGGTTGGAGTAACGCTATTCTTGTAAATAGTTTTCTAGACTCCGGAAAAGATTATTATATGTTGGTGACAGGTCTGGAGAATATAGAGGGTGAGCCAAAACTTCGTACTCGGTCAAACGGGTTACATGTGGTTGTGCTCTATCGTTTTTCAGCATTGGTCCATGCTGGTGGCTGGGAGTTTCTCCGCGATCCAAGGAGGTTTTGAAACATTTTTTTGATTTTTTTTTTTGTATGATTTTTTAATACAATTTCTGCTCGCAGTACGTCGTCATCAACACTTGGTACGATACTACCTTATATTTGGATAGGGATTAAGAAAGAGTCTAGAGAAGGGATCAGGAGGAGAAGGATAAATATGTTTTTGTTGGAGTTCCTAAAAAGCTTCCTAAGTCCTACTTATAAAAGAGCCAAAACCCAAAAGCCATTCTTGAACTAACTGAGGGTTCATTATCCCTTAACTGTGGCCAAAGTAAGGCCTCTTATTAGAGAAATAATTTATACTTTGAACATAATTTAAAGCAACACAATGGATATTGGACTGAAATGACAATTCATCAGCGTCTATAAGACTTTGTTAAAGCAATTACATACTCAGTTATCTTATCAAACAAAATGTAAGATCATCTTGTCAAATTCAATATAAAAAAAATTGCGTTTATTTTCTGTTTTATATGCGTGTTCGAGAAAAATAAATGCTTAGAAAGAATTTTAGAAGTTGTCCTGTCCTTAGCATCCTAAAATACATGATATCATGTTATATGATTCGATTTAGTGAAAATTAAAGCATTGTTAAAGTATATTTGAAGTTGCTAAGGTTTTATTGTTTTGCTGGCATCACTTGGTATGGGGACTAGGGGTAGGTTTTTTCCCAATTTTTTCTAAATTTTTAACTCTGAATACGTTTTGAATATAAAGCAGGATGTGGGCAACATTAAATCAATATATTAATTTTTGTGCAATATTTTTAATGACGGCACTTCGTATGAAAAGTACGGGAATTTTTCATTCGATTTGACCGAATTTCAAACTTAGTATACATATTATAAATTATTGAAGTTTTATGGATTTCTAGATTTTCGATTTGATGATGTCACATCGTTTGGGAGTTAGACCTTATATTCCTTCGAATTTTCCAAATTTCAAACCCAGGGTTTGTATTTGAGATCAGATCTTATGTGTGGAATTTCAATTCCTTAAAATAATTTGTAAAAATTGTAAAAGAGATTTACCTTTTGGGCTCATAAGGCTCAAATTAAAATTTTCATATTTTCTGGCATTACAGTATTAATTTCTTATAACTTTAAACTTATTTCCAAAATCAATAATTGCAATTCTTAATCGATTTGAATTAATTGCGATTTAAATGTTTAGCTTATTACTTCCAACAGCGTTTATCTACAGACTTAGCTCAAGTACTACTTCTTATTTGTGCCCATTTTTGATCCAATTTAGCGAGGAAATGTCATTTACTTTTGGAAACTTCATCTTTGTCAGAATTCTATTAATCTATATTGCAAATTGACAAAACAAAAAAGAAATTGATTCTTAAGATCATGCAATTAAGTTTGTATGCAATTAATCGAGAACTGGACCTACATGTTTTATGCCGACAGCTAATGTTCATGTTCTCAAGAAGCTTTAAATGACATTATTTCTTCTCTGACGTTTGCCATTTTCTGCAGAGAGAGGTGATGACCGATCAGAAAAATTAATTTCTATTTAAAAAATTTCCTGTGTCAGATCCAGTGTAAGAAATGCATTGACTGGCACGCTACACACACGGCCGCCACAAAACATTCCAATTATTGTATATAACTTTTATTCAAGGGTTTAAGACTTTACGTCCTTTTCCTTTCTGCTACTACCGGTTACGCAGACTTTATGTCGGACTAGTCAACGAAAAACAAAGGTTCTTAAAATAATTCTATTAAATAATATTGTTTTTTGTTTGTTTTTTAATATTGACATTTTAAAGTAAAGACATTTGCTAAATATTGGAAAACATTTGTTGATAAAGCTGCATATAAGTATGTTTGTCTTGAACACGGTAAGCCAATATTATGTTGTAATTTCAGAAGATGTTAAAACAAGGACTGGATATTGAAAACTTACATCAAAATTTGCGTAAGTTCTTTGAACGTAAGTATATCAATTTTTTTTTCCAAACACATTGAACATGTTTTTAGTCACCTCAGAGTATTAATAGTACAATTAACCAACGGGCTTTTGGTTTTAGTGTTAACATGTTTTTTGTTAACAGGTTAAAAAAAAAAAAAACATAAATTATACTAAAATTATATAAATTCTTATTATTAAATTGTTCAAAATGAATGTACCTAAAACAAAATCGCAATCATATTAGAAGTTATTAGAATTGAACATTTTTTTATTATAAAATTTCGGTATCCAACTCTTGTGTGTGTGTCTCTCTTTGCTTCTATATTTTCAGAATGTGAACGTACCGTACGGTTTCGCATCAACCAGCAATTCTCTTTGTTCTATATTATTAAATTTATAATTGCATTTTTTAAAAAAATTATTCAGAATTGTTTGTTTAAAAAAAATCGTTTTACATACTACTTTCAGCCCAATTTGAAGTATTTAGGTTTTTATTACACCAAAAGAGCCCCCCTCACGAGTTATGAAAATAAAATTGAAATGATTTGAGTTTATTTAAAGTAGAGTCATACAGGTAATTATTTTTTGTAATTTTTTTTTCTTTAAAACATATTTTATAACGATTCAAATTTAATCACATTTGGGGGCATTTATCATAGTTATGTAAAGAGTTCATAAATTTAATAAAATTATAATTTTTACTAAAGAATTTTTATCGGTGTTTTCATTTAATAATCTCATAAAGACGCTATTTTCAAACAATAAAGAAGGTTGCAAAATGTTAAAAACTACTCAAAGTTTTTTGAAAGAAATTATCATTTGAAATAATTATTTAAAATGATGTATACCTATATTTTGTCAAGAACATTTTAGCCTCACATGTTCCTATCGGTGTATTTAGAACTGAACAGCTCAGCTCTGCTCTGAAAATAATGTAATTTTTGAATCTATAAATTATTTGTCTTACTTTTTTTCAAGATAAGTGACCATAATAGCATGAATTGAATTGTTTTTTATAGCATCCATTGACAAAACGACGTAAGTACTAGTATTTCTTAAAAAATCCCTAAAGTAATCTTACAATGTTGGTCCATGAATCATCATAAGCTTAACTTGACTCAATATTTTTTTTTGCTTTTTTCATCCAAATTTATATTTAATTTTTGTGTATGATTAATTTAGGTAACGACTATTTTAATATTTTTTAAAAATCAAAATTTTTTTCTTTTATAACATGTTAGTACAACATCTCAAAAATGTGCTTGGAAATATTCAAGTCAATAGTGCGATTATTTTCTAATTATAAAGATTTTACAGAGAGATGCCGTGTCAAAAAAAAAAAACGGCTTGACCAATTGTGCAAAAATGTACTTAATATATAGACTAGTCTATTGTGCTTTAGAGTTCTATTCATCTTTTAGATACTTAGCGAAACTTTGGTTTCACACACAGCTCCAAATCCTGAGGCCTTCATTTTCGATCTCCACTTCCGAATCCACATTTAATTCCGGGATTTTCGGGACTTAAGAAAGTCCCGTGATTGCCATTCCTAGTTTGGTCCAATCGATTTGGACGACTTTGATATGCATCGATTCATACTTTATTTATAAAATTATATACTTATAAATATAAGTAAAAACTTAAAAATTTAAGCAATACTTTAGTTTTACAAACAAGTATATTCATAATAAATCTTGATTTTGAGGCAAGTGTTATGCCTTTACCTACCTCAGTCAATTGAAGTTATTAAGCAATCTGATTTCACAAGCATCTATCTCAACCAACTACAACTTCCAAAGTTGTATATATTGATGAATTTTTAATTTCAGTTGATTAGAAATGAGGAAAGAATTGAATAAAGGTAAAAGCATAGGAACAAGGCTAAACCGGGATTCAAACCCGAAACCTCTGGGTTGGCAGTCAAGCACGCTAACCATTCCACTACAGAGGCCCCCATTAATTTCTTAGTTTTGTTTAAAATCCATGTATTTTCTTAAAGTTTAATACAGGTTTGACTACTGTGGGTTTAACTACCGTGTGTGGCTCAAATATCAACCTCTATAGAATTTCACTATTGTGAATTGTAGGGGAGATGGGGATGTTCGTGGGCAGATGACGTCCATTTTTTGTTCACTGTAAACAGTTCACATCTTGGTTTTAACTTGCATGATAAAGTTTATCTCTAGCTCAAATATAAACCTCTATAGAGATTTTACTATGGTGGGTGGTATAAGAGGTGGACGTGTTCATGAGTGGATGACCACTTTTTTCGTTTGATATAGCATACTCGTATACCAAGTTTTATCTGTAGAGGTTATATAGAAACCATTTGAAAGAGTTCAATATTGTCGGTCGTATGGGAGGTGTCTGTGTTTGTAGGCTGATGACGCTCACTACCTTTAAACATTTTGTTTTAAGTATAAAATATATACATGACTAACTTCATCCCTGTAGCTAAAATATATGGATCTTTATAGAGTTATCAATTTTGGGGTTGCATGGTAGGTGGGCGGATAATGCCCATTTTTTTTCAACACATCTTGGCTTTTATATAAAATATATAAATGATATCTAGAATTTGAAAAGTATTACTTCAGTTAGAAAGCATTCAAGATTTGTAAATGGCGACACCAATTGAACACATTGATAAAAAAAGTTAAATGACCGTCATATCATACCCAAACTTGCTAATCATCTAAAGGATAATTTTTTATAGATATAGAACTTTAAGTTGGCAACACTGTTTGAACTGGCGGCCATTTTGTCAGCTATCAAGTGATTTGTGTTTACTTTGGTTTGTCATTTGAACATGAATAGACTGACGCCTGAAGAACGCTTCCGATTCGGTGAATGGGCCCAAAACAAGATTGTCTTTGAATCCAAATTTTCATAAGAGAATTTTGTTTGGCGATGAAGCTTACTTTTGGTTGAATGGCTACGTCAATAAACAAAACTGCTGTATTTGAAGTGAAGATAATCCTCAAGTGTATGTTGAGACACCCAGCGCAATCATCAAACATTTTCTCCCGGGAGTTGTATATGGGAGTTTCCGGTTTTAAGATAGCTGATAAAGATATATTCATTTTTTTTATTTTACACTCATGAATATTGGCGGTTGATGAACAAAATTGCATTAAAAATTTCCAAAATGTATTTTAACTTCCATTTACAACTCCCGGGAGAAAATGTTTCATGATTCGACTGACCGTTGCATCCAGAAAAAATGACTGGTTTGCTTTATGGTCTGCTGGAATCATTGCTCCGTACTTCTTTAAAAACGATGCTGGCCAGAAAGTTACAGTCAATAGTGACCGCTATACAGCCATGATTACTGGTTTCTTCGTTCCTCAATTGAACAACCATGATGTGCAGGAGCTGTGGTTTCAACAAAATGGTGCAACATGTCACAGCTCGTACAACAATTGATTTACTGAAGGAAACGTTTGGTAACCGCATAATTTTACGTACCGGAGCCGTGAATTGGCCTCCAAGATCGTGAGATTTAACGCCGCTAGACTATTTTCTTTGGGAATATATGAAGTCGCTAGTCTACGCCGATACATGGCCACAAATGTTGGAAAAAGTAATTGAAGTAGGGAGTCTTTGTGTAGGGATTCCACTACAGGTGGAATATAACTATACTTATTACAAGAAAAAATATTTTTCAATACTTTTTGTTTATCCTTTTATTCCTTCTTTAAGTCATTCCATTTTATTATTTAAAGGAAAGTTTACTTGTAAATGTGTGTGGAAGCACTTCGAACCTTTTAATATTGCCGACTGGGCTGTTATTGCTTATGTCCTGACGCCATCTAGAGTGAAATTCTTTTCATGATATTCAATTCTTAAGCCAAATCTGTAGTTCAACATACTACAGTTGGGTGGCGTTTAGGTCGCATTTAGCAAAGACACATGTTTTTGCACTCAATAATTTTGTTTCATCGCCATCCTATGTTGAAATTTTTATCCACATTTGGAGGTTGAAAAAAAGCGGCTAATATTGATTTAAACTGTGACAAAAATAATAACTTTCAAACATAAATTTGCAAATAACCATAACAGAAAACCATTTAGTAACATTTTGTCATCAGTAAACAATGGCCCGTGGCCTGACGGCGCCAGTTTAACTCTGGTAGAATTAAGTGTGTCATCTTGGTGAGCACGACATTCTGCAGTTGGCATAACAAAGCTTAATTGGCTGTGCATTTGATATGATTTGCACAAAATTACAGCTTCTAATATGTAAAAATTTTGCAAAGGAAGTATATTTGCTAAAGCTTCAGCTACATTTTTCTATGATAGTAATATCTTCTATCCTTTAGGTGACCATAGCTGGAGCAGTGAATTAAATTTCCTGATCGTTAAAGATGTGTCCACAAATCGCTGAAGACTTCGAAATACGATACAGCACCTGAGGACTACTTCTACTACCTCTGAAGGTTGATTCTCGGACTAGCGTTAATACTCTGCGAAGAAATAAGCCGATATTCTGTCTTTGCAGATCATCGACTTATTTCTTGGTACTGGTACTTATTTGTTTATTTAAAAAAGATTAAAATTTCATTTTAAAAATAATGCACTCAAGTTATTACCTCTGCAGTTTATTTGCTTATTTCATAACAAGGTGTTTACGAGGAATTTAAAGCTTAAAGCAAATGGAAAATATTGGATACGTGCCAATCGAAAATTTTAGCTCGATTCAATAAAATTCTACACTTTTTTCTCTTGATTTCACTTTCTCTCCTACTTATCTATCTTCCCATTTCCGAACTAAGGCAGACTTGACTGAATAGGTTTGACACCTGAAATCCTTGGTTCAAAGCTAAAAAAAGAAAGAGGTGCTAATCAATTTTTTATTTGTGAATAAAATATGATGGGAACCTTAGCAATATTTTGAAAAGGCTTGCACAAAATTTATGGATTAATTAATCCTAACGTTGTGAGCAAAATCCGAGGATCTGAGAACGGATAAAGATTCTATAAAAAAAAAACTACTTCAAGTGGTCCTCAGCTGTCAAAAACCAATCCAATTTCGTTCGCTTAACATTTTAATTGAGGCATACTTCTGGAAATATTTCCTCCTCGACCAAACTAATATTTAAATCGAATCAAGCCTTTTGGTGGCGATTTGCTGTGAGGAAAGCAACTACTATAAGCAACACGTGTTAATAAGGACGAAATCTTCGAACATTCTTTAATGTTTTTCTTACTGCTAATTATGCAATTCCCGTTTCAGATATAAAGCAAGTATTAATAAAACAATGTCTCATACTTATGACTCAGTTTATTTATTAAATATTTACGAAACAAAAATATTGCTGCAATTCTATTACAATGTTGCTGTTAAATTCTATAGTCTGTTTATTAATAAATTTTAAGAGTGAAACATCCATCTACTTGGTTTGACTATTTTAAATTTACGATATATAAGTTTATATTTCAACATGATATTCGTGTAATTGTTTGTGTGTGAGATACGCATTTAAAATGATCAGTAAAATACTCCTCTGATAGCTTCTATCTTTATATTTTAGACCCACTTTATTTTCGGAAACCTATGTTACTACTAATTAGATCCATGATCGTTTCTTAAAAAAGAACCTTACTTTTGAATAATTCAACATTATAATTTTTGTCTTGAGCCGCTAACTATTTCTATACTTTATGAGCATACATAGAGAATGAGAGATGAAGTAGTGCTGTTTTAAGGAAAAACATAAAATGCATCAAATAATTCTTGAAAAGAAAAAGATTTTGCTAAACTGTTGTTATATACTTAATGTGAGTTCGAAAAGTTGCCGTTGTGCATTTAAACCACTTGATATAGCAGTGGTTGGATATCTTAATTCGATGAGTTGTTTTTTAACTAAATCCATTATCATTTTAAGTTTTGCTTTAATTAATTTCATAATTGTTTTCCTTTTGCAATTGAATAATTAAACAAATAAAAATGAGTATTTTGTGAAGTTAGCATATTTCAGACAAAATAAATTAACTTTTACTATATTAATTTATGCTGTCCAAGTTCTTATCATATCATAAATTTAGTTTAAACAAAGCAATTTAGTCTAGGGTTAAAGCTCAAAATATTGCCTTTATAACTAGGCGAAAAGATGTATCAAATGTTGGTTATGAATTTTATTGAAATGAAAAACGTTATTTTATAACACAAGGTTTTTGCTTTTTTTTTTTTAATAACTCGCATGTAGGTTTTATAATATTCTTTCTTTTATTTTAACTCATATACATACATTTAGGTATACTTTTATAAGTAATCTTATATAATCCAAATAATTAGAATAATCAAAGTAAATGATTTATCTTTAATGCGTCTTAAAAGATTTGCCGTTACGGATTTTTTGTTTTTGTTATTTTAATTTTTGTCCAAATATTAAAAATAGATTATTTTTTAATTAATTTTTTCTTTTTTGTACTGACGCAGTTTAAATATATTTTTGTTTTTAATAAAATTCCGGAAAATTTACAAATTTGTAAATCCCATACATATGAATAATGTATTGTGTATGTGTGTGTGTGTGTGTGGGCGGGGTAGGGGGAAAGGAAGGAAGTGTGTGTATAAACGTGTGTACGTACGTGCAAGAAACAACGAAAAATAAAAACTTATATTAGAGAAAACCAGTAAAAATAGAAGATTTGCAGAAATATATTGTTACGACGACAAACACGATGATTTAATTTACTTTGTAGTTGAAGATGTATGGGGATTGGCTGCTACTGCTGCTAGATAAGGTTTGCTCAATCTACAGTTGATTTCTTTAAAAGTTCTATTTATGCGGCAATAAGCTGAGCAAACAAAAAACGAAGAATAATTAATAAAATTAATTTTCAACTGTAAAAAATAATAACTAAATACTTACAGCTTTTACGGTCGCTTTGATAAAATCCTTTTTATCTGTTAAATCAAAGTCGGGATATTTTGCATAGACTTGTTTGCACACGGTTTTCATTGTAATCTCTTCGAGATTGGCTTTATCTAAAATTTCCTTAACATAGCTGCGGATTTGGTCATCCTATTTAAATAAGTTAAAAATTAATTTTAAAATATGTTGATAGTGTTTCATTTCAATTAAATAATACCGTAGGGAAAGCAGCCTTTCCTTTTTTAGTCAAAGGCTCATCTTCAGACTCATCCTTATCATCATCTTCCTCTTCGGATGAGTCTTTTTTTGATTTCTTAGGTCGTCCAGCAGCTAATTTTAGACAAAGTAGTTATGATGATATAATTGTGGAAAATAAAAAACATAAATGAATTTAAATTACCTTTAGCTGGTGTCACCTTAGCTTTGTTGTTAGATTTGCTATTTTTCGCAGGTGTTGTTGGTTTCTTGCTCTTTTTGCGTTTTTCGTCATCCTATTGCAAGCATTGTATATAAAAATTTTTTACAACAATAGCAGTTTTGATACTTACATCGCTTTGCACATCACTGCCCGCTTCGGAAACTTCTTCTTCTTCGTCTTCTTCAGATACCTCTTCTTCGCTGTCGGAATCTTTGCGCTTGCCTTTCTTAGAAGCCGAAGCAACGCGTCCGCGACCGCGTTTGGCGGCTACAGCAGCAGCTGGACGTCCGCGTTTGCCAGCAGCGGCACGTTTGTTACGTTTTGGAGCCTAAGCAAAAGTGAATGTGTAAGTGTGTGTGTCGATTTAAATAAATGTTTTGTTAAAAAAATAAAAATAATTCTATATTACATCACTATCAGCATCTGATAGCTCGGATTCTTCTTCCTCAGAGTCAGAATTTCTTCTTCGACTTTTACGCGCTGGTCTGCCGCGCCCACCAACAGCCCTCGCTGCCATTTTGCGTGCGCGTCCACCATCAGAGTCTGAGTTGCCACCAGATGGATTGTACTATAGAATATTGTTTGTGTGTTTTTAAGAGTAATGATTAAATTGTTCATATTTTTTTGATAAAACCTACATCTGAGCCCGATTGTGAGTCGTCGTTGCGTCTTCGCTTAGCTGGTGCTACTTTGCGCTCGCTCTCTTCAGAGCTTGAAAAATCTACATATGCAGACATTTCTGAAAGTGAAATATGAGTGCAAAATTGTGTATTAGTTGAAATTTATATGAATTGAATTTCTAGAAAATTTTATTCCTAATGAACCACAAATCTCTATCATAGTTTCATGGAAAGAGACTTGTTAAGATTCTTCTGCATATTTTTTGGGACATAGCCAGGCTCCTGGTTTTTGGACGGTTTCTTTGCTTTGGTTATTCTCTTACTATTAAAATTCATTCTCTGGGGAAAAAACACATAAATTGCTATAAACTTAAAAAGCTTCAAAATTTTTTTTGTTTGATATTTCGAGAACTATTCGATATTTGACATGAAAATATTATTGCAAAAAATTCTAGTATGTGTTTATTTTGGAAACAAAATCTGAATATTTACTATAAAATTAAACAAAATTTAAAAATATTTTTATATTTTGTTATACCAAAATATATGCAATTTTCACATATTCAACGTAGTTTGACACGAAATTTATACGTAATGAAAAAAAAAAAAATCTGAGTACACCATATTGTTCATCATCCTTGTATTATGTTAGATTGACTTTCAAACCTCCTGATCTTTTTTTATCGTGTTCTTGGGGGAATTTTTTACAACTTTTTTACTCTTTTTTTAAATAAATGCCTTCAAAAAATAAATTTATTCCCAGCTAGTTATTGATTTCAGGCAAAAACTTTCAAGGAGAGATTTGAAGACAATTCAAATAAGGATCAAACTTTTATAAAATAAAATAAATTTTTTTCTTTTTATAAGAATGTCATGTTAAATGATTTTTCGACACTTTTCCATATAACTCTAAATAGGGGGAAATTCCAAAAAGAAAAAAAGGCGCAAGTAAGTCGTAATTCAGATGTTTTAATGTTTTTTTTTTCGTGTTTTTCTATAATGGAATGATCAACATCGCATTCTATGAGTATGCCCGGACATGAGGGAACTAATGATTTATTTTTAAATAAGGACATTTTATTTGAGCCATTAAAAACATTACAGCAATATGTCTATTTTTGTTGTGCGAGCGTTATATGTCTATGAGCATAATAACGGAAAGAAGCTATTTTATTCCAACCAATTTGAAGATAGATTTTTGCCTTTTGTTTTTAACCTAATCATCAGAAACTTGGACGCATTTGAGGAGTATCTCACTTGAAGCAGTTAGATATCCAACTTTTGGTTTCTTGAAGGCGAGACCTTAATTATAAAACTCTCGTTCATATAATGTACGGTTAACAAAGTTCGTTCGTGCGTTTCGTCTGGTGTAGACTTTCGTAACTCTGAAATTATGATATACTAGTTCTTTCCCGTCAAAAATGACGGGCCCGTTTCCACTTATTCGATTTTAAATTATTCAAATAATAATTTTTAGTTCCAAATACTGAAAAAATACCTCAACCATAGTAGGTATAACGAAATTAAATTAGTTTAAAAATTTTTTGTAAAACTGAAACTTTCAAAATGAAAAAAAAAAAATAAAGTTTTTGAAGTTTCAATAAATCACAAAACAGAAAATGCCTAAAAATATGCTTTGAAATTTTTCAAAAATATCAAGCGTTCGCACTCACATTTTACGGAATTATGTTATAGTAATTATGATATATGAGCTCGGACTTCATTAATTACCTCTAAAGATTTTTTGTTCGCGGGCGATATTTTTACCTCGCTTATTACCTCATTTGAGTTATACCACTTTTATTTCCACTTTTTACTAACTATATTTTTGAATTGTACACATACTCAATACATGTCAATGCTGATGTTCAAATCTCGATTAAAATAAATCGTTTTGCATATAACGCATAATACAACAAGACTCAATATTTAAGCAAATCTATAA
The DNA here is from genome assembly GCA_958299015.1 of Tetanocera ferruginea. Lineage (NCBI taxonomy): Eukaryota > Metazoa > Arthropoda > Insecta > Diptera > Sciomyzidae > Tetanocera > Tetanocera ferruginea. Next base: position 157,852,831 of record OY282640.1, on the reverse strand, counting down.
AAAACTCCTAACCTTTGTATTTGAACGGTTGGAGGACCCTAACGATGACGATCACTGATACATGTCTGCAAAGCACTACTAGCACATCTTCTTTGGATTCAGAAACCTTGTTTTTTGCATACTTTTCTATTGACTTTTTTATGTGAAATGTCCTAAAGAAGTAGACGTTCCACTTTTTCCCTCTTTGGAACTAACGTCAAGCTCCTTTCTATTATTCTAATATTCAAGCAGTTTTACAAATTCATAACTACATAAGAATTCTGTTTTAGAGCGTGTGGACTTTGTACAAGCAAATGTTAATTAAATGTACCTTTCAATTTTAATACAAAAAATAGCAACTTTCAATGTTCTAAAAAATTCGACAGCTCTTAAAAGACAAGTGTTATTGATTCCTGCAATTCCCAGCTCAAGACAAGATTGTTATCAGTGATCAAAGAGAATAGCAACTCGAATAGGGAAAAAATATCTGTGAATCATTACTATAAGAGCTGATAAACGATATGAAAGACCTATCAAAATTGCCGACACATGCCGAATTTCAGGCAGTGACTAGAACTTGAGTATTTGGCATAAATAATGCTTACTTTTGCCTGCAGTAGTACGTCGCGGACGACCAGTTGAGTTACGCGCTGCAGCTCGTCCCGCTGGCGCTTTACGTTTACGTTTATCATCTTCGCTAGGTTCTGGTTCTTCCTCTTCAGGTTCTTCTTCAGCATCATCTTCTTCCATTTCTTCGTCCTCATCTTCGGCTGGTTCAACACACATAGACTCATCGGGTTCCATTAAGAACTTGAGCACACGATTTGCAATTTCATCTTTTGAGCCTAAAGAAAAAACATTTTTTTATTACTATTAAGATATAAAAATTATGAAAGTGTACTAAACATAGCAACAAGTTAAATGTAATGTGTATGACCAATAGGTTCAATTAAAAATTTTTAACATACAAAAAAAAAAAAAAAAAATAAAAAGTAAAGTTTTTCGCAATAAGAACAAACCTTTGCGCTCCAATGACAATATTTCTATTATACTCTTTAAAGTTTTTGAGTCGGTTTTCTTGATAAAATCTAATTTCTTTTTATATTCCGAAGAGTCCTTTTCGAATTCAAAGCCTGCAAAAGAGCGTAAGTTACGCTTAACAACATTGTTTTTGCCCTGGGATCCAAAGCATATCTGAAAGAAAAATAAAATAAAGGCATAAAGAACATTGTTGTAGCTTCAAAAAATTATTTGGCATCAAGCTGTTCTTAAAATAATTCTCAAAAAAAATGTTTTTTTAAGAGTTATAATAAAACTTAAAATAAACAATCAAAATACCACAATTTTATAAGTCGAGGCATATTTTGTAAGTTGAAAGTTGTGTTAAATTGATCGTTGGAGCACATACCGCATGTAGTGTCTGTAGGCCATCTACGCGTGTCTTATTGATATTTTCATTGATTTTGTCAATCTCTGCTAACGCAACAACATTCTCATCATCTTCTTCCTCCTGTTTTTTCTCAGCTGCATCATCGTCCTTGTCATCGTCGGCCGCTGTCAAGGCTGCTTTATCAGCAGCAACTTTTGATTTTTTATTTTTATCGGCTACGGTGCCATTTTTTTCCTTCTTGTCAGTCTTCTTATCACCATCACCATCGGATGCATCTGTTTTTTTATCCTCCACCTCTTCATCATCTTCCTCTTCACCTTCAACATCATCATCAGCTTCGTCGTTTTCAGCTGTCTCTTCGGACTTCTTGACTTTTTTAGTCTTCTCAGCAGCATCTGGTTCATCTTTTTTGTCATTTGATTTAGAATCTGCAAGACAGACCAGTGATTAGCTTATAAATTCAGAATGGAAACGCAAGTTTTTGTAAAATCAATAATGGATAAGATGCAATTTGTTTTGTCTGAAGTTAAATTAAAAAAAAAAAAATATATTCTCACGCTTGGGAAAGTTAACGCCTCATATAACGAGACAAGAAAACCATGAATGGATGAGTTTTTAATTTTCCTTGGATCTTACTACACAAAACCATATTGTTCAGGGTTCAGCATGAACAAATTCCAAGGTTACAAGAATTACAAGAAAAGTAGTTTCAGAAAAATTATTTTGTTCGCGCCGAGTATCGAACCCACGTCCACACAGCTACAAAATTAAGCCGGTATCATATTAACAACCATTTAACACGATGCGCCAATGACACACTTCATAAATTGCCGGCTAGCTTAGCTTCTTTTGCGCGCGACGCCCTGCCTGCCTGCCTGCCTTCCTTACTTCTATTTATTCTATTGCGACATATTCTTTTGTTTATTTTTATTTTCTTTACTTCTCTAGAATCTTATCAACTGCGAAATAAACGCGGCGAATAACAAGTTCATGTTTATTATTTGCATGTTGCTTTACCTGTATCTTCTTCGCCTGCTTTTGGCTTTTTATCACCATCTCCATCATCCTCCATTTTATCATTGGAATCCACAACTGCGGCGTTGGCTGCTGGTGGCTCGCCGTTATCACTGCCGGTAGAAGCATCCCCCACGGAGCTTTTTTCCTTTTCTGTGGTTTTTTCAGCGGATGTTTTTACGTCTGTAGCACCTTCACTACCACTTTCCTCTGTTTTCTTATCGGTCTCCTGCATTAATTTGAACATTGGTAAATTAATAAATAACACTTACAAATTAGCGAAAATACACAATATGAATTCGCCGCGCGCGCTGTTGTCGAAACAAGTGTTTTGATGCAAGTGAAAAAAAGGGTAGTAGAAAAAGGAAAATCATGTTGGTTAGCACATTTTTATAAATATATGTGAAACTTATATTTTTATCATATAAAAATAAAATTACGTGTTTTCTGCTCTAGAAATCTTTAAAGAAAGCTTTACTTAACGCAGTCGTTTTTAAATATTACATTTCGATACAAAGTTTTGTTTGACTTGTACAAAGAGTCAAACTAATCTTTAACAGCTTCAAGGCGACAACACATTGTCTAATGACGTCAAAAAGTCTCCCCAATTTTGATGTCACATCGTGTGGATGCTTAAAAACAGTCTTGTGACTGTCAGAGACATTCACTTGAGCTAGTGTCATTCTCCTTACGTAAGTCGGTGCATCCGATTAATTCTGACGCCTACAGGTAAAGGGGGTAGTGGTAAGGTGGCATGTTACGAGAGGCATTTTCTAAAAATTTTAAAAATTATGCGATTCATTTTGTTTTTAAACTAAATTTTTCTGTGAATTTCATAAAAAACAGGAATTTATCTATGTGAACAGTAGATTGAGTAAAAAAATATAGATTTACTCTTTCTCTATATAAATCAAAAAAACGACTATAAACTAGTTCATTATCACATTTTTTTCTTTAAACTCTACACAATTTTTAGTCATTTGAGCAGAAAATGTAAAAGCTATTCAGAGTGGAAATCAGTCCTTACTGACATGATCGAAACCTCTTCAGATCTGAAATTAGGTGTTGCTTTTTTTTAATATTCACTAATAATTTTTGGTCAGAACATCATGTGTTCATAATTCTTGATTGAATTCACAAATGCTTATCTTACCAAGTTTTTTCATTCTCGAATTGCTGAGAATAGAGACATATATTGCTCATTTCTAACACGACTGTCAACTCAGAACATTAATATTTAAAAAAAAAAACATAATTTCCGCTGTACATCACACATATTTTAATGACATAAAATTAAGATCAATAAAAGTAACTTTATTTACTACTATTATAAGAGTAGTATTATAATAAATATTATAGTGGTAATGCTAAGAACATTTCTTCGTGTTCACGCATATAAATTAAATTTTGAGTCGTAATTTTCAGAAAATGAGGATTTGTATACAAGGCAAAATTGTTACTTTGGCCAATCGGTTCTCACACAGTATTAAGTTTAAGATGTTCTTTTTTCTAAAGAGGCTTTTCTGGTTAGGAACCTAAAAATTTTTTTTTTTTTTTGCAACCAATTGGAATCTTTATTGGTTTATTATTTACATTTTGCTTTTTTAATTTTTTTTTTATAAAAAACAAATTGATTGTTTGAACGTCAACTCTTCGTTATTACGAAAAGGCCAAAATCAAGTCGATTTTTTTATTTGAATGGACACAAAAACATGCAGAAATACAGACAGAAATACAGAGAACTATACTTAAGTTTAGTCGCAGCCAAGTTAAACTTTTTCACAATTTCAAAATTGTTTTGCGATATATAATCAGCTATTTGCTGTCGACGACTTAAGTATAACTTAAGTCACGGATTTTCCATACTTAAGTTGACTTAAGTATGGTTTATGAAATGCATTTTCAGACCTTATAATTAAGTTTAACTAAAGTAGTTGGTGAAACTGGCCCTTAGTATTTTACAGAATATGTTAAAAATTGTTTTTTAAATTCTCTAACCAGAAACATGACTTTGAAAGAACTTGTTTATAAATGTTATTAAAGACTAACATATGGTACCAGATCAGAAATTACTAAACATAGTATTATATTAAAATGAATTACAATTGAAGAATAGTGGAAATGGTCTTTCTTGTTTTTTTTTTTTTTTTAAATGCGTGTTTTGAGCTAACAAATTGAATGGTGAAAAAAATTAAGCGTCGCTCTCAAGAGGTTTAGAAGTTATAGGGGTCAACATTTAAGAAAATGGGCTTAAAAACCTGTGTTTTTTGTTGTTGTTTTCGAACATAAGTAAACGTAATGGATATCAAAAGAAAGGTTATGCTAAAACCTTTTTAATGAGCTATCAATCATAATAATCTATGCATTATTTTGGATGATATAACTGTTTTTGTACTCAAAGAATTTGAGGTATGCTAATTTTGGTTGTCCTTTTGAAGTGTTTGTCTTTGAGACTAGAAAAATAAATGTTTTCATAGGAGTGTGTTATTTATTGTTATTTCGTAAAAGGGTGAACAGTCAAGTGTGCACAATATATAAAGTTTTATAGTTTAACAATTAATGCTAGTACTTTTCAGTACACTTCAGATAGTATATTGAGACGAAAAAAAGCGCCGCAGGCGAAAAAATTGTTATAAAAAATCGCGCGAAATTTTAATCTTTGGATAGTTAGCAATAAATGGATTTTTTATAATTAATACCTAACTGAATAGGTCATGGTATGACCTCTTGCTACCCATATTGCTTAAATTTTATTAAAAAAAAAAATCTAAAAACAGGCAAATGTGTAGTAATTTTTCAACTTTTGATCCCTATAACTTCTAAACCACTTGAGAGCGACTCTTAATTTTTCAGAATCGAACTTAGGAGCCCCAAATCCATGTAATTACATGTAAAAAAAACACAAATTATGCATTTCCATTATTCTTCAATTATGCCAAGAAAACTACTAGAATCTACAAGAAATACTTAAAAATTGCTACTGGCACAATTGACATTGCATGTGATTTCGCATCAATTGAATTCAACAAGTTAACCAATAAAATTTCCGTACCATTTCACATATGGTACTACTTTTTTACACGGACCCAGGGTAACACTGAAGAATACCACACTAGAAAATTCGCCGCGCTTTTGTTTTTCTCTTTATTCTTTTTCAACATGCGTTCATCTTCAACGTTGCTTTTCAAGCACCAAAAGAAAAGAAAAGAAAGAAAAAGAGGAAAAACAACGAGAAAATTGCAAATGAATGAATTCGCTCGTGCCAAGCAAAGCGCGAACGAAGAAGACGAACACACACACACCAACAATTTTCGAATGGAAATTGTTAAAATGAACTGACGCCATGTTTATACACAGCACAGCAAAGCAGAAAAAGCGAAAAATTCACTGAATATGTGACGCGCTCGATTTTTTCTTTTTCACTTTTCACAGCAAAACACTTTAATTTCGCACTGAATTTCATATTGCTGCAACGCGGCATCAAAATGCGAAACTTTTTCAATAATTTTCTTTAATTTACATACCATATTTTCAATGGTTTTATCTTTTTCACCGTCAGCCGACATGCTTGCAGAAAAACACTAAATAAATTTTTTCTTGTATTTTTGTCCAGTGCTGTTTCACTTTAATTTGCTGCTTCAACACTTCCACTTCGCTGCGATTTCTGAATATTGAATGGTTGAGGAAGTGAAAAGATACCAAAACGAACTGACAAACACGACGAAGAAATTCATTTTTCCGTTGATGCATTTCGCCGTGATGGGGAAATTTTCGACAATTTGGTGATGACACGTTTACATTTAAGGTAAAGGGAAATTTTTCGATACATAATTCCATAATATTAGGTAATAGATTACATAATCAGTCCTAGTAATTTAGGTAAGAGATTAAATACTAATTTAGATGTTAATAGCTTGAAGGAAGTAGATTCGATTAGAAAATTATATGGGGAGATTACGATTTCCGGGGCGCCGCGATTTGACGATGGATTCGAAGAGTACTCTTAATAAAAATAAGAATAGCCAAAGGAAATGTTTTGTTATCGATTTGTTTTCGAGTTATCGATTTTTTAAATTTTATTTTTTGCTATAAAGTCTATGAAGTAAATCGGCTATATTATTCTTAATATATAACCGATATTAATGAATAAGGTGTTATATAAAAGGTTATATATAAGGCTTTTAGAAAAATTTTAAATTAATGAAATCTGTTGAGTATTTTGTATTTTATAGGCATTTTTGTTCAATAAAAAAATATTTTCTTACACAAAACCGTTATTTTCTCAAAAATTACCGTTATTACTATGAATTATAAAAAGTAAATTATTAAAGCTTGAAAATTTATCTTTCATTTGATATATAATATATATAATTTATTTGACTTTTTGTGGTGTTTTTTTTAATGATACAATGATTTGCCCTTGTACGGGAAATTGCTTATTTCACTCATTTGTACCTTAGATGTTTTGCTTTCTTACTCCATATTGACGAATATTGCCATTTCAATAAATAATTGTTTTTAAGGCAACATTGTAGCTACAATATTTATATGAATTAACGGGATTTTCAAGTCAGTGAAAAAAATTTGGGGAGATTACGATTTCCGGGGCGCCGCGTTTTGACGATGGATTCGAAGACTACTCTTAATAAAAATAAGAATAGCCAAAGGAAATGTATTGTTATCGATTTGTTTCCGAGTTATCGATTTTTAAAAAAATTTTTTTTTCTATAAGGTCTATGAAGAAAATCGGCTGTATTATTCTTAATATATAACCGATATTAATGATTAAGGTAAAATTTAAAAGGTTATATTTCACTCATATTTACCTTAGATGTTTTGCTTTCTTACTCCATATTTACGAATATCGCCAATTCAATACAATATTTATATGAATTAACGGGATTTTCGAGTCAGTTAAAAAAATTTGTATTTTTTGGTCGACCAGTTAATAAAAAATATAAATTTTTTTATCTATCGAAAAAAAGGTAAAACTTTCAGCTTATCAAAAAGTATATATTTTTAGTACCTTAAAAACGAAAATACTGCAGAAAAAATTTTATTTGTATTATATATTGTTGAAAAGGCATTTAATTACCTTTCGAATAGCATGTCAATCTTTAAGATCCATTGGATATTGGCAAAGATATAGAAAATTATGTGAACAGATTTTTTAACAAAGAAAACACTTGGAAAATTTTAATTTTATGTAATATAGTGTGAAATTAAATAAAAAATGTATATTTTTATATGTCAAACAAAAGGTTGAACTGTTAGCTTTTCAAAAAAAATATATTTTTAGTAACTTAATAACGTAAATTTTTTAGAAAATAACGGTTCTTTTTATTAAAAAATTCAACTTTGGAATAAATTCGCTTATAAAATTAAAAATATTGTAGCAATGATATTTATAAGATATATATTTGCAAGGTCATTTAATGACCTTTAAAATGACATATCAATCTTAAGGATCCATTGAGTAACGGCAAAGATATAGATGTTTTTTTGAACAGATCTTTTAACAAAATTTTTTTTTAAGAAATCGATAACTCGATAACTAATAGAGTTATCGATTTTTTGTTCGGCGAATCATGTTTTTTTGTTGTTCTCTACCAGAAAACATCTTCAAATCGCGGCGCCCCGGAAATCGTAATCGTGCCAATTATATAAATAAAAATAATTAGTTTCTCAATTATATTAAACGAAATGCCTATTTCTTGACCTAAGAAAGAACTACATCAAAAACCTAGGGTACCCGGGTATTTCCAGCTACCCGGGTAGTTTCGAGCTTTTAGAGTATTTTGAGCTTTTATATTTTTAAATTTATTATTGTTTTATATTAGTGCAATTGCAATGATATTAATAAAACAATAGAGTTTTACTCATTTTATGGCCATTTCTTGAGCATCGGTTGTTTTTTGTTGTTTAATTTTCTGTTGTGTTTGTTTTGTTAATGAAGATCATGCATTGCAACAAAGTACAACTTAAATGTAGCTTAAGAAGCGTTTTCTCTTCTCAAAAAACTTTTGAATTTTTTCTGCCATTTGATTTTTTCGTTCTTTTCTCAAATAAAATTCTGACCTTTGAAGTTGGTTCGTGTTCATTTCTCGAAAATTTGGACCTTAAAAGTAGAAAAAATGCAGAATTTCTGCCCTCTTTACTTGGACGGTTTGAAAAATTCTGACCTGAAATGCTACCAACTGAATAAACTGAAAAATGACATATGTGGAAAATTGTTAACGTTACCATTGACAGTTCACAAAAGATTGAGCTCTCCTATGAAAAAACTATTTTTTTTTAGAAGGAAAAAAATGTGAAATTTGAAGTTTAAAAATTTTTTTATCTTTAATTCTTTTGAAGTTTTTCAAAAAGGATGCCAGTTCTAAAACATTAAAAAAATTTTGTTTATTTTTTGTGATCTATTCTCAGCTAAAAACAGTTCAGAATTCTGTCGGTTCAGGTCAAATGGAAAAAACTTTGCATCTTCAGAGATCAGAATTTTTCGTTGAGAAAAGAAAACGCTATTAATTTCCTAATTACAATTTAAAAAATCTTTAATACCCGGGTAGCTCGAAAGTAAGAAACCCACGGGTATTGTTTATCAAATTACCCAAGTAATGTCCAATTACCCGGGCTTTCGAGCTACCCTGGTTTGGTTTCGAGTATTGAGCACACCGGTGCTAGTTAAAAGTTTATCGAGTACATTTTCAATAAATTAATTTCATATTTTATTTGATTACATTTTGGAAAATTTTGCTAAAATACTAAAATTTTGAATTTTTGAAGAAAATTTTCCTGGTTTCGAACATTTTGATTTGTTTTTTATCGTTACTTTACCTTCAAACTATATTTTAACCATACTGCGGCATAACTTTGCATTTTTTTGCAACTAATAAATTATTTAAACTATTTTCAACGTATTTTTCTTGCATCGAAAAGACATTGTACGTTATTAATTCATGATACGAGATCGATCCCAAGCCGCGGCAAATGTTTTTTCAATAAAAAATTTTTCTGATCGGACACCACCTCTCTGCAGACAATGGCAAACCTCAGAGAGTGAATAATAGGGATGGATAGTCGAGTAGTTGAAAAGTCGACTAGTCGATTATTCCTTCAAAGTTTAGATTTTTTTGAAGTCGGTTATTATTATCGATTAAAAATCTAAAATCGATTATTTGAATCGACTACCCGTTCCTGAAAACACGCAGCCTACTTTGAAAAAAAGTTTGTTTGACAATGCAGCCAACTTAGAAAAGGCAACTTTCTTTGAATCGCAGCCAAAACTTTAAAATCTAAACTAAGCAGTACATTAAAGAAGTAGATATATTTTTCAATTGGTGTTAAGAGTAGTTTTAAAAATCCTGAAATGTTACTTTGAATGTGATAGAAAAACTTACAAAATTTTACTTTTCTAGCAGCTTAAAATTTAATAAAGTGAACTTTTTCAAATTGTGTTTTGTGTATCTTTAGATTTGCTTTATGAATTTTTCATGATGCTTTGTTGCTTACGTTTTTTTGATAACTGATAACTTATTTCTTGTCTCTTCATCCGAGCTTGTTTCAAGATACAAAAAAGTACAGAAAAAAGCTATATTATATGGTCTACTGCAATGGTAATCATAAAGAAGGAAGCAAAAAGTCGAAAAACCGGTTAATAAAACCGAAACAATAGACTTCGAATAAACCATTAATTTAAAAATTAAAAAAGAAAAAAAGTGGAAATCGGTTATTCAATTCGACTGTGCATCCCTAGTAAATAACGCCATGTTAAGCTTCTTGAGATCATGAACTTAAGCCGTTCGGAGTCAGCATAAAACATGAAGGTCCAGTTCTCGGTCAATTATGTGCAAACATTTAATAACACACACAACACAATTTATCATAAGAAGCTCGGTCAAAGTCTTTTCAAAGGCTGAAATGGCAAATTTGTTTTTTTTTTATCTTTTGACTATTGAAAAATAATTGCTTACAACCCCACCTATACTATGCAGCATTGAGAGGATGAGTTAAAAACACCTTCCTGATAGGGCATTTTTGTATATTACTTTCAAAATATACCTTTACCTAAAAAAATCTTATAGGGCAAAGTCCCTGAAGCACGCTATTATATATCTATCAAGAGCTGGCCAGTTCTTCAGTGGAACCAGACTTCCTCTTGAGAAAACGCTGTATATAGTAGAATGTATCGACTTTTAATGGAAAAATCTGATCCCAAATTCTAGTACCAAAATTAAATAATATATGAAAAATCCTTTCGATTGGTATACTTTTTTTTTTTAACCAATTTTGGCGTCCCCCAAAATGCATTTTTGTGCATTTTTTAGCAACTTTTCTATTAGAGACCCACTTATGGTTGATTTAAGATAAACAAAGAGAAAACTCTTTGAACAATTTCCTTTACTTCCGCTACACATTGTAAATTTTCGATTTTTCTATTTTATTAGTTTACTGTTTTACTAGTAATTGCAATAAAAATAAACAAAGTCGCTGTGAAGTAAAGGAGTATTAGAATAAAGTAGAATAAAGTAAAGTAGAATAAAGGAGCAAAGTAAAGGAAATTCTTCGAAGAAAAAAAATACGCCATAAAAATATTTAGTTTTTTTCGAAAAAATTGATTTGAAAGTTGAATTTAAGATAAACTTATTTTTTTAATTTATATGCTCGTTATTTTTTTAGTTGTGACTTTATGGAAAAATTTTGTGGGGATGATTTGAAAGAAATTTAATTTATTTTTTAAACATTTGTATGATTTTTGATTGTTGAAGAGATATGTAAGTTATAGACTTAAACGTAATGACACCAATTTTCTTGTTGTTTTTCCCTCTTAGCTCTCTAGACGTTTGATATCACCTCCACCCATACAATTTTTTGCACGCACACATTATTGTTCCGTAAGTCTGGAATACCCCGTATGAGAAAATGGAATAAGCATTTGTATACTGACTGCTTTGATACATAACATAATAAATAATTATATTATATATAAATTTCACTTTTTTTTCCAATAGATTAAATTTTATTACAATAAGTTTTTCAGAAAATTAAGATATCTTGTTTATAACTACATAATTCAACTAATCTAGAAATATACATCGTTAAGCAATGAAGAAAGAGCTCAAATTAAGAGATAATTAAAAAAAACTATCAAACCATAATTATCTATAAATTTTGTATGTCCATAATTTATAATACTTAGGGCCAGTTTCATCAACTATACCTAAATTAAGCTCTTAAAATGCATTTCATTAATCACACTTAAGTTCAACTTAAGTATGGAAATGCGTGACTTAAGTTATGCTTAAGTCGTCGACAGCAAATAGCTGATTATATTTTGCAAAACAATTTTAAAATTGTGAAAATGTTGATCTTAGCTGAAGCTAAACTATGCCTTAAAATTTCAACTGAAAATCAAACAAGAAAACATCTCAGTATCGTTATAACGGCCAATTTAATTAATTTGTACCTTGTCTTGTCTTTAGAAATCCATTAAACGATCAATCGATGTAAATCTTCACAATATCGGCATGTCTAAAACTAACGCGATAGTTGGCAACTCCAAGAAACCTTCTGATCTATTACAATATGAATAGAAAATTTCCTTGCAATAAAAATAAATATTCAAAAAGTGGCGCTTAATGCGCAAGAACCAATTAAAACAAGGTAAATAGATGTTTAAATTTTTTATGTTATCATTAATTAATTCTAAATACATTAAAATAACATTAAACTTTGAGAAGCTAACATATAAGACTTGATGAAAACTTTATTAATCGGCCAAATAAATCACCTCAAACAATCTGCAAATTTCCCTTTGGTAATGTCAAAGTTTGACGTTTATTGAATTGCGGTTTTTCTTGTTCGTGGTCATTTTATCTGCATTTTTTAATATTTGCAACTTCATCATAGTTAATAAATAAAATTCAAAGTTCTTTAGTTTTCACTCAGTTTTAATTTAAAAATTATAAAAATGACTACTGATGTTATTGGTTACATATATGCTGCCACTGTTGCTGCCGGTGGTATCATGGGTTACGTGAAGGCCGGTGAGTTACAAAAATTTTGGTAATTCATGTTGTGCAACACTCAACTTACAAGGCTTTCACTTTCTTAAGGTTCATTGCCTTCGCTTGGAGCTGGACTTGCATTTGGTGCTATACTTGGCTTTGGAGCGCATTTCAATTCACAGAATCCACCAAGACCATTGTTGCAGCTGGGCACATCACTGGTCTTAGCCGGCATGATGGGTGCTCGTTGGTCCCGTTCTGGTAAAATGATGCCCGCTGGCATGATTTGTGTAATTTCTATAGCTGCCATGGTGCGCAATGTAATCACATATAAACAATATCTACCTTTGCCGGGGAAAGTATAAATAGTTTTGATTGATCTAAGGAATACAGTGCGACGGTGCAATAAGAATTGGGTTGGGCCACAACTCGTTGATATTTTTATATGAACTGTTTATTCCAAATATTTTTGTGTATGTTTAATAAAGTGTCGTTTTATCTTGCAGTTTTTTTTATATGAAAATATTGAATTTAAATTTCCAGAACAAGTCATACAGAAAATTAATTGGAGTTTTCTAAATTAAATTAAGTTAAATTCTAGTCAAGATATTCGTAAGCCTGACTATAAAAACCACGTCGTTCAATTAATCAAAATATTTATTTATGGATTAATTTTTCAATACAAGCAGATAACAGTATTCTTTTCGTAAAACGATAGCGATAACTGGCTGTTATGCAAAAGATTAATTAATATCTTTTCGCACTGAAATTTTTAATACAGTTTTATGTTATATCAGCCCCGATCTGAGGTACAGATAATAATATTTGCACTCTTGGAAAACTTGCATACTTTCAAGATTAATTTCTTGCATATTAAGGCGGTCTTCTCATTCAAAACCCGTATTTTGGACCCTTTTTAAAAAAATTCTTATTTGAAAACGCAAAGAATAATTGAAAACTTTTTTATTTATTGTATTACAAAAGTTTCAAAGTAAATAAACATTTTTTTTTTGCCTCGATACGTGGGCTGTTCAAAAAGTAATGAGACTTCAAAGTTGGTGGTGAAAAAAAAGGTGTCGTCACGGCGGCCACGATTCCGGGTCTCCGGAGCGTCTGAAATGAAAAAAAAATTCAATTTCGGGCTTTTTTTTTGTAGTTTTAAAATTATGGTCGAGGTTCATCCGAGAATGGTGACAATTCTGCGTCGATTCCACTTTGTTTCATGAAAATCGGTTCAGTTGAACTGGAGATATCCAGCCCAATCATGAAACATTTTCTCCCGGGAGTTTTAAATGGGAGTTTCCGTTTTTAAAATAAAGTTAAAATAATTTTTGGAAATTTTTAATGCAATTTTGTTCATCAACCGCCAGTATTCATGAGTGTAAAATTAAAAAATGAGATATCTTTATTTGCTATCTTAAAACCGGAAACTCCCATTTACAACTCCCGGGAGAAAATGTTTCATGATTGGGCTGATCATGGCCGCCAGTTCGAAAAACGTGGTTTCGAGATAAACGCGTTTAAAGTTTTTAAAGAAAAAAAAATAGCTCATTTTGACGAAGACCTTGCTTCACAAAAAAGGCTGTATCTTCTAAAGTATTTCGAATTTCTAAAAATCCTTTTAGGGGCATATTCACAACTACCCAAGCTATAAATAAATGCAAAAAAGTCGAAAAAAAGTTGCTCAATGAGAAGACCCCCTTAATGCGTCACAATATCGCCCAATAAGCTTTTGTATAATTTACATAAATTAGCATAGTTTTTTGAAGGATTATAAGTTTTTCATTACTATAAAGGACGAAAAGTGCCAATGCACACAAAAAGGCATCGAAGCAATCGGATTCAGTTTTCAAAAACGCATGCTGATTGGACAGGCGAAGAAAATGGAAAAAAGTGGCGACAAATATTATGGTCTTAGAATGCAAACTAAATATGATTGGAAATGATAGAAAGATCTAGGTCCGTCGTCCAAAAAATGCTGAAATGAACCCTAGATATATGGTGAGATATATGGTCATACCATGATGAGGATGAAACATCATGGTATGAAGATGTTTTTCATAGTATGCTATTGGACCAATTTTTTGGATTAATAAAAATATGGAAAACCCGAAACATACTTCGGGTCTGGTGAAAGGGTGATTACAGGAATATAAAGTAAATTTTATGACGTGGCCGGGCCGTCGCCGAAAGTATGAGTATAAGATAGAAAATCTGTGGTCAAAAAACAACCAATGTCATGTCCCCCGTTTAATTTTTTGGCGGTTGAATTTAAAAGCTGTCCTTTTAAAAGTGGTACTTTGGAATATATGACTCGTTTTACTTTTCGAATAGTTGTTAAATAAATGGAAAAAAAGTTTCACTAGGTTTAAGGTCAAATTCCTTGATTTTTTAACGAAATATTTGATTTATTTTACTGTCCAAAACTGTATCGAAGAAAAAATCATTTCTTTGCAAGACAATGCCCCACCTCACAAATCGATCGAAACCATGGTCAAACGAGTTACCATCTCCCATATTCTAAAGATTTGGCCCCCAGTGACGATTATCTGTTTCCTAAACTTACAAGGTGACTCCAGGAACGTAGATTTGCGACAAATGAGCAGTTCGAATTGTAAACTGAAGCCTATTTCACAAATTTTGATAATTCTTGCATTTAAAACTGCATCGCAATGTTAGAAAATCGTTGGAATAAGCGTATCAAGCTGACAGGAGACTATGTGGAGAAATATACATATTATATACCTATATGTATTATTATTATTATACATATATTATTATATACATATTATATACTTTTGATAAAAGTCGTGTGTTTTCCAAAGTTCCAAAGTGGACAGGTCCAATATTCTATATAGTTATATATATACAATTGCGTGGCATTGCCTATTTTGCAACTCAAAAATGAGGACGCAGTTCACATCAGGTATCATGGGAGTGACTTCTAATAGATACATGTATTGTTTTACAACCAAATCGATTGTTTGATGGGCATCAGTATGAAGATCGATTGAGCATGGAATTGAAGCCCAGACAACTTGTCTGTCAGGTGTTTCTTGAACCATCCAGTGTTTTGCAAAGGGCAAATATAATAAAGGAGCACAAATATTACTAGCTAGGCAATGCTGACCGAATGGAAGAAGACACTACAGTGACAACATTATTCGGTTCGGAACCCAGCGGTATCCTTATCTTATCAGTGGACGACGTTTGAAATTTCGTACTTCGGTTTTGCACGTTCATATGCAATGCTAATATATGTTTTAACGTCCTTCAGATGAACTTTTCTGTTGATTCATAGCCGTTGTCGAATCAGGGATCCTTCATTATACAAGTAAAACTAAACAATAAACAAAATAATGTGTTGAAACCGTTTCAAGTGCACCAAAGAAGAACAAGTGACTTCAACTTTTGGAATGATTGTGACAACGTTGGTGTTTGGTACACTCATGTACTATTACTCAACAATTACAGAATACTTTTATTTTAGATGACTGGATCAGTTGAATGATGAATTCAAGTCAAACGTCATTATTTGCATAAGAAAAAAAATATTGCGGTCGCGGCTATGCGTGCTGAAGTGTGCGGCATGGGTGCCAACGAATCGCGATAGACCCGGGTTAAATTCTTCTTACTGACAGCAAGTTTTTTTCAAAAGATACATTTTTTTATTGTCCCATCTGCGATTTATTTGCAGGCACTGACAAAACTCATAGTGCAAACAAACAATGCCATATAAAGCTAATTGAGAATATGAACATTAGTCGCTTGGAATCGGTATAAAACATGTAGATCCACCTCTCGATCAATTGTCTTAAAACATTTAATAACATACTGACAACACAATTGCTCAACAGAAGCTCAGTCAAAGTTCTTTTCAGAGCTGAAATAGCCACTTCATTTTGAGCTTAGAACTCTTTCTCTCACTCAGTTTGAGAGAGTTCTGTACCTCAGTGAAATAAATCGTCAGAAATTTACTTCTTACCTTTGACACCTCCAGAGGTGGCCAGAAAAAACTTAGAATTTTTGGAAAAAAATCTTTTTTGAAGTCTGTTTAAAATTAAAATAAAATTATCGTTGTCTTTCTATTAAATTAAATTTTTATTTTTATTTATTTCAATTTTAATGTCTATAAATTTATGCATTGATTTCTTAATTTAAGCCTATAACGAAACTATATAATCCAATTAAAGGGGGTTTTTTTACAAAAATGTTGTTTTTCTTTTTACAAACTAATTATAAAATGTAACTTAAACTTAACAAACAATAAACTAAACAATGTTTTTACTTGTTCATAGAATATAAAAAAAAAAATAATGATGTAGACTGTATAGCAAAGGTACGTATAGAGTATTACTGCTATGCGTTTTGTTCGATATTTTTTTTTTTCAAATAATGAATGAATTAAACAAAATTTTTTTTTATAAATTTTTGTAATAATTAAATAATTATTTCAATTAAAGTTATAAATAAACAAAAATCTTTATTTTATTATGAAAGTTTATAAATTTTAATGATAGCTAAAATAGTAGTAAAAAAATAATTCATGCAATGAAATGAAAAAAGTATAAGTTATTAGTAAAAAATATAGCTAAATTGAGAAGAATGTTTTCTAATTTTAATGGACGGTTGAAATTTAACTTTTTTTTTTTTGTATAAATAATGCTTCTTTATAGTTATAGTTAGTTTTTATTTTTGTTTTAATGCTTAGTTTAATAAATATAACAGTTTTGTGTTTTCTTTTTTCTTTTCTTTTTTAAATACAGTTCTATCAAATTTTGTTTGTTTTTTTTTTGTTGTAAAATTTCGTTTTTGTTAACGGATTGGTCTTTGTTTCTTGTAAAAATTTGTGCTTTTGTTTTAAAATTTGACATGAATTTATCACATTTGTTTAGAAGAAATATTCTTGTTGTTTTCCAACACTGTTTATTTATAATGGGGTCTGGCATAGTGTGGCTTGTTGGACTGTTTTAAGATATTTTCAAGGCAGTTTATATAAAAAAAGCGAAGGTCATGTAATAAAATTATTATTAAAAGCTCCTTTCCTTTATATATTTATAGGAAAATCGTAGCGCTGTTTGAAATCGAACAATTTTCGCTTAAATATTTTTCATATTTATAATTTCCATGAATTATAAAGAGCCAAGATTTTTAGTTTTTAACAAAATATTGCATACTTTTAGGCTTTATTTTTATATCTAAAAGCTCATTGTTTTTAGACTTGATGTTTTCAATAGAGAATTATTTAGTACTTGCAAAAAAACTATTAAAATCATCGGCATTTGTGACGCTTGTTTGATATCTGAAAAATTTAAACTGTTTTTTAAATATTCTTGGCTCTTTTGCTACGTTTTTGACTGTCGCTTCACTTTTGGCTTAGAACTCATAAAAAGTTGCAGAATGTGTTACATTATTTTTGCTATGCAAGGCGAATTACAGTTTTAGTTATATTTAACGAAATAAAACATTTTTTCTATTAAATAGAGCGAATTATTTTGCTTAAACAGATTTCTGCGCTCTTTTCTGCGAGCGAAAAAAACAAAAAAATTACTACGTTTTGTTTTTTTTTTTGTAATACAAATAAAATTATTAAAAATACAAATAAAATAAGTGTTAGATTTAAATTCTAGCTATAGTTTAATTAAACTTAATGGCAAAATAATCATTTCCTTTTCCGCTGCTGTTGTTATGAGCTCCATACACTCACATCCGTTACCGGTGCAACTTTTTGACATTTGACTTTGATTTTTTTTGCATTTTGTTCGTAGTTGTTGTACTTTTTTCATTGTTGTGGTTGCTGCTGTTGTTTGTTTTTAAGTTTTGTTGTTGTTGTTGTGTGCAAATATCAAAATTATGTCTGGCTATAACATTAAATGTCTAAAAAGGAAATGCTTTCCAGTTAACCACTATATAGAGAGACAAAAACAAAAAGAGAAAGAAAGACAGAAAAGTCATTAGTTTTATATTTCATAAATATAATTTTAATATTTAAATGCATGAATTGTTAAAATATTGCATGAATTAGTTAATATATGCATTTGCAATGTCATTAAATGCAATTTTATTTTTCATGTTGTTTCAATGAAGCCATTTTGTGAGCATTTTATATGAAGCACACATGCTTTAATTTTGAATAAAAATTATTTAAACTGTGTGTTAATTAAGTTAAGCTAATTTGCAGCTGCAAATTATTAAGTTTAAACAAAGTTCTATAATTTATTGTGTGCTTTAGTTTTATGTGCTTGATTGAAGTTTTTTTTATTGATTTAAATCCGCTTCCAGCTGAAATATACTATGTTCTAATTCCAAATCATTCCTTAGTTTAGAATTGTGTTTTATAATTTCTAGTATTAATTTTAACTTTTCTGCTTTTATGTTTGATGAGTTGCTAGAAAAGCTAAATTGTGTGTATTTTTATTTGTTTTTGTGTGTATTTTTGTGTGTGTGTGTGTGTGTTTGTGTTGTTTTGTTCTCTTTTTAAGTTTAAAGTGTTTGCGCATAATTGTGTTTGTTTGCGTTTGCTGTGTTTTATTTCCATGTTGTTTCCGGATGCATGTTTGATGATGAATAACGATCGAGTGAGTGCTTTATGGGAAGTAGCAGTGAAGTATATAGAACAGAAGTATAGCATGCTTGTAGGAAAAAGTTTTGAAAGATTTTTTGAAAGATTTTTTTGAAAGAGTAGAAATAAGTAGAGAAAAAGTAGTAGATATAGAGAAAGTTGACAGATTAAAATGAGTTTTTAATGTATGGAGGCAAAAAATGAATTCATTAGCAATTAATGGCTACCCATTAGCATGATCATGTAATGCAAATTTAAAGTTTATAATATAGTATGATTATGATTTTGCCATAATTTTGCTGTAGCATAATTTTAAGAGAGTTGAGAGAAAATATGTTGATATTCCTATTTAACTATGCTGTTGAATTTAATAAATTTGCTAAAACTTTCGAATACTTTTCGGTATATTTTGTCTAATACTATATTCACACTGAGATCAAATTAGGTTATTTCGAGCTTTTGTGTAGTTTCGACTGAAATTATCTAAGAACTATGGTAATTTCTCATACAATTTGTTGATTTGGAAATTACCTCAAACAAGGTAATTTCGTTTAAATTACTCACGAAATTAGACAAAAATGCACTGCAACCCTGAAATCTGAATATAGTTTGAATTAAACACACCCTTTTTTTGACGTATTAACAATCTTGTTATCCATTCTAGCGATCCGTCAAAATTATACATGACACATGATAATGGCCACATTCAGATACTTTACCTTTTTGACCCTTCGGGTAGTAACTCATTCAGTAAAACTTGGGTGAGCAATGTTTTCAATGAATTAAAGTTGTACAATTGATATGATGTACGGTTATGTGTGAAATAGTTTTGCAAACTTACTTTGAATAAGAATTTTCTATATTTAATTGAACATTTAAGTTGGCAACTATTGAGTATGCTGAATGTGGCCAATAATGAATTGACAAAAAAATAAAGCAAACGTCAAACAAAATTATCTAAGCCCAGTGTGAATTTGTACAATTTCGAAATTATCTCACGAAATTACTTAATTTGATCTCAGTGTGAACATAGTATAAATCTCTCCCAACGCTACCAACTAAAACTGCTCTGATTATCATCTTTTGAATAATGATGATCCTATAGATAAAAAAAAGTTAAATCAATTTTATTTAAAATTTCTGAAGTTTTTATTGCATGCTTTGCAATTTAAGTATCGGTTGTTAAAAATAGTTTTTTCTTCTTCCTTTCAAGTTTTGCAGATTGAACATTAAAGTTTAAATTATGGACTCATAAAATCTCAATCAGAGCATTAAAGAGGACGTTCTGCTTAATAAGAAATGCTTCGGAGAATTAGTACAAAATATATCTGGTGTATAAAGGTTTTTAAGTATTTTTTGAGATAGCAACACTAGTATTAAATCAAATCGAACAACCATGTTACAACCAACTTAATTTTGAAGCCTCATCATTAGGCTTACTTTTGCAGTATGTGCCGTTTCGCTGAAGTGTAAACAACACATTTTTGTGTGCTCCGAATATGTCAACTTTTGTGCCAACATCGAATGCTACAAGCAGCTTACGGGGAACGGGAGTTTTGGTACAGGCGTTTCAGAAGTACTGATTTTAATGCCGATGACAAAGCGCGCGAAGGACAGCCGCAAAAGTTTGAGCCGTTTTTGCACTTGTGAACAGCTGCTCCAACGGCAAAAAGGGAAGGAATTTTTGTATCGTATTGTGGCTGGTAATGAGAAATAGGTTCTGGTCGAAAATGCTGTATCAGAACTATCATACTACACTGGTAAAGAGTGTTCGTGAACGAATAAGGAGAAATTGTGCCATTTCTGGGAGAAAACTTGGCAAAGATCTGAATGTGAGCCGTTAAACCATTCGAAACTTAAAAAATTTAAAGATGAAATCTTAAAAAACATGTTCTCACCGCGGGTAAAAGGCAATGCGAAAAGAAAGACACGTTTTTCTCCTTCACCGGCACGCAATTTTTAGTTTTCGGATGAACGAACACAATCCACAACCCACATAGTGGGTATTCCCACAGATTAAAAAGGCATTGAAAGATATCAAAACACCAAGTCTTAAAACACCATGTCTTAAGTTTCCCAAAACGTTATAAGAAAATGGAAGGAGAAAGAAAAGGCGATACTCCTTACTAAACTAACTAACTATTAACTAAAGCGGAATAGCGCAATGAGGCGGGGGTGTCCTGATGTAACCTTCTACTCTGATGAGTCTTAGGTGGAATGTGTGGCTGTAGGGAAATATACTCGGAGAAACTGGGTGTGTCCTATTCATTCCACCTACCAGTCTTAGCATATTTCACGCAGAACTTCAAGCGATACGAGAAGCTTGTCAGGCTTAAGATCATGCCAACACAAATAATGGGTGTTCTGATGTGACCTATGATGTGTTTAAGATGGAATGTGGGATGAAAGAAGGCATATACGCGGGGAAACTGGGTGTATCCTATTCATTTCACCTACCAGACTCAGTTTACGATTAGAGAAGCTTGTCAGGCTATAGCGCATGCCAACATAAACAACCTAAATGCAGAGATTCTGTCCGTTGGTGAAGCTTGGAACAAGCCAGGCTGAGCTGTCTACTTGAATTACTTTTATTTGGATTTCCGGCTACCAGAACGTTTATTATGATGAGATTGGGGAAGAATTAGCCAGGTTAGGCTCTTAACTTGATGTTTCGAGAGCAGAACCAGTTGTAGTTCTGTTGAATACGATAAAGGAAGGAGTATTCTCGCACTATTGAGCCTTATAATAGCTGATGGAATCGCAGATTGTAAAGTGCAATAACTTGAGCGAAAGCTAGAAAAATGTGCTTTTCATGTAACCTAGCCCGAACTGGCGAACTGCTATTAAAATACCGGTCTTATACAGCTAAAGTATAGGCAATGAACCGTTTATAGAGGCGATCAGTACGAGCCATTGGTGGATTGTAATACAAGCCGAGACAATTGATATTCAACTTCAAATTCCACTGTTGCAGTTGAAGTGACCTGAACATTTAGGAAACACTGTTATACTTTCCAGCATTAACTTGATGTAGAGCAAAAAAAAATTTCCAGTTTTAATCTGGTGGATGAATGGCCTCCATCTTTTCTGGATATGATTCCATTGGAATTTTGCATATGGGATTACATGATGGAAAAAGTCAAAAATTTTAAAACATATTCATTTTGAAAAATTGAATCAAAAGAATAATCAAAAGAATTTGTGACCAAAAACTAGAGTTTTCCAAATCGTTTGAAGCAGAGTAAGAACACAGCATAAACCCTTTTGCCTAGAGCAACTTTCAATCACAAATACTAACGATCTACTTATATTCTTTAACCGGACGGATAGCTCTGAGAAAGCATACTTAAACTGATTCTGTCCTTTACACTTAAAAAAAAAAAAACAAATTGGCCATTTCAGCCCTTGAAAGGACTTTGACCGAGCTTCTTATGATCAATTGTGTTGTGTGGTGTTATTAAATGTTTGCACACAATTGACCGAGAACTGGACCTACATGTTTTATGCCGACACCGAACGGCTAAAGTTCTTGTTCTCAAGAAGCTTTACATGGCATTATTTACTATCTGAGGTTTGCCATTGCCTGCAGAGAGGTGGTGACCGATCAGAAAAATTTTTTATTGAAAAAAACTTTTCGCCGCGGATGGGGATCGAACCCGGGAAACCCATCGGAATAAGAGGTAGTGGCACTAAAACGGCTGAATAGAGCCAACTGGAAATTGCCCGTAGAGGTTACCACTCTTTACACTTAATCGACCCCAGTTCTTAAGTAATAAGCGGTTCAACTTAAGGAACTATTCTATTAAGCTGAAAAAATTAAAACTTCAGGCGCATTTCATCTCGGCGGCTACGTTAACAAACAAATTTGTCACATCTTGGGGCTAGGAAAACCCTCACGTTATTGTCGAGAAGCCGATGTATCCACAGAGAGTGACAGTTTGGTGCGGATTGTGGAGTGGTGGCATCATTTAACATTTGTTTTCTTCGAAAATGAGGCTGGGAACATCGTTTCGGTCAACGGTGGGCGTTACAGAGCCATGTCACATGTGAAGACATTAATTTGGAAGACCTTTGGTTCATGCCGGATAGCTCGCCATGCCACACAGCCCTTCCCACAATCGATCTCTTGCGCACCAAATTCCCAAATCGTTTTATCAGCCGTCTTGGCGAGTTCAATTGGCCTTTCGGAGTAGCAATTTGAACCCTTTGCACTTTTCCTTGTCTGGGGGACTGTGAAGAACCGACGTTAAGGCCAGTATCATCCAAGCAATCGGTGAGCTACTGCCCGAAACCATCAACAATGTCTTGGAAAATTAAAGTGACAGAATGCGCTACTGCTAAGACAGCCGTGGTAGCCCCTTGAACGACGTTGTATTCCATAATTAATTGGAAAGCTTACTAAAAAAGCCAAAATACTTAGAAAAATTGAAATTTGTTAATTTTAATGCATTTGAAACAAAAAAAATCTTGTATTAGGCCCGCCCTGTATATAAACGATTGATGAACAAATTTGCTTTTACAATTTTCAAAAAGTTCTTGAGCTTGTCTTAAAAACGGAGACTACCTTTTCCAATTTTGGAGAAAAATTTCTTATAATATGGCTGATTCTCAAATGTTTCCCTAAACAAAGAATGTTTCATAGTAAAGGATAGTAAGCGATATTTTTATGAGAAATGGTTATTTAAGGATACCCGTTATAATTACTTCACTTTGTTTTTAAAAAATTAAATTGAGTGAAAAAGTGCAAGTGTAGACATTTGAAAAGGATTTGAACGTTTAAGTCAGTGGAAAAATGTTGAATACTCTTAAAAAAAAATTAATAATAGTGAACAATCTAACTTGATGCGTAAATTGTCGCTATCAACGTTATTCGTGTCGACTTTTCAACTAAGATAAGACATGACAAAATTTTTTCTAATCTTTAATATTATTTAAGGTAAAAAATAATTTTTCCAAAAAAATTATTGAGCTCATATGTTAAGAATTTTTCCTACTGAGAATGCCGGCAAGTAATCAAGAACTTAACAAATAGTTGGCAACGTTGCGTTGAATAAACTCTTCGGTTGCAAACACATCTGCGTTGAACACATCAGTGTTGAATAGAACATGCAAAATAACTGCTAATTTAACAATTACTACTACTAAAAATTATTTACTACTTTTGCATCTATTACTATTTTTATGAAAATTGTTTAGTTAGTTACTATTTCTACTACTACTTTCAGTACTTTATTCATAGATTTTTCTATTTTTGTTTATAAGACAATTGTATAGAAATTTTGCATAAATAATTGAGAAGGATAGAAAAAGAAATTGATTTCAAGCGTGAAATAATGAGTATCAATGATTTTAAATACGAATTGATTTATGTATATAAAGTAGTTTAATTGAGCTATAATTGCAATGAATGCCTTGTATTTGTTTTTTTTCGCCATTCAAGCTAACTACCATTTAAGCCATACTCAAATACCGTATTCCATTTAGTAGTTTATTTTTCAATTTGATTATGCATATCTGTTGCTATGTCTGACAACTCTAGGCAAGCATTTAAGCCAGTTCCGTTTTACGCAGTTGCGGTTTGTTAGCTTTTAAAATGAAATTATAATTTTTTTTTTGGATTTTTTCCATGACTACAACAAAATTGAAAGCAGCATAATTTGACAATGTCAATTATTAATTTTGAATTTGTAGGTTATTTTTTGTATATCCGAATTATTTTGGGGTTTTAGTTTTAGCAGGCAAGCGCTTTTGTTGCATTGCTTATGAGCTAGTTTGAGGTAGCTAGTAGCAGCTTTTTGCTTTTTTTTTTCATACAACATAAGCCACAAGCATCCAACTACTTTAGTACTTTGCCATAATTGTTTTAATTTTTTTTTGTTGGTATTTTTGTATTTGGATATATGAAAAATAGTTTGCTTACCGCACGAAATGGTAGTAAATTTTTGATTTTGTGGATTTTTGTTTGTTTGTGACGTTTAATAAAAACTTAAACGCTCTTGAGACACTTGAGAGGGTGGCGTGTTTAAATTAAAGCAGAAGAAGAACAAAGTATTTTTTACAAAAATTAGTAGTAGCTCCAACAATTATAGTAGTTATTATCTATATGTAGGTATAAATGACAAACAAATTGGTTTTATGTGTTGTTGCTGTTGTTGACAACAAACAAAACAGTGATAATAGGAGTTAAATGCGCCGTTTTAATTGAAGTGAGGCGAAATGGTTTCATTTGATTTGTGTGGTGCGTATTAGTTGTCTTCTTGTAAATTTTTGTGTTTTCAATTGTTGTTGTTGTGATGGCTGTGGTGCTTGTTCCTGTGCCTGTTGTTCTGATTGTTGTTGTTGTTCTATTGGCGACTGTTCAACATTCGCTAACGTGGGCAAATTATTCGAGTTATCACCGAGATAATTTGTTGCATACGCTGGCTGCGCTGTCGTTGTCGTTGTTGTTGATTTATGTTTTTTGTTGTTGTTGTTGTTGTTGATACTACTACTATTATTTTTATTGCTACTACTATTTCTACTACTATTTTTACTACTACTACTCAGCGTACGTTTAAGAAAGTGACCACCAAAATGATCATAACTGCTGGGCGCATCCGGCTTACGCTGTCCCGTTACTCCAGACGCTGACGACGATGATGATGATGTTGATGTGGATGAAGATACTGATGTTGTTGATGATACTGTTGCTGTAATGGTTGTTGGTGGCGACTGTTGTTGCTGTTGTGATGCATTTATGGCCTGTAACTTTTTGAAATAGGCATCGAAAAATGTATGTGTTCTTGGCGTGGAGCGTGCAGCGTAAACAGTATTTCTTGTTGGTGTTATTGTAGCTGGCGTTGTAGCAATTGTTGTGGGCAATTGTTGCTGTTGTTGCAAAGTTGTGGTTTTCGCAACATCTACTTTTCGATTTCGCCGCTCTATTGCCTCATTACTTTCCACATCGTCCACCTCTTCCGCTCCATTTAAATGGCCGCCCGTTTTGATGTCGTTGTTGTTGCTGTTGCTGATGATGTTGTTGTTGGTTGCACTATAATTTGAATTTTTCGTTTGTGATGATTGTTGCTTTAGGTTACGTTGTTGTAATTGTTTTTTATTGGAATTTATTAGGGAATAAGAGGTACTACTATTTTTTTGTAATAGATTTAAATAGTATTGAAATTGTTTGCGATAGTCTGTGGAATGTAGTTTTAGTATGTTTTGTTGTTTTTGTTGTGTGTGTGTTGTTCTTGGTTCTATTGTGTTATTCTGGTGTTTTTGTTGTTCTTCGCTACTATTATTATCGTTGCTACTACTAGTACTACTACTACTACCATTGCTAATATTTTTACTACTACTTCGGCTAGTGTTGCTGCTACTGCTGCTGGTGCTGCTACTTGTGCTTGTTTTGATCAAAATGCCGTATTGTTGTTGTAATTGTTCGACTAGTGTGGCTGATGTAGCTTGTGTTATGGGTGTTGTTGGTGTTGCGTTGGTGGTTGTTGTTGGTGCTGGTGTTGTTTTTGTTGCCGTCACAAGACCCAACAAATATTGTTGCAATAATTCTTTGTCATCTAAAAAACGTGTCAAATACTCAAAAGTGTCAAATGATTTTTTGGTCTCTACGGGTGTGGGTGTTGTCGATGTTGTTGTCGTTGTTGTTGTGGTTTTATTTTCTTTCTCATCGGTTATTTCTAATGAAGTCTCTTCAACAGAATTATCTAGTTTTCTAAAATTGTGCAGCGCATTTTGTAAAGCCTCCTGAACCGGATTTTTAGTGCTATTTACATCTTCATCTTCTTCCTCTTCATCGTCCTCGGTATCGCTGTCTTCATCATCGTCATCCTTATCATCTTCTTCGCTACTGTCTGCTTCATTTTCAGCTTCTTCTTCAGCGCTGCTGTTTGTGTGAATTTGTGTAAAAATGTTTTAGTTTTTTTTTGGATTCTTTTTCAAATTTTTGTGTGTTGTTTTAGTGTAAAAAGTGTGCGTGTTTGTGTTTTTTTTTTTTTTTAATTTTTTGTTGAGTGTATTTGTGTGTTTGTTTGCTTCTACAAACTATTTGTGCTTGGTTTTTAGAAACATTTATTATAGACAAGAAAAAAATAGTGCTTAAAGAAAAATTATTAAAAAGTGTAAATTTCTTACAACTTCTCCCCCAGGATTAAGAACCCGACTAAATGTTTATTGTACTCACTTGAACGCGCGAAATTGTTTTCCAAAATCTGGTATAACGTTCACAGACTGAGCTTGACACCGGCCGTCCAGACAGTTCTAAAAAAACAATCAACATTGTACATAAATTCAAAACATATGTAAATATAATTTCTTAAAAACACGCCAACACGCTGTCAAAATGTTTCTTACCAATCCATTGCCACACGATGAACCCTCCGCCGCCGGCCGATATGCTACACAGTAACCCGTTTGTGCATCGAAGCAGAAAAGCTGCGCACACACTCGCTGATCCTTGAAGCATGCATAGGTACCACGATCCCGCCTGCACTGTGCGTCCAGCGACAACAGCGAACCCGGCAGTGAACGTCCCAAAGCACTATCCTCATGTGGCGCATTGTGCAAACATGTCGCAGTATCGCCACTTCAAAAAGGAAAAAAAAGGAAGTTAAAACCTGTTCAAATTTTGAATTCACAAGGAAGAAAAACCACAACTTCATCGATAAGTTTCCTTCAACACTTACTTTAGGAAGTGATTAAAACTCTGCACTGTGCATGGCGACCATCTGAAGCCACGCTCTGTGTGTCGCAAATCGGACATTATGTAACCATCTTCCCAGCGACAACGCTGTGCACCTGGTCCTCCAAGGTAGCTGGGTGGTGGTGAGCCATCGTGCACGGCTCCAAGTCTATGTAGATAAATATATAGTAATTAATAGGTATGCAGCTTAAAACGGATGTTAAATGTTGTTGTCAATTATTAAAGTCATTTAAATAGTAACTGTTGTTAATGTGAATTGTTCAGATTGGGTCGTTTCAGTAGCTACCTCTCTCGCTATTTTTTAATTTTTATTGTATTAGCATAACAAAGTGGTAATGGTAGTGTGTATGCAGCTTAATGCAGTTAAACATATGTTTAGATCATCTTCTCGTTGAACATACCCTTAATTTTAATTAAACGTGAATCTATTGAATATTGAATTGTATTAATTCTTATAAGAGTTTAACTGTTTTTTCTCTATTTTCTTTTACAATTCAAGTATATGAGTTAGTAACTGGAACATACGCTATTATGCAACCGTGAAAGTTATTGCGAATTATTTCCATGAGAGAGTGCTGCTATATTCAACCAATAGCGGCGCAAGAACGTACAATGTCACTGGTGGCGTTCCACAGGGGTCAGTTCTAGGGCCCCTTCTGTGGAACGTCATGTATGATGGTGTTCT
This sequence comes from Tetanocera ferruginea, assembly GCA_958299015.1. NCBI lineage: Eukaryota > Metazoa > Arthropoda > Insecta > Diptera > Sciomyzidae > Tetanocera > Tetanocera ferruginea. Next base: position 157,824,502 of record OY282640.1, on the reverse strand, counting down.
AAGGCTCGAGGTACCTACAGGTGTCAAGATCGTCGGATTCGCGGATGATTTAGCGGTTGTTGTTACAGCTAAACACCTAGAAGAAGTAGAGGCCCTTAGTAGTGTTGCTATTAGCACTATCTACGACTGGCTAAAGTCAGACGGAGGCGGTGCTTATAAGTAGCCGTAAAAAGTCCGAAATCGCAGTTATTAACGTGCGCGGGACGGAGGTACGCTCAAAACCATTTATTAAGTACCTCGGTGTGCTAATCGACTCTCGACTCTGTTTCAAACAGCACCTAGAGTATGCCCACAGAAAAGCAGCCACTTCATGCCTGGCGCTAGCAAGAATGTTGCCAAATACACGAGGACCAAAGCAAGCTCGCAGGACACTTCTTCTCAATGTCGTGCGTTCGATTTTGATGTACGCATCAACGGTCTGGGCTGCAGCGATTAAGGTGAAGTCCTACCGTCGAGGAGTAGAGTCGGTGTACAGACTAGGTGCTCTTAGAGTGTGCTGCGCTTTCAGAACAGTGTCTGAGGATGCTGCTCTAGTGCTCGCTAGCTCGATCCCCATCGACCTCTTGGTGGAAGAGGCCCAACCAGGAGCTGTTAGCGAGAGCGCATCCTCTCGTAAAAAACTGGCGCGAGAGAGAAGTATATCCCAGTGGCAGACACGTTGGGATAGATCGGCGAAGGGACGCTGGACCCATCACCTCATCCCTAACCTTTCCGTGTGGTGTGGTAGAAGTCATGGTTCAGTAAATTTCTACCTCACCCAAATTCTGAGCGGGCACGGTTGCTTTAAAGCATACCTGTATAAATTCAAGCATGCAAGTGACCCCTATTGCACTCATTGCCCTGGTAGCATAGAAGAAGACACTGCACACGTCCTCTTCGAGTGCCCTAGGTTCAACGAAGCAAGAACTGATGCTTCGGTCCGCCTGGGCGAAGTGGTGACACCCCAAAACTTGGTGAACCTTATGTTGAGAAGCGAAACCAACTGGTCAGTGGTAAGCTCTTTGTCCAAACGCATAATCGACGAACTTCGAAGAGTCGAGCGTTTGCAAAATAGTTCAGCTTGAGATAGGGAACTATATTCGATGTTTAGGGTTCTCCCCGACCCAGAGTCGACATCAAGTTAAGGAGAAAATTGAGGCTCTTAACTTGACAGTCATCCGACAGACAAAATTAGTCCATCAGTTTCAGCTTAGTGCTGTTCCCCCATCCCGCGAAGTTATGCCTTACGGCGGTTCCACGGGATTCGTACTGGGTCGAAGATTCAATGCGGAGGTTTAGGTTTAGTGCGTAGGAATCGCACACTCCCACCTGCACGGTGGGGCCTTTTGAAGGTTCCCCCTTCGCGAATAAAATAAAAAAAAAAAAAAAAAAAAAAACCGTGAGTGCTTGTTATTAATTAGCTAACTTAACGTAGGTGTTTTTTAATAACGTTTTTATAAACACAGAATGGATTAGTATTTCATATTTGAGATAAAAATACAATCGTTTGCAATTTTTTCACACCTGAAAGTTCAAAACCAACAACAACAATCAACCTATCATCATTTCATAGCATTGCATTGACACAAGAACTACAGCTGTCGAACCCCCAGTAGTGCCATATGTGCTCTTATTGGGTATTTGAAAACATGAATGGTGACAGGAGGGCCATAGTTTTTTCGTAAACGATAGCAGAAGAGCCGTAACAGTCAAGGGAGTACGCTATAGAGGCATGATAAATAATTGTTTGTAGTCGGATATGGACAAAGATGTCCTGTACTTCAACAGCATGTAGCTAAATGCCTTACAAGATGTAAAACAATCGAGTTATTATGCACGCAGTTCCCTGGTTGCGTAACTTCTCGTTCTCGAACACCTGAGTGTTCCTAGATCAAAAAACGCGAAACCAAATTGCTCATGTTGAAGCTCACCGACGGAAACCATGCTTCAAGCATTCTGTATGTTCGCACATTTTGGGGGTCAAATATTGACTCCGACCACTATCTTGTTGCAGCCAAGATCCGCACTGAGATTGTGCAATGGGAAGAATGGCGGACACAGGTAGTATGCAACGGAAGAAAAATGTCGTTAAGTGGGACTCCCAAATGACTGCCGAGATCTTTTCCACTCAACTCTCGGTTAAGCTCAACCATGTAACCTCTGAACTCGATGGCGGACTTTTGGCGAACATATCTCACTCCATGCGCAATGCCGTCGAATAAGTCATTGGTTTGGTCATTGGTTTTTCTCGGATCCAATGGTACGAATATTTTATCAACAGCTTAAGAGTCTAATCCAAGGTTTCAAGCCCGGAGATCAACATGTAGAGATGAAAATAGAGATCTGGTTACAGATACCCAGTACGCAGTGAGATTGTGGAGACGGCACTTTTCCAATCTGCTTGCAGGCGACGTTACCAACAATTCCGCCCTTGGAGGATGTATAAAAACAATTCCAATCGACGATGATGGAGTGGAAATTCCTCCACCTAGCCTTACTTTCGCCCTGACAAGTCACTATAGATCAGATTTTGACACTGCGCCAAATCCCGAAAAAATCTACGAAAATCAAATCGACACCCACCATCTTTATTGAGATTATAAAGCTGCATTCGATAGTCCGTTTCGGGATTGCCTGTACGCAACAGTGTCTGAGTTGGGTATATGGGTATACCTGCAAAGTTGATAAAATTCTGCTGAATGATGTTGAACAATACATGGAAAACTTCAATACTGATTGAGGTTTCAGATAACGGAGATGCACTTTCATGTGATCTCTTCAATTCCACCATGGAGGGGGCTTAAGTCAAAAGTTGAGGGTTGACGACGAAGCGGAGGATCATGCCTCTTATGGATTGACAAATCAATCATAGGGTATTCCCTTCGAAAATTTCACATTTTCTAGCATAAACGTACTCACAGAAATCCACAGTTTGGGTCTTTCAAAGTGACCAAAACTGAACAAAAGTTGCAATATTTTTCACAAAAACCTACATTACGACAGTGCAAGCACCTATACATCAGCTCAAACAAAAACTTATGTACCTATCTTAATTACTCTTTGTTCCCTCACATTAAGAAAAAATGCATGGTGACTGCTCAAACCAGCCGTTGAGGCCCTAAAAAAAATTTGGTTTCGAAAGTACCAAACGTAAAAGTACCAGGTGCAAGACTGAAAAGACAAACCTCGTACCAGGTCGAAAATAAAGATAAATTTTATATTAAACTAAACATTAAAGGTCATATTTGGAGATTCTGGACCAAATTTAACGTTGTGCTATATGCAGGGTTATCAGTTTTCTCCTTTGGAAAGTAGAGTTTAAAAAAAAACACACTTAGGGTTTAAATTTTTTCAGTGCGGATTTAAACTCTAGTCAAATTAAACCGAGGTTAACTCACCAAAATTGGACGTTTAAGTCCGGTTTAAGCAAAAAAACACATAATATGATAATTTAAGTCAATTCAACTTAAACGAATGCTATCTAGTTAAACAGAGTTTAAACTTCCCTTTTCGGTGAGTTAAGCTCGGTTTAATTTGACTCGAGTTCAAACCCGCATTGAAAAACTGGCCCTCAAAGTTCAGGTAGTCAATAACTTAACAAACAAAAGTGCAAAAACGCTAAATCGCATGATCTCGGAGGCCAATTGACTTGGCAAAATTTGTAAATAAGTCGTCCTAGAAATTTCTGTTGAATTAAAGCTCAAATTGATGCTGTTGTGTGGCTTGTAGTCCCATCTTATTGAAACCACATATCGTCCCGCTTCAAATCCAGATAAAAAAAATATCGGTGAACTTACAACCACAGAGCTTAGAATTGACTGAAACGGTTAATCCTCGATGGTTTTGTCAAAAATACGGTTCAATGAAAAATAGTTGGTGAGATACTCATATAAGACAATTTTGTTTATTCACGTATCCACCTACCCCAAAACGGTATGAGACCAATGCAGAAAGTTTGTTTTGAAAAATCAGCATTTAATGCTTGTTGTTTCAGTTTCCAATCGGCTTATATTCTCGGTGCTGTCCATTGTCGGCAGACTTCATTTCTTGTCATTTTTGAACTTTGTATGGATAAAAAAGCCAATCCAAACGCAGAATATGTTACAACGAACCGTTAGACAAACCCAATTGCTAAGCGTGCCGTGGAATTGACAAATTTGTGTGTTCAGCCACACTTTCTCTAACAGTATCGATATTTTCGGTGGATCATACATAACGATCAAGCTTTACGATATCTGTGACCGATCCACTTTCTTCAAATTACCTCACTGTATTTGCAACTTGTTCGCTCAGTAGGACGGTCATGACGAACATAATCTTCAATCAAACCGTAAAGCGCGATACTCGTAAACCGGCTTCGGCAGTCCATTTTTGTAGAAAAACTTAATGTTTTTCAGTCATTGGTCGGAGGTTAAACCAAATGGCTAATTTTTGACTAAAAAGAAACCAGTTTGGATGACATTAAAATTTAACAGCTGCCAAATGCCAGGTCTGCACTTTCCGAACCCGAAATGGACAGTCCTGTATGTGGTCAAGTCAAGATGAATATATTTCATTATCTTTTAACTCTGTCGCGTATCAACGCAATGTTGAGTACTTTTAATTTTATACAAGTACAACCATGGGAAGTGTTAAATGTCTGATGCTACTAGCTCTAGTATTTCTTAGGAATTTGTCTGACCGAAGAGTACAATTTCGCAAACGTACTCCCCACAGTTTTGTACTGAGTCGGTTTAAATTGCAGAGAAATTTTCACCGTCACTTCTTAATTTTTTCCCCCTCCTACTAAACTTGTGTTCCCGTAAGCCAAATTAACACACGGTAGTTGTGTGGAACAATGCTTAAATGCTAACCTAGAGGTTCTGGGTTCGAATAAGGAATTAAACCTTTCATTTGTTCACCCTCCTACTAAACTTGTGTTCCCGTGCTCCGAACTAACACACGGTAGTTGTGCGGCATCATGCTTGAATGCTAACCTAGAGCTCCCGGGTTCGAATCCGGGTATAAACCTTTCTTAATTTCTTCCTCATTTATAATCGAGAGTCGGTATTTCATTTTTTCACCCTTCTACTAAACTTTTGATGCTTGACTGTCAACCTAGAGGCCCCGAAATTTCGAAAGTTCGAATTCCTTAACCTTTTTTGATTTCTCCTTCATTTATTATGGGGAAATCGGGGTAGAAATTACCCTTTACAAAATTCCCCGTATCGAAATTCAGTTTCATAAAATTCCATTTTACTAAATTCACTCTTCCAAATTTACCTTTTTAAATTTTGTTTCATATTATTTTGGAAATAAAAAAAATTAAAAAATGTCCTACACTGTAATTTCTAAATAGTTTGTACCCAAAATTCTCTTAATATTCTTCATTTTAAAACTCCTGTAAAATAGTTCATGTCGTAGTTGGTAAAAATAGGTAAAATGTTTAGTTATTAAAAAGCTTGAAATACTTACAAGTGTCCAACTTCATGAGCGGCAACGATGATGCCACTGAAACCGCCAGTATCCTCAATGATGGCAACACTGTTGACTTTTTCCAAGCGCTTGTTTACAACGCATGCGCCACCAACGTAAGCGAAACCTTTACATTTTATTGGGGTTAAAAAAATGATTTGAAATAAAAATTGAGCAATTAGTTAAATGTAAGGAAGTTGACAATTTAGTATATGGCGAAATATTGCAAATACCAGTTGAGCAATATAAAAAAACAAAATCGAACTAAATTACATGTTAATTAAACAGGAGTTGTGTGAATTGGTTTTTTTATATGACAACTGGTTTTGTGTTGAAAAAAGTAGTGCATTTAGTTGAAAAAAAACTTGAAGTTTGAGTGTGAAATGCATATAATTAAAAATAGGAATGTGATGATGTAAGTGTGGTGAGTAAGTAAGAGTTGATGTCAGGTGTACATTAATGTTGTGGTGAACTTAATATAAGTTAGTAAAGTTAAAGTTAAGCAAGTTAAAAATTTTTCAGGAATTCACAACAAAGAGACACACTCTTGTACTGACATTTTATTTATTTGTCTAAGCTTTAAGCTGTCAAAACTGTTGTTAGTTCTCATAATGCTCAGCTTAAATTCCAATTCGTTAAACATACCGTAAAAGCAGCTTAGTTAGTAGTTAATTAAAAGAATATCTTAGGTTGCATTTTTAATATTTATGATAAAGCTTTTTTTACTTAAATTTTTTTGCATTATGCTGTACATTTTCATTGACAGTTAATTGAAAGAAATCGTGTCTTTACTTTCGCATAAATTGCAAAAAGCTATTTAGCAAGAGGTTAAAACAATTGAACCTCTCATTAAACTAATGTTGTACTGCTACTTTTGTCTTTGCTTAGGTTTATTTATAAATTGGCTTTGCATAATTTTGCTCTTAACAATCTCCAAGAAGAACCCACAAAACAGCAAAAGAAAGGTTTTGGATTGCTTAAAATCAGAGAGCAAGATAGAGAGAAAGAGAGAGAGAGAGAGAGAGAGATAGAAAAAAACGTGACTTCGACTTCGTTATGTCAATGAAAATGTTGCGCATGCTAATTTAAAATCTTATCAATATAGTTTGCGAGTTATCGCCATGCAATAATCTTAGACTAAAACGAGCTTTTCTTAAAAAAAAAAAAATAAAAAATTGTTCGCAGTGAACAGCTTTAAGCGATTATTTAACAATTAGTTTTGCGCTTGCATTTATGTTAGATTAACTAAGCAGATTATTATGTATATTGCAATGAGCTACTTTTAAATTAAATTAATTTTTTGCCATTCAAAATAATTGTTATGAGCTGCTGTGAAATAATGCTGAAAAGCACTGTTAACAGTTTATTAGTCACTGCAAAGTCACTATAGGGCATAAGTGACTGACCCAGTTATAAAATAATGTGCTCAGCCTAAATGACGTTCTCACCAGCTTTCGTAGAATCAGATTTTTAACAAATGCACTTATTTGCAAAACCATGTGCGAATTATATGTCGTTTTTTGACATTAAGTAAAAATTTAATTCTATTAAGTGCTAAAAACTTGTGGATGATGGTCATAAATTTTGAATACAAGGAACAAAAAATCAACTCGTTGCTTAATTCATATCCGGGTGATCGCGAACGAAGATATCTTTTTCAATTGTAAAGTTTAAAAATTCTTTGACATCTGCAAATACAAACGAAGCTTTTACCTACTTCTTAGGCCTACAGACGAATAACACTTTGAAATGTCAGTTATTTAACACAGTTATATACAATATATAAGGAGCGAGAGAAATAGAGAAATTATTTTATTAACACAGAGCAAACGCTGTCATTTAGCTGTACAAATTTTAAATTATTTTAAATTATTTAAAAAAAATATACATTAATAAAAGTTGTTATAAAAATGTATGCTTTTGCAAAATATTGAAGAGTAATAAGAAGAAAGTATTGAAGTTTTCTTGTTTTTGCTGAAAAATATATTTATAAAAGTTGACAGAAATATTCAATAGTGAAGAATTTTGAAAGAATAAAATAAAGTTTTACATTCTATACACACGTGCGCAGAGAAAACGTGCTGATGATGATAAGAAAATTACAAATGCAGCATTCAAATACATAACTATATATATATATATATAAGGTCAAAACTGAAAGGGGCGATTTACCTGCAGTACCGCGGTTACATTCACCGCGTGCTGTTGTACGTCTGCACATATCAAGTCTGTGAAATTATGCGAAAAATGCAATAAAAAATAAAATATTAAATGCATAAAAAAAACTTCATTTAAAATTCCTTGATATATATATTTTGATAAAAAAAAGTAAGGGTAGATTTGAGAGAAAAGTTAAGAGAAATAAAGATAAAGTAAAAAAAAAATAACTGAAAAAGAAGAGACGAAGAGAAAAATAACTTGGCGCTTCTTGCATGTGCCTAAAAGTTTGATATTTCTATTTATAATTTGTTTTAAAACATGCAAAAATCATTTTTAAATAGAGATAATACTTAAAAAAAAATATTGAAAGTTTTATATAAACTCTACTCCAGGCATGGCTTTTAATTCTAATCAAGGCTGCGCTGACACAATTAGTCAAGCGCAATTTGTGTCAGCGAAAAGCGCTACCAGAATTGCGCCATGGCGCAGTTTTAAATGTTATGATTCCTGTGGCTAGAAGACGAAAATCAGCGCAGTGAATTATATAATTATATATCGCTATAAGGTAACTAGGTAGGGTTAATTTGATGCGTAAATAGAGTAAGTTTTTCTCTAAACATGTATATCGTGGCAATAACCGCTGCGTTGACACATCAACTCACTAGCAGTTTACTGTATAAGCGATATGCGCTAACCCAACTGATTCAATTGCTAACCAATTTTATCAATTAAACGTCAATCAGCGCATTGAGTTAATGAGTTGAACAGCGCATTGAGTTATTAGTTATATAATGCTGATATTGTATACAATCTTTATGAAGCATTAAGAGTCGGTTAAAAAAGTGATTTTTAGAAATACTTTCACAATAAGTAATTAATAAGAAATCTCAGTTAAATCTTTACTTTACGATACGTTCAAGACTACTATCAGCGTCATTGACGTTTCTGGTTTTCAGAAACTTAAAGTTAGCTTAAAGTTGGCTTTAAATTTTTATACCGAAAACGGTTAACACAAGTATATCCATGGTAGAATAAAAGAAGGTAGATGCATTGAACGGATCTCATAGTCATAATTGTCAAACCTCATAGAATGCATGAGAATGGAATTGGTTTTTTGTTATATTCACAGACAAATCGCTTTAAAATTCGTTAAGAAAATTTCAGCACCTTCTTTTACTCTCCCATGAGTATTTGAACGCAGTAACTCAGTTGAGTGCTTCAAATCAAGTACGTAACTCAGCGCTGCGTTACCCATGGGTTTTCTACCTTTCACAGTTCATCTTTCAATATAAATTAATTTTTTTATAATATATTTTAATAGGTAAGACATATTACTGCACTGATTAATTGAGTTGAAGACATTAACTGCGTTTCTGTGCTGATACATTTGTCTCACAAAAGTAACGCAATAGCGCAGTAACACAAAATATTACTTGGTGGTCGACTCACTTTTTTTGTTGAACGTGTTTGATTTCGAAAGCAAACTTCAAACCTACTTTAAAACTTTGAAGCTGAAGCTTACAATTGAGTTACTGCGCTGACATTTATATCATACGCACATTTACCTCATAAACGTAACGCAGTAGCGCAGTAATATAAATGGCTCTTGCTCTTTCAATTTCTTTGTTCAGTTGAATGTGTTTGGTTTCGAAAGTAAACTTGAATTCAACTTCAAACTTTGAAGTTGAAGCTGTCAACTGCGTTACTGCGCTGATACATTTCTTTCAAAAAAATCTTTCTTTGAGAAAAGTTTGTATGCAAAATCATTGAAATATGTCTAGTGACCTTTCCGCAAAAGTTACCAATAAAAAAATTTCGTGGTTTTTCTTCTTAAAAAATAGTGAAACGGTTTTATTTTTTTATAGCTAGTCAAAAAATGGTTTTTAAATTTTAAGGTATCTACATCCAGATCCAATAAAGCGGTTTATTAGCAAAAATACAACTACGTAGTAAAACCATGTTTATCAAACCATCATCAAATAATTTATTTACTTTATTTACCATCAAAAAGCTACTAAAATTGAATAAGCCTTGCAATAAATTCTTAACCTATGTTGTAGATTTTGTTGACTCGTCTTTCTTTGTATAATTAAGTGTGAAAATAATATATTGGAGGTATTCACAATATGTTGTATGCGTTTTGTGTATTTGCGATAAATTTGATATTAGTAATAAATGTTAACATTCTCAAAAATAAAATGCATTCCGTTTTAAAAATAAAATTTTATATTGTGGATAACTTTATATAAAATACTAAAGTGAACGTATTTGAAAAATATAAAAAGGGTATTCACGATGAGGCATGTATTTAAGATAAAATTTTATTTTTTTTGTAAATTTTTATCATTCACACAAATAAAATACATTGCGTTACGTTTTTAACAAAATATACGATTAAAACTCCTTTTTTATTATTGCGTTGGCAATGCCGTGTTAAAGGCAGAAGTGGAATCAAATACCACTTTGTATTCACAAACATATTATTTTTATTATTATATTTCTATTTAGTTAAAGTAATTTAAATGTTATTTAAAAAAATAAATGAAGATAATTGAAATAAAAAAGAAAATCTAAAGCCAACAAAACCCTTGACCGCCAACTTTGCTCGCCTAAACCGTAACTCTACTCAGGCGTTCTATAAAAAAATCTGTTAAAGTTAATTCTAGATGGCTACTTTTTGAAGATATGGCAATATGTATGTGTATGTGTGCGTTGTGTGTTGATGCCGTGTTTTAGCAAACTACCCAGTCGGAAAAGAAGTATTTTAAAAATAGAGTTTTTTTTTATTTTTGAAGTTTGCCGACTGTTTAGTTTTGTCAAGTGCACAAGTGCATAGTTTTAAGCTGATCTTGTATTTGGTTTTTTTTGTATGTGTGCTTATAACTATTGTGTAATTTTGAGCAGAGTAAGTAATATCATAAAACCATTTTTAATTTAAACTACAATTTAAAGCATTTATGAGTGTTTGGTTTTCTAATTTTGCTGTGTCTTATTTTTTGTTTTTTATGAGTGTAGTTTTGTAAGGATTTTCATGTGTTTGTTATGTATTTGCTAAAGTTTCGACAAAGATTTTTACCCGCTGTGCCTTTGGTGCAACGCCCTCCTTTACGCCTGCGACACATATCATACCTGCGTATATATATGTTAGAAAATTGTACAGGATAGCGTATGTTTATTATAAATAAAAAGTTAAAAGATTAAAAATAAAAAATGTAAAAATTAAAAAAAAGGTAGTAAAAAAAAGTAGAAATTTCTTAATTTGCTGCAACACTGCAAGACACTTGCTTACAGTGTTGCATGGAAAAAATAGTATTTTTTGTTTTTTTTTTTGTCACATAACATTAACTTTTTCTATGCATGAAAAACATAAATTAAATTTTTTTTGTTTGTGTTATTTTGGTTTTCTACTCACTTGGTTATCGCCACAGCAATATCGTAGACTGGCAAACGTCTTTCGCGAAACAAATATTTACCCATATCGGTTAGTGCTGCCGCCGAATCTATGGCGTCGCGTCCAACACGATTTCTTTCCAGATATGGTGTGGCATCTCTTCCCTGTTGTTGTCGTTAAATGAAATGAAACAAAAAACAAATAAAAAAATAAAATAAAATAAAACAATAACAAATAATAAACTTTGAAAATAAAAGAAGCGCTAGACAAAGAAAAATAATGCACAATTTATCAAATCTTTGTATATCTCTTTCTGAGCGTCAAAATATCACGTACGTGATGCCACAGCTAATTGGACGATTTTGTTTTGAGCAATGTGAAAAATTCATAAAGAAAAACTAAACTGCTAACACGAAAAAACACAACTTTTTCAACTGCAAAATGCCATTCGGTACAATTTGGACTTTTTGAGGCTTATGTATTTTAATTTATAGCCCATAAAAAGAAGCTCAAAATGCTGCAAACTAACCTTAAACTGCAGTTTTTTTTCAGCTCTTGTCTCTTCAATGCACGACTTTTGCACAAATGATTTATTGAATGAGCAAGTGTGGGTGAACACTAAACAAAAACAATCGACGTTAAGAAAAAGGAAGCGTAACATGAACATGATTTTTCCCAAGTCATTATTTAAATAACCTACTCTTTATTTAACTGTACGAAATTTGCTGTGTTCGGTTGATAAAAATCTAATTGCTTTTAGCATTCATATCTTCTCTGCTCAATTTTATAGAAATTATGTTTGACATTTCGAACTTAACGACACTTTTTTCAACTTTACAAAAGCTTATTTTAGCAGATTTTTTTAAAAAACTACACTTAACACTGGCAATTCTTTATTTAACGCACTTAACGAAATCTACGCTCACTCTTTGAATGCTATAAATTCATGAAGTGAGCTTAAATTTTACACAAATTTCATTTAGAATGATATAAATTGAATGGTTTTTGCATTCATATCTTCTACACTCAATGTTATAGATGAAAAATTAACTTTATCGAACTTAACGAAACTTTTTAAAACTTAACGAAACTTTTAAAAAACTTAACGAATGTTTTTCTTAGTAATTTTTACAAAAAATGTAATTTTTGCAGGGACTGGTGAACATACAGAAACTTAACGAATGCTGTTCTCCTCTTCGTATGCTATAATTCATTCGGAGTGTTTAAATTGTATTCAAAACAAGTTATTTTTTTAATCAAACCTTGAAGGCCCTCATATCTTGTACTCTCAATGTTATGGAGGGAATATTAATTATATCGAACCCAACAGAACTTTTTAAAACTTAACGAAAGTTCTTTCTTACTAATTTTTATAAAAAACTCTAACGTTAGGGAATGATGAACTTCCAGAAACGTAACGAATGCTACATTTCTCTTCGTTAGCTATAAATTCGTTAGCTAAAAATAAGTTATTTTTTTAAAAATCAAGCTAATGAACGGTATTTATACTAAGGGTTTATATTAAAAAAAAAAATGTTTTTGAATTTAACGAAGCTGAAAATATGACTTATTGAAAGCAGGTTGTAAAATTTTTGAAAATGTGTTTAGTTTTTAGGAAACAGGTTCTAGTAACAGGTTACGACAGCAACAAAGCAAATAACTTTAATTTTGTAGACACTTTTAATTGAATTCGGAAACTTTGCGAACATTTTCAAAACTTAACGAAACTTTGTAAAATTTAACAAAAGTCTGTTAATGCGTCTAAAAGTGCCAAAAATTAAAAAAATTGAAAAATTTTGAACATTAACGTTTATATAAAAAAAATCATTAACTTGTAGTAATTTAACGAATGCTGCTGTAAATTTTTGTTTAGAGCAGCTTAACTATGAACTTCTCAACCATTCTAGTTCAGATATTTATTTCTTCAAGCTTCAAGCTTGATAAAAGCATATTAATGTCACTTATTTTGAAATTAACTCAATGTTTATGAGCTTAACGAAGCTTCAAATGCGTTGTGTTGTAAAATGTGGACTTAAAAACTCTTAACAGCGTGTGTATATATTACTTTAAACTCATTTGTATTACAATTCAAAACTTAACGAAACTTTTTAAAATTCAACGAATGCTGCTTTTACTTATTTTTCAAGTTTCGAGCTTAATAAGGGAATTTAAATTTCATTTGTTTCATTTTGAAACTAACTTAATGTTTAAAAAAGACTAAAAGAGCTTAACGAAGTTTAAAATGAGTTGTTTTGTTAAATAGAGATTTAAAAATGCATAAAAGTGTGTTCATATACTAATTTGAACTCATTTCTATTTCAATTTAAGACTTAACGAAAGTTTTTTTTTACGCGAGTTAAAAAGAAAACAAAAATTGTAAAAATCCCTCCAATTTCCAACAATTAGTTAACTGTGACGCATATCTAGCAATTTCATTTATTTTTGTTTTATCATAACAGGCTTAACTATGCCAGCATCTTAATAAATTAACTGTTTTGATAAGTTTCAAGCTTATGTAAGGCATTTTAATTTCACTTTTGCTTAATTTTGAAACTAACTCAATATTTCTGAGCTTAACGAAGCTTAAAAATGTGTTATTTGGTAAAATTTAGTCTTAAAAATTTATAAAAGTTAATGCGTCTATTAATTTAAACCTATCTTTATTTCAATTCAAAACTTAACGAAACTTTTTAAAACTTAACGAAAGTTTTTTTTACTCAATTTAAAAAGCAAACAAAAATTTGAAATTTTAACGCATTTCTAACAATTTGATGGTTGCTAAATTTCCCTAAAAAATCCTTAAAAAATTGAGTTCTATCACTTTTCTCTGTAAGGAGTGTAAAAAATGTTCTGTTTAGCTTTAAATAGCCAATAAAATAAAAGTAAGCTTCACATAAGATGTCGGCAATAATAAATAGTCGCCATTTGTCTAATTCATGTTGCTTCTATTTCAGCGCAGAATATATATTTAACCGCCAGCGGCTATCAATTCACACGTGCTTGGAATAACTTCTGTAAAACTCGCCAACACCGGACCGCTGCCCAAATGCTTTAAATGTCAATAATTTGAAAAACAAATAAAAATATTAAATAAATGGTACTTTTAATGGCATATTAAACATGAGTTGAGGAGGTTTAGCTGGCAGCTATATCAGTCTTTTGTGACTTCTGCAGGTTATCCACTATGAAAAGCTCATAAGCACAATTGCCACAAAACCAAAACGGAATTATGTGTGTCCTCCACTTCGTCAAAACAGTCCTTTTGCAAAGTTGCCCAAAAATTGACCAGGTTCAGGGAATGGTGGAAAAAGTGCGAATGGTGCTTCATTTTAAAACTCAACACCGTCGTTGGATAAAAGAGAGAAACGAAGCATCAAAACCCTCGCTTATACTGCGACGTATATCTGCGGCGTATATTATTTTCCATAACAATGTTGACATTTGACTTACGTCACAAACGCTCGGGTCATATACGTCAAACATGAATACCATTAATATTGTATAAAATGATGCACTGTCGTTATCTTTTGAAATGATTAAAGCTTTTAATATCAGAATTTTAAAATTCGGCATAATTTTGTGTACCAAAAAATTCCGGCATTAAGATGCATAAATCCCATTATTGTAGTAAGATGTGAGAAATGTTTGATACTTTTTGGTAGTACTTCATGTTGGTTCCATACAGTACATACTATACTTATGCTTGGATACAGTAAAGAAGTTGTTTCGAAAAAAGTAGGCATATGTGGAGAACTTGGAAAGCGTTTTTAAAAAAAACAATTTTTCAAAAGAACAAATACTTCTTAAAGAGTACGTTTTTATTGTTCATAAATGTAACCCTGTGAGTGCCAAACTCGTTCTGCAATGTAAACATTCGCTTTTGCATGCATTTCGACATATTACTTGCCACTCGAGTTCACAAATGTGAAAGCCATATTACGGCTGTTTTGACATTTAACCAAAACTTAAACGTTTGTTGAACTCGTCTGATCAACTGTCAATCGTTTAAATGCATATAAATAACTTAAGCCTTTACCAAAATAGACGAAACGAGATGATTGCAACACAACGAAAGTGTACACTCGTTACGTCTGTTTTGACATGTAACCCAAAATGAAACGTTCTTGAACACGTCTAAGCTGATCAGCTGCCAACCGTGAGAAATGCATATAAATGTCTTGTTCATCCCTAAAAATGCCAATTAAATCGGCGCCGTGTTGCAATCCCATATACCATAACCCCATATTGGCTTTATAGCACCAGCGATGTGTTATAGTCCCATATGGGTTTATTTCCTTCAAATAAGTGAGATAATACCATATTAAAAAATTGAAATTTATGCTATAACCCCATATTGGCTTTATTGCACAACATAGTATGACTGATTTTAACTTTTCGTAAAAGGGAAAATTCCCTTCTATTATAATATTTTTTTGCAAAATTATGGTTTCCCCTTTTACGAAATGCGCAATATAAGTGATTTTAACTTTTCATATATTTTGAAAATAATCGAAATCAAATCATTTGGTTTCATTTGTATACAAATGCCTAATAATACAATATGAGTTTATTCCCTTCAAATAAGTGAGATAATAAAGGGTGATTTTTTAAGAGCTTGATAACTTTTTTTTTAAAAAAAACGCATAAAATTTGCAAAATCTCATCGGTTCTTTATTTGAAACGTTAGATTGGTCCATGACATTTACTTTTTGAAGATAACTTCATTTAAATGTTGACCGCGGCTGCGTCTTAGGTGGTCCATTCGGAAAGTACAAATTTGGGCAACTTTTTCGAGCATTTCGGCCGGAATAGCCCGAATTTCTTCGGAAATGTTGTCTTCCAAAGCTGGAATAGTTGCTGGCTTATTTCTGTAGACTTTAGACTTGACGTAGCCCCACAAAAAATAGTCTAAAGGCGTCAAATCGCATGATCTTGGTGGCCAACTTACCGGTCCATTTCTTGAGATTAATTGTTCTCCGAAGTTTTCCCTCAAAATGGCCATAGAATCGCGAGCTGTGTGGCATGTAGCGCCATCTTGTTGAAACCACATGTCAACCAAGTTCAGTTCTTCCATTTTTGGCAACAAAAAGTTTGTTAGCATCGAACGATAGCGATCGCCATTCACCGTAACGTTGCGTCCAACAGCATCTTTGAAAAAATACGGTCCAATGATTCCACCAGCGTACAAACCACACCAAACAGTGCATTTTTCGGGATGCATGGCCAGTTCTTGAACGGCTTCTGGTTGCTCTTCACTCCAAATGCGGCAATTTTGCTTATTTACGTAGCCATTCAACCAGAAATGAGCCTCATCGCTGCACAAAATTTGTCGATAAAAACCGAACCGAACCGAACCGAACCGAACACTGATTTTGGTAATAAAATTCAATGATTTGCAAGCGTTGCTCGTTAGTAAGTCTATTCATGATGAAATGTCAAAGCATACTGAGCATCTTTCTCTTTGACACCATGTCTGAAATCCCACGTGATCTGTCAAATACTAATGCATGAAAATCATAACCTCAAAAAAATCACCCTTTACCATGTTTAAAATTTAAAATTTGTGCTATAACCCCATATTGGCTTTATTGCATTTTATTTTGTGCGATAACCCCAAACCCAAATTATGGGTTTATAGCATAGGAAAAAGTGCTATAAAGCCAATATGGGGTTATGGTATATGGGATTGCAACACGGCGCCAATTAAATCATAAAAATATGGTTTCTTGCACTAATTGATAAAAATTCAACAAAAATTTATGATAAATTACTCTGCGCTATTGTTGCTGACGAGTTGAGACGCTAAAAGTTTGGTTTTTACGGAACAAAATGTCTCGTCAAACTGTTTCGTACAGTTTCGATGAGTTTACGTTTGCTTATTTTGGACAACATTGAATTGCATTTAAGCGAACATTTTCGTCTTCGCTCGTAACAGAAACAACAAAAATTGGCACGGCCTTTACATGCAACTGCAATCGCAACTTGATTTAATAACTTTTGAATCATCCTGTGGAGGCCCAAAATTCCATGCGTTTCATTTTATATGTATTTGAATATAATTTTTAAATTCACTTATTAATCGCACAAGATGGCGGATGCTGGTTACAAATATTGCAAAAAAAAAACGTTCTCAACACTAATGGCGGCTCCTAGTACTAGTATCTTCATGTGAACATGACGGTAATTTATTAAAGCATATTTAATCATCTGTATTTTGGCCTCAAACAAAAGATGCTGCCGAGAATCTTAATAAAGCACTTAACAGCATAATAAATGATAAGCCGGATATGTTACTGAGTAACGTGAACAACTATCATCCAAAATATTAACTTCTTTGATATAGTTTTAAGCACTTGTTTCATCTTAGAAATAACTCACTATCACGATTAGGCATTTCATGGCGCCGCTAATATGGGCTTGACTTTTAAATAAATAATCTTAGGGAGCATCTAAATCATCTTCATCAACTTCAACAACCTCATCATCTGCTTTGTGAACGTCATAATTATGAAGTGAACTTTATAAAATAATACAACCGCAGGCAGTGTAATTTTTTGCTTAACCTTTTAACAATTGAATTAAGCAACATTTGTGCATTTTCAGCTGCTAGCTTCTTAATGTTAAATATAAATAACAAGCAAAAAGGAATTGAATGGCAATAAAAATTATTAGATTTTTGATGCTGCAGCAGCATCAGCAAGTTTTCGCTAATTGTCAGTTTATGCAACAAAAACTTAGATGAAAACGTGCTACCTGTGCAACAACTTGTTGATTTGCGAAGCAGCAGCAGGTTGTTGACAAAGTCAAAGTTATTGCGGCAATTTTTGAAGATGTTGCTTTACTTGTTATTAAGTTTTATTTTTATTTTTTTTATCAGTTGCCATTAACAAACTACTAAATTGAAAAAGTCGTTTTTGTTAGCAAAATTTGCAGATCTGCAAATCGTTTTGTTAACAAATCTTGTACAAATTTCAAGTTGGTTTCAGTTTTTTTTTTTTGCATTGCATCATTTTAGTCGCGTAACAATGATTTATTAGATTTAACTTGTTGCTAAGAACGTGCATTCTTAATTGTCAATTTTGACAAATTTGCTCCAATTTTAACCAAATTGAATTCTTTTAGCTTTTAGCTTTTGCGCGTTCTAAGCCTGAAAACGTGACGATTTGCCTGCTTTTGGCGCATGATTTCAGTTAAGCGCGTCGTCTTAAACGCTTCAATTTCAATTTCAAGTGTACATTATTTTTAACTGATATTTAAATTACGATTAGATGGCTCGACAGTTTGACGTATTGTTGCTACATCAATAAAACAATCACGTTTTAGTTATGGTCGAGAGTAATGGTGTGCGCGTTTTGAACATCGTCTGGATAAATTGATTGTTGCTTTTAAATTTGTCTAGTTTCAAGACCTTGATATCGATATTTGATTTCAAGTTGATAGTTGTCTGAAATTAATGTGTGTTTAGATAGATGAAAGAACAATCTTAAAAAAGATGATATTCGAATGTTGTTTTGGTGTTTATAACTGTCAGAGTTCAGATTTCAACAACAAAGATGATTAAAAATTTGCATAAAAGTATTTTAAGGCAGTTTTGAGTGAAATAATTAATGATTCAATTATTTCAAAGTACATTTTTTTTTTATTCAAATTTTGTTGCTTGTTTTATTTAATATTAAAGAATATCACTTATAAAGTGGAGTAAAATAAGGTTTTATGTAGTACCATGTATAATGTATGTATCAACCATCTATAAATATGAATCTATCAATGTATTGATCTTTAATATTTATTTAATAAATGTTATCAAATTTTGTACTCTTCTGTTACAGGCACCTTCATCATAAGATCATTTATAAGATCTTCTATAGAAGAGCATAAATCAGATACATAAATGTCGAAAACCGAAGCAACAAAAGTTCTATTGGATTTTCTCACCACGGAGAATCGTCCATTCTCAGCGAATGATGTCACGGAAAAATGTGGAAAGCAGTTTGGCAAGGCCTTTGTGCAAAAGTAAGTATTTTATCTCAACCTTTAATGCCTTAACACAAACATGATGTGCTCATGTTGGCGAAGGATTGCCTAACTTACCACAGTTCTTTGCTTACTCGATCAAACTTTAAAATATTGAGAAAAGCTTTTCTTTTTATTCTCAAATCAATTTTTTCTCATATTATTTCACAAAACTTTTAAGAAGAAAGCTTTTTTTTAAAGTTTAATACCAAATTTTCTATTAATGTTAAACTTGACGAATTCATTTTCGCGTCATTGAACCGTTTTCCTATGAAATTTTGTCTTAAGACTTACTAAATTCGAAAAAAGCTTAAAGAAATCTCAAAGACAAGCAAGTCTCAAAGGATAATATGGGGGCAATTTGAGAAGTTAGTCAATTTTTTAATTTCCCGCGTAGTAAGTTTAAATGCAACACTGACCCTGTTAGCCATCAACTATTAATAGACTACTGTCAAAATTTCAGCTCGCTGCTAAGCTAAGTTTGTGTTTGGCAGCCATTGATATCATACGATCTTGTGAATTTTGTCGAAAAAGGAAAAAAGTGAATTTCGTGTGGTCATCAAGCAAGAAACTCCGCACCGGAATGATTCACAAGTGGTTTACTGAATTCCGATGTGGTCGTACAAGCACAAGTGACGCCGAGCCTTCTGGAAGCCCAAATGAGGTCTTCACATCAGAAATGGTCACTAAAAGTCACGATATCGTATTAGCCGATTGCAAAGTTAAAGTTCGCGAAATTGTTGAGGCCGTAGGCATCTCAGATGAATGTGATGATCTCAGATGAATCAGATGAGTGTGGAACATTTTGCAAAATCATTTGGATATGAACAAATTATACGCAAGATACACACTTTCAACCATAAACGCAATCGTATTACTGATTCAAGGGCGTATTTGGCGATGTTGAACAAAGATAAGAAGGACTTTTCCGTCGATTAGTAACCGTGGAAGAAACATGTATCCATCACTACACACCAGAAACAAAGGAACAGTCGAAACTGTAAACTTCAGCAACTGAACGTGCTCCGAAAAAAAGCAAAGACGGTGCTAGCGGCCGAAAAGGTTATGGCGGCAGTATTTTGGAATAAACGCGGTATAATCTACTTCAATTACCTTTCACCAAAAAGAATGATCAATAGCGACTACTATATAGCCGAATTAAACCGTTTCAATGAAGTTTTGAAAGAGGAACCTTCCCATTCGGCAAGGAAAAAGTGCTCTTCCATCAAGACAATGCGCGCATTCACATGTCACATAACTAGCTGCCATGGCAAAATTCCATGAATTAAAGTACGAATTGCTTGCTCATCCAGCATATTTTCCAGATTTGGCCACCCAGCAACTGTTTTCTGTTGCCAAACCTGAAGAAATCCCTCGGTGGAAACAGATTCACCACCAGAGAAAAGCTTATCACCGAAAAAAAAAAAAAACAAAACAAATTGGACATTTCAGCCCTTGAAAGGACTTTGACCGAGCTTCTTATGATCAATTGTGTTGTGTGTGTTATTAAATTTTTGCACACAATTGACCGAGAACTGGACCTACATGTTTTATGCCGACTCCGAACGGCTAAAGTTTATGTTCTCAAGAAGCTTTACATGGCATTATTTACTCTCTGAGGTTTGCCATTGTCTGCAGAGAGGTGGTGACCAATCAGAAAAATTTTTTATTGAAAAAACTTTTCGCCGCGGCTGGGGATCGAACCCGGGCTCCGAGCATGCCAAGCCACACACTTAACCTGTATGCCACGGTCACCACCTTATCACCGAAACAGGGGCTTTTTTTGAGGACCTTCCGAAAACGTATTTTTCGGATGGGATAAAAAAATTTAAGGAACGTTGGTCGAAGTATTTCGAGTTAAAAGGAGACTATATTAAGAACTAAAACGTTTTTTTGCCGTAAAAATCATTCCTTGTTTCATTTTTTATTGAAGAACCGGCTCAAGAATAATTACTAAAACATACAATAAGAACCCCTTTCAAAATTTGAAAAGACCTTTTTTGGCGTGCAGCAAAAGGTAAAACATAGTTCGTAACTCGTTTCTTACCAAAGAACTAAGCATGTTCATGCCACCTCTCGCTGGCACGCCAAAAACGCTATTTAAAAATGTTGATGGTCTTCTTATTGTATGGTTATGCCTTTACCATTTCATCACAAAAAAAAATATTTCTCAAAATTGTTTTAAAAGCTTACTTCTTAAAAAGCTTTCTTTCTTAAAAGTAACTCAGAATTCTGTTGTCTCTCACACGGACTCTTCTCTCAGCTATATGACTAATATTTGTCCCTGATATAATACTTTTCTCAATAAATCTACCTATCAAAGCTGTTTTTTCAAAATTGTTTCCTAAAAAGCTTTCTTTTTTAAAAGTTTTTTCAAAATTTTTCTTTAAAAGCTTTGTTTCTTAAAAAGTTACTCAGAATTTTACTGCCACTTACAAGGACTCTCTCTCAGGAAATTTTTGCCTCAAAAAGCTTTTTATGTGATTACAATTTTTTTCTTTATATAATTTTTATCAAAGTGAATTCATTTTGAAAAATATCTTGCTCAAAAATTTTTTCAATTTCTTTGTTTTTTAAAAAAATGCACATAACTTCTTGAAAGAGCTTTATAGTATACTTTTTCTCAACAGATCTAACCAAAAAATTTTTTTTTTCTAACCTAACTTTTTAGTCTGAAATCTCTAAGGAACAAGCGGTTCTTATTCGTTTTATGTTTTTTCTTCAAAAAATGTTTTTCTTCGAAAAATTTTTCTGTAATAAAGCGACAAAAACACGGTACAACCAAAACAAAAACTTTCATGGGTTTTAAGATGTGAGATCTTCTCTTGTACTTTCTTCATTGTTGCCGTTCAACTTCGATAGTTTTATAGTTTTATTAGTTTTCGATCTACATCAACTTTAAAATAACTAACAACACATTTAAAACAAAAAACTGATAAATTTTCAGAACCTTGGAAACTTTGGTGGAAAAGCAACGCATTTCAGAGAAAACCTACGGCAAGCAGAAAATATACTTTATCACGCAGACACAAGCAAATTCAGCTGAGGTGAGTTGACATTAAATTTAACTAAAATAACCTTAAACTAGAAATTAAAAATCGTTTGAACTCATGATGTGCAGATAAAGAAAGAACTTCAAAGCTTAATGCAAAAGCTTGCACAAGCCCAAAACAGCTTAAAAGCCAAACAAACAGAATATCGTGCCTTAGAGGCGCAGTTGAAAAACATCACAAAAGTGCGCAGTATTGAAAGCATGGAGGAGGAACGCGACAAGCTTATGGATGACATACGTGAGGCGAATGAAAAGCTACGACGATACGAAATCGTGGCAACAAAAATGCAGGTAGATAATGATAAGATGAAGCTCTAAGAAATTAACTTATAATTTTTATCTCTCTTAATTTCTTATATCCAGATAAATCCCGCGGATGCTAAAAAGATTGAACAACGCTATGACAAGCTAACGACTGCTTATCGCAAACGCAAACGCATCTGCAATGAAATGCTGGATGCTATACTCGAAGGCTATCCCAAGTCGAAGCGTCAACTGTTGGATGATATTGGTGTGGAAACTGATGAATCGGTTGGTTTCAATGTTGCATCAAAGCAGTGATGGAAGTAGTTTTAAGAAAACGAATGAATTGAATTCAATATTTTTTTGTCATGGCTTTTGCCTTAGCAGAATTTTTGTTTTGCTTTTTTTGTGCTTTTTTGTACTTTTTTTTGTTTAAATATTTTGTTAAAAAATTTGCTGTATGTATATGTCAGGGATTTACATAAATTTTTAAAAGGTTTGAGGAATTTTTTTTTTTTTTTTGTTAAAAACTACTATTCTTTGCAAAATGTATCTGTACCATTAAAATTGTCGGAAAAGTCTTAAACAAAACTATGTCTGTTACATGAATTTCAGATAAAAGCATTTGTACGTACGTTCTATGTTAATTTCAGCGTCTTATAGCGTGCCAGCTGTGTGCATGTGTCAAAAAATTTGAACTCATGCCTGGCACAGCCAGTATTTTGACTATTTGCTGAGGCACAAGTTAAAAGTTACCACCCGGACAGTGCACGGTAGCATAGATATGCCTGCCTGTGCGCCTGTCTGGGCCAATTTATTTTCATAGCTAAATAACAATAACAATAACAAATAAAGTACCAACAATATCTGACCCTAGACAGTGCATATGTTAGGTTTGTAAACCTTTCTCAAGTTGGCTGTTGTGTGATTAAGTTGCGGGTGTTTGTTTAGCTGAGGTTTAGGTAGGCGTTTGTTAAGCTTTTTTTTTTCTTAGCCAAAGTGCAGCTTGGAAGACAGCGTAAGATGGTGGGTGGAGCACATGTGTCTCTCTTAAGCCGACGGTCTGAGTAGCTGTCCATTTTATTTATGTGTTTGTTTGTTTTTCCAGCTGTCTGCCTGTCTGTCTGTCTGCTGCTCTTTGCAGTCATGCAACTGCAGTCAGATATCAATAGCTTAAATATGTGTTCCGCATACTTGCATTACTAACTGATTTCAACTTGATGCAGTTGATTTTTGTTTTTATCAGTATTTTTATTATTATTTTTTTTTTAATATCAGATTTTTTGCCAATTTTTTCTTTAATTTTAATAAAAATTGCTTTTATAGCATGTTTGCATGTTGAAGTTATTGCATATTATTGCAATGTTTTCGCATGCCGCAAAGTAGTTGCCAAATTTTTGGTTGTATTTTTTTTTTTTTTTGTACTTTTTAACTTCTATTTTGGCGCGTGTTTGAAATTTCAACTTATGGTGAGTGTGGGTTGGTCCATAAATGAACAACAACTCACTTGCGTCTGCAATAATTCATTTTGCATTCGTTTTATGGTCTTTGATTTATTGAGTTAGCTTTGATTTTTTGGAACATTTCGATTTTGCAATCAGCAATTGAATTGCAATTAAAATGCTGACCAACGGCCACGTCAATTCAAAGGCGTTTAGCTTTCAAAGCGTTAGAATTCGAAATAAATTTTATTCATAGAACTTAAAGCTTTCAACAAACAAGCAATTTAAATCGTTAATATTGCTATATCAAAACAAACGTTTTTTCGACTATAGCTTAACTTAACAAAGCTCTTCCTTTGGCCAAATTTTTAATTAAAAAATGTGAACGTTTACGCCCTGCTTCTTAAATTCCTCATAGCACAACTTCTGGTTCAAAAAGAGCACATCTTTCAGACTTAATTTTGTCTGACAGCTTTTGAGTTAATTTGCTCTATACAACAAATTCCTTACAGCGTGTGTACCTTTTCAATACTATTCCAACCAAACAGGAATATGTTATTTGGTGTTACCGCCAGTCATGAGCTGCCAACTCGAGTCATAGAAATGAATTTGACGATAGAAAGGCAACCGGTCGAAAAAAAACCACAAGTTAAACGCAACATAGGCACACCATTAAAACATGCAAGACCATTAATAAAATTCGTGAAGTGTCACAGGGTGTCGCTGGCATGCAAAATACTTTATACATTTAATATAAACCAAAATAGTTAAAAAAAAAACATAATACTTAGTTTATTTATGTCAACTTCAACTCGGAAACTGCACTTAAGACAGCCACACTTTGAGCACGTTTCACTGCAAATTGCCTTTGATTTGGGGGCGGAAATTGTTGGCAGCTAAAGTGTTAGATATTGAAACAGTTTGATGACAACCAACCAGATAGAAGGTGAATAAATTAACTAAGCTTCTGCAGGCAAAGTGGTGTTGTATGTTTTGCAACATTTTTGTGCAACCCATTTTTATTCCACCTAGCTTATTCTTTATTTTACTGTTAATTTTGCAAAATTATATATATTAGGCATGAATATAAATATTATCTTTATTAAGTTATCACATTTCGTTGAACAAGTTCGATAATAGTGGACTGCGTTGGTTTTATTTATACGGCAGCTTGTCGGAAAAAACTTTTGGACGGACCACTTGGCCCCTTGTTGATTAATGGCAATATTTTGATAATGATAGTTTTGAAATATAAACTAATTAAAAAAAATTCTGCTAATTATTATCAAAAGTAAAGAATTTAACGAAAGTTATAACGATATTTTTAGGATTAATCAATTCAACCCATTTCGTCTTAAATTGTTGGAATGATTTTGGTCCAAGCGTGAAAAATGTATAAAAGGAAATCTATTGCTTGAAGCCTTCTACTTCGATTTCAGGTTTCAGAATTGGCCTACGAGTTGACCATTGACCAAATTTAGGACCGTTAAAAAGAAGTGAATTCTTCAAAATTCATACACTTCTTCAATAGTTTTAAATGTTTTATACCGAATCGGAAGAATAAGTTCTACAACAAATAAAATGTATTCAAGAGTCGAAGCTACTTAGGCCGTTTAAAAATCACTACAGTGAAGGGAAGATTCTTCTCTTCTCTGCAGACGCTGCGACCACAAACTGGCTTAAGGAGCAATCGGATATACTCAAATTCGGCCTCAGTCCCATTAAGATGAGACTGGACTTGCAACAGCTGAGAGAACGAGGAAACTGCAAATGGAGGAAATCAACCTGCAAAGCCGCGACCGACAACTTGATGCTGTGCATGTCCGAGGGTAACGTAGACGTGGCTCTAATTCCATGATCTTTGGATCATCAACAAGATCCAAGGCCTGTTGTCGAAACAGTTCAACCTGTTTCACTCTAAAAGTGAAGGTAAGTTAAGCAGCTGTATACTAGCGAACAAATTTATTAACACGTTTTCCCCCCTAGATTCAGCAATGGCGACATAGTGGCAACCAGCGCGGAAGCAGCGCGACAAACCTTATCCTTTGCTTCACGTACACTCAGAAAAAAAAGTACATTAAACAACCGTAAAATTAACATTTTTAGTTGACAAAAGTCGTCCGACATTAAAAAATGTTAAAATTGATATTATCCTAATGTACTTTTTACATTACGAAACCTACATTTAAAAATGTATAACTGTCACATAATAATGTTATTTTAACACTTAAAATATCAAAAAGTATCAGTAAATTAATGCAGATAAAAAAAAAATGTATTGAAAAATAATTTGCGACGAGTGGGATTCGAACCAGGGCTCCGGGCATCCAAAGCCACACTCTTAACCTGTGTGCCACGGTCACCTGTATATCTTAACGGCTCAGCTCTTAAATAAACATTACATCTGCTTGTTGTTGACACTTACATTTATAATGTTAAATGGATATGAAATACTATCAATTTTACAGTAAAAAATGATGAAGTAAAAACATTTTAAATGTTATTTTAACATTAAGAATTGATATTGCAACGTAAAACATTACATTATCAATTTGATATTTTTCTTATCAATTCAACACAATACATGTTAACATAACATTTTCTAACGTAAAATCCACATTTTCTGATTTACATTGGAAATAACATTAAAAAACGTTAATTTTACATGGCAGCTTTTTTCTGAGTGTACATGCTTTATGAAGAGGCGAACCCAAAAGCGCAAACAGTTCCCGTGTTGGCAAACCACGCTGAAACGAGCAGAACATTATCTTTATTGGTTGTCTTTGAACAGTTTATGTTCCGAAAATCAGAAGAAAAGTGAAAAGTATTTATTTCCACGAAGGAAAACCAATACACTCTACACCAAGAGAATACAGGCCTATTAGTCTCTCAGTACACTGCCGAAACTCAATAGATTAACTCTGAAACTTTCCACTGAAGCTAAATATCTTGGAACTATCCTTGATAACAGGCTCAGTTTGAAACACAGCACAGAGGAAAGAAGAAAAAAGCACTATGCGCTCTTTAAGCATGCCAAAGGTCCTTTAGTAAATATTGGGCCTGCGACCGCACATAATCCATTGAATGCATAAATCACTCGTCAGACCTATTATCATCTACGGCTTTTTGGAATGGTGGACAATTGTGCACAAAAGCAGCTACCTTTAAAGGTATTGAAATATGTACAATGCCCTGCTGAGACCTTCAGTGTATCAAAATCAACTATTAGTCGCCGTCTCAAAGTAATAGGAAAAGCTAAAAATTCAATCGATGGGTTCCACATGAGCTAACCGAAAGAAACACAAAAGGCTCAGACTTCAGGTAGCCTCTTCATTGCTGATGCGACATAAGTTGAAATCGTTTTTGAAGAGAATTGTCAGTTGAGAAGAAAAATGGATCCTTTATGAAAATACGAAACGTTCAGGACAATAGTTGGATAGCGTAGAAGCTACCTGAGGCAGGAGTGGCACTGCTCGTAAGAAGGTCATGGTGAATGTTTGGTGAACTTATGAAGGCGTCATTCACTTTTATTTTTTGATTCCTAGCGAAATGATAACTGCGGATACCAACTATGCACAATCGGGAGAAATGAACGCGAAATTGCGGTAAAAAATAGATATGGATCAATTCTGTCCGCGTGTATTCCGATCGACCGTGGAAAAACTACTTGAGTTGCCTCACAAATCATATTCTCCAGACCTGTCACCAACAGATTATCATCTTTTCCGGAGTCTGGGAAACTATTTACAATAACAGCGCTATTGCAACCAAAACGCTATAACTACGTCCTTTGCAGATTTTTGAATGTTTGATTTATAGTAGTGGTGAATTTTTTCAGGAAAAAACACATTTAGTTTGAAAATAACCAAGTTTTTCTAAACACATTTTATAATCTGACATTTCATATGAAACATCCTGAGAGTATTCAACAGAAACGTCAATGCTACATGGGTAATTGTATCATGATTACAGGTTAGGGTTTCATTATGGTGTATCATAAAAAAAACTTTTGGTTGTGAAAACCTTCAAGTAGTTAAGGCTTGGCAGAGAGAGAATATTAGATTAACATCATATTTATACATTATAAGGTATGTGAACCGACTTTGAAATAAACGAAACCTTGAAATTTCACTCTCAATTCTCTTTCAAATATTCGCCACCTAAGAAGTTTCACTTAAAAAGGGGTCATAATGATTAAAAAATCACCAAAAAGGCAACGAAGATGCCACAGCATTATGAAATTATTACTCGATATGTTAAGTTCTTAAGATACATTTAGATTATTTGCATATAGAAAATAAATAAATGTCCTCATAATTCCTCTGGGAAGTTCCGGGGGTTCCTTGATGTAACGTTAATGCAACGTCGTTGTATGGATTAATTCCATGCTGTTATGGAAAATGTTAATGTACCACAGATAAGTTCAGGACTATGACGGAAAGATACGATTAGTATAAGGACAAGGCTGAGGACTGGGATTTGAACGAAGATTATGACAAGGATAAGAGGAAAGAATTTTACAGGAATAAGTACTATGATAAGGACAAGGATTACGATCAAAGTAGGATTTTAAAAAGTATTTGAAAGAAGATTTGGACAAGGATTTGGTTAAGATTAAGGACAAGGATTTGAAAGACATTAAGACCAGAAGGGATAAAGAGGATTTAAACAAGGGTAAAGAGAAAGAAGGCATTCCATTCTTGTAATAATAAGGATTAAGATAGGGGTTAGGACAAAATTATGGAAAAGATTAAGCCATGGTGAGATAAAGAAGATTAAGTAAAAGAAGAATTAAGGCAATTGGGTGTATGCAAAGCTTCTCTTCGGAAAATGCTTCATATTTAGCAATTTTTTAATTGCATCAAATATTTTTGGTACAGCCGGTCAACTTAAGAATAAATTACATTTTCAAGTGAAAATGGAGACCAAGAGTGCTAAACTGTTAACAAGTTTTTCAACCAATTCTGGCTGAAATTCAAAATATAAAATTTAAATCAAACATTTTTTTGCTCTACATAAAAAACAGCTTAATAGTTAATAATTTTTTTGGGTTGGGCAAGAGTGAAGAAATTTCTCACCAACTGTAAATCAAATAGCAGTCAAGGTCCTTTGAAAATATTTCCATATTTATAAAGCTGTTTCCGTTGGCTTATTTGCTAATATTTTTTGTTTTTTTTTATAGCTCAATTACAACATCGACTGACATCAACCTCAATCACAGAAACACGTTACAGTCAGCTAGTCAGCCATTAACCCCCTATAGACATACCCCACAGCTAGACATGGCATCAAATAATCAAATTTTATTACTTAATATTTTTTGATATTTTTTTCTCAACACTTCATTATGTTTTATAAGCTAGTTTTTATAAAAGCAATTGTCAAAATCAAGCTCATTAGCTGCTAATGATCATCATTTAATGATGCTCATTAAATATCATAAAAGCAGAGAGACACACTCATAAAATTGCTTGATTTAAGAAATGTGCAAAATAAAAAAATGGTTTTTAACAAAAATTAAAAAAAAGAAAAAAAAAGCAAAAACAAACCACATTATTGCCAAGTTAATTAAAATCCACGCAACTCGTAAAAATAATCACATCAAATGATGCCCATGAAGACATCAATCTTGGGCCAACGCACTGATCTTAATTTGACGCTGCTTTTCTTAACATTTCTTTGTAATTATTTCAAAACTCCGTGTACGAGTGACTTTTTAAGCGCTTTTTTGCTATTTAATTTTTTTTTTTTGTGAATGCAGCAAAAGTCATGCTTACACCAAAAGTGAAATATTGCAGACTACTTTTTTTAAGCTCTAAAAGGCAGCAGCCGCAGCCACAATGTGCACGCATGCTTAGCAGCCATACAACAAATTGTCGTCAGACTTCGACAGTCAGTGTGTGCAACAGAGCTGCCAACGTTTTGTTTAAACTTTTGATAAAAAAATTTGTGAAATACCGGCAATTGTGGTGGCTGTTGTTGTTATTTTGTTGCTTACAAATTTACAGCAACATATTTCAAAAATTGACCAACTTAAAGCTTAACCACCACCAGCCAGCGGAGACAACTTGTTACAACAAAAAAATGCCACAACAACATCAAGCGTAAAATACGCACGCAATTAGCGGTTGCAAGCAAGAAAATCTAATTTACGCATGCGCAACAGCAAAACAGACACTTAGCGCTGGAAAAATCAATCGATTTCATAGAGTGCGGCGGCACTCAAGTCAGACGCTGACAAAGTCGCAGCACTTTGCAACGATTGTTGTTCGCAGTGCTTTAACTGGCGTTGCCACTGAGTTGTCTTAATGTTGCGATTTTTAATTATAGCCATTTCTTAAGGGGCGTTGCATGCATTTGCTGCTGCTCTTAACTACATAAAGCCAAGTTTAAGCATTTATAACATTTATAAAGTTATTAAATTAATTTCGTATTAAAAAAACATTCCTACTCAGTTTACACTCGTTTGCAAATTATTTATATTTTTATTTTTAATTAATTTTTTTTTTAACAGCAAATGTAGATCATTATGTTAATCTCTGCCAGTTCGTTCAGTGAGTTTCAGCTGTGTTTGAGCTCAATTAATTGCGCAGTAAAATTTTTTAAAAATTCATTAAATCAATTAAGTTAACAAGCAATGAATTATCGAGCATTTTCTAATGTTCAGGCAAATGATTTGAAAGTAATTTAGCTACAAATCGACTGACCGACAGCAAATGGCATGTGGGCTGGCTGCAGATTTAAACATTTCTAAATATATAAAACATTAAAATAAATATATAAAACAAACAGATCAATAAAATAGAAGAAGGGGAAAAAAAATATTTTAGAATTGTTTTCAAATTTAATATGCAAGCTCTTTGAGAGTTATATGGGTAGTGCCTAATGCAAGCAGCTAAGGCCATAAAAGCGATTCGCTGGGAATATTCACCCACGAATCTTTGAGAGGTATCTTAAGTGTTTCGCTAGAAAGAATCGAGAACGAATCGCCGAGAGGAGTCTTAACGATTCATCGAAAAAATTCATCAACGAATCGTCGAGAGAGGTCTTAAGCGAGTCACCAGGAAGAGCCGCACACGAATTGGCAGAAGAGGTGCCCTTCGCTTTTTTGGGTCCTCAGCGCTAATTTGCGAAACATCGTTGTTGAATTTTACAAGATGTTTTATAGATAAAACTATCGGGCTGAAGTCCTGGTCCTAATTCAATGAATTTTTTGTTTTTATCCCCTTTTTACCTAGACCAAGACCAAGACCAAGACCAAGACCAAGACCAAGACCAAAACCAAGACCAAGACCAAGACCAAGACCAAGACCAAAACCAAGACCAAGACCAAGACCAAGACCAAGACCAAGACCAAGACCAAGACCAAGACCAAGACCAAGACCAAGACCAAGACCAAGACCAAGACCAAGACCAAGACCAAGACCAAGACCAAGACCAAGACCAAGACCAAGACCAAGACCAAGACCAAGACCAAGACCAAGACCAAGACCAAGACCAAGACCAAGACCAAGACCAAGACTAAGACCAAGACCAAGACCAAGACCAAGACCAAGACCAAGACCAAGACCAAGACCAAGACCAAGACCAAGACCAAGACCAAGACCAAGACCAAGACCAAGACCAAGACCAAGACCAAGACCAAGACCAAGACCAAGACCAAGACCAAGACCAAGACCAAGACCAAGACCAAGACCAAGACCAAGACCAAGACCAAGACCAAGACCAAGACCAAGACCAAGACCAAGACCAAGACCAAGACCAAGACCAAGACCAAGACCAAGACCAAGACCAAGACCAAGACCAAGACCAAGACCAAGACCAAGACCAAGACCAAGACCAAGACCAAGACCAAGACCAAGACCAAGACCAAGACCAAGACCAAGAAAAAGACCAAGACCAAGACCAAGACCAAGACCAAGACCAAGACCAAGACCAAGACCAAGACCAAGACCAAGACCAAGACCAAGACCAAGACCAAGACCAAGACCAAGACCAAGACCAAGACCAAGACCAAGAACAAGACCAAGACCAAGACCAAGACCAAGGCCAAGAGCAAGACCAAGACCAAGACCAAGACCAAGACCAAGACCAAGACCAAGACCAAGACCAAGACCAAGACCAAGACCAAGACCAAGACCAAGACCAAGACCAAGACCAAGACCAAGACCAAGACCAAGACCAAGACCAAGACCAAGACCAAGACCAAGACCAAGAACAAGACCAAGACCAAGACCAAGACCAAGACCAAGACCAAGACCAAGACCAAGACCAAGACCAAGACCAAGACCAAGACCAAGACCAAGACCAAGACCAAGACCAAGACCAAGACCAAGACCAAGACCAAGACCAAGACCAAGACCAAGACCAAGACCAAGACCAAGACCAAGACCAAGACCAAGACCAAGACCAAGACCAAGACCAAGACCAAGACCAAGACCAAGACCAAGACCAAGACCAAGACCAAGACCAAGACCAAGACCAAGACCAAGACCAAGACCAAGACCAAGACCAAGACCAAGACCAAGACCAAGACCAAGACCAAGACCAAGACCAAGACCAAGACCAAGACCAAGACTAAAACCAAACCAAGTCCAAAACCAAGACCAACCACTTTCTTGCTTTTTTATAGTCTAAACCGGTGTTCGAGAGGTGTGCAATTGTGAGTATGATCAATGAATCAATAGAACATGAATTAATTATATCCACGTATATAAAACTCATTAAAACTCTTGAGAAAAATTAGGAAACATTTTTTAATTATTTTTTTTTGAAAAATTAAAATGTTCACACAAAAATACCTCCGCCTTATTTTTCCTGTTCTTAAGATCGTTTTTCCTATATTCCCTTTTAGGTTGGAAAAACCGGTAATGAAGCCCTCTTCTGACAACACTGCATATAATTTATAGCACCATTACGGAGACCACCTCGAACATGGAGGATTCAAAATGGCGCCTTTTAAGCATATCTCGTTAATGTTTTCCAGACCTACTGCTTTAAAATTTACTAACTATTTTATTTGTTTTGAGTTTGCTTATTCAGAGCATATAATGGATTCCAAAAAATTCAAAATGGCGGATCAAATATTCCGGTCGAATTTTGACTAAAAACTCGGTAAATATAGGTTTTTGAGGTCGCTGTTTACGAATCTGTAATCAGATTTAAAAATTCAACATGACGGATCCAATATGGCGGACAAAACTTTTAAATTTCATCTAATTTGAACTAAAAAACTATGCAAATATTAGTTTTTGAGGTTGCTGATTACAAATTTCGGATCAAATTTTAAAAATACAAAATGGCGGATTAAGTGCGGCAGACAAGGTTTTTAAATTTGACCGAATTTCGACTGAAAACTATGTTAATATGTGTTTTTGAAGTCGCTGATTATGAATCTGGAATTAGATTTTAAAAATTCAAAATGGCGGATACAAAATGGTGGATTAAATTTTTAAATTTTACTGAATTTCGACTGAAAACTTTGTAAATACTGTTTTTGAGATGGCTGATTTCAAATCTGGAATCATATTTTAAAAATTCAAAATGGCTTATTCAATATGGCGGACAAAATTTTTAAATTTGACATATAAAATACGAGCAAGGTTAAAAATACCAGCTTTATTCAACATATTTTTTTTTTTTTTTTAAATAATAAATGACATGTACAATTTCACTTTCACAATACACGTCACTGCATACGTCATTTCACCTGTGTTGCGCAAGGAAAAAATTCAAAATGGAACAAAAAGGTATGAACGTGTAACGTTAAATACCAAAATACCACATATTTTTTATCCCTTTTCTTCGATGTAGTTTTTTAGTTAAGGTTTTTTTTATTGCTAAAGTACAGTTAAAAAAAATGTAACGTTAATGACCACAAACAACTGGTTACAGCTTCAAAACAACAAAAAATATCAAAAAGATTTTTTTTAAATAGCATGCAAGGCTTGAAACCTTTTTTCATGTTTACATACAAAATTAATTGGTTTCTTGGCATATTTTCGCTTTGTTTGCAGAAATATGCGTTTGAGTGTAACGTTAAAGAGAAAAAAATTTACCATTAAGATACAGAAAAATTAAACAAAATTACAAATTTTGAAAAAAACAGATTTGTTTAAATTATTTTTGAAATAGTTTTTTTATAGTTTAATTTTTAAATTTCTTTAAACTTTTTATTTTTTAAATTTAGAAAAAAAAATAAAAAAATTTGAAAAAAATATAAAAAAAAAATTTTAAAAAATGTTTTTTAAAGTATTTGAAAATAGCACAATAGAATACAAAGTAGAAAGAAAATAAAAAGCATGAATTTGTTGCATGTTGCTTGTCTACCTCCTTTGCTGGCTATACAAAACAAAAGACTTAAGAAACAAACTTGCTAACATTTAAGAGAAAAAATTTATCATATAATTTGTTAATAAAAAAAAAATATGAAAAAAGGTACCTTAATTTTTGTTTATAAATTTTGAAAAATTTTTAAAATTTTGAAAAATATTTTGTAAATTATAAAAAAAAATTAAAACATTTTTTTTTTTAAATTTTTAAAATATTTCAAAACCGCAAAATTGCATACCAAATAAGTATTTTTGTTCACAAAAATCATGCATTTGTTGCCTATGGCTTGTGTATCTTCTTTGCTGGCAGTACAAGACAAAAGACTTAAGAAACAAACTTGCTAACATTTAAGAGAAAAATTTATCATTTCAAAGATTATCAAAATGGAAAATTTTTGGAAAAGCATAGTTTTTTTTTTAATTTAAATTAAAAAAGGTTTTTAAATTTTTGAATTTTGAAAAAATTTTAAAAATTTTGAAAAAATTTTATTTTATATTTTGAAAAAAATTTCAAAAAAGGGTTTTTCATTTTTGCTTTTAAAATTTGGATTTCATTTTAAATATTGAAAAAAAAATTTTGAAAATTTTGGAAAAAATTGTAAATTATGAAAAAAAAAAAATTAAAAAAATATTTGTAAACCGCAAAATCGCATACAAAATAACTATTTTTATTGATAAAAATCATTGCATTTGTTGCTTATTGCTTGTGTATCTCCTTTGCTGGCAGTACAAAACAAAAGACTTAAGAAACAAACTTGCTCAAAATGCCTGCAAGCCAGATTTATTTTTTATCCAATATAATGAAAACAAAGTAAGCAGTTTTTAACACTTGATTTTCAACAATTTAGTTATTTAAGGCAGCACACAATATCCTTAAGCCATAAAAAACGCTAGCAAGGAAGTCGTAAAACCAGCCAAAGAAGCCGCTCAGAGTTGACTGATGGAAAACATTCTGTCACGAACTGTGGCAAATAATAAATTGAACAATTAGCTGCAGCTTTAGAGGCAAAGTCATGCAATTTAGAAAAAATGTACAATAATAAAAAAAAAAAATACTGGACACAAAACACACCTATATGGGAGAAAAAAGCTTTGGTTGTAGCTTGGCACACGTTGAGCTGTCGGAGAAGCTCAACAGCAGCTTAGCTTATGGGCAGCAAAAAATAATCATTGTCATCAGTGAGCTATGTTAAAAGCAGCGTCATTATCAGCAACATGATCATCAATATCAACATCATCATCATCATCGTCATCATCATTATCATTATGTACAAAAATAAACCTCATCACAGCTTATTCACTTGAAATTAATTGCAGCTACAGCAAATTTTTATGCTGAAATTTTTTATAACTATTTTCTACCACTTTTGTTTTTATAATTTTTTACCACATTTATTTTGTTTTTTTTTTGCACAACAAATTGCCTTTGTAATTTCTTATTTTACACACTACTTGTGGTTAACGAATACAAAATGTTACATATTTTTGCGCAAATTTTATATAAGTCAAAGTCGTCTAACTATTCGTTCGAACGTTCATCACTTGAGCATTATAATTATTTTGTAGTTATTTTCTCACAAATAATTCAAACGCAAAACGGGAAATGTTTTGTGCTAACAACATTTACTATGTTGCCCCAAAAAATTGTTACAACAAAGTTCAGTAAATTGCGCCGTGTTGCACCTGTGTGTTGTGTGCATGTGCAGCCGCTTAGAAAATCATCAGCAATGCAGAAGCTAGCTAGCTAGCTGCGAACTATCGTTAAAGTTCAAACCAGCGTTGTAGCTGTTGCAGCTGTTATTACTAGCTGGCTGGCTGGTTGGCTGGCTGGCAGTGCATCCATTCAACGTGACTTGGTTTTGAAAGAAAGTGACTGTGCTTTGTAGCCACTGTTTGCTGCTGCTGCTGCTGCTGCTCCTGATGAGTGGCATGTTTTTGTACAATTTTCTTATTTAATTTATTTACTTTTTTCGGTTTTTATTTTGTTTTTTTTTTGTGTGTTTTGCTCAAATAAGCCGCATAGCAGTCAACGATTGCGTAATTTTATTTCTTCTGTTACAGTTAAAAATAAATAATGTAATAAAATAAGCAATTTATTTGGCTTATGCAGCGATTGACTGAATTTTTTTCAGCCAAATTTTCAACAGCTGCTGATTTGATTCCTTAAACGAGCAGCTCTTGTATGGCAGATTTTTACTGGCAACAACAAAAAATAGGCAAGACCTAATTAACTCTCCTGAAATTTAAGCTAAACTCTCTAAAAGGCAGGAGATTAGCTGTTAATAAAATAAAAATTTTATAACTGAAAGAAGCCTGTTTCGGATTTAATTTGAATGTCTTGAGGTGATGTAACAAGATTTTTGGCCTAAAACTGATCTTGTTGCACTTGATTTTTTTCAAAATTTTTTTTTTTTCGCAATGAAGTAAGCAAGTAAGCGGCAGCCAGGTATCTCTTAAGCTCTTTAAAAATTTGATGTTAAACATGCACTGTTTGAAAATGATATAAAATCTTTATAAAGAGCCACAATTGTATTATTGATTGAACTCACTCTAGCTGTTATTGAAACTCATCATGCTTGCAAAACACTTGGCCCAAATTTAATTACATAGAAATACTAATACAACAACTCAACAAAACAACACATAACAACACATTAAAAACCATTAAAATTCATGACTTGAAAATTAAGTGTAATGAAATAACACTCAATCGGCTGTGTTATAAGAGCTGACTGACTGATCACTCAACACGTGATCATGTTACAAATATTTCCTAAAAAAAAAAACACAAAAAAACAACATAAAACAAAAAAACTCATAAGAACCAATAACGTGTTAAAAACCTAAACTATAATTATACCGCATATCGAGCAACTCTAATGAACAATTTTCAAATTATTTAACCATTCTTTTTTTAAAGACTATTTTTTTTTCTAATTTTTGTAAATGTTTTTTGTGATACCTTTTCAAGTGGAAGCCTTTGCAATATGTAGCAGCAATGTTTTTGTGTTTTTGTTTTGTTTTATTTATGTAAACATTTCAACATTAATTAGCAGCGACTGCTTAGACAGACCAAGTGGTGGTGCGACTGTCTGTGCAACCAGACAGCTGGTTGTGGTTATTTTTGGCAGGTTTTCACGCAGTCGCTCTAATTAATATGGATTGTTTTTTAAGCTATCGTATAAATAATTTATCAAAAAGCTATATAGATTGATTGATTTTTCAGACGCAATCAACTGCAATCAGTTGTGCGAGCGAGCGGCTTAATACTTTGTTGTAAGTTGCTGGCTGGCGGAATTTATTTGAATGCATGAGTGCAACCATATTCGAGGGCTGGGTTTTAAGAGAAGCACCATTGAGCTGCACAGCGTGGCGTTGCTTGGTGAGGTTCATGCAACTGATCTCATATAAATTGGAAAATTTTTTTCAAAAAAAATGGTGCTGGACTTTCAGTTTCACTTGTTTTTTTTTTAATTTTTTTAATCAATAATGAACTACATAAATAACTTAATTAAAATGCTCTAAATGCTTAGCTTTTTTATGTCATGTTCGTGGCTAAGGTTTGTGTCTTAAGTCTTTCGTTTATTAGTGCTTTGATTGCACTTTAGCAACAATTAATACGTCTTTTTTGTACATTAACATTTTTTACGTTTTTTTTTTGTTTTTTTTTGTAAAATTAAGTTTTTTATAATCGATGTTATTTTTTAATTTATAACA
Source organism: Tetanocera ferruginea (assembly GCA_958299015.1). Lineage (NCBI taxonomy): Eukaryota > Metazoa > Arthropoda > Insecta > Diptera > Sciomyzidae > Tetanocera > Tetanocera ferruginea. The sequence goes on along the minus strand of OY282640.1, from coordinate 157,786,720 downwards.
AAAATAAAAGTTTTACAATTTCTTGTATAACAAAGAAGCACTTCGATGCAAATGATTGCCTTTTTCTATGAAAAAACCCAACATGTGGTGTTGCATCATGTAGAATTTTCAAAGAAGATAATGTTTTCTTAAACATTCAGCAATATTAACATTATATTTAATTCTTAAATTTATTGTAACTAGCTTTTATTACCTTATTATTTTAAGGTTTTCATGTGTGGCCTTAGTTGTAATTGAGATTATTTTTAAGTATTTTGAATCTTTTTAACTGAAGCTTTTTAATATTTGTATTTATTTATTTTAAATTTAAATAAATATTGAATATTTATTCATTTTTAAAATTTCAATAGAAGTCACTTTTAAATATTTAAAAATTTAAAAAATAAAAATTTTGTTAAAAAAAAAAATTTTAAATTTGTTTTTACTTAAAAAAATATGAAAAATATAAAAATATGAAATTTGTTTTTACTTAAGTTAGATTTGACTTAATTTGACAAGATTTGCTTAGTACGATTTTTATACTAAACTTAAAAATAATTTGAAAATTATTGAATTTTTGTTTTGTATAAAATTTTGAAATTTGTTTTAACTTAAAAAAATATGAAAAATATAAAATTTGCTTTTACTTCAGAGTGGTTAGATTGGATTTCATTTGATAAAATTTGTTCATTATAATTTAAAAATAATTGAATGTTAGTTTTATATAAAAATTGCAATAAAACAGCACTGTTTAAAAACCTGCTTAAATATTATAATTAAAATTGAGGAAAACCAGCATGTACAAAATTTTAAACTTTTTAAATTTAATTTTTTTTGTATTAGCAAAATCGTTCAATTTTTTAAGCTGAACGCGAATGTTTAAAATTATGTTTTTGGAAAATATTTTTACATGTTGTATCGAACACAGTTACAAAACTTACCCTTGAGATGATGATGCCTGCTATGCTGATGCGTATTCTAGGACCCTTCAATAAACGATAACGCAAATCGACGCCATTCCAGAAGGAGATAAAGTAACGTTTAACCTAAAAAAAAATAGAAAACAATGTTAAAAAATATTTTGAAAATTAACAAAAAATAAATTAAAAAATTTTGATTTTTCGAAATGAACACAACAAATCAACAAATAATATTTATATTAAATAAATTATTTTCAACTGAAAATAAAAATTAATAAAAGAATAAAAAAAATTTTTATAAACACAAAAACACTCACGGAGTGTGGTAGCTCCGTCACAAAAACTTGTATAATTTACAAAATTGTATGTTTTACTTTAATGCATTAAACTTTATTAAACATGTAAAAAAATAAAATTTGTAAATTTATAAAAACAAAATATTTTATTTATCGGTATTAAAATTCTATTTTTTTATTTTGAAAGTTGAAATATAATGTTTTAATATTAATATTTTTTTTAAATTTTAAAAGCATACATTAAAATATTTAAAAATACAGTATTAAAATATATAGTAAAATATTTAACAGAAAGTTGTACAATATACGTTGTTATGTTACAACTAGTTCTTTCCCGTCAAAAATGACGGGCCCGGTTTTAATAAAAAAAAAAAAATGAAATATTAATTTTCTTCAAGCTGAATTAGAAATCAGCGATGGTCACATATTCGATTTTAAATTGCGCAAATTTAAATTTTTAGTTCCAAATATTTATAAAATACCTTAAAGTAAAAACGGAAACTATAGCGGGTATGACGAAATAAGTTTAAGAATGTTTTGTAAAATTGAAAATTTCAAAATGAAAAATATATTTAAAGTTTTTGAAGTTTCAATAAATAACAAAACAAAAAATTCCTAAAAATATGCTATGAAATTTTTTTTTAAAATCAAGCGTTCCGCACTCACATTTTACGGAATTATGTTATAGTATAATAATATAATATTATGATGTTTAAAACCTAACATTTTAAAAAAAAAAAATTTGCAAATATTAAAATATTTAGAAATTTAAAAAAACACATAAATTTTTATTTAAAAATTGCACAAAAACTTGTACAATTTAAAAAATTCCATGTTTTAAGAGACTAAAATATAAAAGACAAAATATAAGAAATAAAATTTTGAAAATTAAAAAAAAAAAATATTTAATTATTAAAATTTTCAAAATTATTAAATTTTTAAATTTAAGAAAAACAAAAATTTTCATGTTAAAAATAAACATTCAAAATTAAAGAAAATTAACGTTGATGTGTGCTTTTCAAATACTAAAATTTATTAAAAAAAAAATAATTCTAAATGATTAAAATTATATAATAAAAAATAATAATTTTTTATAAATTTGTATTAAAAAATTCAACATTAATTTCTTCAATATACAAAATATTATGTTGTATAAAAACTGAAATTTACTAAAATTTAAAAAAAAGAAAATTTTGAAAATTTTAAAACATTATTTGTTAATTTAAAATTTTTGGAAAATTGAAAAAAACATACATTTTTATTTAGAAACTTGCACAATTTACTAAATTTCATGTTTTCCAAGGACTTAAAATTAAAAAACAAATAAAAAAACAGATTTCGAAAATTAAAAGAAATTTTTCAATTAAATTTTTTAAATGTAAGAAAAAAAAATTTTCATATAAAAAATAAACATACAAAATTAGCGTCGATGTGAATTTTTTCATACACAAAACTTTATTAAAAAAATTTAATTTTAAAAATTATATAAATAATATTTTAATATTAAAATTTTTGAATGCATAAATTTTTATTTAAAAAATTTTACATAATTTTGTACAATAAACAAAGTAATATGATTTTCAAATGCTTATATTTCTTAAACATTTAAAATAAATTCTGCTCTTAAAATGTAAAAAATTTTGAAAATTTTAGAACATCATATTTTTATACTAAAATTTTTTGAAAATTTAAAAAACACATTTTTTTTGATTCACTTTATTGAAAATGAAAAAAACTTAAATGTTGAAAATTAAAAACAAGTAAAGAAAGTCTAAAGTCGGTCTAGGCCGACTATGAAATACCCTAAACCTACTTTTCAAAAACAAAACATTTTTATTGTAAATGATCGTCTCCGGGGGCGAATGAAGCCTATACTTTATATGCATTTAAATGTTGATGAAAAATGTACTCATACCAAGTTTTATTCCTGTAGCTCACAGTAAATGCCTTTATTGTGCTTTCGCTATGGGAGGTGCGCGTGTTCATGGACGGATTACTCCCAATATTGGAACACACCTTAGTTTTGGTATAAAATACATACATACCAAATTTCATCTCTCTATGATAAACATAACGTTAATTATTGAGTTTTAAACTTTTTTGCGTTGTATGGGAGGTAGGCGTGTTCGTTGGCGGATGACGTCCATTTTTCAAAACCATCTTTGTCTTGTCATAAAAAACATACGTGCCAAATTTTAGCTCTGTAGGTTAAACACACGCTTATTTATTGCGTTTTCAATTTTTGGGTTGTATGGGAGGTGGGCGTGTCCGTGAACGGATGACGTCCATTTCTCAAAGACATCTTTGTGTTGATATAAAACACACACATACCAAAAATTTTATTGTTGTAGACTTATAATGAGCTGAGTTATGCAGTTTTAAGTTTTTGCGTTGTATGGGAGGTAGGCGTGTCCGTGGGCGGATTCCAAAAATATTCAATAGTGCAGATCCTTGGGTGCATGTGACCATGTGTACCATGTGTTTCATCCAATTATCTCGATTCCTTCTTCTTATCCTGTGTTTACGGACAACACACATACGGACGGACGGACGGACGGACATAGATAGCTCGACTCACGTGGTGACGCTGATCAAGAATATATATACTTTTCTATACCGGACTCGCTTCGTTCTATGCGTTACAAACGTTTGCACAAAGTTAATATACCCTGACCTTTCAGATTTAGGGTATAATAAAATCTTAAAATTAAATTTATATTTAAAATGTTTTAATATTAAATTTGTTATTTTTTATTGAAAAAATAAAAATATTATTAAAATTATTTTTTATGTTTTTGAAAATTAAAAACATAATATTTTTTTTTTTAAATTTAAAAGTATAAAATTTTATTAAAAAATTCAACATAACTTTGTTATTATATGTTTTTTAAAAACTAAAATTAATTAATATTGCAAAACATTTTATGATAGAAAAATTTGTGAAAATATAAAAAACTTGTGCCTACAATTTAAAAAATTTTATGTTTGTTTCAAAACATAAAATTCTTTAAAATGTTAAAAAATAAAATTTTGGAAAAAACATAAAATAATTTATTATTCAAATTTTTAAAATTATTAAATTTGTTAAATTAAATACAAAAAACTAAACAAAAATTTATTTCAACATAAATATATAGTTTCGAAGTGGTCGAAATTTTATTTTCTTCAAATAAATTGTTTTTGAATTTTATTAATTAAAAAAATAAATCGAAAAAAAATTTAATTTTGTCAAAAAAATCATAGGGGCACATACAATTTATAAATTTAGTGTTAATACAAAATAAATTCACCTTAAATGCCACTATGAAAAAAATAAAAAATACAAATTTGAGTTTTTCTCTCCTTACAACAAAAATCATTTTTACCTCATATTTTGGGAACGGATAAAATTGTGGTCTCTTTTTAAAAGAAATAATTTAAAACATAAAAGTAATGGCAAAATTTTTATAAATTTTTTCAAGTTACTGATAATACTTAAATACAAAAAGAAATGAAATGAAATCTATAAAAAAATGACAGAGATATTATCTTCCCAATTCAGAAGATTCAATTTGAGATAATTTTTTCTCTTTCTTATTAAGAGAACAATATTAAGACAATATTAAGAAAATTTATAAAACAAACTTTTGGTTAGAGCTTCACAACGATTGTCATCACATTTGAAAGAACATTTAACAAAGCTTTTTAAATAATTAGAAAAATTGGAAAACCGTTAAATTTTTACTAAGATATTAACATGGGAAGTCAAATTTTGAATTTAAAACACTTTTTTTTTTACAAATTTGACGTTTGGTGAATGCATAAAACTAAATTTTTGCAGAAAGTTTTGATTTTTGAGAAAAACTAAAATTTGACCAACTCAAAAGCTCTCTTCTAGACAAAAAGTGGGCAAAGATATAGTGCAACCACGCCTTTTTTAAGAACAGTGCTCGAAAGAAACAATAAAAAGTAAATTACATTCAATTTGTGTTGAATACGAGCATAAAAAAAAATTGGAGAAACGTTGGTCGAAGTGTATAGAGCTCAAAAGAGACAATGTTGAGATATAAAATGAGTTCTTGTCAAAAAACCTGTGTCTTGTTCAAGAAGTCATGGATTTATTGACACGCCCTCTTAATATAGACAAACGTGTTGTTGCCTTAAAAAACTTTTATGTTTAAAATATATGTACATTTAGAGTAGAATAATTTTTCTTTCCTAACCACAAATTTTTTTATTATCAAATACAACTACCAAAGTCTTATATATAGATCAATTTTTAATTTCAGTTGATTAGAAAGGTAGAAAGATTTTAAATCTGAACAACGTACGACCATGACCTTTTCGGGATTCGAATTCAATAACCTCTGGGTTGGCAGTCAAGCACGCTCATTTCCCCGCGACTAACGAGACCGCCTGATATTCTTAAAACAACTCCGTTTAAACTACAATTTGTCAAAACTTGCAAAGCATTCCGCTGCAAAGCAGCACAAACATTTTAAACACCAAAAACCGCAAAAACTTAATTAATTTGCTTGATTTATAGCAGCAAAGCAATTTTGTTTGCAAAGAAATCCATTAAAAATTTGTGCTAGCCTAGCGGTGCCGCAGAACGTGCCGCTTGTCGCTGATGTACAACAACAGATAGTAGCAATATTCTAAGAAACAAGAACAAAAAAAAATCTGTTCTGTCTTTCAGCAGAATGCGTGCTTAAGCGGATACTTTTGTTAATTCGACACTCCTTCCTTCTGATAGAAGGTGTGTTTAATGACACCAGGGTCAGCTGTGCATCTTTTTTTCTGATAACGTTTGACTTTATGAAATCATCAAGTTTTTCTTATTTTTTTAAATTATTTTTCTTCTTTTTCAGCTTACCTGTAAATTATCACCACCATGCAATCTATATCCATCATAGTCGACAATCACCAAAACTTCAGGATATATAATATTAGGCGCCAAGCGCTTTGAGCGCTTGTGTGCCATCTCAGTGTCGGCTGCTGCTTCATCCACTCCTATATCGAGAGCCAGCTCATCTGTTAGTTCAGCCATTGTGACGGAGCGTCTTTTGCGTTTTTGCAATTTTTCTAATTTTTCACTTGTTGCCACATCATCGGGTTCCATGAAAGCTGAAGAGAAAGAATGAGTTTTCAAATTAAAATTGCGTTTGAAAAACTTTCATTAGGCAAGGCCATTAAGGGGCTTAATTAAAAATAAATAAAATAAATTTCAAATAATTTTAGAAGAGTTGTGCAGATGGATATTAGCAGATAAAGACACAATTTAAGATGAGATAATTTTCATAAATATAAAGTCGAACTGTACACATATATATGTATCTGCAACCTACAGTAAATTCACCTCTCTACATTCAATAATTGGATACTGAAAAATGTTCTACAACTCAATTCAAAAAATCTCAGTTTGTTGTAATGATAAAAAAACGTTTGACACATGTATATGGCCAAAGGAATATGTAAATGGTACAATTATTGAATTTGTTGAATGTGCTAAGCATCTAGAAAATACTTTTAATAGGTCATTATTTTGGAGCGCATATATTTTGCAATTGTTTTTTTTAAATGGTAAATTTCTTCAAATGAGCAAACAAAGATCGAAATCTTTGATTTTCGATCTAATTATCGAAAATGACCTGGAAAGGATTCAGTCAATGATATTGGCTTCCACTTGTCATGAGAATAGTGTTAGAATATAATGGCAAAGTCAATTAACAATTATGTAAGTGAAAATATTTCCTGTTCTTGAGTGGTATTTTATGCCACTAGAAGGTGTAAAAGTTAAAGTTCATCATCGAATTGAATGAAAAGCCTTTTTCTATTACTGAAGTTATATCTACTTCAGCGATCACATTTAAATTAAGAAAAAAAAAAAACGGTTGGATTAAATGCTGATAACGCTCTAACTTTTATTTTTTCGTTATTATTTTTATATTATGATAATCTTATATTCTTATAACATATTAATTTTTTGCCACATTCTGAGATCGAACCGCGGACTGCGGCAACCATCGCATTAGAGTCGCGAGTTCAAACCTCAGGGTAATCTATTGCTAGCTAGAGCATGAAGGAAATGTAAATAAAATACAGCTTCTATTATCTTTCAGTTATTATGTATTAAATTTTAACCCTTAGTTATTAAAATTGAAGTTTCATTCAATTTATTAAATTTAAGTACAGTCAGAAAAAAATAATTAATTCTAATTATAGTATTTTGAAAAGTATTAATTCTAATAAAAAAAAAAAAAAAAATTAAAAATGCATATGTCTAACGATTGCACATTGGGAAATTTGGCCCCATTTTGAGGCCAAAAGTCAATTTTTCAACTTGTTTGAATCTCTTTATTTTCGGTTTGATCTAGCAGGGAATACTCCAAAGCATACAAATGTAAACTCTGTTTTTCGATAATGTGTTTTACCACTGCTATGGTACGTCCCAAACATATTGTTTCGAAATGAGTTAAAAATTTATTTTTTTTTATGTAGGTTTTTATATCGTGTTCAGATGGATGTACCTTAAAATCTAACAACAACTTAAGATAACTAAAAACTGGAAAAAACTAGCGATGGTTTCTTCAAAAATATATCAATTAATAATTCCTATTAAATTGAATGTTTCTGATAGAGAGTGAATTTATTATAAGTAACCTTTACGAGAAATTGTTTAATTTTAAAAGAAAACTTTAGTTAGAGTTTAAAAAAAAAGTTCAATAGAGTTCAAGAAAAACTCATCATACATCGATAGAGCAATCATTTATGTGTTCTTGCCACATCATCTCATATTGCGATTTTGTGCGATATTAAAAAAAAAAATTTTTCTAACCTTAAAATTACAACATTTATTGAACTTTTTACCGCCTACCTGTAGAAATAGTGGGCGTGGCAAGTCAATTTTTGTATTGGAAGCTTACTAATTCGAGCTCAAGTGCTGGATTAAAATTCAAGCTGATAATGCAACTCTATACCTCCCACCTATAAAAAAGTGGGCGTGGCAAGTATATTTTTGTTAGGCAAGCTTAATACTTCTAACTTAAGTGATGAATCAAGTTTTAAGATGATACTTCAACTTTTCGAATTTTGGCCACAAAATAGGGTAAAATTTCCCATAGTGGATTGGTTTAAAAATTATTCCAAGATTTTCAACCGTGTACACTAGGGCGGGTCAATTTCTATGGGTGAAATAAAACAAAAAAATCGTAGGCAAGGAAAATATTTTACAGACAATTCTAAGCAGGTTTGTTCTAGAAACCGTCTAATATTGATTTTGAGCCTCCGGTTTTTAAAGAGAAAGTTTAAATTTTGTTTTGCTGCAGTATGTGAAAAAAATGTATGTTAACATCCAAAAAACTTGTATTGGAATAAAAATTTGTTGGTTTTCGGTAAGGAACCTTCATTGAACTTCCTCATTTGACCCATTAAAGCCTGACCATAGATCAGATCATACAATTTTAATAAAATTTTTCAATGTGGATCAGGAAGTGTGGATGAGATTGGTAGGTATTGTGTAAAATGTATTAATTTCGCCAGGAGTGGACTGCCGTGAAATAAGCTTTGAAAACATATCTGCTAATATTTTTTAAATTTCTTGAGGGTTTATTTGCTGTTGCAGTCGTAATATACTGACTTTGAGTAATGCGCAAATTGTTTCAGGTTTTATTTTGGATAATTCATCCGGGCAGTTCTCTCTAGAGATTGCATAACCAATCGATGCAAATACTTAACGTCTATTGAAATTCCGTTCCCTATCGCCAGTGAATAGTAAAGGCAGCAAAACAAAAATTCAAACTTTCTTTCAAAAAACTTTAGGCTCGAAATAGATTTTAGACTTAAGGTTTCTTGGGCAAAAATGGTCGAAATTTTCCTAGAACATTTTATACGCCTACGATTTAAAAAAAAAAATTTGACCCGTAGTGTACACATCATTAAGAGTATGTTCTATCAGCATTAATGCCATTTATTTCACCTTTCTGGCATTTTGTGGATTCCATACCAGTAAAATTTTGTTTTGTTTTGAAGCGAACCAATCGTCGAGTCATTTTCCGATGTCTTCGTTAGAAGTGAAGTGCTGCTCACCAAGTGCGTGACCATCGATGGAAACAAGTGGTAATGGGATGGTGCCATGGGGCAACACTTCCCAAATAAGTGCCTCCAAAGTGTCCTGAACCGGTTTTGCCGTATGCGGTGGAGCATTGTCATGCAGAAAAATTACTTTGTGTTGCCTAATTTGATACTCGGGGGCGTTTTTTTGACCAAGGAATGATTTAAATCGATCAGCTGTTGCTGGTAGTACGGTGTATAAACCGTTTCACACGATCCAAGAAGCTCATAATAGACCATACCTTTTTGGTTCCAGCAAATACAGAGCCTCGTCTTTCTACTAAAGCGATGGGGTCTTGCAGTCGATGTGGATAGTTTGATAATGGAAAAATGAAAACGATAATGGATAATGATTGACATAATGAATCGTCGTAGAAATTTCACTCTAATCTACACACAAAAAACTTTAGCTATGAAATATGTATGTGTGCAATATTTCACAAGACGTTCGTCATAGTTATGCTCTTCCGCTGTGAAAAATATTCAACATTTCTCTTGCGACATTTTTTTACTGCAATTTAGTTGTCGACAATTTAACAACAATTAAATTTTTTTTGTTTTTATATATTTATTTTTCTCTATTTTGAGAAGTATAGCCTCTGTTCAGTTTAATGTGAAATGCATACTCGAACAAAAAAAATTGCACTCGAATCTGCATACCAAAAATTATAGCTGTGAAAATTGTGTGAAATTTTTCACGAGATGTTCGTCAGAGTAGTACTCTGTTCCGCTGTGCAAAAAACTCGCAACTTTTTTTCACGACAATATAATTGAACTGCTTATTTATTTTGTGAAAAAAGTGATAGTTGTGGAAATTTTATTGTTTTTATATATATATTTTTCTCTATTTTTAGAAGTAAAGCATGACTTTTTCAAATTTTTCAATTTCTGCGCAACAAAATATTTGTCAGAATTTTCACGCAACAAAAAACTGAATGTTGCGAGCGAAATTTCACGCAAACTAACAGAGTACTAGGCTTAAAAGTTGAATTAAAAAAAACAACGTACTTGATTTGGAATTAAGGTGCTCATAAGTTTTTATTTCTTTAAGGCAAACTTTTGTGCTAATAACTTAACCCTTTCAATGGATTTGTCCATTATATTGGACACTTCGGAAAATACTTTTTTTATATTTTCCAACGTCTTTTCTTAAATCAAATAGGTTGGTACTATGAAATGAAGTTGTGCCAACATGACAAAAACAAATTTAGGGAGATATGTATATAACAGAAGCCTAACATTTTTTATTTGGCGTGTTAATAAATTTTGCAAAACAAAAAGTGGTTATAGTGTGAAAAGTATAATTTTCTTTTTTTTCGATAATAATATTATAAATAATGCATTTGAATCAGGGACCGTACCGGTTATGGTTTTTATCGAAAAAGTCACATATTAACTGTTATTTTTTAACTTTTATTTTTTCCGACAAAAATAAAAGTTATTTTTTGCCTTATATTTTTACGGGCGAACATAACAGTTACTTTTGACTTTTATTTTATCGGTCGGAAATAACAGTTATTTTCTGCCTTTTATTTTTTCGGTCAATAATATCAGGCAATTTGTGTTTTTTCAAAGGCTGTTTTACCGACTAAAAAACTAAAAGCACCATTATTTGGGTTTCATCGGTGTGCACAATTTAAATATGGCATCAATAGTTTTTTAATTGGTCAAGCGGCCTTTAAAAAAATACAAAGTGCCTGATATTTTTGACCGAAAAAATAAAAGTCACAAAATAACTGTTATTTTTGACCGATAAAATAAAAGTCAAAAGTAACGGTTATATTAGTCCGAAAAAAATAAAAGGCAAAAAATAACAGTTAATTTTTAACTTTTATAGAATCAGTCGAAAATTTAAAAGGCACTTAATATTCATGAAGCTGAGGCCATTTGTAACATAATGATATATTCGAAAAAGTCCTGCGACAATTTTTTCATTGTGTCTTTTTCATTTAGAAATTGAAAAATAACAGTTATTTTCGGTCCCTGATTTGAATTGTTCTCCGTTTGTTTGGATTGAACCTAAATATTATTATACAACCTTTGAATGGCTTTTTCCATTATATTAGACAGCCTGGCAAAAGCTAAGCAGGGCATGTAAAAATCAGAGGAATGTTTTTTTAATCTTTTTTAAGGCTTAAATAATGGGAATAATACCTTAAAAAAATTTTTCCACTATTATTCTAGCCTAGCCATTGAAAGAGTTAAAAATTTCCATTTTTTTTTAAATTCGAATTTCAAAGCAATTTTCTCAAACAACCAAATTTTTTAAGATGTTATATGGTTATGGAGCCTTTGTGACCAACCATACCCATTCACTTTTAATCGTTTCATTACGACAAATCAACCCCTGGATTTTTATCGTTTAAGCTTGGGACTCTCTGTATTAAGAAATAAAAGTTTGTTGGTTTGTTGGGGATAAGCTCAAAAACTACTGAACTGTTTTCTATGAAAATTCACCATTACGAACTTTAATCTCCATGGATTGACATAGGCTACATTATACAGAAGTATTGTATTTCAATATATTCGCAAAACACGCGTTTCTTGAAAATTTTATAGTGAAAAAAAAAAAAATCAATTAATCATATAAACGATGAAAAATAAATTTAGTTATACTAGTTAAAATTTGAATTTTAGAAAAATAGTATTTTAGAAATTTGTTCCTTATTATAGCAATTGCGTATTAATAACGCACTTTTTCTATACAAGCCATCCTGGACAAAGATTTATTTTTTTACATTTTTGTCGTTTGTGATTAAATTGGCATCACTTGTTATTTATTTCTTAAAAAATGGCTCGGTTTCTTTTCTTTTTTTTTCCATAGTGAATCTGGGATAGAAATACGGAACATATAATAATAGTTCACTGTTACATTACTGTCACGTGGTAGCCAAATATCTCAAATTTACATAAAATTAAAATGTTTGTTTTTTTTTTTTTCAAAAATCTGTCCTACGCTAGGCACCACTTTTCATCACAAGTGATACTGGTTTTGTAAGCAACGGTACTGCATTTACTGTATGTTAACTTCTCAGCGTTAATTTCAGCGTTACAAACTTTATACATCAACAACAGCTACGAGCAGTAAACATTAAACGGCACTAAGTCGAAATTAAGCATCAAAGGCCTTGAAGACGGCACAAAGTTTAGATTAAAACTCTTTCGAGGCTAAGGCGACGACAGGCTACTTTGAAGCTGACCGAAGCTGTCCACCTAATTGCGGTTACTTAATTAAAATGGCATAAACAAAAAAAACAACACAAAATAGCGTGTTAAATTACATGCTAAAAGGCTGAAAAATACATTAAAGTAAAAGAAAAAAAAAAAAAAAAAAACTAAAAACATGAAGAATGTCTATTCTGGTTAAAACAACATGTGCAGAAGATGAACGACTTCGTCTGGTGAAGCCAAGGTTGCGATGGCTGGTAATTCTTTAAGAAGATTACATAAAAAAAAAAAAAAATAATTAAAAATAAAAAGTGCAACATGCTGGTTATCTAGCTTGTTTGTAGTAAGCGGCGAACTATAAAGTAAAAAAAAAAAATAAAAAAAAAAAATTAAAATAAACAAAAAGAAGGACTAACAAACGGTACTGAATAAGGCAACAGCTACTTAAAGGAAACATTGATTTTTATATATTTTATATTTTTTTTTAAACTTACCAAAATCGCCCATATGATCTGAGGCTGAGGTGTCACGTTTATAAATAATATGATGCGCTTGATCTTTATGCGGACTGAGCTCATGTGGCAGCGGCTTTATGACCATACCATGGCCAATACTTCCTTCCTGCAAGTGAAAGAAAAACATAGAGAAAGTTAATAAAAGCTTTAAACACCGAAAAAAAAACAATAATTAAGAACTTAATTAACTTAATTATTGATAATTAATGACCAAAGAGACCATAAAAATACTCAAGTGTAACGATTGCAAAAAATATTTGTGTTAAACATAAAACGAAAGTGAAATTGTATGTTTTTGTATTTTTTTTTTAGTTTTTTTTTTAAATTGTATGTTTTTGTTTTTTTTTGTAATATTTTTGTAAATATAAGCCAACTAATGAGTCTCTGCTGCAATGACACGCATTTTCTTATCTCTCTTTTTTTTTCCCCTCTCTAATATTTGTGGGTCGACTGCACAGTGCTGTTGAAAATTATGGCAGCTCTTGACCTCCAGTTTCAAACTTGTTTCAAATCATTTAGTTTATGTTAGTTTTAACCCTGAAACTGCGGATGAGTGTTCATAGAGCTCAACATAAGTAAGATGATATAAAAAAAAAAAAATAAACAAAAAAAATTAAACTGGTTCCGTTTCCAGCCACTCAGTCAGTCAGTGCCAAAGCCTAGTATAATTTTTTTTTTGAAAGCAGCGACGCGTGTGTGTCAAATCTTTTGTATTTTGAACTGCTCTTTTGTGGAAAAGTACAGCAAACAAACAAAAAAAAAAAAATAAAATTAAATAAATGCCAAAAATCAAGTTTGCTGCTAAAAAGTAACAGCAAGATTAATGCTAATGCTAATTCCATAAACCAACTTTAATATATAAATGACGCCATTTTGTTATTGTTTTAAATTTAATTTGTTTTTGTTTGATTTTTTTTTCCTCTGGTTCAAACAACTTTTTAAATAATTTGTAGCTTGAAGTTTTGTTTTTCATATTGTTTTGCTGAATCGATTTGGCCGGCCCTAAAACTATTAAACCGAGGCAAATGAACCTCACACCTCACATACGCCGCTTCATACATTCTACAAAATCTGTTAAAATTCTGTTAAAATTTGCTTACATTTAAAACAACGTGTTTTAAATTTTTTATGGCAAAAAAAAATCAACAACATTTCGCACATGATTCAGCTAAAATATATGTCTTATGAATTGGCTTTATTTATTAATTGTTTGCTGATATCTGTTAATTGCATGTTTTTCTTTAGGCTGATTGTTGGTAACAACAACAATGTTGTAGTTGCCAATAAGTAAGCCATTAAAAAGGTAATTTAAACCTTATCTACTCTATGCGAAAATTTTATTATGATATCTCTTGAACTTGATAAATGTTTTTGAACTCGGAAGTTGTATGGTTATTGTGGTTATTGCTGTTTATATATATATATATATATTTGGCAGTTATTGCAATGTTGAGTTTTTTGAACCCCACGCAATTTTTTTTGAAAAAAAAAAATACCAAAGTTATTGCCTTCGAAATTATAACAAATATCTTATAGTTCAAGGTTTTATTTGAATAGACTTTCGATTCTAGAATAAGCATTAGCAGAAAATGAAAGGAACATTTATGCCAAAATGTCTGATTCTTGAAAATTGTTAGTGCAAAATATTTATTATTTTTTATCTCAATTTTAACTAAATACTAGGCCTGTGCGAGTTGCTTCGAGTTCGAGTCGTGTAGAGTAGTGCAACTCGACTCGATTTTCGATTCGAGTAACTCGGTTATTCGAATAACTCGAAATAACGAGTTACTTGAGTGAACTCGAAGAATTATCGAGATACTCGAGTTATTTTTTTTTGCACGTTCTCAACTTCACTCTCAATAATACATACCCAGTAGCAATTAGGGTATGATAAGGATAAAAAAGAGATAAAAGTAATGGAACATTGAAGACATGTACATTGCCTTTTTTGCTTATCTTGGGTATGCATTCGGAAGAAAAAAAAAGTTAAAGGCAAAAAACTTGATTTTTTGACCAAAAAAGGGTTCAGGAGAATCAAAACCACTCCATGGGGATTTCTCCAATTCCAAAAAAAATTATGCAGTAATAGTTTTTAAGAGTCCCTCTAACTTTTGAGTCGGTGTCCGGATGACTTTTTTTTTCTCCATAAAAAATCGATCGGCAACAAATTTATTTTTTTATTATGTCAAAGGATAGAAACCAAGCTTAACAAAACATCATATAACGTTATATCGTCACCTCAGTATTTGCCTGATCTATACGACAAGAACGCAAGTGGAGAAAACAGCGTTTTAAGTTTCAAATTTGAATAAAACATACATCTTATAAGCTATTCGTTTAAAAACTTCAACATATAAATATTTGAAACGTCCTTTTTCTGCATTGTTAAATTTATTTTAGCTGATCCTGTAGTTTTTTATTTATATTGAATCCAATTTTTACGAAAATGCATATAGGGCACAACATTTTTTTCGTTTTGGTCGAAAATGTATTGTATGTATCACTTGTCACACTCAAAATCCTAACTTCACTGATAATTTTTTCAGTCAAAAAATGCATATGTATCACATCTAACACTCATATCTTTTAAACGGTTTGAGACACGTTAAATTTGAATTCACCAATCAAAAGAGCGCATTTTTTTAAGTGAGATAGCATTCCTAACTCAAAACACACAAAAATGCGTTTAGATCAGGCCAATACTGAGGTGACGATATATCAAAGGCCAAACGTTAAAACATTGTAAAAGCAATTTTAAAAACTTTACAAAAGAAACAAAAAGTTTGATTACCCATAATTTTTATTGGTTTAAGGTCTCTTTCCAGCTCTTAAGTAATTACTCAGGAAAAAGTTAGTTATATTTCTTTAGTGTGTAAAAGTATAAATTCACAATGTCGACGCTGTTACTTTTTAATGAAAAAAGTAGCAAAATAGAAAAAATATTTCTTACGAGCTGAATTCTCTTTTAAGTAATTTTGACAAAAAACAGATACTTTTTGATACTTTTCAGTTTTGTGTATGAAAATATGCTTTACTTTGGAGCTGGAAACAGGCCTTTACGTTAAATTTTTTTTTTTAAAGTGAGACAAAATGTAACAAAAATATGCATGGAAATTTGAAATATTTTTTTCCTAAATATTTTTCAAAAAGTATGTTGAATGAATATAATAATAAGTATAATAATAATAATAAATGCAAGGATAACTCAGCCAAGAAACATTGAGGAAGTTAATGTTTGGATTCATTAACGTATTTTCAACTGGGCATTTTAACCTATCTTCTCGGAACGACATCATAAGAATGACTCAAAGAATGAAAAAGGGTTGCCATCTCTCTGGAAGTACATATAATTTGTAAAGAGAATTTAGGTCAAGGCATGGTTGAATAACAAGGTTGCTTCAAAACTGACTGTGCTCTCTTTCGCTTATCCGAAAGTGTCAAAATCAACTGGCTGTCGAAAAAAAAAACAACAACAACAACAGCTGAAGCAGTCAGCTTTGACATTTGCGGCAGTCGCGCTCTCCGTGTTGCGGCTACCTTATTCAGTGTACCCTGGGTCAAGGCATCCGAGGACATTTTTTTTAGTCTGAGAATTATATAAAGTCAACCAGTGAAAACAATGAGAGAGAGGTAGAGAGAAAAAGAAACAATACTAGGACATTTTTTTCATATGCACTTAATTATTATATTATGAGCGTTATTTCAAACTCTGCCATTGTAAAACTTTTATAAAACTGAACTTTTTTCAACCTTTATCTGACACAGCTTTTTTTGAAATGAGTTCTTTATCTCAAGGCAATGTTTTTCAAAATTACGGGAAAAGTTGAAGCATGAGTGAAATTGTGAATTTATTTCAATGTAAAAGAATAATGCTTCTAATGAAACATGGCAACTCTGTTCAAAAATAACTCAGCACAAATAACGTTATTCATTGGAAGAGTAGTTTTTATGTTAACCTTGAACGCATTGCACTGTGTGTCAAATATGAATTTGCCAGTAGACAAATAAAATATATGTTCAATATATATACAGGTAATATATTTTTATGGTAAAATATTCGAATAAGCTGACAATGTTAACTTCAATATGGAAAAAATTCTGCACACATTTTTATGCTTTTTTTTTGTTGTTACGAAGTACTTGAAAGGTGTTTCACATCTGTTAATCAATAGGTCTGTTTTCGTACGCAGTTCAAGTAAAGTTCGAGAAATAGAGAGTTATTTGGTTATCTTTAAAAATGAGAAAATTTGTCAAAAAGTACGGAAACGGTTTCAAGGAAGTTTCAAGCACAACAGCTGTTTTCTGAATATAATAATATATAATTGCTTTTTTTTTGTATTTAAAACACTTTCGTAAGCATTCATTTTGGTTATTTTAACTATTTTTATTTATTTGCTAACCAATTGCTTACATTTTTTTCACAATACAATTTAATATAATTTTATCAATTTGAAAATCAGCTGTTTAAAGGTAAAATGCGAGTAATATACAGCGACAAAAAGTGACATTTTGCTTGTTCTTAGTTTCTCACGTAAATATATATATATACCGTAATATATATATAGACCGTAAATATATATATATATATAATCTATGACATTTATAAATGTCAAATTTTAATAACCTGCTCTTCATTATGATGATAGTTTATGATAGCTTAGCTATAAACTTTATTTTATTAATACAAAGAACTATTTGAAATGTACACGATTAATTTGTAAATTGTAACACTGTTATCAGCTTTGATTTATGAGTGTTTCAATATTGCAACCCACTAGGAAATGGAAACCTATTTCTTAAACATGCATATGGAAATTAAAGCAAGGGAAGTGGTTTAGGATTAAATAAAATAAAAATTTAATAATGTTATCAAAAACTACCATAACATACACAGAGGTTTCTTAAGCAAGGGAAGTGCCCAGCTAGCATTTGGAAGACTGTTTTGCTGACAATCGCCTAAACGAGTCTTTTTCGAGTCCCCTTGACGATCAACAAAAACAAAATACATGTCTTGTGCGGAAGCATATAATACTCCGCTCAACGATCAAATTCTGACTGCATTTTTTCAAGGCAACTTCTTGGAAATTGAACAAAGCGTGTGCAGAAGCATATTTTGATCGGCGAGGCGATAAAAAAGTAACTATTTTTTTTGTGGAAACTAACGGGAAATTGGACAAATTCAAACAATCATATTTTTCACGCCAAATCGCTCAGTTTCGACAGAGCAATCTCGGAGTAACCTTTCTGTTTGTGAAATTTTTTAACAAATTCAATTAGTTTTCGGTTATACTAACTTCAAAATATACACAAGATCTCACACTATTAAACATCACTCGTCCCAGCCAGCATTTTATGAAATTTTTGAACATATAAATATATGTTTTCGATTTTCCTCCATTGTGCGATCATTTTCTGATCAAAAAAGACTCTTTGTTCGGGAGAAATTGGTACCCTACACGCGACTCTCCTTGAAGAGTCATTTTCGAGTCGTATTTTAGTCTTTTTTTGGTATTTTTAAGAATGACTCCAAAATGACTCGAAAATTAATCGTATTTTAATCATTTTTTGATCATTTTCAAGATTGAAAAACGACTCGAAGAAGACTCTTGAAGAAGAGTCGCGTGTAGGGTACCATTTTCTCCCGAACAAACAGTCTTTTTTGATCAGAAAATGAGCGCACACGCGACTGTCACCATCGCGGAGGAGAGTCGAAAACGACTCTTATATGTTCAAAAATTCGATAAAATGCTAGCTGGGTGGTTTAGGATAACATAAAATAAAAATTTAATAATGTTATCATAAACTACTTTAACATACACGGAGGTTTCTTATACATATATATGGCATTTTTCTATAGAGCGTAAGCTAACTCTCTATGGACGTTTAAGATCAGCATTTCTTCCTTATTCGATTTAGCCTTTTCCGTTCGTCTGTCTGTAATCATGATTACAGGCGAAGTTTAAAACTACCAATAAAAATAAAATTAGTTATAGCTTTCCGTTATAAGTTTCTATAAAAATCACGTTCGAGAATGACCCAAATCGGTTGCAGACTACGCCTTACTCCCTCCAAAACAGTAAAATATCTTCAAAATCTACAAAAAAAAAAATTATACTGCAACTTGAAATTATGCGCATAAGTCTTGATTTTTAATATGCACTCTAATCTTGCAATTCGGCATAATGAAAAAATTCTGCCTTCCCCCCTTACAACAACACATCAAAGCACAAAACAACCATTATTACCAAATATACCTACGATGAAAAATGACATGCTGTTCGACCAATTTTCTACTGGGCATTTCAACTGATAAGTAAAAGCACTCAAAAACTCGAAAAACTTCGAGTTACTCGAAAACACGAGTTATTCGATACGAGTTTCGAGTTTAACTAAAATTTAACTACTCGCACAGGCCTACTAAATACCTCTTTCAGTGGTTTAAAATTGCATGAAATTTAAAAAAAAATATTGTTTTAGCTATTCAAAAGCGTCAAAATTTTGGAAACATATAACTGAGTTAAAGAAAATTAAATCATGGATCAATACTTTATGAACCTTGTGGTACCTTGTACCTTGTGATAATAGAGGTAAAAAATAAGTTAAATCTGAATGAAAAGAGCTAAACTCTGATAGGCATTGACCGCTGATATGACTACAGAGTAAAGCCACATTCATAGTGGATGTCGACTCAGACAGGCAGGCAGACAGGCAGTGTGAAAAAGCGAGATAGATGGCCATTTGCATCTCGTTTGTTCGCACAGATTTCAGCCTGTCTGTCCGCCTGCCTGTCTGTCCGCCTGCCTGTCTGAATCGGCGTTTACTATGAACGCAGCCTAAAGGCTCAACCAAGTTATGCGTAAGCATACAAAAGTTAGGGAGCAAAAGAACGTACTTGCTCAGCAATATATTGCGTCGCCCATCTCTCATTTGTCGTTTACTTTTCAAAACTTGAGTGTGATCGCTCGACACCGTATATTGCTAAGCAGAAAAGGGTTGCAACCTGTTTAATAAATTGTTTTGAATTTTGATGTTAACCGCTTATGTACCGAAATTTTATTTAAAATCAGTAAAAAATATATGTTTTAGATAGGATTTATTTATTAAGTGTGGTTCGTACTTAAATTGACCGCTTTTTTCAATCATACAGCATATATGAATTTACAAACTTCAAGAAAATATTTTTTTATAATTTTAGTTGGCAATCTTTTACCACAAAAACAAATTATTTTTTATTTGTCATTTCATTCGAATCGATTTATATTGAAATTTTTTTCAAGCTTACTTTGTTTTTAATTAAGTATGGAAAAGTGTGTTTATGAACTTTTGTATACTTTTCGTTGACTTCTCTCTGAAACGTTTTTATGCTTACGCATAACTTGTTTGAGCCTTAAGACTTTACCGTTCAGATAATATTTGGAACTCTTAAGTAGGTATTTTAGTCTAAAGCCTAGTACTATGTTAGTTTGCGTGAAATTTCACTGGCAACAGCCATTTATTTGTTGCGTGAAAATTTTGAGGCATATTTTGTTGCAAACGAACAGCTGATGTCCAGCTTAAAAATGTTGACAAACAATAAATAAACGGCAAAAATTAATTAGATCTCACGTACAAAATAATATTTTAGAAAGCATATGATGCTTATGGATGTTGTCCTTTGATGTCACAAGTCCTTTGTTGGCACAAGTCATCAGTTTATTTCTGCAAACTGCGAAGATTTGCGACTACCGCGGAAAAGTACATCCACATTTACATTTACAAAGGTACATAATTAATAATTATTAATTGTAAAATTTTATAAATAGCACACAATATAATTGCAAATAGAAACTTTGTTCTTTTGCTTGCACTTTTTTCTTTAATTAAATGAGAACTGTTACTTTTCAAGGCAAAATAAATGGTCGGTTCAATTAAATTGCCTTGAAAACAATGTTGCTAGATGCATTTTGCGGAATATAGTACTAGATTTTCTACAGCGAAGCATAGTACAGCTTTGACGAAAAAGTTGTGAAATGTTCATGGTTGTTCCACAGCTGTCATTTTTTATATGGAGATTTGAGTGGAATTTCACGTGAAGCCGAACAGAGTACTATGCTTAAGGGTAAAAATTGTGGGTTTTTTAAATTCGATAAAAACAAACGGAGAATACTTTTAGTAGCCATTTTTTAAAACGATATTTTAACAATACAAAAAAAAAAAAATACGAACAAAAAAATTTTGAAAATATAAATCTTTTAAATTATCGGCTTAATTTACCGGTTTTAATAAACCAATTCGATTGAAATTTGATGTGAGCCTTCTTCATATACATAAATCCCTCTATTGTTGGAACTATAATTATGTCAAGTTATTTATTTTTGATTCTAAAAAATAAATTGAATTTATTAAATAGTGTTAAAAAGAGAGCAGTATTAAAAATCCCGATTAATACCTGATAGCATTCGCTAGTAAGAAATAAATTATTTTTTGTGTATTTTATTTAACAACCATAAAAGCCTATTCTATACGTCCTATGACGAATTGAATGTACACTTTCAGGGTCGTAATTTTGTTCGCACAGTTCGAAAAGCACGGTAATAGCCTAATTATAGTTTGAAAGATATCAGGAGCAGAGCATGACTTACATTAACAACAGTATATTGAGTGCATACTTTCAGGCTGATAACACGCGCATAATAAAAGCACTGCAATAGCAAGAATAAACAGTTTGAACGGTATAAGGTGCGGAGCGTGACACTGGCTTTTTATTAAGATACTTGCTGATTAATCCGGCTTCGAATAGGTTGGTCAAGAAAATACTATGAGGGAATAACGAAAACATGGGTTTCAGAACGTGTGTCTCCAAGTCATCCAATCGTTTGTATTTTAAGTAATTACTAAAATAAATATAATAACTTTTTGAATGATAATTAAATGGGCTTTAATTTTATTTATTTTTAAAATTTTGTCATTCATTAAAATGTTGTCGCAGTTTTTTTGTTAAAATAGGAACACTTTTATATTGAAGTAGGAACAGTATCAAAAATGGTTTGTGCTTTTGATGAATTCAATAATTTATAATTTTTAAATTTGTATGAATACAGCAGTAAGGTTATGAATAATTTTCATGACTCCATTTCTTTTTTTAGAAACAAATCTTTATAAACCTGTTATACATTGTTTTTACTCTTAAACTGCTATTTGAAATTATATAATGATTTTCCATATTTTTAAGGTGGCTCAACTTTTATGTACTTCAAGGAAAAAGTTTAAAAAAAAATATTGAAAAAAATCGTAAGTATACTTCTATTAAACTGCGAACAATATAAATTATACCTCGCCTCATTCACACGATAAAAGAATTAAATAAAAAAACTGGCTGATTTCAAACAACAATACCAGATTGAGCTTAATTTATAACTTCCTTTATAGAGCAATTTTGTGTTTCTTTTTACCATTAATTTCGAGCTTAACGCTCATTTATGCTAAAACTTGATTTCTATCGATATTGTTCTTTTACAACTCTGTCAAGAATAATTTAAAATATGTTTTTTTTTTTATATAAAACATGCAAAAAAAAAACTTGTCAGCAAATAGAAGCAAGCTTACATAATCCCAGCGGCAGCCATTCATAAATTGTTTACAAGCAACAAACCGCAAACACGCTAGCGAAAGAGTGGTAATCATGCAAAAGAAGAAAGAACATAATAAATTAATAATTTATAATAATTAATTCGCAACCCAATTCAGTGACAATTAAACGAGCTAATTAGCATTTTTAATTTCTTTTATATGCTTAAAAGAATGAACAGATAAATTAAAGATTTTAACGTGAAGATGAAGATGAAGATAACGATGTGAAGTGAATGTTGGTGTCAGCGTGTGTCGGTAGTTTGCGGTTAAAGATGTTGCGTTGAACTTCTAGGCTGTGTTTGTCTTTGATTTAGAACAAATATGCGTATAAATAAAACTAAAACAAAAGCATAGCGTTGAATTTTTAAATAGAAAATAAATAAATTCATAGAAATTATTATTGTTGTTATATTCAAAGCATGACTCAGTGAAAGCCACGCTTTTAAAATTAATTCGATAAAGAATTTCTTTTAAAAATTTAAAATAAATCAAAAGACTAAAGATTAAACACTGATTTAATGTTAAGACAAAAGAAAAGTGTTGAACTGTTTGTTAGCAAAAATTCTTTAAAGCTATGGTTAAGACTAAAGTGTGACTCACACAATTCAATTAAAAAAATTTTATAAAAACTTAAAAATTCTTTAAATAAAAAAAAAAAAATTTACATATAAGAAAGAAAATTTATAAAAACTAAAGATTTAGCACTTAATTAACACTTAAACAATAGCGCAGTGTTGAATTGTTGTGCACAAAAAAATTACTTAAAATCATTGTTGTTTTATTTTAAGCATGACTCATATCAAGTCACACATTTGAAATCAATTTAACAAACATTTGCCTTTAAAAGACTTAAAACAAATCAAAAGACTTAAGACACAAACTTTTGCTAGCAAATCATGCAACTTTGGCTTTTGCCCATTTAAGTTTTGCTTCTGCGCCCTATTATATAATATTAGCCAATTGGTCAATAGCACACATACTGTACTCCCTTTCTCAATCAACCCCCTCCCTCAACACACCAACACTTTTCTGTCGCCTTAGCGCAGCTGGACAAAATTGCTGCTGTGGCAAATGCGTTGCAACTCTCTGGGCTGCCTAAGCCTAGCTTAAAATCACTTCGAAGGTGGCCCACATGATTTAAGCTGCATTTGTGACATTTTTAAAAGGCATAAAACTTATATTTACAACATTTGTTTAAACTATGCTGTTTAGTCCGAAAAATAGTCAAATTTTTGCAAAAAAAAAAAAATTACGTAGGCATGCAATTTTCGCAATTCAAATAAATTTTAAGCTTGTTGCAGCGCACTATTTGCACACTAATTAAAATGTGTTTTTTTTTTTTGCATTAAAAATCATTAACCAGCTAACTAGCTGCATAATTTATGTCTTTTTAACTTAAACTTTTGACTAAAATTTTTTTTTTAGATTGTAAAAACTTGTTTCTTTGCTGATTACAGCTGTTAAAATTTTGGTGTGAACCTTTTTTTTTCCTCCCTGTTCAGTCTACTTTAAACATTATATAAATGACGGTGATAAAGTGTGATAAGATTGCTGCTAACTCTCGTATCTTCAGACATTTGCAAATTTATGCGCTTGATTTTTTATTTCCTTTTGGGGTGTTGAGCCAAATGCAAGAAGTTAACAACGTGGGTACTGAAATTTGACCAAAATACCGCTTAAGACATATATTATTTAAGAGAAAATAATGACATTTTTATGATCACTGTTGAAAGCGAAAGTAGTTTTGGAGTTATTATTTGAAGTTATAGAATTAAGACTTTCGTTGTTATATGTTTTAATTGACTTGGTTACGTGTTAACGTTAGTTGAGGGATATAATTTTAAAATTTTGAAATTAACGAAAAAGTTGTCTACATTTTTTATTGAAGCTAATGTAAAGAAAGATAGAAAAAAATAAAGAAAGGAAAACCTAAAGAAAGGAAAAATTTTCAGCGAAAGGCTCAAAAATTAACATAGTTTTTGAATGGATATTTATTTTAAGCTTGGATGAAACAGACGCAAATCGAAGTAAGATACTTAAGAAGAACTTCAAGAGTTAGGATATAAATTATATACAACAAAAGTCTTCATCTCTGTTCTTTGTTTATAGAAGAAAAAATAGCAAATTATGAAAGATAGCTTCTGACCATAACCATAAACGTAACCTAACCATAACCGTATTATCATAATCTTAATATATAAAACGCAAGTGTCCTGCTCCGCACCCAATATCACTCAAACTGTTCGTTCTTGCTATTACAGTTTTTTTATGTGACGAAAAAATGGTCAGCCTGAAAGTATGCAAACAAAATTTGTTCGATTTGTATAAGTAACAACACATTTACGATGACTACAACGCAACAATTATCGAGGTGAATGCAAATATGTACACTTATGTGCTGCAAATTGATTATTTTAAATGCAACCCGTCTTATACTGACATCGGTATTGACACACCTATCATATCACACAAATCATACTAAAGTCATACTAAATGCATTTTAGGATATTCATCATAGCAAACCCATCATCTATTCTATTCCTCGACACAGAAGCAGGTATGATGATGTACAATGTCTCGCTTGGAGTCTCATATGGATCAGTTCTTTGCATTCTACTATAGAACATCATGTGCGATTGTGTTCAGAGACTCGTTTCATCAACAGGCATCAATTATAGCCGATTAGCGGACGAACTAGTTGGAAACACATCAGACGGCGAAGCTCACGTTCTTTTCGAGTTCCCCAAGTTTTACAAGCTAATACTACAATCTTAAATAAATAAAATAAATAAATAAAATAAAGAGTCTTCAGCTGAGTCCTACTCCCATACATATCGCCCAAAATCATGCTTAACTGTACTTCTCGAAACTTTGGAAAGAATGATATACTTCCATATTCGCTTGTGCGGTGATTCGGATCTCAGCGCAGCGCACTTACTGCAAAGAAAAGTCAGTACATACGAGAAATATTTTTACCATAAGGAATATACTATAGCGGCATTGGTCTTGGAGTGGTCTTGAGCAGAAAACTGTCTTGAAATTTTCACATAGACTGCATTATTAGTAGATCCACAGTCTCTTTGTGGAACTGTAGCAGAATTTGCGGCAGGAGCTGGGGAATAAGCCCCAAGATGATCTACAATCTCTACACGTTGATCGTTAGGCCTACACTAAAGTACCAAAAGCTGCTTTAACAAAAACTTCATTGTAGTTCATCGTGGATATGCATAGAATATGAATATGAATATGAATATGGATATGGATATGGATATAGATATGAATAAGAATATGGATACGGATACGGATATGGATATGGATATGGATATGGATATGGATATGGATATGGATATGGATATGGATATGGACATGGATATGGATTTGGATATGAATATGAATATGCATATAGATATGGACATGGATATGGAAATGGATATGAATATGAATATGAATATGAATATGGATATGAATATGGATATGCAGATCGATATGGATGTTGATATGGATATCGATATAGATATGAATATGTATATGGATATGGATATGGATATGGATATGGATATCGAAATAGATATGAATATGAATATGGATATGGGTATGGATATGGATATGGATATGGATATGGATATGGACATGGATGTGGATGTGGATATGTATATGGATATGGATATGGATGGATATGGATATGGATATGGATACGGATATGGATATGGATAGGGATATGGATATGGATATGGATATGGATATGGATATGGATATGGATATGGATATGGATATGGATATGGATATGAATATGGATATGGATATGGATATAGATGTGGATATGGATATGGATATGTATATGGATATGGATATGGATATGGATATGGATATGGATATGAATATGAATATGAATATGAATATGAATATGAATATAAATATGAATATGAATATGATTATGAATATGAATATGAATATGAATATGAATATGAATATGAATATGAATATGAATATGAATATGAATATGAATATGAATATGAATATGAATATGAATATGAATATGAATATGAATATGCATATTAATATGAATACGAATATGAATATGAATATGAATATGAATATGAATATGAATATGAATATGAATATGAATATGAATATGAATATGAATATGAATATAAATATGAATATGATTATGAATATGATTATGAATATGAATATGAATATGAATATGAATATGAATATGCATATGAATATGAATACGAATATGAATATGAATATGAATATGAATATGAATATGAATATGAATATGAATATGAATAT
Organism: Tetanocera ferruginea; assembly: GCA_958299015.1. Taxonomy (NCBI): domain Eukaryota; kingdom Metazoa; phylum Arthropoda; class Insecta; order Diptera; family Sciomyzidae; genus Tetanocera; species Tetanocera ferruginea. The sequence continues at coordinate 157,759,846 of OY282640.1, read as the reverse complement.
GAATATGAATATGAATATGAATATGAATATGAATATGAATATGAATATGAATATGAATATGAATATGAATATGAATATGAATATGAATATGAATATGAATATGAATATGAATATGAATATGAATATGAATATGAATATTGATATGGTTATGGATATGAATACGGATATGGATATGGATATGGACATGGACATGGATATGGATATGAATATGAATATGAATATGAATATGAATATGAATATGAATATGAATATGAATATGAATATAAATATGAATATGAATATGATTATGAATATGAATATGAATATGAATATGAATATGAATATGAATATGAATATGAATATGAATATGAATATGAATATGAATATGAATATGAATATGAATATGAATATGAATATGAATATGAATATGAATATGAATATGAATATGAATATGAATATGAATATGAATATGAATATGAATATGAATATGATTATGAATATGATTATGAATATGAATATGAATATGAATATGAATATGAATATGAATATGAATATGAATATGAATATGAATATGAATATGAATATGAATATGAATATGAATATGGATATGGATATAGATATGGTTATGGATATGAATACGGATATGGATATGAATATGAATATGAATATGAATATGATTATGAATATGAATATGAATATGAATATGAATATGAATATGAATATGAATATGAATATGAATATGAATATGAATATGAATATGAATATGAATATGAATATGAATATGAATATGAATATGAATATGCATATTAATATGAATACGAATATGAATATGAATATGAATATGAATATGAATATGAATATGAATATGAATATAAATATGAATATGAATATGATTATGAATATGATTATGAATATGAATATGAATATGAATATGAATATGAATATGAATATGAATATGGATATGGAAATAGATATGGTTATGGATATGAATACGGATATGGATATGAATATGAATATGAATATGAATATGAATATGAATATGAATATGAATATGAATATGAATATGAATATGAATATGAATATGAATATGAATATGAATATGCATATGAATATGAATACGAATATGAATATGAATATGAATATGAATATGAATATGAATATGAATATGAATATGCATATGAATATGAATACGTATATGAATATGAATATGAATATGAATATGAATATGAATATGAATATGGATATGGTTATGGATATGAATACGGATATGGATATGGATATGGACATGGACATGGATATGGATATGGATATAGATATGGTTATGGATATGAATACGGATATGGATATGAATATGAATTTGAATATGAATATGAATATGAATATGAATATGAATATGAATATGAATATGAATATGAATATGAATATGAATATGAATATGAATATGAATATGAATATGAATATGAATATGAATATGAATATGAATATGAATATGAATATGAATATGAATATGAATATGAATATGAATATGAATATGAATATGAATATGAATATGAATATGAATATGAATATGAATATGAATATGAATATGAATATGAATATGAATATGAATATGAATATGAATATGAATATGAATATGAATATGAATATGAATATGAATATGAATATGAATATGAATATGAATATGAATATGAATATGAATATGAATATGAATATGAATATGAATATGAATATGAATATGAATATGAATATGAATATGAATATGAATATGAATATGAATATGAATATGAATATGAATATGAATATGAATATGAATATGAATATGAATATGAATATGAATATGAATATGGATATGAATATGGATATGGAGATCGATATGGATGTTGATATGTATATCGATATAGATATGGATATGGATATGGATATGGATATGAATATGAATATGAATATGAATATGAATATGAATATAAATATGAATATGAATATGATTATGAATATGAATATGAATATGAATATGAATATGAATATGAATATGAATATGAATATGAATATGAATATGAATATGAATATGAATATGAATATGAATATGAATATGAATATGAATATGAATATGATTATGAATATGATTATGAATATGAATATGAATATGAATATGAATATGAATATGAATATGAATATGAATATGAATATGAATATGAATATGAATATGAATATGAATATGAATATGGATATGGATATAGATGTGGATATGGATATGGATATGTATATGGATATGGATATGGATATGAATATGAATATGAATATGAATATGAATATGAATATGAATATAAATATGAATATGAATATGATTATGAATATGAATATGAATATGAATATGAATATGAATATGAATATGAATATGAATATGAATATGAATATGAATATGAATATGAATATGAATATGAATATGAATATGAATATGAATATGAATATGAATATGAATATGAATATGAATATGAATATGAATATGAATATGAATATGAATATGAATATGAATATGAATATGAATATGAATATGAATATGAATATGAATATGAATATGAATATGAATATGAATATGAATATGAATATGAATATGAATATGAATATGAATATGCATATGAATATGAATACGAATATGAATATGAATATGAATATGAATATGAATATGAATATGAATATGAATATGAATATGAATATTGATATGGTTATGGATATGAATACGGATATGGATATGGATATGGACATGGACATGGATATGAATATGAATATGAATATGAATATGAATATGAATATGAATATGAATATGAATATAAATATGAATATGAATATGATTATGAATATGAATATGAATATGAATATGAATATGAATATGAATATGAATATGAATATGAATATGAATATGAATATGAATATGAATATGAATATGAATATGAATATGAATATGAATATGAATATGAATATGAATATGAATATGAATATGAATATGAATATGAATATGAATATGAATATGATTATGAATATGATTATGAATATGAATATGAATATGAATATGAATATGAATATGAATATGAATATGAATATGAATATGAATATGAATATGAATATGAATATGAATATGAATATGAATATGGATATGGATATAGATATGGTTATGGATATGAATACGGATATGGATATGAATATGAATATGAATATGAATATGATTATGAATATGAATATGAATATGAATATGAATATGAATATGAATATGAATATGAATATGAATATGAATATGAATATGAATATGAATATGAATATGAATATGAATATGAATATGAATATGCATATTAATATGAATACGAATATGAATATGAATATGAATATGAATATGAATATGAATATGAATATGAATATAAATATGAATATGAATATGATTATGAATATGATTATGAATATGAATATGAATATGAATATGAATATGAATATGGATATGGAAATAGATATGGTTATGGATATGAATACGGATATGGATATGAATATGAATATGAATATGAATATGAATATGAATATGAATATGAATATGAATATGAATATGAATATGAATATGAATATGAATATGAATATGAATATGCATATGAATATGAATACGAATATGAATATGAATATGAATATGAATATGAATATGAATATGAATATGCATATGAATATGAATACGTATATGAATATGAATATGAATATGAATATGAATATGAATATGGATATGGTTATGGATATGAATACGGATATGGATATGGATATGGACATGGACATGGATATGGATATGGATATAGATATGGTTATGGATATGAATACGGATATGGATATGAATATGAATTTGAATATGAATATGAATATGAATATGAATATGAATATGAATATGAATATGAATATGAATATGAATATGAATATGAATATGAATATGAATATGAATATGAATATGAATATGAATATGAATATGAATATGAATATGAATATGAATATGAATATGAATATGAATATGAATATGAATATGAATATGAATATGAATATGAATATGAATATGAATATGAATATGAATATGAATATGAATATGAATATGAATATGAATATGAATATGAATATGAATATGAATATGAATATGAATATGAATATGAATATGAATATGAATATGAATATGAATATGAATATGAATATGAATATGAATATGAATATGAATATGAATATGAATATGAATATGAATATGAATATGAATATGAATATGAATATGAATATGAATATGAATATGAATATGAATATGAATATGAATATGAATATGAATATGAATATGAATATGAATATGGATATGAATATGGATATGGAGATCGATATGGATGTTGATATGTATATCGATATAGATATGAATATGTATATGGATATGGATATGGATATGGATATGGATATGGATATGAATATGGATATGGATATGGATATATACATGATATGGCAATTGTGACGTGCAAACTGACTCTTAGACATAATGCTGTAAATTTGGCAGACCCTAGATGGAATCTTACTACTATCTGCAATATTACTAGGTAGTTGTGGCTCAGCATTAGTGAAGAGTGCTCCAAAAACCATTTATGCTTCTGGCGAGAAGTGAAACTTGAATCTTGCTATACAAATACGTGTCATAACAGAACACTGTCTTATAGGTTGATATACCGTCAGAATGTCGGTTAATGCGAAAGACTTATGTAGGAGCTGCAGGTATGAGGAATAGAAGGAGTCAATATTGCGTATACTTTGCTCATGCCCAGCTCTCTCCCGCAAAAACAAGACAAAAACATATAAGAAGCACCAGTTTCTATGGTCCTCGGGATCTCGAAAAAATGTCGTAAAATGTCTTTTGGGTTTTGTAGCAATCCAGCAAAAATAGTGCTTCAAAAAGAAGGTAAAGTGGAAGGGAAAGTCGTGAGTTCCATCCCTTCTAATTTCATATCCATAAGGCATTATTTCAACATATGCATGTCATTGGGAGGAAGCTTTTCTTAGCCTTCTCTAGAAGTGCACTTAGAATTTTTCAATGGAAGATTTCTTTGAGGCCTTCACTGAAGGCGTTCCATGATTCAGAAGATATAAGACGAAATACTTCTAAGAAAATATTTAACCACTGCCTTGCACAAGCCATGCCATGGAAGCTTTTTTGGAAGCTATTCAAATAGCCTTTTAGAAGTTTATGAGAATGCTTCCTGAAAACACTTTTTGATAAGGCTGTGGAGAAGCACAATTTGATATTTAGAATATCTTCTGGAAGCAGTGTTTCTTTTTGCTGGGAAGTTCTTGGTAATTTTAATGAACAAATGGACCAATAATTTGGTCTAAGTTGGTTGACCGTGACCTTAGCCTTACTTAACCTAGTTTTCGGAGTTAACAAATAGACTTAATTTCAATGCAGTGGTATAAGTTTAAGTCTGCTACAATTCACAAAAATAAAACCAAAATAAAACAATTAAGAAAACTCTACAGTCAGTCTAGTCCGACTTTGAAAAGCCCTTAACCTAATATTATATTTAAAATACATATTAAAACAATAAACAACAAATAAAAATAACTTTTTGTTTTTTTTTTTAACCATGTATTTCATTATAGGCTTATACAAGTTTAACTAGTGAGGTTGTTAAACTGGCGTGTTCGTGTATGGATGATACTTAGTTTTTGAACTCTTATTAATTTGTATGCAACATTCAGACATAACAAGTCTAATTCCATGAACATCTTTATAGAATTTTAACTATTGTGAGTTCTAAGTTTAATCCTTATAGCTCAAATATTTATTGCGAGTTGTATGGAAAGTAGGCGTGTTTATGGCCGAATGGGGACCGTTTTACATTTTAGTTTTAATATAGAATACATAAATAAATAAATGCCTTTTAAGTAGCATGATAAATTTTATTCATGTTACTTAAAAGGCAGCCTCTTTATAGATTCCAATTTTGGGGTTTTACGAGAGGTAGGCGTGTCCATGGGCAGATTACACAAATATTCCATCAATGAAACCATCAAATTGACTTCAGACAAAATCATGCAACTCTGGAGCAGTTGTACGATGATGTATTGTCCGAGTAATTGAGGATTCACTTAAAGAAAAATCGTTTTGTTCTGCAGGGTTCTGAGATATTCAACATTTATTTTCTGGTACTCAAATCGTATCTTTTCTATAGATATTTTTATGCAAGACATGCATATGGCGTAACCGAAAACTTTAGTAAAATTTTAAGGGAAATATGTTTGTACAATATTTAAACCCTCGATCACCCGTTTGTATGTGTCTTCTTTGCAGATTTACAAAAAAGCTTAGAAAAATACACTAAGTGATAGTCGCAGAGGGTTAAAATATTCTATGAAAATGTTCTGTGTAAAATTTAAGTAGTAGTTAATTTGAATAAGATTTTTCTACAATTTATATATATAGAGAAAAGTTGTAAGTTTTTAATTAAATATACTAAAAAAGGTTTATACATTATCAGAAGAAAAAAGTACCTAAAAATATGCAATGGAAATTTCATTATCTGTTAAATTTTTTCATTGTTAACTTACATAAATTATGTAATAATTTTTCTAAAGTAAAACAAAACAAAATAACCTATAAAACAGTACAAACCGAGTATTAGGCAGCTTTTCTACTACATAATAAACATTTAACCAAACAAAAGGTTTTCCACTCAACCATTAAATAACAACTCAATTTTATGTTAAAACTAATTTCTTAAATTCAGACTGTTCATGCTGAGCAACCTTTAGTTTCTTACAAAAATATAAATGTTTAGTTAAAGTAAGTAATTAAATTATTATGAAAATTAACAAAGGAAGCAGGAAACAGAACAAGTCTTTTGAGTGTTAAATGAAACAAGTTTATGTAAGCGCTGATGCCGCTTAAGAATTTCGATGGCCTTAAGAACTCTTGGCTAAAAAATAAAAATTCTTTTTTGGTGAATAAAGAGTGCTAGATTAGAAGCACAAACATACTCAAATAAATTTTTTGGTCAATAAGACTTAATTTTGTAAAGAAAGATAGATCAGCACGAAAATGCATGCAAACAAAAGACTTAAGTAACGAACTTCATGCTTAGAATCAAAAAGAGACTCGTTGTTGTTGTTGGTTAAGAACTTCGTGCGTAAAATCTTTTAAAAGACAAACTAAAACAAGCTTCTTGCTTTTTAACAAAATCTCAATGTTTAATTAAACAAGCCACGCCTACTGGTCAATTTGATAGCCTTCGCATATTTAAGCCAAATTGAACATGTTTTAAAAAATACTCATACAAGGTCGACGCTGTTAGAACCTCTTTTGGGCAATGCAGTAGTCTTAAAACTTCTTGTATAAAATTCTTAAAAATAACGAAAAAAACGCACATTCGTGCATGCATATTCAAAGTATCAGTTGTAGGCGCAACATGCATGGCAAACAGTGCGCACACACATATGCGTGTGTTAATTGTTGGATGACAGCCTGACGATATTTACTGCTTATCGCACTGTTATGTTCAATTATAGCAGATAAAATTTATTAAATAAATTTTTGATTTTTTAACTAGAAACTAAAAGCTTTTGATTAACACAAAAAATGGCCTAGAACTACTTAAAACTACTACAGCGAAGCTGTATTTAAGTTGATTGCTTTTAAACAGAATTTTTGTATTTTTTTTTTTATTTTTGCAATTTTGATCTAAGTTCTGAACATGTTACACATAAAATTAAGTTTAAAGTTAAACAAGTTCAATGTGAATTGGTTTGTTTTTTTACTGTTTTTTTTTATGTGTTTTTGCTCATTCTTAATGAGGTTCTTAAGTGTTCTCGGTGTGTGCTTGAATTAGTTGCTGTTTTGGCGACATATGCAGAATTTTAAAGACACACTTGATTTAGCGACCATGTTTTCTGTCAAAGTCGCGACCGTCTGTCATCGTTAGTCTTGGGGCAGTTATCCTTGCACTCTGCCTTGTGTGCTGGATGTTTGCATACGAGGCGTGCAGAACTTAATTAAATTAATTGGCATATTGAATTTAAACTTGACAGTTGGCCAAAACGAAGGCAGAACGTGGGTTGTGCGCATTTTTTTTGCATTAAGTTTGACATTCAGCATTGCAGTTAATAAAAATATTTTGCAAAATTTTTAATTTTCTGTTATTTGCAAAAATAATTTTTTTGCATTCACAATTTCTAAACATTTGAACTCTAACCTTCCTCTAGCTGCTATATACAAAACTATACGCCAACGTCAATTAGCTTTAAGTGGCTATTAATCAGACAATGAAGTTTTTGTTCTTAAAATATTTACATTTATCAGAAATAATTTGTCAATACAATGCCTGCTTTTTCTGAGAATTCTTACTTGCCAGCTGTTGTCATTTAATTTCTTTTTTGCTATGAGTTGACAGCTAATATTTAAACTCATCAAATTTGAAATATTAGTTTTTTCCAATATGAACAATCTTAACAACAACTATTAGATACAAGCAAGACATGGTGTTAATTTCTATAAGTTCAACGAACCGGCTAAATATGACGTCTGTAGCATAAGTGTCATGCTTATTATTGAAACGTGTCTGTTGAAGAGTGTATTTAAATGTTTGGAGTTGTAATTGACTTTTTTTTTAGAAATTTTTGAAGCTAAATTGTTTTGAAGGTTTAGAGAAATAGTCATTGAAAAGATTACTTGATTACAAGATTACAAGATTACAAGATTACGCTGAAACTGTGTAAACTTCTATAAAGCCTGTATAATTTTACTTAACAAAGCTTTATAGAAGTTGTAACGAAGCTGTTAGTTAAATTGGAAGCTGTTACTTCTTTAAAGTAGAAAATGAGCGAAGCTTTAGACGATGGCTGGACATTATTACTTTTGAAGAGAATACTAAAGCATCTTATCGAGGTTATAGCCTTATACAAGCTGAAGTTTTTCCAAGGTTGTAAAAATTTTCTCTATGAACTTATGCCAGACTTAATCAAAACTACATAAGATATTACAGTGAAAATCTGTAATTGCTTTATTTAACTTAACGAAGCTTTATAGAAGTTGTAACGAAGCTGTTGATAACTATGCGCTTTAAAAATTCGCTTTGAAACTACAATAGCTTAGTCTGAAAAAAGTTTATTACATACAAATTTATTGGAGACTTTATAGAAGCTATAATATATTTTACAGTGAAGCTCTATAACTCTTTTAAAAGCTAGTTTAATTATACTTAACGAAGTTTTATAGCAATTATAAGAAAGCTTTTAGTAGTATTGGAAACTGTAACTTGGCCAACGTAGCAAATTATCTTGGTTCCGGATAATCCCTGAATATAATTATATTTAATAGAATATTAAAGTGTCGATAAGGCCTTATACAAGTTGATTTCGCAAGGCCTTTCCGAAAGGAATAAACTATGACCTTTTAAACCTTGCTTATGCTATGTCTTCTAAGAGCTTAAACTGCAGTCGCTTAGTCTGGAAAATGTTTTCATACAAATTTATTGGAAACTTTATAGAAATTATATTAGATTTGATGGTGAAACTCTATAAATTTCGCAAAATTTTATTTGAAAAAGCTTCAAGAAGAAGGGAAAAACTGTTTAATTTTACTTTTCGAAGCTTTATAGAAGTTGAAACGAAGCTGTAAGTAGGATTGACAGCTGTAACTTCTTTAACATAGCGACTAATTATAATAGAATAGCGAATAATAGGGAATAAAAAGCTCCAGAGGATGGCTATCTAGCCATATTGTTTATATTTTTTAATTTAATATTAAAGTATTGATAAAGCTTTGTACGAGTTGATTACATAAGGTTTTTCCGAAATAGGACGCAATTAGAGATGTTAGACTATGCTTCTAAGAGACTTACGCTATATGTCTTTAAAATGTAGGTAATATAATATTTAAAACTTTGTCGCTTAGCCTGTAAAAAGTTTCCATGCAAATTGTTTTGCCAACTTAATCGAAACTTTATAAGGTTTTAGGATAAAACTCTATAACTCTATAAAAAGCTTATACAATTTCACTTATCGAAGCTTTATAGAAGTTGTAACGAAGCTGTTAGAAGTATAGGCTGTAACTTCCTTAACGTAGCAAATGAGCGTAGCTCTGCTTAATGAATGTTATCATTTTCCAATCGAATATTAAAGTGTCTTATCAATGTTATAGCTTTATATAAGTTGGTGATGTAAAGCTTTTCCGAGGTTGTAAAAATTGGTCCATGTTTTTATGCCAGACTTAATTGAAACTGTTTAATAATTTACGGTGAAACTCAATAAATGTGCCTGTTTTTGCTACACGAAGCTTTAAAGAAGTTGTAACGAAGCTGTTATTAAGGTTGAAAGCTGCACCTACGTTAACGTAGCGAATGATTGTGGCTCCTGAAGATGGCTGGATTCTGTTTTTTAGTTAATCGAAATCGAAACACATTATTAAAGTGTTAGTATACGGAGATAGATTCTTATAGAAGTTGATAATGTAAGGTTTTTTTTTTAGATATGAAGCAAATAGAGACATAGTAATGCCTGTTTAAGCTCACTTTGGGCTCAGAGCTTCAGATGTCTTCTCAGAGCTTAAAATAAAAGAGCCGCTTAGTCTGCATAAAGTTTTGGCAAAAAAAATAAAATATGCAAAAAAGATACAAATAAATTGCAAATTTTATAGAAACTGTACAAGATTTTACGGTAAAATTTGCAAAATTTTCTTTATCAAAGCTTTATGAAGAAGGCAAAAAACATAGCCTGTATAATTTTACTTATCGAAGCTTTATAGGAGCTGTATCGAAGTACAGCAAGGCTTGGAAGCTACAGCTTCTTTTATATAGCGAATAAGAATTGGTTAAATAAGGACGATGGGTGGTAAATTATTATTTATTTTTCTATCCAATATTGGAATATTACCACTGTAAGGCCTTATGCCAGTTAATGCTGGTTGTTCTTTCCAAAGTTAGAACCAAAATCTTCATAGAGCTGAGATGCGCATTCTGCCTACTGCTTCTAAAAATTTCTTTACACTATGACTTTAAGATCGAGCTTAAAAAAAGTTTTTAGAATCTTTATAGAACTAAGATGCGCAGTTTGCTCTATGCATCTAAAAATTCGCTTTGACTATAACTTCCATAGACTTTGCACAAAAAGAATAAAAGAAACTGCAGTCGATGAGTTAGTAAAGGGCTCATAGAAAATTAATGGAAGCTATATGGAATCAACATAAGATTTTTTGCATATAAAGCTTTCTTAGCTAAGCTTTATGATGGCAGCAAAAACTCTGTTAATGTTATTATTATAAAAGCCTGTTTAATATTGTTAATCGAAGTATTATAGAAGCTTTACCAAAGCTAACGATAGTATCGTAAACTGTAAATTGTTTCACATATAGCTTCATAATTGCTACAGAAGTTAAAGCTTCTATTAACATAAAGTGATTCAGTTTTAATGCTTCTTTTTATATTAAACAGTTAAATTTGCCCGAGTGGGTGCACTGTTTGATCAAACTAAGCATAAATCGTGTGATCAAAACTAGACAATGACTGGCTTACCAATTTTTTTCTGTCTCGCATACAGAAATTTTGGGTTGTTAACCTTAATTAAGCTAATTTTTTAGGTCTTACCGAAGTGTTAACCAAAAGTTACAACAATTTTTACTCGAAGTTTTATATAAGCTTCGTAAAACTTATCTAGGCTATGGTTCTTATAAAAATTCGAAATTGTTGTCACTTAGCCCGAAGAGTTTCCATCATATTTTACTGGAGGCTTCATCGTATTCACATAGGATTTTGTGGTGAAGCTCTTTAAATTCATAAAGAATTTTATTTTATTTTATTTGTGAGGATAGCAAAATATAGCTTGTATAATTTTACTTATAGAAGCTTTATGAAAGCTTTACCGAAGCCATCGGTAGCATCGAAAACAGACACCTATCTTACGTTAAGCATGTTTCCAAAAAAAGTTTGACCAAAAAATAAAATCCCGAATAAAAATAAAAATGTATGAAAATAAGTTAACTTTTTTAGAAGTAAGTAATTTTATTTTTTCTCCTCTGGTTGACCATTTTCTGAACAAACCCATATTCTCCTGAGAGGTACAAATTTTTTTTCGTAGAAATTTGTCGATGATCCCATTTTAATGCGAAACTGTAAGAAGATGTGACATATACAGTTATGTGTAAGAGAAACTTTTTCAATTTCTTATTTGAATTGATCCTTTTTTAGAGTCATAAGCGGCAGACCTACTCCAATACCTGATTACTATGTAAGGAAGATATTATCAACGAACAAATGTAGTAGAGAATTGAACTCGTAGCTTTAAACAACGAAATACTTTTTTTCGTTGCGAAACTCAACTGCAGTGAACTGATTCAGCCCTCAAATCACTGCGCGGTCAAGCTAAATAGGCGAAATTTGATTAGATTTTATCAATTTTGGCACACCTGAGTCTTTTTTTTTGATAACTCTTTCTTATTCAATTAAAAATTGCTGTTTTGATGGCATCATGTTTCTCTTTCAACTACATAAAGTCGTATTCAAATATATTTCGAATTAAATCAAATCAATCATTTAATTTATATTTAAAATAAAATTAAAAAAGTTGAATATTTAATAAAAGATATTTTATTTCCCCAGCAAGCTAGACGACATGAACTTGCTCTGTCTTGCATTGCCGCACATTCACCAGCACAAACGTGCTATAAATATTAAAACTATTTTAATTTCATCCACTTTATTTAAAGATTTTATCAATACAAACGCTCAGCAGCTAGCAGCACGTTTCTTTTAGATAACCTAAACGCGAAATCGCAAATTTTTCAACATGCATACAATGAAATTTAGCGCATAACTTAAAGAAGCAACGCAAAGACATGACAACTTTTCCTTATTGCTGTTGACAGCTTGCTGACAGTATTAACGACGCGTTGGTTACAACTCTGACGATAACAAGAGTAACTAATGCTGCCACAACGAATTTCAAACAGTAGTTTTTTGCACTACTTTGAGTGAATTGGCTACAGAAGAGACACTTCAAACGAAAAAGAGGCGGCTGCAAAAACATTACAAAAAATAAAAATAAAAATATATAATAAAAATATTCATGTGAACTTTTTCCTTAATAAAAATGAACAAAAACTAGCTAAATTTCAATTAAAAATATTGCTGGCTATGAGCAGAGTCGAGCAAAAATAATGATTAAAAGAAGGCGCTGCTTCTAAAGCTAAGACGGCGTATGTAAGCTAAAAGATGTTATGACTTGTTGATGTTGTTGTTACTTTTATTTTACTTATGGCATAATTTATTATATGTATTGTTTATGCCTTAGCTCAAATGTCATTCGTCTTAGGCTAATTTCAATTTTGTTACATGGCAAACAGACAACTAACACAGTCAGCTACAGTGAGCCTGGCGTTTGTTGTTGCCTGCTGCTGATGTTGTTGTTGTGGCTTTTTTGGGACATTGAACTTATAGACAACAGGCAGTCATTTGAAGATTTGAACACATTTGATTTAACACGCTGATTAGCATTATGTAAGTTATGCCTTATTTTTACAGCAAGTTCGTTGCTTAAGTCTTTCGTTTTGAGCTGTGGTTGCGAAGGAATTTATAGCAGAACGCTTAATTTTTGGTCTATTTAATTTTTTTAGGATTGTTATATGAGATAACGATATGTTAAAAGTTTGTTACAGGGTGTTGCAGTTCAGTTACAGGGTGGTTTAATAAATTTGCTTAAAAATAGTAAAAAAAAATTTCTCAGCTTTTGTAGGGTTTTAATAAGATTAACGAGAAGTTGAAAGCAGTTTTCAGGGTATTTGTTTTTTAGTTAATTTTTAAGAGTTTATTCAAAAACTATTAGGAACAAATAATTTAATAATTTCAACATCTTAAGTGATAGCTCTGGGAATTTTATTTTATTGCAATTCTGTTCTAAATAGTTCGTTAAGGAATCTTGATATTCGCGGAAAGATATTGTGCTGACGAGTTGCTTGACGAGATTCTTACCAACACCACAAAACGATTCCAGGCTATTGAAATGTGATTCTGATCCGTATTTGGCTAGTGAGTTTGATTTCCCCTCCGTAAAATTTGATTAAAGAGAGTTGTCCCTTTCAGAGATGGTTGAAAACAATGATACTCAAATGAAAAAGTCTGTGCAGGCCAAGTTTTGCCTGCATCTGGTAAAGTAAATTGTTATTAGCCCTAAGTAATATTGATTTGTTGTCAGCCACTTTTGGGGTGGACCTGATTCAGACTGTTATACATATCTCTGCAGATCTTTGAACTTGTTCTATCCACTTGATGGTATATCTTTCTAGGGATTTCGACAACCAATCTACAGACGCATATGATAGTATGGGTCTTACGATCAACGTGCAGATTGTACATAATCTTAGGGCTTTCCAAGTTCTAACGAAAAATTCTTTTACTACAGGTCCACAAAGAGGTTGTGTAACTCCTAAAATGCAGTCTTTGACTGCAATTTCATATAAAACTATTTATATTGAGATTTTTTTTCAAATTTACAAAAAAAATTTGTTATTTTTAAAAATATCGTAGTAGATGCTTTAAGCAAATTTTGCTAAAAACTCAAAAAATTGAATTTTTATGAAATTTGAAATATAACGAAGTCATCCATAGCAAGCTTAGCAAATGATAAAAAATTTCTAAATATTTTTTTTTATATTTTGTATTTCAATATTTTTGTATTTTTTTTTTAAATTTTCATAAGTTTTGTACTGTTGATTATAATCAATTATTTGATTAATATCATAAAATAATAAACTAGCTTTGCAAATTATTCGAATTTTTAGAAAGGTTCTAATTTTTTTTTTATTTTAATTTTTTTTTTAAATTTTTTTTTTAATTTTTTTTTGCTTTTTTTAATTTTAATAATTATTTTTTATTTAGTATTTTTTATTTACTACAAATGTCAAGTTAACCTTGACAAGCTTTGCAATTTATAAGAATGTCGTCAAAAAAGCTTCGAAATTTTTAATTTTCTTTTTATTTCAATTTTTTATATTTATGTTTTGTTTTTAGTTTTCATAAATTTTGTTTTGTTTTTATTTATGTATTTTTATATGCATAAAATAATATTATAAAATAAATAACTAGCTTTGCAAATTATTTTTGCATTATATTAATTTTTAGGTTTCTTTATAATTTTATTATTATTTTTTTATAGTATTTTTTAAGTGTATAAATTAATTTACTAAAAAGATGTTTAAAATACTTAAGCAACACAATTACATATTCTATTTAGCTATGAAAAAATATATATAATTTTCACGTTCTCTGACTTTGTATTTTTTTCATTATCGTTTGAAATTTGCTTGAGTAAAAAGTTTTGTCTGTAAATAAATTTTAGAACTTAAATCAACTATTTTTAATCCTTAGTTAGTTCCATCGGATACTCGATTATCAATATAAGATAACCATGACAAGCTTTTCAAATTAAAAGAATATCTTGAAAAAGGTTCTAAAAATTTATTTTTTTTTTTTAATTTTTTTTATATTTTTATTTTTTTTTATTTTTAAAAATTTTGTTTTATTTTTTGTATTTTGTATTTTGAACATACATAAATTAATTTCATATAATAATAAACTAGCTTCGCAAATTATAAAAATTTCTTCAAAAAAGCTTTTATGTTTTATTTATTAATTATTTTAAATTTTCATATTTTTGGTTTTTGTTTTTTATTTTTTACTTTTTTTGTAGTATTTATTTTATATATAAATTAAATTCATACAACAGTTCACTGTCAACCAGTTAACTGTCAACCATTAAGTCAACCATGACAAGCTTTGAAAGTTATTACAATTTCTTCAAAACAGCTCCATTATTTGTTTTTGACTTATTTTAATGTTTTTATATTTTTCTTAAAATTTTCATATATTTTGTTTTTTTTCTTATTTTTTTGTTTTTTATGTATACAAAAAATAAACAAAATAAATAAAAAAACAAAAAAAAATAAATAAAATAAAATAAAATTAATTTCGTTTGTTAAAAATAAACAAAATAATTGACCATTGTGTCAACCATGAAAAGTTTTGTAGAAGATAAGAATTTCTTAAAGAAACTTTCTACATCATTTTTTTTTTATTATTTTAATTTTTTATAATTTTATTTTTTTTTTTGTAATTTTCGCAAATTTGGTTTTTTTATTTGTGTTTTAATTAATTGAATAAAATAATTTAGCATTAAGTCAACCATGACAGGCTTCATTAAAAATACAAATTTTCTTAAGAAAGCTTCTAATTTTTATTGCAATTTTAAATTCTTTTAAAAAATAAATTCTTTCAAATATGTTTTTATTTTCATTAATTTTGTTTTGTATTTTACACATTTAAATTAATTTAGTTAAAAAAAAATTAACTATTAATTAAACCACAACAAGCTTTGCAAATCAGAAGAATTTCTTTAGAGAAAGCTTCCAATTTTTTTTTTAAATTTTGTTGTTTTTTTTTTAATTTGCATAAACTGTGTTTTGTTTAATTGTTCTATTTTTCAAACACATAAATAAATTTAATAAAATAAGTTACCATTAAATAAACCATGACGATCTCGGCTTATATTTAAAATTTCTTTAAAAAAGTTTCTATTTTTATACCCTAAACCTGAAAGGTCAGGGTATATTAACTTTGTGCAAACGTTTGTAACGCATAGAACGAAGCGAGCCCGGTATAGAAAAGTATATATATTCTTGATCAGCGTCACCACGTGAGTCGAGCTATCCATGTCCGTCCGTCCGTCCGTCCGTCCGTCCGTCCGTCTGTCCGTCTGTGTGTTGTCCGTATACACAGGATAAGAAGAAGGAGTTGAGATAATTGGATGAAACTTGGTACACATGATCACATGAACCCAAGGATCTGCACTATTGAATATTTTTGGAATCCGCCCACAGACACGCCTACCTCCCGTACAACGCGAAAATTGAAAACTGCATAACTCAGCTCATAATTAGCCTACAACAATTAAATTTGGTATGTATGTGTTCTATACCAACACAAAGATGTTTTTGAAAAATGGACGTCATCCGCTTACGGACACGCCCACCTCCCATACAACCCAAAAATTGAAAACGCCATAAATAAGCCTCTGTTTAACCTACAGAGCTAGAATTTGACACATATATTTTTTGTAACAAAAAAAAGAGAGTTTTGAAAAGTGGACATCATCCGCCCACGGACACGCCTACCTCCCGTACAACGCGAAAATTGAAAACTGCATAACTCAGCTCATAATTAACCTACAACAATAAAATTTGGTATGTATGTGTTTTATACAAACACAAAGATGTTTTCGAAAAATGGACGTCATCCGCTCACGGACACGCCCACCTCCCATACAACCCAAAAATTGAAAACGCAATAAATAAGCCTCTGTTTAACCTACAGAGCTATAATTTAGCACGTATGTTTTTTATGACAAGACAAAGAAGCTTTTAAAAAATGGACGTAATCCGCTTACGGACACGCCTACCTCTCATACAACCCAAAAAGTTTTAAACTCAATAAATAAGGTTATGTTTGTCATAAAGAAATTAAATTTGGTATGGATGTATTTTATTCCAAAACTAAGGTGTGTCCAAAAATTGGAAGTAATGAACACGCCCAACTCCCATAGCGAAAGCACAATAAAGGCATTAACTGTGAGCTACAGGAATTAAACTTGGTATGTGTAAATTTTTCATCAACATTTAAATGCTAAAAAATATAGGCTTCATCCGCCCACGGACACGCTCATTTACAATAAATTTTTTTTTTTTTTGAAAAGTGGGTTTAGGGTATTTCATAGTCGGCCTAGACCGACTTTAGACTTTCTTTACTTGTTTTATATAATTTTAATTTTTTTTATATTTTTGTTTTTAATTTTAGTAAATTTTATGTTTTATTTTTTTATTTTTGTTGTATTTTTAAATTTAAATTAATTTAATAATATATTTAACTATTAAGGCAACCACAAGAAGCTCTGCAAATTATGTCAATTTCTTCAAAAAAGCTTATAAATTTTATTCTTTATTTTATACATTTTTTTATATCATTGTTTTTTTTTTTTTAATTTTCTCTATTGTTGTATTTTTATTTATATGAAATTATGAACTTTTAAGTCAAACAAGACAAGTTTTGCAATTTGTAAGAATTTTAACAGAAATACTTTGAAAATTTTGTTCTTCAGTATTAAAATTTTTTTATACTTTGTGTTTTTTTTTTAAATTTTCGTAAATTTTTTTTTTTAATTTTTTATATGCACATAAATAAAGTAAATAAAATTATTAAGTGCTGCAAAACTATTGCCAAAAAGTATTCTTTGACTTCTTTTGTATCTATTGCTCAAATTTCTAATAAAACATATAAGCTAAGTTTTAATTTTAAATGAGAATATAAAAAAATGGTTAATTATTTTAAAAATAATATTGTTGCTTTATGTTTCGGTTTTTGTTCATTTGAAGCAAGCTTTGCATATGATAAGAATTTGTTCAGAAGCTTTTCAATTAGTTTTTGAACTATTTAAACATTTTTTAATAGTTTTTTAAATTGTTTAAAAATTTTTGAAAGAACTTTTATTTTTTTTGTATATATTCTTATATATTTTTAAATTTTAAAAATAAATTTATTTTAAAGTATTGCAAAAATGCTGACTCTTTGCAGTCCTGATAAAGCTTATTGCTCAAATTCCTTATGAAAAATTATTACCAACGCTTAATTGCTCTAGATTGTTTTTTAAGTTTATACTATAAATAACACTTTAAGCTCTAGTGGCACGCCTGCCTTAAAACAGCCAACATAAGAAAAATGATTTAATCAAAATTAAAGCCGCCTCATGCTGGCAACAACTTGTTTTTTGGAACAACATTAAAAACAACAGGAGCTAAACAAACTAAGTGAAATTAAAACCAAAGACAGACAACAAGCAAAAAACTTTGACTATGTTTTGAATTTGCTTGATGTTGTTGTTTTAAACAGCTACACAAATATGGTTGTCAAAAAAAAAAATTACTACAAAAAATTGTCATGTTCGAAGGTGCCAAAACAAAATAGATGCGATATCAACAACCAAAGCAACAACCAGCGCAACTAGTAGGTGTGATCAGCATTAGGTAAGGAAATGGTAGTCAACAACAACAACATTAAATGCAAAATTATTAAAATTAACTGTTATAGTTTAGTTATTAAGCAACTTTGGCTAACCGGCAGCAACATGCAAAAACTAAAACAGAAGACTTAAGCGACAAACTTGCTTGGCTTGCTTTAGGCAGGTTATGCCTAAAATCTATATTTAATAAATCAATTTTTTTGAGCTTTTTATTGTTTTTTATGGCAAATTTTTGCTGCTTTCCACTTGTTGCATAATCAGCTGGCTAGCATGACGCTGTGAAAATGCGTTTGTAACAGTCAAAATTCATTAGCTTGTGGCGGCAAATCGGTTTTTTTGTTAATTTTTTGCAAAAATGTAATGAAATTTTGCAATTTGAGCAAATTGTCAGCAACAATTGGGGTGTGTGTTTTTTTGCCATAAACGTATATTATTTATCTATTCAAATTAATTAACTAATTTTTGTAGTTTTTATTGTTTGCCAAAATTAGTTGGTATGTTCGTTCTTTTGTTTTTTTTTTTATTTGACTATTAAACAAATTTGTAGAAATTCACTGACCTTGAGTCTTAAACATATATACCAATGAACTGTTTTAATTAACATTAAAATCTGTTAAGTTTGCTTTAAAGTGCTTTGATCTTAGATTTGTAAGTAAACCGCAGTCGTCATTAATCATTTAACAAATAAAAGCAATGCGTATTTTAATAGTAAAAAACCAGCAGCTGACTGTTAAAACAATTATTAACGATTTTTTTTAGTACTAAATCTTAATAACTATGCAAACACAGAGCTTCATAAATTTAGACTTCATACAAACTGTGCTCTAAACATAAATTTCTGCTCAAAATTGTGTTATCATGACGGTGTACAGCGTTGGCTGACATTCATTCTAACCGGCTAAAAAGTTAAACAGTAGGTCAATCGGCATGTCTGTGTATCTGTCTGCTGATTTATGTTAACAATAGTTAATGCAGCTTAATAATGTTCTTAGTATTTGTTATTGTTTTTTTTTTTTTTTTTTGACTAATTAGCTACAAGCTATAAAAGCATCAAAAATTAATGAACTGCTCTGAAATAAACAAAAGACTTAAGACACAAACTTTTGTTAAGCTTTGTCTAAGCTGTGTTTTGTTTTGTTTTTCTTTGAAAAGACAAAGAATTTATAAACAAAAAACTAACTTAATTGCATGACTAAGCTTAAAAACTAACAAGCATTCAAACATTAAAAAAAAAATTATTTTTTGAATACCACAAATTGGTTCGAATACCTTTTATCTCCTTTAATAAAATACGGCTAATTTTAAAAATAAGCAACTTTGGCCTTAGAACAAAAATTTGGCGTTCAAGTTTATGATTTTTTTTCATTCAGCCTCTGTGAGTTTGCAAAATTTTTCATAAACAATTAAGTAAGAATTAAGCTGATTAAAAATAATTTTTTATCTACTTTAATTCATAATTATTTTAAAAGTCTAAAGCAATCTAATTAATAATAATATAAACTTTAATTGCTGTAAAGTTCAGTGACTGTAGCTAAGATTCATAGAAATTATTTAATTATTTTCTAGTCAACAACATATACATATAACAATATTTTCTTAATCAAGCAGATTAAGCAGTTCTCAAATAAATTAAGTTTTATTAGTTCATATGAGCAAAACTAAACAAGTTTTGCTTACCATATATTTAAAAAAAAAAACGCAAATTTTTGCATGTTAATTTCACTTTTCAACATTTGGTAGACATGTAGCATATATTAAAATAAATTGAATCCTCACATAAAGCACATATATCAACATCTTTAAGAAAATCATGCTGTTTTGGTTTCTTCAATTTGTAACAAGTTCAGCGTTTCACATACATATAATTATGCAAAATTACGCCAAAAATTTATGCATATCTAAAACTTTATGACAATTTGATGTGTTCATAAATATGCATACTTATTGCTTATTATTTATTAAAAACAGCTATAGCGAAAAGCAAAAGCTTAGTTAAGCCATCAGTTTGAGCTTTTATGCTATAAGAATGAAGAGCAGCATTTCTTACTAGTTGCAAGTTTTTCGACATTTTTTTTTTTTTGTCACAAAGTTAAGAGAGGCTTTGAATATTACAAAATAAAAGAATAAAAAAAAATTTTTTAATAAAAATTAAATAACCACTAGTTGTTTTTATGTTGTCGTAAAGTTAAGGCTTAAGCAACAAAAGACTTAAGTAGCGAACTTGAAACAATGTGGTCATAAAAATTTATTTAGAATATTTTACATAAATTATGTTTTTATAACAATTTCGTTTTTCTTTGCTTGATTTGTGTTGGTACTGATGTCGTTTTTTAACATATCTTTCAAAAACATTAAAAATATTTATCAAAGACTTAAATAAATGCACACCATTTTTACTAAGCTAAGACGGAGCTACGACGTTATCGTGAAAAAGTTAAAAATTTCAACATAAAAAAAATTCTTAAAATGTTCATGTATAGCTTGTACCAAAAGAAGCGGCACTAAGCCATAGTATTTTTAAAATTTCATAATTTATACGAAAAAAGTTGTTGAATTCAATTAAGAGAATTTATCAACACGTAAAACAAAAGAAACATCTGCGATATGCAATAAAATTGTACCAAACTTTTGGTACAAGCTGTGTGTGACTTTTGAATATTTTATATTTTCCGTTTTTTTTAAGCTCGTCACAAAAGTCAGCACTCGATTTCAGGTGCTACACCAATTCAGTAAAGTCTTGTCTTGGCTCGAAATGGGTTGATAGAAGATGATGAAGACAGTGTGATATTGTTTCGTGAATGTTATTTAAATGAGCCATACAATTTTTTTTACCAGGTTTATCAGTTTAATTGTTTGTAAACCAATCTTTGGTGACCGTAGCATGCAGGTTAAGTGTGTGGCTTAGCATGCTCGGAGCCCGAGTTCGATCCCCAGTCGCGGTGAAAGTTTTTTTCAATGAAAAAATTTTTCGGATCGGTCACCACCTCTCTGCAGACAATGGCAAACCTCAGAGAGTAAATAATGCCATGTAAAGCTGTTTGAGAACATGAACTTTAGCCGTTCGGAGTCGGCATAAAACAGTAGTTCCAATTCTCGGTCATTCTACTAAAAATTTAATAATACACACAACACAATTGATCATAAGAAGCTCGGTCAAAGTCCTTTCAAGCGCTGAAATGGCAAATGGCTCATTCCACAGAAATGAGGAACGGAAACATGAATTCTAAAATGCATGTATTTGAAGTAATTTTTGGTTTTCGAATTGAAGTGGAATCTTAAGTTAGTCCTGCTGCAAAAATATTTTTAAATTAAATGCTTTTTTATATTATTTTGACAATTTAACTAAACAAACTCCGAGTTGAAAAAATTTTTAAATATTTTGATTTAATTTAAACCTTGAAATCAGTCATCTTTTGATACAACTTTAAAAAAAATAAGGTTAGTAATATTAAAAAAGATATTAGCGTTGTTTTAGAATAGTTTGTAATTATGATTGGTTACTGCGTTTTCAAAGTACAAAATATTTAAACTGAGTATTTTTTCTGTGTCACACCCGTCCCAAAAAAGGCTATAGTTTTCCTAAGAAGCAACATGGGCTTATGATAAGAATGAAACTTTCCTAAAGTAAGGATGTTGATGTTTTACATAAATTTTTTAACTTTTTTCATTCAATAAATTATTTTTATTCTTCATATCCGTTACAAGAAGTTGGTCACACCCGGAACGGTTTTCAAAAATTTTTCTAATAATGAAATTTTTGCAAGTATGTATATTAATAAATTCTTTGATTAAAACAAGCTTTGTAAATTCATTTATAGCGAAATCATTTGTATAGGTATTAATTTGATTAAAAATTCATGCGAAAAATTTTTTGCAAAAAAATATTTTTTTTTTTAAATATATTAAAAACTTGAAATTATTTGTAAAGGTATTAATTTGATAAAAAATGCATGCAAAAAAATTTTTTGCAAAAAAATATTTTTTTTTTAAATTAATACATTAATTAAAAACATATTTTTTTGATTTAAGTGTCAAAAAATATGTGAATGTTATTAAACCCATTAAGTTCTTATATATAATTCTCACATCATTCGCACTCGTCACACCCGGGACAATCTTATGTCACACCCGTCCCATTTAAAAGTTTAAAAAAGAATGGTTATCGCCATTTTTTCAAAATATTTTTAACTGGTATTCTACAGAATATATATTAAATTTTAATAACTGCAAGTCAAAAATGGTCTCATTGTGGCAGATGGACTGAATTTCAATGTTAAACTCAGAATTTTTAGTTTTTAAACTTATGCTCGTCACACCCGACCCAGGTGTTTAAGCGAATGTAACTATTAAACTAGTATAAATAATTGCATTATGTTTTAGCATTTTGAAACCTTGGGGCATCTTCTAAAATACCCTATAGTAAATTGCTAAAATTTTAACCGGTTAATACCATTTTCAGCACGATAAAGTAGTCAAAACGTCACACTCGTCTGTATGGAATGAGCCAAATTTGTTTTTTTTTTTTTGTTTTTTGTTTTTAACCAATCTTTCCTAATACATAGAATAATTTGAATTTTATCACTAACTGCATAAAGTAGTACACGCTTCTATTGTATAAGTTGACTCTTGTTGCCTTTGTTTTTGTACTTGGATAATATGAATTTTGTTCACTACACTCATAAAGTAGTTCGCGTTTTCCTTGTTTATGTACTTGAGTTTCATGAATTTTTGTTACTTATCTCAGGAACTGTTCTTGTTTTCCTCGTATTTGTACATGCATTTTTTTGAATTTTATTCATAGAAGTTATGAATGATTCGTGTTCTACTTGTTTTTTCAACATATTTATGAATTTTTTATTGATTCATGTATTTTGTACACACACTTTATGAACTTTAAGCACTAGGCTTATGAAATATTCATGTTGTTTGTTTTTTTTTGTGTATTTTGTGCATTGATTTCATGAATAATTCATGTGACTCATGCAATTGGTTACTGCACCAAAATTCATAGTTCACAGGTATGGTATTTTTTGAGAGAGCGCTAACTTTTTTCCGCTTCATTCGAACCTCGCTTACGATTCAATCAATGGTAGTGTTGTTTGACCATAAAACATTTGCTTTGTTGTGGTTTTTGATCACGATCGTTAACCCTTTATTAGTACATTTCGTCTGTGGGACCACGCTAAAAAAAGTCAAAGGTTATATCTCTGTGTTCTGAAAATCGGGAAGGACCTCTCCCCTCCGTTCGATACCAAGCGAGATTTCAGGCAAGGTGATTCCTTATGGTGCAACGTCTTTAATGTAGCTATGGAGAAGATCATGCGAGCAGCTGATCTGAGACGCAGTGGCACAATATTCTATAAGAGTGTTATACTGCTGGCGTATGCTGATGATATTGACATCATTGGCCATAATACGAGTGAAGTCAGTGCAGCATTCTCCAGGCTAGGAGAAAGAGTCGAGTCGAATGGGGCTTGCAGTGAACGCAGATAATACGAAGTATCTTGTATCAACAAACAAACAGTCCCAGCGTCTTGGAAACTACGTCACTGTTGACAACACCTCTTTTGAGGTTGTTAAGGACTTCGTCTACCTGGGATCCAGCACAAATTCCACAAATGATATCAGTATTGAGATAAAACGAAGGATAACTCTTGCTAACAGGTGTTACTTTCAAGGCTCAGTGAAACAAAATTGACGCTCTTTAAGACAATAATCATGCCCGTCCGGGACCGTCATCAACCGGGACGTTGAGCAGCACTGATGAAAGAACTTTGCGATTGTTTGAGAGGAAAATCATTCGCAAAATCTCTGGTCAAATCTACTTTAATGTCGTGTACCGAATATGATGGAAACACGAGCTGTATGAGCTATATACCGACATCGATATAGTCAAGCGT
The DNA here is from genome assembly GCA_958299015.1 of Tetanocera ferruginea. Lineage (NCBI taxonomy): Eukaryota > Metazoa > Arthropoda > Insecta > Diptera > Sciomyzidae > Tetanocera > Tetanocera ferruginea. Next base: position 157,734,875 of record OY282640.1, on the reverse strand, counting down.
ATTAAAATTGAGCGGCTTCGTTGGCTAGGTCATGTCAAGAGAATGAACGACGATGCTCTAGCGAAAAAATAATTTGCTTTGATACCCAGCGGCGGCCAACACAGACAAGGAAGACCGCATCTCCGTTGGAATGACCAGATGTTGGATAACCGGACGATGCTTGGAGTTTCTAACCAGCAAGTGCACGAAAAAAGAGGCTGGCGAAAATTCTTAGACGAGGCCAAAACCGACCAACTGTCTTAAGCGCCATCTAAGTAAGTAAGTAGCACAGGGGCGCAACCAGGAATTTTTTTTGGGGTAGGGGGGTTTATCAAATGTTTGGCTTATATATGAAATTAATTTTACGTTTTATAGCGGCTGTGATGTAGCAGTTAATGTGTTCGATTTTTGCATTAATGGTTCCTTGTTTAAACTTTAAGCAGGGCGAGCAATATGTTTTTTTTACGACTTATCAGCAATAATTTTCAACAATGTTCAAACAAAGCATATGTTTATTTTTTTTTTGTTTTTTTAATAAAGGGTGATTTTTTCCCTATTTGTGAAAAAGCCAAAAATGCTCAGTTAGGTGTGCCATTTTACCATAAATTGACTAAAAAATTAACAGCTCTTGCAAATCATTGAAATTTTTTATTCAATTGTGTGCTCTGAGAGAAATGTGTTTCGCTAAAAACGTTCATTTTATGATTGTCATAATCGACCTAATGAGCAGGCCATTCAAGGTATCGTGACCAAATTTCGCACCAATTTTACTTGATTGGACATCAATCCACCAACCTGTATGTGAAGAGTGTGTACTGAGGATAATATTTTTGCTGTATAGACAAATGTCAATGAAGATCGCGATATGTCAATTCGTCGTCGTTCTCAATAATTGCGCTTGTGTTATTCGACCACTTGGAACATTTTACGTAAGGACCTCGGTATGAAACTATATAAAGCCGGGTACTGACGACAACGTAGATTTTTTGGTGAATGTGCCTTAGAAAAGTTGGATGAATATCCACTTTTTTATCAAAAAATTGTCTTCAGTGGCGAAGCTCATTTTTGGCACAATGGGAACGTCAACAAAGAGAATTGACGAATTTGGTCTGAAGAGCAGCCAGAGGCAGTTTAAGAGCAGTCAATGCACTCTGAAAAATGCACTGTTTGGTGCGGTTTGTTTGCCGGCGGCATCACTGAACAGTAATTTAAAAAAAAAAAATGAAAATTGCAAAGTAACAGTCAAAGGAGCAAGGTACCGTGCGATGATTGCCGAATTTTTTGCCCCTCAAAATGGAAGAGATGGACTTGTGGTTTCAACAAGACGGTGCCACATGCCACACGGCGTGAGATACTATAGACCTATTTAGAGGCGAGTTTGGTGAGCGATTTAATTCACGTTTTGAAGCAATCCAATGGCCGCCACGATCGTGCGATTTTATCCCACTAAACTGTTTTTTGGTCTAGTTGCAGTCTCTCGTATACAGAGACAAGCTAGACACATTTGCAGCTCTTGAAAAGATATCGGATAAAATGATCCCTTTGCCTTTTTACGACTTGTTTCTTATATTTTGAGTTGAGGCCCTCATCACCTAAGTAACCGATGAAATTTACTCCAAAATCTTAATTTTTTTTAAAAAATTGCATACTTACCCAAATTATTTGTGGGAATCAAGAATCCAGTAAAGCCACATGATTTAGTTCCTAAATAATTCCGATTTCCGGCTTCCGAAATTGGTGAAAATATTTACAATTCATAATTTCCGTTGGATTTTCAAAATCTGTTTCATGAAAATCCCTCTTTGGAATAGTGTCGTGAAGACCTTTCGTTAAAAAACATATTATTTCGATAGGATTCAGCCTTTGCTAATTCATGCTTATTGGTATAACTTTAATACAAACCAACATATTTTTTATAAAAGCCTTTATTTCTTAAAATCGGTTAATATTTGTGCAATTTAGAGAAATTTTTATGAAACCGATTCGGGAATGTATAAATTTTATAAAAATTATGAATTATGAATTTTTTCAATTGCCAAATCTTGTTTTCAAAAGTCAATTGGAATTATTTGTTTTCTGAATCACATGACTTCACTATAAACTTAATTCTTACAGTTTGGGTAAGTTTGTGTTTAAAAAAAGTTATGATAAAAAAAGAACCAAAAATAATGATTTTAGAAGGAATTTCTTTAATTATTTCAGTGGCGAGGGATTCAATCGATTGTCCCCAATTTCAGGCTTTATTATTTTGTCTTACTTTTCAATAAAATTTTTCCCAAATATTTCAGCTGCCTTAGTGGATTCCATGCTAAAGTTGAAAAGACAACTTAAATCGAAGTATTGTCAACAACACCACAAGTAGACAGAAACAGAACTTAACAAAAATTAAACAACAACCGAAATAATGAATCATCGAGAATCGAATTGAAATATACAAAAGGGGTTTTCACTCATCTGATAAGATGTGTGATTACTTTTTATGTTACCCGTTTTGATTGAATCCTATATTGCTTGGTACTACAATAATTTGCGCTAATGAAGTAGCATGTCAGGTGTTTATAAGACCTGGTATCAGGTGAATTGTTGATTAGTCATAACTGTTCATCTGATTGTTAGTCCGTAGATTCGATGGATCTAGTTTGAGGGGTTGTTCTAACAGAATAATTAATTACTCTTTCTGGTCAGCATTAATTACTCTTTCTGGTACGGAGTTGTAATAAGCTGAGCTGGTTGTAGCTTTGTTTGAGGTCTGACCAAGGACTGGAAAACTGGTACAATCGGAAGTCAGGGGCTCTTGACTGTTCACTTGTTGGGCTGGGGCTTCGGGGAGCTTCATTGTGGTTGTGGCTTATATCTAAATTACAGGTAGTGCTTTTGCTCGAATGCGAAGTTGCATTTTCTAGCTGGACGCTGTAGCCCTAGGTACAGAAGAGGTGTTAGATAGGTATCCATTTATATCAAGAGTTGTGAATGTCATCACAACATTGGGTTATTCGGTACCATTCAATTTTCAAAAGGGACGCCGACTGACGCAATGTCTCGGTCCTGTATTAAGAGCACCATTGAATTAAGCCTTCACAGCAAGTGTCTACGTAAAACACATTTGAATTTTCTGTCCCTTAAGACATAAGGATCAATGTAACAATCATCGGATTTTACTTATATATGATATGATTTATTTGTAATAAAAAAAAAAAAAAACAAATTGGCCATTACAGCCCTTGAAAGGACTTTGACCGAGCTTCTTATGATCAATTGTGTTGTGTGTGTTATTAAATGTTTGCACACAATTAACCGAGAACTGGACCTACATGTTTTATGCCGACTCCGAACGGCTCATGTTCTCAAGAAGCTTTACATGGCATTATTTACTCTCTGAGGTTTGCCATTGTCTGCAGAGAGGTGGTGACCGATCAGAAAAATTTTTATTAAAAAAACTTTTCGCCGCGGCTGGGGATCGAACCCGGGCTCCGAGCATACTAAGCCACACACTAAACCTGCATGCCACGGTCACCACATTTGTAATTTATTTGTAATGATAAAATTAAATAGATGTTAAAGAAGATCTCAAAGGATTGTTTAAAGGCCAATTCAGTATTTTTTGTGGAACCTCACCATGTGACTTAACAATTTAAAGAAGCCTTTTTTTATCAATTCACAGAACGGAAATTCTGCTAGAAAGAGGAATAAAAATACTTCGTTGACATATTCTATATCTTTTGATCACATGTTTTGTTTTTTCCTCATTAGCCAGACATGTTGTTTTCATCAAAGTTATGCCTCTAGATAGCGCCACGCTGATTTATGCATTTTTTTGTTTTTTGATTTGTAGTCCTTTGTTTAGTTTTTGTTTTTAAACAACTCTTTTCATGATTTTTTTTTTCAAATATTTTTAGCAAGTCAATTGTTGTTGTTATTTTTATGTAACTGCCTTATTTGTTGTTACATTTGCTGTCTTCTTTATTATGCTTGCATTGATTGTTGTTATTTTCATAAAATTTTCTTAATTTTTTTCTGCTTATTGCAATCAAAACAAAAATTAATAAGAAAAATATTTTGCTTTACTTCAAGTAGTTGTTTTGTTTTCTTGTTTTTTTTTTTTACCAATAAATAAAAAATTTTAAAATCAAAGAAATAAAAGAAACATATACAACAAGTACACGTAGACAGCTTCAAGTGTTAACTGCTGTGATTGCAAGCACTAGCCAGGCGTAACCTAATTTTAACTAATCAAGCTGATGTTGATTGAGGTAGGTTGCGTGAATAACAAAAACAACAAGAAGAAAACAAAAAAAAACTCCTGCGGAAAAATTGGTTTAACAACTTTTGAGCAATGTTTTTGTTGTGTTTTTTTGTTGTTTTTTTTTTTTTAATTTTTACGCACAGCTAGTATGTGTTGTTATTGTTTTGCAGCCGTCGCTTAAGTTGCTTTGTTTGATGCTTTGATGTTTGCTCGCTTCATATCAATTTCGGCTAGATGACATGTCAAAATGTGATTGTTTTTTTAATTTTTTCTTGTTGTTGGGCTTTAAAAATTGGCTTGCTTAAAAATTAGTTTTTAATGGCATTTTTAATTTTGGGCTACTCCTTAAAAAGCGTTGGCCACAAATGCTGTTTTGTGTGCTTTCGCAAGAAGACCAGCTGAGTAGCCTCGCTTGAAATAATTAACAAGCATAATTTGAGTTGTTTTTTTTTTATATTGAGATATGTATGATTTAGCTGTATTATGTGTTTGTGTTAGTTACTGTTTTTAATATAACTTACAAGTTGTAAAACGAAATAAGCTAAGAAATAAGTAGAGAAAAAGGAGTTTAGTACAAGCAAAGAACCATGGCCTGGCAGGAAAACGAACTTGGCATCGCTGGGTGACAAGGAAGCTTGTTGCAACTTAAACCAGGCCAGGCCGCCTAAGGACAAAAGGCATCAGGTATGCATAAATATGTTCACAATTTGCGTGACGTCTTAAATTTTCTGCTAAAAATATATAAAATACTTCCGCACTACAAAAAACCAAACCACCATCAATTAAATCAAAGTTATTCAATCAAAATATTTGACCATAAGACCAGCAAAAATTTATGAGTGCTGCCATGGCCCCACCCTGGCTCCTGTCAAAGAAAAATGTACACATTTTCAGCATGTTATGATGCAGCGCATAACCTCAATCCCACAACTAATTGCTATGCCAGTGATAACAGTCTGCAGCCAACACCAGTAGCTATTGGCCACTTACGACAACAACAACAATAATCACAACAACAAGAAGCAAAGCTGCCTTAAAACTAGCTCAATTTATGCACATTTCAATTTAATAACTATTACGTGTGTTCACTAGATAAAATAATATCTAAAATTTTTATATTAATTAATGGCTCGAAAAATAAATAATCTTGAAAAAACAACCAACAATAAATAAAAGATTGATTTGTTGTTAGCTAAGATGAATTTTTAATTAAATTATTAAAATTGTTAATATAAAAAAATGCTTAACAGCAGCTTGAGTGAAAACAAGTTTGTTGCTTAAGTCTTTTGTTTATTTGAGAAGTAAAACATTATTTTTGTTTGGATGTGCTTTAGTTGTAAGACAAACAAATTGTATTGTGCAATTTGTTAATTAATATTGTTGTTGTCATTGTTGTTATTGTTTTTATTGTAGAATAGCCTAAAATTTCTTTGTTTCGCTGGAACTATTGCCACATTGTTTGGCTGTCATCGTCCAATAAGACAACATCACATAAGACAAACTTATGACAAAAAAAAAATTGTATTTCAAACAAATAATTCATTAATTTTTTAAGCCATTGCTTTTGTTTTTGCACCCACTTTAGCTGCGTTCATAGCAAAATAAAGCTTCGTGTCTAACGCTCATTAATAAATGATTGTAAAAATTGCATAAAAACCAGCATGCATATGAATATAAAATATTTGTCAAATAAAATCATATCAAAACGAACGTTTTAATTAACACACTCAACAGCGTTGAACGTTTGTATTATTTTTTTTTTGTTTTTTATTTTTTTTTTTTTTTGCTGCTTAGCTGTCACAGTTACAACTTTTAACGCAATATCTATATAATAACAGCTATTAATTAAAATCCACAACAACTGGCACTCAAAAGTTGTTGCAAGAATTTTCCTTTTTCATCGCCAAGCGGCATAATACCAAAGTTCGTTAGGAAAAAACACAAAAAACTAAAAAAAAAATTGCGCGTTTGATCAAACAACTTTCAAAATGTTTTCAGTCAAGCCATATTTTGGCAAGACAAAACTGCGCAAGAACATCTTCTTCTCTGTCTGTCTTCTCTAACAGCTCATCTTAAGTTGTACTGAAAATTTTTTGAATGCACCATTAATTATTTGCAAAAATTGTTGTTGTTTAATGCACAAAGCTATGTATTTTGTGTAGATTTATGGCTGCATGATTTGCTATGACGATTCGTCAAAAAAAAATTAAACTTTTTAAATTTAGCTAAAAGTCCGGTTTCCAGGTCCAAAGTAAAGCATACTTTCCTACAAAAAACTGAAAAGTAAACAAAACGTATTTTTTTTTTTGTCAAAATTACTTAAAAGCGAATCCAGCTCGTAAGAAAAATTTTATATGTTTTGCTACTTTTTTCATTAAAAAGTAACAGCGTTGACACTGTGAATTTATAATTTAACACACTAAAGAAATATAAGTAACTTTTTCTTGAGTAAAATTACTTAAGAGCTGTATAGAGATCTAAAGATTGAACAGAAAATGTTTTGTCAATTTATTTATTTATTCATTTTTTGGGAAAACAAAGTAACTTCATTGTTCCAACAGGTTTATTTTTGCACTCCCTTTTTCTTGTTTTAATTGTTTTAGTATTCTAAGATATGCAATTTAAAAAAAAACAAGTAGGCAGTTTTAGCAAGAAAATATGAAATACAAATACAAAAATAAAATATTTAAAAAAATTGCATTATTATAGAAATGTATGCAAATGTGCAACAAGATTTCAAAACGAAAAGTAAAAATAAAAGCAACTTATATACTAACGTATTTTTTACAATATAAGTACTTATTATAATTAATAGTTTAACCTAAAATTAACCCTTAACCCTAAAATTAACCCTTAAAATAAAAATTAATTAAATAATTATGTTTTTTTTTCTAAACGATATCTAAACGATAATTAAGAATTTGTTTAGATTTCATACTTTTGCAGTTTTCGTCCATTATCACTCTGTGATAATGCAAGTTTGTTATAATGTAATTTTTTTAAATATTTTATTTTTGTATTTTGATTTCATATTTTATTGTCAAAACTGCATACTTGTTTTTTAAATTTATGATTTAAATTTTAAATATATTTATATTTATTTAATGTATAATTTTTACAATATTTGCACTTGTTGCTCAATTTGCTTAGCACTGAAAGCAACTTTTCTTATTGTTGATCGCAACACAACTCTTACGTTTTTATGGTTAAAAGCTTAGGCTGGAAAGAGGTGTTTGGATAGCGAAGGCTTGAAAATAAAATTAGGCATAGTTGGAATGTACAGTCAGAAACATTTTGACAGTAATATTAACAATTGGTCGCTGCTATTTAAAACACGGTTAAATTGAATGATTTGCTTTTAAGTTAACATTTCTTTTTTTTTTTAATGAACGTTTTAAAGTATTTTTTTGCTGTTAAAATTAACTGTTGAAATATTTTTGAGTTTTTGTTGAAATGTCTGTCTTATCTAAGCAATAGTTTTAAAATGTGTTTTGCTATATTTATCTTATCGTTATCAATATCTCAGTGGAAGTGTGCTAGTCTGTCATGTGTAGGACGTGGGTGCGTATCCTAGTTATCCTAGTGCGTAACAATTTTCAATTAATAATTGAAATTCCAATTGTTTCTTTGACTGTTTGGCCAAAAATAACCTTGAAAATAAGATGAAGAAATAATTAAAAATCTAAGCTTCGAACCACCAACTGATGAAGCGATAAATAAAAATTTTTATATTTGAGTTTTGTTCCAATTATCGTGTAATTTTGAGGGAGTAGTTTTGAAAGTAGTTTTTATAGAAATGCCTAAAGTTTGGTTCTCATCCCAAGATTAAAAGTCACGATGATTTTATTGACTTTTTTCATAGAAGGTTTTTTCTTGAGTTTTTTGGTTAATATTAAATGACTATTAAAATGTGAAAAAATATTTTTACAAATTTATTTTTTATTTGACATAAAAAAGTTGTTAAAAATTTAATTTTTTGTTATTTAAACCGCTATAAAAGACACATTTTTTATTAGATTTATGTGGAATTGTTATTGTTGGAAAGGTATTGAGTTCTTCTATCTTATTGTTTATCTTTTTGTTCTTCTCAATAAATATGTGTTTAATTAGCTCATATAACGAACATTTTCAAATCGAAAATTGCGCGCAAACATGCTGCCAAAGTCAGTGCTTTGATTTTAAGGATAGCTTTTTCTCATTTCAAATGATTTTACGTTTAAAAGTGTATTCTTCCAGCTATATCTAAAATTATCTCGATATGTTTGTTTTTTGTTATCAAAATAATGCCATTTTTTCAATTTTTTTTTAAGTTTCAATTAATTGTTATAATTTAAGTCCATTGGCAAATATTCAATATATATAGAAGAAAATTCATATCGCAGCGCATGCGTAGGTGTTATGCTTAAGTTTTATTTAACAGCTTTGATGCAATGCCTTAGCTATATTTTAAGCTATAAAATATAAGAAGCTATAAAAAATATTAAGCTTGAAAAAATACTTAAAACTTAAACCTGGAAATAGTTGTGCCTGCATCAAGTTCGTTGCTTAAGTCTTTTGTTTTACTTTTAATGCTGCCATAAATTATTGATTTTTTTATTAATAATTCATAAATCATAGCCTTAAGTCGAGCCATAAAAATGGTGCAGCAATATTTGTTCAGCAACTTCACCTCCATCTATACTTAATTATTGTTTTTATTGTTTGTTTTTTTTTTTAGTAATAACTTAAACGGTAGAAATTTATGTGTCAAACATAAATATTGTCAAATTGTTTATTAGTGGTCATTAAAAAACCACAACAGTAAAATAAAGAAAAAAACCTACTAAGATATTGCAACAACCATAAAACAGCAGCCAGAGTTAAACTGCGCCAGCAGCGTGGTTTATTAACCCGTTTGATTGAGCAATCAAAGAGTAGACAAAAATGCCAACGAAAAAAAAAAAAACACAAAACTCACAATGAATAAGGTCAATTTAGCAACAACAACATATGCAGTTTTTTTTTTGATTCTGTGCCAGTTGTGCCAAAAAAAAAACTACAAAAAAATTATGACAAAAACAAAATAATTATTAGCCAAAAAAACGGCAGCTGCTGCAAAGGTTAACAATTCAAAGAAGTCAAAATTGAAGACGCGATAAATATGTGTGTTAGCAGATTTGTCTGCAGATTTTGACCATGCGTTCCCAAAAAATATTTAATAACAACAGCTACAACGACTTAGTGCGAATTGCAACATCATAATAACAACATCAAATAAAAAAAATAAAAAACCAACAAAGAAGTTATAAAAAAACAAAAAACTTTGTGTGTTTTGTCGTTGCTACAAGATAAGCTGACAAAAGCTGATGAAGTAGAAGTTAATGAAGAAGATGCTGGCGTTAAGCAGTTATTGACTAATAGTCAAATAATGTTACCCATGTTTGTTGCCATTATGACGCTATCTTTGACTCACACTTACTTTAAGCAGCTTTTTCTTGCCTTTCGATAAATCTTGGAAAATTTATTAATTTCAATTTTTAAGAGCTATAATCAAAATGCATGACCTTAAGCAGCAGCAACACAAAATAGAAACAACAACTGGTGTAAAAAATTAAAACAACAATAATTTATTAAAACAACACAAAATCAAAGCAGAAAAAAAAAAATGTATAGCAACTAAGCCTCAGAGAGTTATGTAACAACGCAGTGCCTATCAATCCATTAGCAACACTTCACTTCTATGCATCAACATCTTAAATTTCAGCTCTCTAGCTGTTTACGACTCTCAGCAGGCTGCGCAAGTGCAGCAAAGATTATAAATTTTTTTTCGGCCTAACCTGCTCTAAGCTGTCGAGGTACTGTTTTTTTATTTTTTTTTTTGGTCATTACAGAGACTTAGCAATTGTTGCTTGGCTTAATTGCTGCTGAATGTTGCTTTAACTTATGTGTGTCTGGCCATAACGCATGCGCAACGCATGCACAATACAATATAAAAATAATTTAAAAAAACTTTTTGCTGCATTAGAAATATGAAGGTTATAAATATGACGCTGCAATAAGCTGATGAGTTAGTTGTCCGACAGGCTGGGAAAATTTTTGGTTTTTGCAATTAATGCTCGCGTTGAAAGGCATGAATGTGAATGCGTTCCGTAAAAGGCAAGTTTTGGTAGCACAATCGGTAGTGCTAAATGTAGCTCTTTATAAGGAATGTAAATAATACCAAAATATTAAAAAAAATTATAATACCAATATTAAAAAGAATTTTTTATGTTATCTTTAGTTTAAAATTTTAGGTGTACGTTGTTATTTTAAGCCATGGTTCAAATAAAAAAATTTTCTTAAATTCCTAAAAATCTCAGTCCAATCGATTCAAAATTCCTGATTCTACATTAATGAGTGAATCAATGATTAAATATCAAGAACTAAAAATGAAGATTAAAAAAGTCAAGATCAAGAGTCAAGAACAAGGAATCAAGAACCAAGCATATGCAATCAAAAATTTCGAATCAAGAGAATCAAAAATAAGACATCAAGAATTAAGAATCTAGAATCAAGTATCAAGTGTCAAGAATCAAGAATCAAGAATCAAGAATCAAGAATCAAGAATCAAGAATCAAGAATCAAGAATCAAGAATCAAGAATCAAGAATCAAGAATCAAGAATCAAGAATCAAGAATCAAGAATCAAGAATCAAGAATCAAGAATCAAGAATCAGGAATCAAGAATCAAGAATCAAGAATCAAGAATCAAGAATCAACAATCAATTAATCTTGATTAGCAATAATAAAAAATAAAAAATCCAGACTCAAGAATCAACAAACAAAATTCAGAATTAAGAATCAAGAACCAAGCACAAACAATCAATAATTCTGAATCAAAAACAAAAAAAAAAAAGAACAAAAACTGAATCAAGAGAATAAAAAAGGAATCAAGAACTAGAATCTAGAATCAAGTATCAAGAATCAAAAATCAAGAATCAAGAATCAAGAACCAAGAATCAAGAATTAAGAATTAAGAATCAAGAATCAAAAATCAAGAATCAAGAATTAAGAATAAAGAATCTAGAATCAAGAATCAAGAATCAAGAATCAAGAATCAAGAATCAAGAATCAAGAATCAAGAATCAAGAATCAAGAATCAAGAATCAAGAATCAAGAATCAAGAATCAAGAATCAATAATCAAGCATAAAAATCAAGAATCAAGCATCAAAAATCAAAAATTAAGAATCAATAATCAATTATCAATTTATCTTGATTATCCAGAATCAAGAATCAAGTATCAAGAATCAAGACACAAGAATCAAGAAACAAAAACCAAAAATTATGAATCAAGCAACGTAAGTAAGTTAGATTAAAGTTAGTAAGACTAAAGAATAAAAAAATCCAAAATCAAAAATCAAGAATCAAGAAAAAACAGAATGCAGTAGGAATTATGAAGTGTGAACTATTAGGTATGAAGTGTGAAGAATGAAGTATGCAAAATGAAGTAGGAAGTATGAAATATGAAGTGTGAATTAGATGTATGAAGTATCAAGTATCAAGAATGAAGTATGAAGAATGATACTTCATAGAATTATGAATGAAGAATGAAATATGAAGTTTGAAGTATGAAGCAAGAAGTATGAAGTATGAAGTATGAAGTTTGACGTTTGAAGTATGAAGTATGAAGTATGAAGTATGATATATGAAGTATGAAGTATAAAGTATGATGTATTAAGTATGAAATAAGAAGTATGAAGTTAGAAGTATGAAGTATTATATATGAAGTATGAAGTAAGAAGTATGAAATGTGAATTATGAGTATGAAGTATGAAATAGGGAATATGAAGTATGAATTTGGAATTTGGAATTATGACGTATAAAGAATGAATTATGAAAAATGAAAAATGAAGTCTGAGTATGAAGTATGAAGTATGAAGTATAAAGTATAAAGTATGAAGTATGATGTATGAAGTATGAAGTATGAAGTATGAAGTATGAAGTATGAAGTATGAAGTATGAAGTATGAAGTATGAAGTATGAAGTATGAAGTATGAAGTATGAAGTATGAGGTATGAAGTATGAAGTATGAAGTATAAAGTATAAAGTATGAAGTATGAAGTATGAAGTATGAACTATGAAGTATGAAGTATGAAGTACGAAGTATGAAGTATGAAGTATGAAGTATGAAGTATGAAGTATGAAGTATGAAGTATGAAGTATGAAGTATGAAGTATGAAGTATGAAGTATGAAGTATGAGGTATGAAGTATGAAGTATGAAGTATGAAATATGAAGTATAAAGTATAAAGTATAAAGTATAAAGTATAAAGTATAAAGTATAAAGTATAAAGTATAAAGTATAAAGTATAAAGTATAAAGTATAAAGTATAAAGTATAAAGTATAAAGTATAAAGTATAAAGTATAAAGTATAAAGTATAAAGTATAAAGTATAAAGTATAAAGTATAAAGTATAAAGTATAAAGTATAAAGTATAAAGTATAAAGTATAAAGTATAAAGTATAAAGTATGAAGTATGAAGTATGAAGTATGAACTATGAAGTATTATATATGTAGTATGAAGTATGAAGTATGAAGTATGAAGTAAGAAGTATGAAATGTGAAGTATGATATGTGAAGTATGAGTATGAAGTATAAATTACCAAGTATGAAGTAAGAGTATAAATTATGAATTATGAAGTACGAAGCATGAATTATGAAGTATGACGTAGGAATTATGGAGTATGAAGAATAAAGAATGAAGAATGAAGTATGAACTATGAAGTTTGAAGTATGAATTATGAAGGGTGAAATATGAAGCTTAAAGTGTGAGGTATGAAGCATGTAGCATGAAGTATGAAGTATGAAGTATGAAGTATGAAGTATGAAGTATGAAGTATGAAGTATGAAGTATGAAGTATGAAGTATGAAGTATGAAGTATGAAGTATGAAGTATGAAGTATGAAGTATGAAGTATGAAGTATGAAGTATGAAGTATGAAGTATGAAGCATGAAGTATGAAGTATGAAGTATGAAGTATGAAGTATGAAGTATGAAGTATGAAGTATGAAGTATGAAGTATGAAGTATGAAGTATGAAGTATGAAGTATGAAGTATGAAGTATGAAGTATGAAGTATGAAGTATGAAGTATGAAGTATGAAGTATGAAGTATGAAGTATGAAGTATGAAGTATGAAGTATGAAGTATGAAGTATGAAGTATGAAGTATGAAGTATGAAGTATGAAGTATGAAGTATGAAGTATGAAGTATGAAGTATGAAGTATGAAGTATGAAGTATGAAGTATGAAGTATGAATTATGAAACATGAATTATGAAGTATGAAGTATGAAGTATGAAGTATGAACCATGAAATATGAAATATGAAATATGAAATATGAAATATGAAGTATGAAATATGAAAAACGAAGTATTACGTATGTAGTGTGTATTATGACTCAAGTGTTAGAAATAATATATAAAAAAAATTGTGCAAAATTTGGCTCCATAACATGTCGAAAAGGGAAGTGTGCGGCCAAAAAGACACTAAAAGATGTGATTGTCAATTTGAAAGAATCTATTATATAAATCGGTTCCAATAAGCTCACTAGTTTAATAATCGTTTCAATGATGACTCAAAAAAAAAAAATTAATGTCATAACATAACAGATCAGAGCCAGCTGGACAGCATGGGTCTAGAGCTAAGCAGAGCCAAAAACTCTTTTGGACTCGAAAACTCGGAAAATTTTTTAAAAATATGTATGGCCTACGGTATAACATTTTCGTTATGATGGTCTGGTTTCGGAGTAATAATTATACTGGAAGGTTTTATAAATGCTGTAAAATATATCGACATTATCAATAAATGCGTTATTCCTGCCTTGTAGCAAATTTTCACAATATCAAGCTTTTATACATTTTCAGGACGATTCGGCCCCATGCTTTAGGGTGAAAACTAAAAGTGTTAAATCTTTATTTTATGTTACGTTATAAATTCGGGGTGTCAAAACATAAAAATCCATAAGAAATAGTATCTTCACATTGTCCAGGAAATAGTCCTTATCTTAAATCTACTGAAAATTGTTGGTAGAAGAATTCGGGAAAAGCAAAACCCATTTATATAATTGATTTGAAACGCATTATAAGGGATGTATGACTCTTGTTTTGACTCAATGCCAATTCGCATAAAGGAAGTCAACTAAAATAGAGACAGAATAACTAAATATTGAGGTATTAAGTATTATTATTAATATTTTTGTTGGCATTATTTTGGCTTAATTTTAAATAAAAATATTGAAAGAAAAGATGCAATAATCTGGTACCACGGATTTGTACCATTTTTCAAATTATTGTATATTTTTGAAAAACAATGTTCGATTCCTTTCGAGCTATCCAACAAGTGGGACGATGTATTACTTGTTACAGCGTGTTGAACCAACATGCGTTAACGTGTCCAACATGTCGGACGGACTGGCAGAATAATCAAAAATGTTCGACATTCATTCATTCACATAAGTCAAGAATTGAAGTCAATTTTCTGAGCTTATAGGTCAATTCGCCGCAAATTGGAAGCGACGAAAGAGGAAAAAGTTGACGGTACACAGTCAGGTGTACTGGCATTTTTTTCGAATATATTCTTGAATAATCTAAAAAGGGATTATCGAATAGAGCCGAGTACCTACCTATAAGTTCGATAGGCATAACATAAACAAGCGTGACGGTTAGTTTTCATTAGCTTTCTCAGAAAATTTAAAACGCGCCTAAAGAAGTCTTCATGAAAAACCTCTCAAAAGTATTATAGCCAAAAAATAAAAGCAAAATCACCAAAAAATTCTTCCATACAAATTTTAGTAATTTTTCATATAAAAAAGTGGGTGTTTTTGCTTTTTTGTCCGGTGAAATTTCACTTTTTGTTTTTTTTCGTTTTGTTACATGAAAAGTTAACTAGAATTTTTGAATTTTTAATTTAATTAGAACTATTTATATAAGTTTTAAAGAAAACTTTTTTGAATAAATACATTTTTAATTTCTTTTTTTACTATAAAAAAGTCTTGGATTTTTTGATGGTTTTTCTTGTTTGTTGTTTTTTTATTTTTTGAGCCAAGTCAAAGGAAATATATTGACCCGTGTCAGTCGCCGCGACGGATCACCCATCGCAGTGCTCCCTGCGGCTTATTTTCAAAAACTTAAAAATTCCGCAAATTTTGAACAATGGATGTTTCTACTGGAAACAATTGCAAATAATTTTGCAATTTTACTTTTTTTTGGGCAATTTTTCCTTTTTTTTTTGGCTTTTTTTTTCTGTCGGGCGAAATTTCGTTTATTTCGTTTTGGGGCATTTTTTATTAACTTTGGATAATTTTTCAATCGCATAATTTCTGGACGATTTTTCATGGATTTTTCTACATAATAATCATCTCAGAAATCAAATCAAAACATTTGAGAATACATTTTCTTTTTTTTAAATTTTGCTTTAAGTTTTTAATATGTTTAACCGTAACTATTATTTGCTTTTAAGTATCAAAAAAAAATTCGGCTTATGTCATTAGAAAAAATGTCATTCTCACAGCAGCAAAAGAAGCTTAAGTCAATTCAATGAAATCACAAACTATGTATTGCTTTATGGCATAAAGTACCAATTATTGATTTGATAACCTTAACCGAGAATTGAGCTACTTTAAAAGTGCTTCCGCAGTTTTGAAGGTCATATTATATCAACTCAACTCAAATCTAATTTTAAGCCCAATGAAAAGCAAACATTTTGAAGTCAACCATTTTCTGTGTAGTAGTGTAACCACAAATTGATAAATGCTGATTACAGTTACAGTCTATGTTAGAGCAAAGAAAATGCGTTAAAGCTAATTAAAAAGCGGTGTCTTGAATATACTTGATAAATGCAGTTTTTTGTTGTGTTTTGTGCGAGTTAGGCTTTAGAGACTACGTCAAAGCCTAGACTATAGTAAAAACCTTAGAAATTCGCTACAGGGCATGACCCCTAATTTGTGTGGGTTAAATGCTCATGAAATGAGTTTTTAAATATGTGTCAAAATTGAAATACGAGCATGACAGCACATTAAAAAAAGTTATAAAGTAAAAAACGTTGCTGGCAAACGTAGGTACAATAATAAGTTGTTGCTGCACTTTAAGCTCAAAACAATTATTTAGACTTTTGTAGTATTTTAAGGAAAATTTCAAGTTAAACTGTAGTCAAGCGACTTTTCGCCATTGCACACTTTTTCCGCTGCAGATTTCATAACTAGCTGAGATGGCAGCAGCGACTACTGCAACGACAGTTATAAATCGCGCTTAACTGGCAATCATGTTACTTAGTTTTCTGACTTGACATTTAGTAGCTGGTTTAGGCATTTTTTATTTTTTTATTTTTTGCTTTTTCAAAATAGCAAGTTTGCAGCTGATAACTGCCCGCAAACAGCAAGCATCTTCTGCTTTAACTGTCTTATGCTTGTTGGCAGCTAGATTTGCATTGTAAGCATTTAGCTAGCTGCTAAGATGTTGGCTAATTTGTTAAAACTTGTCTGGTTTTGTCTTGTCTCATCGCTCTGCCACTTTAAACAGCGAGATGCTAAAGCTCGCGTCTCTTTGTCAGTCTGTCCGTCTATCTCTCTGATTGTCTCTCACTCTGGCTGGTTAAAGTTTTAGGTTTAGCCTTGATATTTAAAAATGCAAGAAATAATCAGCGATTATTTCTGCTTTTTTTAATGAAGATGATGCATTGAGAAAAATGCCAAAGTCGATGAATTAATTTATTTTAAAAAAACAGCGCATATAAAATGAATATCTCTTCATTTTTATATATGAATTATTTTTGTTTTAATTTATTGCTGCCGGCTAATTAATTGATGGCGCGAGTTTAAAGGTTAGATAAACTGAAACTATAAATTATGTATACGTTCATAAAGAAACTTAAATGAATTTTGCGTTCACTGATCATGTGTACTTGCACATAAGCGCCAAGTTATTGTACATGGCTTGAGTGTATTCATACACAAGTCCATGTAAAATTCAAGAACAAGTTATGTTAACGTATAAAAATATATATTTATCTCATGAACTCTCATATTCTTGTTATCTTTGTATTTGTACATGCATTTTATGAATTTATTCACAAAAATTATGAACAATTCATGTTTTCCTTGTAATTTTTCATGTCATTTATAATTTTTTCTGTGTGAAGACCGACCCCTCCATATAAAGTACATTGAATGTATGAATTTTGCTCACTAAATGCATGCAATCATTCACGCTTCCATTTTATAACTAAATAAGTTTCAAGAATTTTTGACTCGTATCTTATGAATTATTCTTGCTGCTCTTGTGTTTGTACATGATTTATATGCATTTCAGTAAATAAACTCATGAATTAGTTCACGAATTCATTGTATATGTACATGAAATGCATGCATTTTTCACTTATTTCATGAACTGTTCTTGTTATCCTTAACTTTCTACATGAATTTTATCAAAAATTTGAAATGATTTATGTTCTCTTTGTATTTTTACATGTCATTAACAAAATTTTGTACAGGTTCATGTATCTTGTACACATTCTTTATGAACTTTAAACACTAGGCTTATGAAATATTCATGTTTTCGTGTTTTTTCTTTTGAGTAATTTGTACATTGAAACCATGAATAGTTCATGTGACTCATGCATTTGATTACTGAGTCAAAATTCATGAATGCGATTCATGGAGATTATGCAAAACTTCATAATTATTGTGTACTTTTTTGATTCAGTGTAGTTTTAATTTGTTGTGTGTCATACATTGCTTTCGATATGATTTGCGCTTTAATGATTTCGAGAATTAATCAGGCCTATCGTGAATGTTTTTCACGCAGATATGAAAAATGTAGTTTTCGTTTTTAAGATAGCAGATAAAGATATCATATCGTCGGCCTAATTCTAAAACGACGTAACTGAAAATTATCTACTTTTTATGAAACGAAGAAAATTGTTAATATTTTGTATGAAGTTCTTACAATGATGTATTGTTTCAAACCCTCTACCTGCCTTTTTCCATACAGTCATTAAAAACTAAAAAAAGGACACAGATGTAGTTTTGCTCAATCTACCTAAATCGCTTATAATCGTTAGTTTGCCAAATTTTGACTTACTTCTTATTATAACTAGGCCGAAGATATTTTCTTTTATTACATTCATCAATATTAAAGGTTGATGAACAAATTTGCATTCAAAATTTTGAAAAATTTCTTAAGATTTATCTCTAACTCCCTTTTTCAAATCCACGTGAAAAAGTATTCACGACAGGCCTGATTTATTATTGAAATCATCAAATCGCAAATCATATTAAAAGAAAATTATATGACATACAACAAAATAAAATACTTTGAATACACTGCATCAAAAAAGTACACAATAATTATGAATTTTTACATGATTTCCATGAATTACATTAATGAATTAAAAGTGAAAAATTATTCACGACAGGCCTGAAAGGTTAATATTATGTCTTCCATTTTATCGAAATCTATTCGAAATTTTCAGTAGAGCTACAGCTCATTCACTTATTCCGAACCACACGTGAACA